>OY804576.1:30786724-32035081 GCA_963680875.1 Bathymodiolus brooksi
TATACAACCAATGTATATCACCACTAATGTTATCATGGCAGTGATCATACGGTAGTTTTCTTTACTTTTACCTATACAAACAATGTATATCACCACTAATATTATCATGGCAGTGATCATACAGTAGTTTTCTTTACTTCTACCTATACAACCAATGTATATCACCACTAATGTTATCATGGCAGTGATCATACAGTAGTTTTCTTTACTTCTACCTATACAAACAATGTATATCACCACTAATATTATCATGGCAGTGATCATACAGTAGTTTTCTTTACTTCTACCTATACAAACAATGTATATCACCACTAATGTTATCATGGCAGTGATGATACAGTAGTTTTCTTTACTTCTACCTATACAACCAATGTATATCACCACTAATATTATCATGGCAGTGATCATACAGTAGTTTTCTTTACTTCTACCTATACAAACAATGTATATCACCACTAATGTTATCATGGCAGTGATCATACAGTAGTTTTCTTTACTTCTACCTATACAACCAATGTATATCACCACTAATGTTGTCATGGCAGTGATCATACAGTAGTTTTCTTTACTTCTACCTATACAACCAATGTATATCACCACTAATGTTATCATGGCAGTGATCATACAGTAGTTTTCTTTACTTCTACCTACACAACCAATGTATATCACCACTAATGTTATCATGGCAGTGATCATACAGTAGTTTTCTTTACTTCTACCTACACAACCAATGTATATCACCACTAATGTTATCATGGCAGTGATCATACAGTAGTTTTCTTTATTTCTACCTATACAAACAATGTATATCACCACTAATATTATCATGGCAGTGATCATACAGTAGTTTTCTTTACTTCTACCTATACAAACAATGTATATCACCACTAATGTTATCATGGCAGTGATCATACAGTAGTTTTCTTTACTTTTACCTATACAACCAATGTATATCACCACCAATATTATCATGGCAGTGATCATACAGTAGTTTTCTTTACTTCTACCTATACAAACAATGTATATCACCACTAATATTATCATGGCAGTGATCATACAGTAGTTTTCTTTACTTCTACCTATACAAACAATGTATATCACCACTAATATTATCATGGCAGTGATCATACAGTAGTTTTCTTTACTTCTACCTATACAAACAATGTATATCACCACTAATGTTATCATGGCAGTGATCATACGGTAGTTTTCTTTACTTTTACCTATACAACCAATGTATATCACCACTAATGTTATCATGGCAGTGATCATACAGTAGTTTTCTTTACTTCTACCTATACAACCAATATATATCACCACTAATGTTATCATGGCAGTGATCATACATTAGTTTTCTTTACTTCTACCTATACAACCAATGTATATCACCACTAATGTTATCATGGCAGTGATCATACAGTAGTTTTCTTTACTTTTACCTATACAAACAATGTATATCACCACTAATATTATCATGGCAGTGATCATACAGTAGTTTTCTTTACTTCTACCTATACAAACAATGTATATCACCACTAATATTATCATGGCAGTGATCATACAGTACTTTTCTTTACTTCTACCTATACAAACAGTGTATATCACCACTAATGTTATCATGGCAGTGATCATACAGTAGTTTTCTTTACTTCTACCTATACAACCAATGTATATCACCACTAATGTTGTCATGGCAGTGATCATACAGTAGTTTTCTTTACTTCTACCTATACAACCAATATATATCACCACTAATGTTATCATGGCAGTGATCATACAGTAGTTTTCTTTACTTCTACCTATACAACCAATGTATATCGCCACTAATGTTGTCATGGCAGTGATCATACAGTAGTTTTCTTTACTTCTACCTATACAACCAATATATATCACCACTAATGTTATCATGGCAGTGATCATACAGTAGTTTTCTTTACTTCTACCTATACAACCAATGTATATCGCCACTAATGTTATCATGGCAGTGAACATACAGTAGTTTTCTTTACTTCTACCTATACAACCAATGTATATCACCACTAATGTTATCATGGCAGTGATCATACAGTAGTTTTCTTTACTTCTACCTATACAAACAATGTATATCACCACTAATGTTATCATGGCAGTGATCATACAGTAGTTTTCTTTACTTCTACCTATACAACCAATGTATATCACCACTAATGTTATCATGGCAGTGATCATACAGTAGTTTTCTTTACTTTTACCTATGCAACCAATGTATATCACCACTAATATTATCATGGAAGTGATCATACAGTAGTGTTCTTTACTTCTACCTATACAAACAATGTATATCACCACTAATATTATCATGGCAGTGATCTTACAGTAGTTTTCTTTACTTCTACCTATACAAACAATGTATATCACCACTAATATTATCATGGCAGTGATCATACAGTAGTTTTCTTTACTTCTACCTATACAAACAATGTATATCACCACTAATGTTATCATGGCAGTGATCATACGGTAGTTTTCTTTACTTTTACCTATACAACCAATGTATATCACCACTAATGTTATCATGGCAGTGATCATACAGTAGTTTTCTTTACTTCTACCTATACAACCAATATATATCACCACTAATGTTATCATGGCAGTGATCATACATTAGTTTTCTTTACTTCTACCTATACAACCAATGTATATCACCACTAATGTTATCATGGCAGTGATCATACGGTAGTTTTCTTTACTTTTACCTATACAAACAATGTATATCACCACTAATATTATCATGGCAGTGATCATACAGTAGTTTTCTTTACTTCTACCTATACAAACAATGTATATCACCACTAATGTTATCATGGCAGTGATCATACAGTAGTTTTCTTTACTTCTACCTATACAAACAATGTATATCACCACTAATATTATCATGGCAGTGATCATACAGTAGTTTTCTTTACTTCTACCTATACAAACAATGTATATCACCACTAATGTTATCATGGCAGTGATGATACAGTAGTTTTCTTTACTTCTACCTATACAACCAATGTATATCACCACTAATATTATCATGGCAGTGATCATACAGTAGTTTTCTTTACTTCTACCTATACAAACAATGTATATCACCACTAATGTTATCATGGCAGTGATCATACAGTAGTTTTCTTTACTTCTACCTATACAACCAATGTATATCACCACTAATGTTGTCATGGCAGTGATCATACAGTAGTTTTCTTTACTTCTACCTATACAACCAATGTATATCACCACTAATGTTATCATGGCAGTGATCATACAGTAGTTTTCTTTACTTCTACCTACACAACCAATGTATATCACCACTAATGTTATCATGGCAGTGATCATACAGTAGTTTTCTTTACTTCTACCTACACAACCAATGTATATCACCACTAATGTTATCATGGCAGTGATCATACAGTAGTTTTCTTTATTTCTACCTATACAAACAATGTATATCACCACTAATATTATCATGGCAGTGATCATACAGTAGTTTTCTTTACTTCTACCTATACAAACAATGTATATCACCACTAATATTATCATGGCAGTGATCATACGGTAGTTTTCTTTACTTCTACCAATACAAACAATGTATATCACCACTAATGTTGTCATGGCAGTGATCATACAGTAGTTTTCTTTACTTCTACCTACACAACCAATGTATATCACCACTAATGTTATCATGGCAGTGATCATACAGTAGTTTTCTCTACTTCTACCTATACAACCAATGTATATCACCACTAATGTTATCATGGCAGTGATCATACAGTAGTTTTCTTTACTTCTACCTATACAACCAATGTATATCACCACTAATGTTGTCATGGCAGTGATGATACAGTAATTTTCTTTACTTTTACCTATACAACCAATGTATATCACCACTAATGTTATCATGGCAGTGATCATACAGTAGTTTTCTTTACTTCTACCTATACAACCAATATATATCACCACTAATGTTATCATGGCAGTGATCATACAGTAGTTTTCTTTACTTCTACCTATACAACCAATGTATATCACCACTAATGTTATCATGGCAGTGATCATACAGTAGTTTTCTTTACTTCTACCTATACAACCAATATATATCACCACTAATGTTATCATGGCAGTGATCATACAGTAGTTTTCTTTACTTCTACCTATACAACCAATGTATATCGCCACTAATGTTGTCATGGCAGTGATCATACAGTAGTTTTCTTTACTTCTACCTATACAACCAATATATATCACCACTAATGTTATCATGGCAGTGATCATACAGTAGTTTTCTTTACTTCTACCTATACAACCAATGTATATCGCCACTAATGTTATCATGGCAGTGAACATACAGTAGTTTTCTTTACTTCTACCTATACAACCAATGTATATCACCACTAATGTTATCATGGCAGTGATCATACAGTAGTTTTCTTTACTTCTACCTATACAAACAATGTATATCACCACTAATGTTATCATGGCAGTGATCATACAGTAGTTTTCTTTACTTCTACCTATACAACCAATGTATATCACCACTAATGTTATCATGGCAGTGATCATACAGTAGTTTTCTTTACTTTTACCTATGCAACCAATGTATATCACCACTAATATTATCATGGAAGTGATCATACAGTAGTGTTCTTTACTTCTACCTATACAAACAATGTATATCACCACTAATATTATCATGGCAGTGATCTTACAGTAGTTTTCTTTACTTCTACCTATACAAACAATGTATATCACCACTAATATTATCATGGCAGTGATCATACAGTAGTTTTCTTTACTTCTACCTATACAAACAATGTATATCACCACTAATGTTATCATGGCAGTGATCATACGGTAGTTTTCTTTACTTTTACCTATACAACCAATGTATATCACCACTAATGTTATCATGGCAGTGATCATACAGTAGTTTTCTTTACTTCTACCTATACAACCAATATATATCACCACTAATGTTATCATGGCAGTGATCATACATTAGTTTTCTTTACTTCTACCTATACAACCAATGTATATCACCACTAATGTTATCATGGCAGTGATCATACGGTAGTTTTCTTTACTTTTACCTATACAAACAATGTATATCACCACTAATATTATCATGGCAGTGATCATACAGTAGTTTTCTTTACTTCTACCTATACAACCAATGTATATCACCACTAATGTTATCATGGCAGTGATCATACAGTAGTTTTCTTTACTTCTACCTATACAAACAATGTATATCACCACTAATATTATCATGGCAGTGATCATACAGTAGTTTTCTTTACTTCTACCTATACAAACAATGTATATCACCACTAATGTTATCATGGCAGTGATGATACAGTAGTTTTCTTTACTTCTACCTATACAACCAATGTATATCACCACTAATATTATCATGGCAGTGATCATACAGTAGTTTTCTTTACTTCTACCTATACAAACAATGTATATCACCACTAATGTTATCATGGCAGTGATCATACAGTAGTTTTCTTTACTTCTACCTATACAACCAATGTATATCACCACTAATGTTGTCATGGCAGTGATCATACAGTAGTTTTCTTTACTTCTACCTATACAACCAATGTATATCACCACTAATGTTATCATGGCAGTGATCATACAGTAGTTTTCTTTACTTCTACCTACACAACCAATGTATATCACCACTAATGTTATCATGGCAGTGATCATACAGTAGTTTTCTTTACTTCTACCTACACAACCAATGTATATCACCACTAATGTTATCATGGCAGTGATCATACAGTAGTTTTCTTTATTTCTACCTATACAAACAATGTATATCACCACTAATATTATCATGGCAGTGATCATACAGTAGTTTTCTTTACTTCTACCTATACAAACAATGTATATCACCACTAATGTTATCATGGCAGTGATCATACAGTAGTTTTCTTTACTTTTACCTATACAACCAATGTATATCACCACCAATATTATCATGGCAGTGATCATACAGTAGTTTTCTTTACTTCTACCTATACAAACAATGTATATCACCACTAATATTATCATGGCAGTGATCATACAGTAGTTTTCTTTACTTCTACCTATACAAACAATGTATATCACCACTAATATTATCATGGCAGTGATCATACAGTAGTTTTCTTTACTTCTACCTATACAAACAATGTATATCACCACTAATGTTATCATGGCAGTGATCATACGGTAGTTTTCTTTACTTTTACCTATACAACCAATGTATATCACCACTAATGTTATCATGGCAGTGATCATACAGTAGTTTTCTTTACTTCTACCTATACAACCAATATATATCACCACTAATGTTATCATGGCAGTGATCATACATTAGTTTTCTTTACTTCTACCTATACAACCAATGTATATCACCACTAATGTTATCATGGCAGTGATCATACAGTAGTTTTCTTTACTTTTACCTATACAAACAATGTATATCACCACTAATATTATCATGGCAGTGATCATACAGTAGTTTTCTTTACTTCTACCTATACAAACAATGTATATCACCACTAATATTATCATGGCAGTGATCATACAGTACTTTTCTTTACTTCTACCTATACAACCAATGTATATCACCACTAATGTTATCATGGCAGTGATCATACGGTAGTTTTCTTTACTTCTACCAATACAAACAATGTATATCACCACTAATGTTGTCATGGCAGTGATCATACAGTAGTTTTCTTTACTTCTACCTACACAACCAATGTATATCACCACTAATGTTATCATGGCAGTGATCATACAGTAGTTTTCTCTACTTCTACCTATACAACCAATGTATATCACCACTAATGTTATCATGGCAGTTATCATACAGTAGTTTTCTTTACTTCTACCTATACAACCAATGTATATCACCACTAATGTTGTCATGGCAGTGATGATACAGTAGTTTTCTTTACTTTTACCTATACAACCAATGTATATCACCACTAATGTTATCATGGCAGTGATGATACAGTAGTTTTCTTTACTTCTACCTATACAACCAATATATATCACCACTAATGTTATCATGGCAGTGATCATACAGTAGTTTTCTTTACTTCTACCTATACAACCAATGTATATCACCACTAATGTTGTCATGGCAGTGATCATACAGTAGTTTTCTTTACTTCTACCTATACAACCAATATATATCACCACTAATGTTATCATGGCAGTGATCATACAGTAGTTTTCTTTACTTCTACCTATACAACCAATGTATATCGCCACTAATGTTGTCATGGCAGTGATCATACAGTAGTTTTCTTTACTTCTACCTATACAACCAATATATATCACCACTAATGTTATCATGGCAGTGATCATACAGTAGTTTTCTTTACTTCTACCTATACAACCAATGTATATCGCCACTAATGTTATCATGGCAGTGAACATACAGTAGTTTTCTTTACTTCTACCTATACAACCAATGTATATCACCACTAATGTTATCATGGCAGTGATCATACAGTAGTTTTCTTTACTTCTACCTATACAAACAATGTATATCACCACTAATGTTATCATGGCAGTGATCATACAGTAGTTTTCTTTACTTCTACCTATACAACCAATGTATATCACCACTAATGTTATCATGGCAGTGATCATACAGTAGTTTTCTTTACTTTTACCTATGCAACCAATGTATATCACCACTAATATTATCATGGAAGTGATCATACAGTAGTGTTCTTTACTTCTACCTATACAAACAATGTATATCACCACTAATATTATCATGGCAGTGATCATACAGTAGTTTTCTTTACTTCTACCTATACAAACAATGTATATCACCACTAATATTATCATGGCAGTGATCATACGGTAGTTTTCTTTACTTTTACCTATACAAACAATGTATATCACCACTAATATTATCATGGCAGTGATCATACAGTAGTTTTCTTTACTTCTACCTATACAAACAATGTATATCACCACTAATGTTATCATGGCAGTGATCATACAGTAGTTTTCTTTACTTCTACCTATACAAACAATGTATATCACCACTAATATTATCATGGCAGTGATCATACAGTAGTTTTCTTTACTTCTACCTATACAAACAATGTATATCACCACTAATGTTATCATGGCAGTGATGATACAGTAGTTTTCTTTACTTCTACCTATACAACCAATGTATATCACCACTAATATTATCATGGCAGTGATCATACAGTAGTTTTCTCTACTTCTACCTATACAAACAATGTATATCACCACTAATGTTATCATGGCAGTGATCATACAGTAGTTTTCTTTACTTCTACCTATACAACCAATGTATATCACCACAAATGTTGTCATGGCAGTGATCATACAGTAGTTTTCTTTACTTCTACCTATACAACCAATGTATATCACCACTAATGTTATCATGGCAGTGATCATACAGTAGTTTTCTTTACTTCTACCTACACAACCAATGTATATCACCACTAATGTTATCATGGCAGTGATCATACAGTAGTTTTCTTTACTTCTACCTACACAACCAATGTATATCACCACTAATGTTATCATGGCAGTGATCATACAGTAGTTTTCTTTATTTCTACCTATACAAACAATGTATATCACCACTAATATTATCATGGCAGTGATCATACAGTAGTTTTCTTTACTTCTACCTATACAACCAATGTATATCACCACTAATGTTATCATGGCAGTGATCATACAGTAGTTTTCTTTACTTTTACCTATACAACCAATGTATATCACCACCAATATTATCATGGCAGTGATCATACGGTAGTTTTCTTTACTTCTACCTATACAAACAATGTATATCACCACTAATATTATCATGGCAGTGATCATACAGTAGTTTTCTTTACTTCTACCTATACAAACAATGTATATCACCACTAATGTTATCATGGCAGTGATCATACGGTAGTTTTCTTTACTTTTACCTATACAACCAATGTATATCACCACTAATGTTATCATGGCAGTGATCATACAGTAGTTTTCTTTACTTCTACCTATACAACCAATATATATCACCACTAATGTTATCATGGCAGTGATCATACATTAGTTTTCTTTACTTCTACCTATACAACCAATGTATATCACCACTAATGTTATCATGGCAGTGATCATACGGTAGTTTTCTTTACTTTTACCTATACAAACAATGTATATCACCACTAATATTATCATGGCAGTGATCATACAGTAGTTTTCTTTACTTCTATCTATACAAACAATATATATCACCACTAATGTTATCATGGAAGTGATCATACAGTAGTTTTCTTTACTTCTACCTATACAAACAATGTATATCACCACTAATATTATCATGGCAGTGATCATACAGTAGTTTTCTTTACTTCTACCTATACAAACAATGTATATCACCACTAATGGTATCATGGCAGTGATCATACAGTAGTTTTCTTTACTTCTACCTATACAAACAATGTATATCACCACTAATATTATCATGGCAGTGATCATACAGTAGTTTTCTTTACTTCTATCTATACAAACAATATATATCACCACTAATGTTATCATGGAAGTGATCATACAGTAGTTTTCTTTACTTCTACCTATACAAACAATGTATATCACCACTAATATTATCATGGCAGTGATCATACAGTAGTTTTCTTTACTTCTACCTATACAAACAATGTATATCACCACTAATGGTATCATGGCAGTGATCATACAGTAGTTTTCTTTACTTCTACCTATACAAACAATGTATATCACCACTAATGTTATCATGGCAGTGATCATACAGTAGTTTTCTTTACTTCTACCTATACAAACAATGTATATCACCACTAATGTTATCATGGCAGTGATCATACAGTAGTTTTCTTTACTTCTACCTATACAACCAATGTATATCACCACTAATGTTGTCATGGCAGTGATCATACAGTAGTTTTCTTTACTTCTACCTATACAACCAATGTATATCACCACTAATGTTATCATGGCAGTGATCATACAGTAGTTTTCTTTACTTCTACCTACACAACCAATGTATATTACCACTAATGTTATCATGGCAGTGATCATACAGTAGTTTTCTTTACTTCTACCTACACAACCAATGTATATCACCACTAATGTTATCATGGCAGTGATCATACAGTAGTTTTCTTTATTTCTACCTATACAAACAATGTATATCACCACTAATGTTATCATGGCAGTGATCATACAGTAGTTTTCTTTACTTCTACCTATACAACCAATGTATATCACCACTAATGTTATCATGGCAGTGATCATACAGTAGTTTTCTTTACTTTTACCTATACAACCAATGTATATCACCACCAATATTATCATGGCAGTGATCATACAGTAGTTTTCTTTACTTCTACCTATACAAACAATGTATATCACCACTAATATTATCATGGCAGTGATCATACAGTAGTTTTCTTTACTTCTACCTATACAAACAATGTATATCACCCCTAATATTATCATGGCAGTGATCATACAGTAGTTTTCTTTACTTCTACCTATACAAACAATGTATATCACCACTAATGTTATCATGTCAGTGATCATACGGTAGTTTTCTTTACTTTTACCTATACAACCAATGTATATCACCACTAATGTTATCATGGCAGTGATCATACAGTAGTTTTCTTTACTTCTACCTATACAACCAATATATATCACCACTAATGTTATCATGGCAGTGATCATACATTAGTTTTCTTTACTTCTACCTATACAACCAATGTATATCACCACTAATGTTATCATGGCAGTGATCATACGGTAGTTTTCTTTACTTTTACCTATACAAACAATGTATATCACCACTAATATTATCATGGAAGTGATCATACAGTAGTTTTCTTTACTTCTATCTATACAAACAATGTATATCACCACTAATGTTATCATGGAAGTGATCATACAGTAGTTTTCTTTACTTCTACCTATACAAACAATGTATATCACCACTAATATTATCATGGCAGTGATCATACAGTTGTTTTCTTTACTTCTACCTATACAAACAATGTATATCACCACTAATGTTATCATGGCAGTGATGATACAGTAGTTTTCTTTACTTCTACCTATACAAACAATGTATATCACCACTAATGTTATCATGGCAGTGATCATACAGTAGTTTTCTTTACTTCTACCTATACAACCAATGTATATCACCACTAATATTGTCATGGCAGTGATCATACAGTAGTTTTCTTTACTTCTACCTATACAACCAATGTATATCACCACTAATGTTATCATGGCAGTGATCATACAGTAGTTTTCTTTACTTCTACCTACACAACCAATGTATATCACCACTAATGTTATCATGGCAGTGATCATACAGTAGTTTTCTTTACTTCTACCTACACAACCAATGTATATCACCACTAATGTTATCATGGCAGTGATCATACAGTAGTTTTCTTTATTTCTACCTATACAAACAATGTATATCACCACTAATATTATCATGGCAGTAATCATACAGTAGTTTTCTTTACTTCTACCTATACAAACAATGTATATCACCACTAATGTTATCATGGCAGTGATCATACAGTAGTTTTTTTTACTTCTACCTATACAAACAATGTATATCACCACTAATGTTATCATGGCAGTGATCATACAGTAGTTTTCTTTACTTCTACCTATACAACCAATGTATATCGCCACTAATGTTGTCATGGCAGTGATCATACAGTAGTTTTCTTTACTTCTACCTATGCAACCAATGTATATCACCACTAATGTTATCATGGCAGTGATCATACAGTAGTTTTCTTTACTTCTACCTATACAACCAATGTATATCACCACTAATGTTATCATGGCAGTGATCATACAGTACTTTTCTTTACTTCTACCAATACAAACAATGTATATCACCACTAATGTTATCATGGCAGTGATCATACAGTAGTTTTCTTTACTTTTACCTATACAACCAATGTATATCACCACTAATGTTATCATGGCAGTGATCATACGGTAGTTTTCTTTACTTTTACCTATACAAACAATGTATATCACCACTAATGTTATCATGACAGTGATCATACAGTAGTTTTCTTTACTTCTACCTATACAAACAATGTATAATCACCACTAATGTTATCATGGCAGTGATCATACAGTAGTTTTCTTTACTTTTACCTATACAACCAATGTATATCACCACTAATGTTATCAGTTTGAATCATATCTATTGTGAGGTGTACTTAATACAACAATAAATGATTTGCGGCCACTACTTGTGGAAGTTCTGCATTTTTTTCTGGGTATGCGTATACATTACAACAGTAGGATTGTTGATGCTTATTTTGATGATATTTATTTCAGAGTGATGACAAATGAAGTAAAAAATTGCAAGAAACAGCTGTTTGAGATGGTAAATGCAGATATTTGTGATGAACAGATGAAAAAACTGAGGGACCAAAGAAGAAAGAATTGAAGAAACCATCAAATAAAACACCGACACCCTCGAAACGCAAAAAGAACAATAGAAAATAACTTTTTCATTGAAAATAAATAATATATGTCCATGGCAGTGATTATTAAACTTTTATTGTAGAAATTTTCAGATATATAACATAATTATTGTGTTTATTGTGGCAGGGTACCTTCTTGTGACTGAAGAATCATACAAAAATGTGAAATCATTTAAATACTCAGCAAAATAACATTCTTCAATTCACAAGTTTACTTTTCCTACATATAATTTTGTTATATTCCGTTGAATTGAAGTGTAAATCACAAAATTATGTAGATTTTGGAGGAAATGTACTCTTTGTATGCCAGTGACGTCTGCAACCTTTAAAAGATAATTTAGCATGGTAACATTTACCATGAAAAAGCTACATTTCATTTTTATACGCCATATTATGTGATTGGGTATGGCGGGTGGAGGACGGGCATTCCGCACAATAACTTTAGTTCTGTAAATCGGATCTTTACCAAACTTGGCCACATGATTCCCCTATGGAAGGGGAAGAACCTATTTATTTTAGGGTCATTAGGTCAAAGGTCAAGGTCACCATTACTATAAATAGAATTTTTGACAACAGGGTCGTTTCCGCACGATAACTTTACTTCTGTATATTGGATCGTTAACAAACTTAGCCAAATGATTCCCCTGTAGAAGGGGAAGAATCCTATTAATTTTGGGGGCATTAGGTCAAAGACCAAGGTCATCGTTACTATAAATAGAATTTTTGACAACAGGATCGTTTCCGCACAATAACTTTAGTTCTGTATATTGGATCTTTACCACAATTGGCCACATGATTCCCATGTGGAAGGGGAAGAACCCTATTTATTTTGGGGTCATTACCATTATACCGTTTGATAATTTATATAGACGGGCGTATTTTGTGATGCACACATTTCTTGTTAACCATTGATTTTAAGTAAATCAACTACACAATGTATATATATTTTCAAGTTTTTTGATAAGATGTAGTAGATTAAGAAAAAAATAATTAGGATATGCAAATTAGAATGTTGACCTGCTTAATATGTGATATACATGAATTATAATCAATGTAGGGTCCAGTAATTGTATATCTTCATTTAGAGGGCAGCTAACTAGAGGAGAAGAAGCTACCACTTTTATTAACTGTTAATTATATTTTTGACTGTTGGATTGTTAAAAAGTAGTTTTTAAACATATTTTTCCTGTATATGAAATGCTTTTGATATATTTCTGCTGAGATCGGTGATTTTGTTGTTAGTAAAGATATACTGATTGTTTGTTGATATTTTCACCTACAAATAAATTCCATTGTAATACACAATACATGTACCTGATAATAACCAAGTAAAAAAATATTTGTGGCCTTGAAGTACAAATTTTCCATTTGTACTCCAAAATTATCTAACAACAATGTTCGATTAAAAGGTAATGGTCAGTTTTATCTCAAAAGTTGTTGTAAGAAAATGTCTCATCATATCTAGTCCACAATCATATGGTAGTTAGATTTACATCAATGTCTATCATCACTACACTAGAGTTGTGAGATTCCCACTCATGGCAATGTGTACTCGATACAACTTCAAGTTAGTCAATAACTTGCGGCAGGTCGGGTACTTCGGTTTCCTCAACTAAAAAACTGACCACCACGAAAGCTTACAATATTGTAAAAAGTGGTGTTACGCACCCATAGCTCTGACCTAACTTGTAATATATGTAGGGTATATAATATCACGTATAATATCACATGTGCAATATCACATGTATAATACTACAGAGGGTACATGTATAATATCACATGTATATTACATATATGATGTCACATGTAATGTAACATAAATACAATATCACATGTACAATATCACATGTATAATATCACATGTATATTACATATACGATGTCACATGTAATGTATCATAAATACAATATCACATGTATAATATTACATCTATAATATCACATAATTACATAATTTTATCTGACCTTTAACCTTCTATTTAAGTGACATTTAGTATATCATTTTGTTTCTCTCTGACTTTTCCTTTACTACAGGTAACCAAACACAATATCTCGTCTGTATTGTATTTGAATGTTTATGGAAAGTTCACTAGGAACGAAAGTTAAATCAAGCTGTGTCAGATGTTTATGGCGCATAATGTAATCAAGATAAGATTTTAATTAGACAGACTATACCTTTATTTATATGTAATATTTGTGTACAGAGTAAGTTGTTACAACTTTAAACTAGTATTTGTTCATATAGATACATGTATAGAAACTGTGTATTGTACACATTAATTTAGTATGTAGACTTTTCAAAATATAATAAAATTTTCTTTCTGATCAAAGTTATTTTATTTTCTTCAAATAAATATATTTTACATCATTGGTTAACAGCAATGGTTTACAGATGATGCATATTTTATTGCTTCAGTGATTTTGGATTTTATAATAAAATTGTTTACTACACTGAGGAAAACATCGGCTTGTAAGTTAAGTTATCTACAGCTTAAGAAGGCAGATAATGACAGAGTAATGGTTTTAAACGACGTCAGTATTTTCAAATGTTATTAGCTGTGTAATTACACAATATTATTTTAATGATAGAAAGCTTTTGTCACTTGGTCCGATTTATAGATGAACTGACAAGATACAGATGTAAACAAATCGGTAGCTCAATTCGCTACGTTAATATGTTTATTGTATTTTAAAAATACATTGTGGATTTATTTACATCAAAAATATGAATTGTATTTATATGCATTTTTATATTACATGTATACTTATTTACATTTAGTCCTTTTAATATATATAAAAAAGAGATATTGGACAGATGCACATGAGACAAAATAACATAAACACTAATATATTGGTTGTCATGACATTAAATTTAATCGATTACATTTGAAAATTGATGTAATCATAATGTAATGTAATCATGAAAATTGCAAAGTAATTGTAAGTTAATCGATTACATCTGAAAGTAATTGACCGTAAGTCTGGTAGTTATGACTGTAATATAATATGAGAAGGCGTGACCTTTGAAGAGGACGGAAGTATATACATATTTTAAATTAAATGATGTTAAAAATAAATTTATATTCCCTATAAAGGCTATGACATCCCCTGGAAAGTTAATTGAAGTAGAATAGAAAATTACGAAAAAGACGACAAAATTAACGATTGGAAAAGTATGGCATCTTTTATTGTAGGACTAGGGACAGTGCAAACATTAAAGGCTAACTAGTACTAGTACGCGGGTGGTATCAACCATTAGAAAGGGGAAAATAGTTTTATTATGAAAATATCTCAATACAACCAACATATATAAGCAATATTGGCCTATACCATGCTATGTACAGCATATACATGTTCATGAAGTGTAAATGATAATTGTACGATGTTGCATTTATTAGACGACCTATGATTGGATAAAATCATTCCTAAGATAACGATAGAAAACTAGAGAATAAGATTAATACGCTTTACTGGCCAGTGGAAAATTCCGATTGTAGTGTTCAAGCGCAGTATCCAAATGTTTTTCCTTTAAATACTCGCGTAATAAATTTGCCGTCGCAATTTTCTGTCTAATGTTTTTTTGTGCATTCATTTTAAGTCTCTTTTGTTCGATTTCCTCATCGGTAGTTGAAACAAATCTCCTCTTTTTCTCCATTGTGTTACGTTAGTCCGTTACACACCGATGCAGACGATAGATAAATGTGCAGTTACAAAACGATGCAGACGGAACATTACAGAAGGTCAGTGGGGGGTGCTTAATTTTGTCTAGTGACCATTACGTCTTTAGCCTTAGAACTTCCAAGAAAGTCCGTCAAACATAGTTCGTGGAAAAAACTTAGTTACTGTTTCAAGTTATAGATCAGCAACATCGTACACAAATGTTCTAAGCTCCTGTGACCGACTATGATTATTTAGACGGTCAGTAAATAGTTGAAGGGTTCACGCTAAAGCGCTCACCCTTCAACAATTTACTGACCGTCTAAATAATCAAGCGCTCACCCTTCAACTATTTACTGACCGTCTAAATAACCATAGTCGGTCACTAGGGAGCTTAGAACTTATTATGATGTATGGTTAGGGCTGTCTTATCAGCATAGATCTTTTCACGGATCAGTGGAGTTCTGGTAATGCCGCGTTGTATGCTGGGATAGAAAGCGTCCTTGGATTCAAGCATGGCAAACCTTGGTGGTAATGAAAACGAAACACTTTCAACGCTAAAAAGGGACCAACTTGGTGTATATTTATGAGATCGTGGAATTCCGATTAGTACCAGGAATAAAGATGACAGGTTAACATTAGCTAAAAATGCTGAAAAGAAACTTTTATCATTGAAAACTGACGATTGAATCTGATCAGATAACCGTACTGGAACACAGGCACTCGGGTACACTCTGTGATTTTCGTTATTTCATTAAAATTAAATATTTTCCCTTTTAGTGCCTCTATTCTAACCTTCTCTATGCAGAATCACCTAATTTTGACGTATTTTACACATTTTGATACAACCCATTTTTTCTATACTAATATGTATCATCCGTGCGTTCAAATTAAAGGAGATGAAAAATTTATAACATCAAGTAGAATGAAGTGGTTTTGTGGATCAGAAAAAAGTGAATAAAATTTGAATGTGTTCAGTTGATTTATATTGCTCTGTCCTATATACATTTCAGGGTTGTTATGCCCTGCCAGCTTTTGTGGAAAGGGCATATAGTGGTACCTTTGTCCGTCTGTCCTGTTTTTGCTTTTTATACCCTCCGCAACGAAGTTGTAGGGGGGTATACTGGTTTCACCATGTCCGTCCGTCCGTCCGTCCGTCTGTCCGTCTATCTGTAGACAAATCCTATGTCGTACGATAACTTGAGTTGTGTTTTTAGAATCTTTTAAAATTTTATCAGCTGTTTACTGGTGAAGAGAGGAGGATCCCTTTCTTTTTTGACGATTTTCACTTTTGCCGTTCCAGAGTTATTGGACTTGATATGACGGAAAATAGGATTTTTACCCTATGTCGTATGATAACTTGAGTAGTGTTTCTCAGAATGTTTTGAAATTTTATCAGCAGCTTACTGGTGAAGGGAGGAGGATCCCTTTCTTTTTTGACGATTTTCACTTTTGCCGTTCCAGAGTTATTGGACTTGATATGACGGAAAATAGGATTTTTACCCTATGTCGTATGATAACTTGAGTAGTGTTTCTCAGAATGTTTTGAAATTTTATCAGCAGCTTACTGGTGAAGGGAGGAGGATCCCTTTCTTTTTTGACGATTTTCACTTTTGCCGTTCCAGAGTTATTGGACTTGATATGACGGAAATAGGATTTTTACCCTATGTCGTATGATAACTTGAGTAGTGTTTCTCAGAATGTTTTGAAATTTTATCAGCAGCTTACTGGTGAAGGGAGGAGGATCCCTTTCTTTTTTGACGATTTTCACTTTTGCCGTTCCAGAGTTATTGGACTTGATATGACGGAAAATAGGATTTTTACCCTATGTCGTATGATAACTTGAGTAGTGTTTCTCAGAATGTTTTGAAATTTTATTATCAGCTAACCAGTGAAGAGAGGAGGATCCCTTTCATTTTTGACGATTTTCACTTTTGCCGTTCCAGAGTTATTGGACTTGATATGACGGAAAATAGGATTTTTACGCTATGTCGTACGATAACTTGAGTAGTGTTTCTCAGAATGTTTTGAAATTTTATCAGCAGCTTGCCGGTGAAAAGAGTAGGATCCCTTTCATTTTTGGTTGGAACAATCAGTAATGTTTTGGTTATGGAAATAGGTTGGACAGATGTGGGGAGCGGGGGGTATATCTTAGTGAGCTGTGCTCACAGTAATACTAGTTAGTTCTTGATCTAAAATAAAACCAAAACTTTCAATTATATTAATACACATGTATTTTGTCAATCATTCCTTTCAGATAATACAACAGATGTTTGTTCAGTTTGCTTGGACAATCCAAAAACCAAGAGGGAAGAGAGTATATCTTGCTCAAAATGAACAATTGGTTCCATTATCATTGTGAATTTTAAAAGCAACAAAGAGTTTTACACTGAATTTTAAAAGCAACAAAGAGTTCATAAAATCAGCTCAATGCAAGTGCCTGAAGTGGTACTGTAATTCATGCAGACAAAAAAAAAAAAATTTAACATCAAAGTTCATGTGAGGTACTGTCACTTTGCATCCACCATCTGTCTGTCTAGTTTGTGAACTTTTTACATTTACCTCTTTGCAAAGATGACTGGGCTATTTTGAACCAAAATTTGGTGTTCCCTTACATATTCATCTTTTGAATGATACATATGTGGATGATTGTATGTTGTTCAAATCAAAGTGATCAATCTATCAGCTTTATGATGGCAAGAATGAGGTGTATTGTTAATGACATTGGTGACTGATCGATTGATTTTTGTTTAATGTCCAGCTTCTTCCAAGTTCCTTGTAAATATACCTACATATGGTCATGTACAAATGAGACAGATTTTTACACTGTTAGTTCAAGAAGTTCAAGAACAATATACAAGTACCGTAAGCAGGAAGACATGTCAACTCCTAATCTACTTGATAACAATGCTGAGTCTGTGCTTTTACTCCTTAATGCTGCATGCTAGGCTGAGAAACAGCAAATACCAATCTTAAAGAGAAGAGCACAACAGTTTTAAAGTTTTTGGTTTGACCAGATTGGGATTCCAACAGCCATCTTTCAATCACTACATCATCAAAGCATACCTGATTCAAGATACTTGGTCTTGCACATTCATGTATGTTCAAGGATGGAGAAAATAGTATGTAAGAGTTATCTTTCTTGATTCACAGTTATTCTCCTGCAGACTAGTGAGACTACCCTATTCGACCTAATAAGTGCCCAGGGCCCTTAGAATTTGAAAAAAGGATGCACCTGTTAGAAAAGCAAGAAATAAAATCAATATATGGAAAAATGAAGGATAACCTGCACAAATGAGCACCATTCCATTCACAAAAAATTGATATGATAAAGTGTTTTAGCTGGAAATATTGTGTTTTCTTTCAGTAATGTATATGTCCTTTTTCATAGAAAATTCTTCTCCAATAGAAAGATTAAAAACTATTATTAAATGCAGTCTTGAAAAAGGGGCGTTTATTAAAAATTTCCACTGCAAGCTTATTGGAGGCATGGGCCCTTATTAGGTCGAATAAGGTACACATATATGGTTTCCTAATGTCATGATAATGCCGGAAAAAAAAGCTGAAAGAGGATAAAAAATAAATTGATTTAATATCTTTTATCCACGTTCCAATCAAAGTTTAAAGTGGTTGATCACAAAAGAAAAGTTGGTACAATGTAGTTGAATCAGAAATATTAAAATTTCAAAATACCGGTATTACAAATATGACTTCAGAATCAAAAATAAAATCCATGATTTATTTAATTTTGAATGCAATGGCACTAAAATTCCTGATAAGTTTACTAGGCATCCAATGACAATAAATATGTTATCAACCAAATCATTCAACACAAGAGGTATTGGTCCCTGTAAAATTTTGAAATCTTTCAAACGGCCAATTACCCGTTCTACATGAATACGGGCATTATAAACTTGAGCATTAGTTACATTGTTTGACTCTGTGAACTGGACAGATTTTCTTGCAAATTCTGGCATTATAAGTTCAACATCACCAATGAGAAAGTCGGCCTTATTGTTGAAACCTTTGTCCGCCATTACTTTATCCCCTTTTTCAAATTTGTCTAGTATTCCATTTTTACGCAAAAGTTCTACATCTGACATATCACCACCTACTGCCTCGGACACATATGACACAGTTCCACCTGGTGTACAGGCTACTAACACTTTGCATGTGTGTCTACTTTTGTAGTTTGAATACATAACAGCATTGACACTGTCTAAAGATGGACGCTCAGTTTGAATCTCTGTACATTCCAATGATTGCTCTAAATTTTCCATACTTCTTGTAACATTCAGGGTAATACTACTCCAGTTCTTCTGAAGCTGGCCAGTACATTAGTGGTTTAAGTTCTAAGGCTAATAGTGATATCCATGTTGAAATAACTGTCGATACTAATGATGATGACACTTTGAACAAGGAAGCCAGGAAATCTTGATTCAGATTCATTTTCAGTTTCATAAGTGTAAGGGGAAGTTCATCCTCTAAACTTATTTTTCTCTTTGGCTCTGGCTTTGAAGTGTTATTTTCCTGGTATTGTTTTGTTTCGTGTGATTGTTCACCTTTATAGTACTGCATATTTGATGCAGCTGCATGTACCTCATCCAGAATCCAACAACATAAAGCATATGTAGGAAGACCAGTATGTATTTTTATGAGGTAATCAGAATGCTTGATTGAGTGTATTCCAAAGGTGGATGTTTTCTCTAATTCAAGGATCTTGCTGTTTGCTTCTGAAATTTCCAGGTTTGTTTGTTCAATTTCTTGTTTCAACTGTTCTATTTCTGCGATATAACTTTCCACAGTTCTTATTCTGTCAGTTGCAGCCTTCAAATAAGTAACATCAATATCTGTTACCTTTTCTGCTTCATACAGAATTTGTCGTGGGTTTGCCTTTTCATAAGTTTTTCTCACTAAGATTTTTCTTGGTGTTTCTGTTTCACTTGGGTAACCTTTAAGATAAAGTTTTGGATGTGGTGACATTTCTATTGGCTGCCCATATTCAAAATGGTTAGGGACCGACCATTTAACTTGCAGGGGCAGGTTATGGTTTTTTGTTTCGTTCAGAAGTTTTTTTTTCGGACTACACGAGAGTTAGAATATTTATTTTTTTTGTCGCGCAAAGCGCTAATTTTTCTACCAGAATTCAACATTAGGCTATATGACAAAAACTCTGAATCATATTTTTTTTTTCCTCCACCAAAATCAGAATATTTTTTTCAGCAACATTGGGAATCAGAATATTTTATTAGAAAAAAAAACATACCCCCCCCCCCCTCTTTTCAAGTTAGATGGTCGTACCCTTAGAACAAATCCTTGTATGCTTAGTAACTTGATATTTCACACGATTTAATAATTTTGTCCATTTTGGAAACCAGTTTTCATTGGGACATATGTGTAATTTGATTGCTGCATCTTCACCCAAATGTTCTTTGACATGAGGCATAATAATAAACCTACAATTAAAATGTAATTGTGACATTCATCATTAAATCAAATGTTTCAGTAAAGTAAATAGTTCTAAGTTCATGAGGTTAAAGCTATAAAATCCAGATGTTGTGTGCAAAGATAACAAGGACCCCGTCACATTGCAGACACTATTATGTATTACATGTCTGATCAGTTAGTTCATTAAAGTCAGAAGAATAGTAAACATCTTGTAGAGTATTTGGTAGCCTTCCTCCAAAATATGACATTGGCGACGAGGATATTATAATATAATATTGAAAGGGAAATATGTATTTTCGTGGATTTATTAATTAGTAGAATTGATTATTAAACCATGGTTGCATCTTTGCCAAATTTTCCAAGTTTTCCAGTTCATGAAAACAATGCAGAAACTAGGTGGCGAAAGTGCATTAGCCGACTTGAAAACCTGTTCATTGGTTTATACAATAAGGACAAAAAACGACAAAGAGCACTTTTATTACATTACGCTGGAGAAGGTGTGAATGAAATCTTTGACACTCTCATAGACACAGGGGAGGACTTTGCTACCGCCAAACTGAAATTAAAGGAATACTTTACTACAAAGAAAAATACGGAATATGAAGTATATAGATTCAGACAAGCCAAACAATCAACTGAGGAGACAATAGACAGTTTCCATACAAGAGTACGACAGTTTAACAATCAGTTTAGCAATCGGAGTGATTCTTTGTGTAACTTAGAAGGATATTGCTTAAATTCTCAATATCGCAAATCCTGGCATTTTATTTTGTGGGTGATGCTATGTGAATTTCTTTGCGTTTTACTTTACTGGAACACATATTTCTTTGTTCAGTTGCATGAAAGTTATTTTAGATGTTAAAAACTCAGATATTACATTTTAACGTTGTAATAAATGGTAAATATTGAAGAAGTTAAAATTTTATGAAATCAGTATAATGTATTTAGAGTTTTAATTTTTTAAAGGTACAAGGTAAAAATCCAAGGAATCCGCATAGCATCACCCCCAAAATTCCACATGTAAATTTCAGTGGTTTTATCTGATTGATCAGTTACATAGCTTTAATGTAATGAGGATAAAGAGAATAGGTGTCAGGTTCAGTTTCCAGCAGTTATTTCATGTATACATACCCGTATATACACTTATATTTGACACTACTCACTCTGAGTCGGGAAAACAGTTTTATGGTGACTGCTCACAGCACATCATCTCCACGTCTGTTGGCATCTCCCTACAAAAACTGCAGTTGCACCAGTCTGGATGTCCTTGGTCAGGTGTTGGATGGTGGCCACCGTGACCTCCCTGGCGACGTGTCCCCTCCTCCAAGATGTCAAACACAAAACTCGGGTCACGTTCACAGACCCGCAACATCATAGACCTGAGACGGTCTTCTGGTAGATTGGTTATACGTTCCTAAAAAATAATTTGAAAAAAGGATTTATACTGGTGATTTTCAACAAAACTTAAAATTTGAATTTTGTTTTCTGGTTGCACTTTATTTATATGCAGGGAAATGAGTCTATATTTGTATGCACTGCAGGAACTTTGAAAATGAGTCTATATTTGTATGCACTGCAGGAACTTTGAAAATGAGTCTATATTTGTATGCACTACAGGAAACTGAAAATGAGTCTATATTTGTATGCACTGCAGGAAACTTTGAAAATGAGTCTATATTTGTATGCACTGCAGGAAATTTGAAAATGAGTCTATATTTGTATGCACTGCAGGAAACTTTGAAAATGAGTCTATATTTGTATG
Organism: Bathymodiolus brooksi; assembly: GCA_963680875.1. Taxonomy (NCBI): domain Eukaryota; kingdom Metazoa; phylum Mollusca; class Bivalvia; order Mytilida; family Modiolidae; genus Bathymodiolus; species Bathymodiolus brooksi. The sequence goes on from OY804576.1 coordinate 30,810,166, forward strand.
CACTGCAGGAACTTTGAAAATGAGTCTATATTTGTATGCACTGCAGGAACTTTGAAAATGAGTCTATATCTGTATGCACTGCAGGAAACTTTGAAAATGAGTCTATATTTGTATGCACTGCAGAAACTTTGAAAATGAGTCTATATTTGTATGCACTGCAGGAACTTTGAAATGAATCTATGACATACAACTGATATTTACTTGGGGGCTGTGGTGGCGTTAGACCCTAACCCCCATCAATCAATCAATCAATCTGATATTTACTTTCAAGCAATAGTCCGAAGCAAAAGATCATCAATCTGACAAAAGCGAAGATTTACTACCGGAATGTTGGGAACCGTAATGGCCCTGACTTGGGACAGGTACTTCAAAATATATGGTGAATAGAATCCGATTTTACGGTGCGCAAATTAGTTAAAACCGATTCATCGGCATTTCAACTTGTAGAAGTTTGTCCGTAAGAAAGATTTTATCCATTACGAATCTAAATAGCAGTACTTGGAAGTATGAATTTTCATATTTTAATTTCACTATTAATTTTAATTTGCCGTCTTTACTGGTGTTACTGAAAACTGAAACCATTCTATCAGGTTTACTTTAAAAAAAAACGAATCGTCCTAAATTGTAGATAATTAAGATTTACAGCCAACAAAAGTTGATATTCAATAATAACATGTATACCCATATCATCATGAAACCGGATATTTGAGATCAAATAACAAATTGGTGCAGTACATGTAATTAAGTACTTAGTGAAATGTGAATAAGGGTAATAACAAAATTACCGAACTCCGAGCAATCTTACAAAGGGAAAGTCAAAACTCATATGTATATAAACAGACAAAATCAGTCAACAACCGGAAAACTGTGAAAACCGTAATGACCCTGACTTGGTACAGGCATTTCTAAAGAAATGGTGGGTTGAATCAGATTTTAAAGCGCCAAACCTCCCCCTTTCATTACGGCTCAAAGTTTCCGGCTGTCACTATAACAGTATTTATAACAATACTTGAACAAAACAGGTAAAACAGTTGTCATAACAGCACCAAACTCAGTGAAGTGAATGTCAAAAATATTTTTACGTCACACATTGATAAAGAAATATTTTTGACATTTTTGTTTTTGACCACTTATCTTTATACATTTTCACTATATGAAAATCCATCGTTTATAATCTTTTCTGCAGAGACGGAATATATTTCGACAAATCTTGGTATCGGAATATAAACTTTTTAAGAGATCGAATAAGGCGAATCTTTTTATAGCCCTGGTCCAGTAGCCTATTTCTCAGATGAAGATGACGTTTCAGGAAATCAGAATAATTGCTACTGGCCCTTGCATAACGAATCAATTGCGAGATGCAAACACCATATGCAGGAGAAGCTGGTATATTGCTGCACATATTTGGAAAATTTATGATTTTAAAATTGAAGTCGTCCCGTTTATCATATATTTTAGTACCGATTTGACCACTGTCGTCAAATTCGAGGTATAAGTCCAAAAATGATGCGGACGAAGCGGTATTCGTGGTCTCTTTAACTTCCAGCTCTGGAGGATATATCAATGGAAGAAATTCTGCAAATCTAGCATTATTGATAGATAAAACGTCATCAATATACCTGTATGTGAAATTAAAGGCTCTAGCCTCATGAATCTTCTTATCTTTTACAAGCTTTTGAAGAAACTCCGACCCGTATGAGTATAAAAATAAATCGGCTAGAAGAGGGGCACAATTCGTACCCATTGGTATGCCGACGACCTGCTGAAACAGTATCCCTCCAAAGGAGACAAATATGTTATCGATGAGGAACTCCAGCATACTGATCACTTGTTCCTCGGAGTAGCATGTTTTACCTTTTTGAATTTTGTTTGAAAAATATGTGGAATTGTAGCCTAACACAACAAATTTTGAGCCATAGTTTCTATGACTGAAAGCTTTGTGAATTGTTTCTTTTAAGTGGGTTTTTAATTTGTCATGCGGTAGGGTGGTAAATAAAGTTGAAAAATCTAAAGTTTTGATGGAGGATACCTGAGAGAAAGATCTTGATTTAAGGTTATCCAAAAGATCTTTAGAGTTTTTCAAAATCCTCATGTGATTTATGCCACTACGCGAGTAAACAGTTTCACAATATTTCTGTTGTCCCTCTTTTACTGCAGACATAATCTTTGTCAGGTGAATAGACAATTCTTTCGTCGAACAAGTTGATGATCCCGCTATGTACCTTTCTTTGTATGGTGTCTTATGGAGTTTAGGTATCCAATATAAATAGGGTAAATCCTCAGACTCTTTACCAGTGGGAGTGTTTAAGGAGGTCATGAATGATCTGTGGTTAGCTAGGATTTCATCTTTGTCGAACGAACTAGGTTTGTATGTGGTATTACTAGAGGTGTTGTTATTTATGCCTAATTCCTTGATTAGGCATTCGAAGTAATATAATTTACATACAAACACGATATTGTTGGAAGCCTTGTCCGCAGGAACGATAACATATTTGTCATGAAGAGAGGAAAGACACTTAACAGCTTCTTGGTCTTTAAATATAGACTTAGGTCCACTATTACCACAATTTTTGAGTTTGTGAATCCGACCTTGTACTAGAGACCTAATTGTTCTAACCCAGTCTGACAAGAATTCTAACTCAGGATCTTGGTCTACTTCTCTCTTTATCCACCTTCTGGCATAATCTTCAACAGCATCCATAATTATCTTGAAATTATGTTTCCAATTGATGTGTTGAGGTTCTCTGAATTTAGGACCATGAGAAATCATCTTTCGGAGACTCTCATGTTGAATGATATTCAGATCACCAGTGATTACATGTCCAGATGGGTTGTATTGAAAAGGAGAGTGGGAGCAGTCACAAGTCAGAGGGTTCTTAAGGTACTCTTCTATGTTAATATCTTGCAATGCTTCTTTGTAGTTGAAAATGTTACGGCCAATGCTGTTAGTGTAGCTATAGGAGACAATGGGAACATATTGATTTTTAAAATATGGTGGAATTTCTTTTACGACCTCTTTTCTATTAAGAATGTTGCTGATGTTAATAGCATCGATTCCTTTGTTAGCAAACGCAATATGGAGGAATTTTCTGTTGCTATCACGAAGAGGTTCAGATCGAACTGGTTTGAAAAGACGAAAGGACGCCACTTCACATATAATACTAGACAATCTGTACTTAGGAGAAAAAGGATCTACGCCTCCTTTGTCAAGTCCAAAATCCCTAAGATCTTTGAGGTAGTTTACAGGTAGTGAAAATAAGATTGTACGAATGTGATGAATTCCAAGAGGTTTCTGTATATTAGAAAGTAAAATCATTAAAAGTATCTTGTAACGTTCTTGGTTTAGAGGCCTTTTTAACATTTGAATGTTGAATTCTTTTATGACCATGGCTACGTTTAGTTCTTGGAATAGTATTAAAAAGGCTCATCACGTTGATTTCGCTGCATCCTGGACTTGACAAATTATCGAGGACAAATAACAGAAACACACGTATAGAGAGGTAAGTACTCAAACACTGTGAATACCCTAAACATACCAATTAACCATAAATAGCGTGGTTCGTATAATGATCTCATGATTGGGGCATGGTAGGAATTCATCAAAACATATGTTTATGCATATTTTTGCGCGATTTAGTATAATACAGCATTTGTAAAAAACGAAATTTAACTCAAAATGCAGATAATTCATTCCAAAAACATGTTATTAAAACCGTGTAATCCGGCGTTACTAAGTACTGGAACCGTGTGATCCGGCGTTACATCGATGTTTCCTCTAATATCTCGATTATTATGGAACTGTAAGCTACGAGATCTTGCATAAATGTGAAGAGACTTCTAATTGACCAGATTATGTCTTTAAAATATGAGTGACTATGATCATTTTCTAAATAATCATTCAAATCGATCGAACTGACAAAAAAAATCACACACCTTTGCTCCATTTTCAAAATGGCTATATAGACATTTCTCCCCCCTTGGCAAATAGGGGGGAAAATGGCTATATAGTAGTTTTCCCCCCCAAATTATGTTGGGATATCAAAACGAAGTAATCACTTCCAAAGGGTGCATTAATGTTAAAAAAAAAACATGTAACAGATTATCAGGGACCCGCCACATAATGGCGAACGCCCTATACTGATCGCTCTGTCCGTCCGTTCGAAACACATTCGTGTCCGCTTCATAACTTTATAACCAGTCATTTCTCTATTCTATAGTAGATGGATGAAACTTTGCATGATTGTTAACTACTATTAGAAGGTGTGTCGCATATCATATTCTTGTTTGTCCTCTTAAAGTCAAGGTCTCATTTTTCATTTCATGGGACCCCTATATGAAGTATATATCTCTCAGATGATACGATATTCCAGAGCTTGTGGTTCCTATCAGGATTTCCTTGATAGAGCCTGGTTGCTGCTAACAAGGAAGCTACTGAACAAGGGTTCCTTTTGGTAAAGTTGAAATCATCACTTCGAACATTTTACGGCCGCCACCATGACTTGGTTTACCGTTTTGGAATCTGTGTCACAAATGACCACGGATATGTTCCACTTGTCGAAAACACTTCCCGGTCCTTTCCTCATTCACGACTTATTACCGGATTTGTAACTAGATTAACACGACGGGTGCCACTAATGGAGCAGGAAATGCTTACCCTTCCGGAGCACATGAGTTCACCCCCGGTTTTTAGTTTTATATGTATGTTTTCCCGATCGTTGTTTGTCCTTTTGTGTTTTTTTTTTTGGCCATTGTGTTGTCTGTTCTTCGATATACGGTTTCTGATTGCCCCTTTGGTATCTTCAAACTCTTCTTGTGAACTACAGAATATCGTGTCCGCTCTAATTATTGTAGAGGGATGATATTTTGTGCTTGTTAACCACTGTGATATGGTCTTGCTTAATTCATTTTTGTCCTTCAAAGGTCAAGATCTCAAACTTAGGGTTTTTCATGGGACGATAATTTTGGTACCCCAACAGATTCTTTAGATATTGACTTTATTTTGCAACGGCGGGGTCCTTAGAGATAGTTTCCATCTCCATGTCGTCTAGTTATTATTATTATACTTTACTATAGAAACCAAGCAAGAAATAATTAAGATATTTTAAAGTTTTATTCAATGGAACAAGAAATAACTCATTATTCCCGCGGCAAACTGCACGTAGGTCAAATAACTGTGAGGGAATCTGCACATAGCACAAAATAACTGTTTGAATTTGGCGGGCTTTTGCACGTCGAACCAATAACTAGTTATATAGCCATATTTCCCCCCCCCCCCTTCCTTATCAGGGGGTGGGGGTAGCTATATAGTATAATTCCCCCCCCCGTAAAAATGGCTATATAGCCATTTTCCCCCCTTTACAAGTAGGGGGGGGGGGGGGGTGGAGGGGAAATGGCTATATAGTGGGTTTTCCCCCTAAATGTTATTTCTAATTTATTATAAATAAGTTATGATTTATTTGCACTAAGAAAACATTTATTCATTAATATTATTATTATTATTATTATTATTATTATTATTATTATTATTATATACAATTATGGCCGAAGGACATAACTGTATTATTATACTGAACTAATATGAGGGAAATAACTAAACAAAAAACTATCTAAAAATATAAGAATAAGTCGGTTAAAATTTAACAACTTGAAAAAAATAATTAAACTTTTGTAAAAAGGTCTCAAAAGTGAAATTTATTATAAAAAAAAACTAAAAAAAACTAAAAAAAAAAACCAATCTAAAAATATAAAAATAAGTCTGTTAAAATTTAACAACTTGAATAAAAAAATAACTTTTGTAAAAATTTAAACATAAAATAAAAATCTGGTAAAATTAAACAAAAATCTGTAAATAAAAAAAATTAAAATGTAAAATTTTAGAATAATTTAAATAAACAATCTTTCTAAAATGTATGAATTAAAAATATTATATGATACTCATGCAATTAAGCAATTTTCTTAAAATCTAAATTCAAAAGTTTTTAATAATATCTATCTATAAATTTAGAATTATCATAATTTTGAAAAGAGTATTTTTTAATTGCTCACTCCAAGCTAATTAATCATAAGATAATTCAGTTCACTCCAAGCTAATTATTTATAAGATAATTTGAAGTATGATAACAAAAAATAATATCTGTGCTTATAATATCCTAAGTATTTTTTATCAAGTTTGATATTAAATATATGTGCTGTCAGATATACTGATTTTTGTGTGTGTTATTTCCATAAAATATGATTTTAAATACATACTTAGTTTATTCGCTCAATACTCACACAAAAACAAGACAACTTTGCATTAAAAATTAATTGTGGACTTGGAGTACATTGACATCTCCCCCCGATTATACACTAATTAAACATGACTAGTCATGTTTATATAACAATTAACCTATTCAACCTATGCCAACAACCTTTTTATATATATTTTTTTTAAATGTTGGCATAGGTTGAATGAACCCATTTATCAATCATAAATGTTTGTATTGTTAATGATGCCTCATGTGGGCCCTATGATTAGACAATAAAATGTATTCTATAGGTAATATGTGTATGAGGCTTAGAAACGGGGGAAAAGGCGAGGCTTGAAATAATTTTGTGTATGTATTTGAAAACAATATCCCCCGATGTGCCCCGTTTTACATTTGTATGTTCTATTTATAACTGACTAATATCAAAAAAAAATTGGGCAGGCTATATTGGTCAGTAAATGCTGTTATTGCAGGATAAATACTGTTTCAACATCAAAAAGGAATTTATATGTAGTAAGATAACATACATTTCAACTCTGGAACACACTTTGCCAATTCTACCAAAGTGAAAGCATTTATATAAAATTAAAAGTGAAAGCGAAAGTTGGTGTATTAGAACGAACTTGGAAGTTCCCAAATTAGGTTAAGCATTCTCAAAAAATAAGACGTGGCGTTCGAAATTCACCCGACAATTGTTTTCTTATTCCAGAATTTTAATGGAACATACGCAATCCCGCGAAAATCGTGAAGGAAACTCATCGGGTAGAGATAGATATAGATATGACAACGACCAAAGTCAAAAAGGTAGATTTCATGACGAAGGTGGAGGACAGTGACATGACAGAGGTGTAGGATGGCAACCTAACAGAAATGGTGGAGGAAGAGGATATGACAACAGACCCCATAGTGGTAATGTTAGAGATGATTTTGGTCGTCCATCTTATCCAAATACAGGCACCAGAAATCAAGAACATATAGAGAGGAATGACAACAGTAATAGTTCAAGACATCATGATAAGCGTGCAGAGGACCATATGAGATATGCTAGTCCAGACAGAAATGATAGGGCCAGACCTAAAGATAAGCAGTATGAAGATCATGCAAGGGATCAAAGCCCAGATCGTAGTTCAAATGAACAGTACATACAGGGAGCAGAATGTGGAACAAATAATAAATCTATGAACTGGAATCAGAGTCAGTCTCAACATTATCAAGGAAACCGTGGGAAGAGTGACCAGGGTTATCAACAAGGTTATGATAATCAATTTGATGGGAAACAGGACTATCATAATTATACCGGTAGTCAAGGTCAAGGCAGGTATGGTGCTTATGGAAATCAACAGTCTTCCAATTTGAATTATAGACATAATAAAAACTGGAACCAGCAAGAGCAGCATGGTTATTGGGATGGCAATGAACAGAAAGAATTCCCAAAGGACAGGAGACCAAGAAACAGGGTAAATGTGTCTTAATGAAGTGTACTATAAATTACATGACTTATGTCACTTGTGATAGTGTATAGTGGTAATCAGTCACTAAAGTTATATCAATATTTTTATTCAATAACTGAATAAGGCCAGGTCAATTGGAAGAAAATAATGCCAGTTTCCCAAATTTGTTAGTTTTTTATTTTTCTTCCAATATTTATACAGTTTTATGTGTTGCAAAATGTTCATCTATATAGTTTATTGATGGGCCATTAAACATGTAGTCTTGAGTGCCCTTTATATACAGATTTGACTGTATTTTATTTTGAAAAAGGTCTAAATTGAGGCCATGTTCTGAAATTTGCATATTTGGAATGTATATAATACAAATTTTTATTTTTCATCCAATTTTGGTGTTGTTTTTTCTTTGAATTGATCATGTTGAGAGCTTTTGTTAATATGTGAACATATTTCCTCCATCTGTTATGGTTTCTTAGATAAACTTGACTGAAATGTGCCATTTTCCAAAAAGTTATTATTTTTCTTCCAATTTTCATATAGATTTTTGCAAAGCTTTATCTTTATGATTTGTTGCAGGGCCATTAAGAATATCTATTTTACTTTGAAAAGGGGTCTAAAGGGTCCAACAGCTAGAATGATATATATGTTTAAGGTGAATTTCTATGCAGTTTTCCATTTAATTCTTTTGAAAAATTTGTGTCTGGAGTATGGCAATAGATTTGTTGTAGCTCTTACCGTCTCCAAGATATACTGTGACCAAAGTGGACCAACGATCAAAATTGATTTTTTTGTCTTAAGTCTGATTTTGATAGGGATTTTATTATAGCTCACCTGAGTCAGAGGTAAAAACTATAAAATGTCAATTAATATTACATGTACTTATCACATGAAAGATAAAGCAAAATTGTAATGAGGAACAATATACATTTATGGCCCTTGTTGCAGGGAGATATGAAAGTTTGTTTACTCGAAGAAATATGACTTCTGAGGGTAAACAAAGCTTCATATCTCCATACAACAAGGGCCATAAATTGTTCATTATACCGAAATTACACACAACAAAACATTTTTTAAACTAATTTAACATTTTATTCAATTTGTGTAGTTGCTTAAGTTGATGGTTACATTGCAGTTATCCGAAAAATGAAGATTGAAACTAAACATTCCACGACATGAGAAATTTTCTTTTGTGTCCAATTGTATATGACGTTGCCATGGGGGCACGCGACAGCGGGATACATGACATTTATTTCCCCGGAGCACGCGGTCTAGGGATACATGAAGTTTTGTCTTCCTGACATGTGACGTTTTTTTTAACTAATCACAGACACTTATATCTATGAGGTATAATGATACTTCTTGTTAATATATAGTGGGACTTCTTTCATTTAAAGTACAATTTTCAAACTAATTTAATAATTTATTCTAATAGTTTTTTTTTTCCATTTCTTTTCTAGGAAGAAAAGTCTGATATTCATCTTTCAAAAGCATTAGCATTTTTACTCAGACATGGAGCAGAAAGACAGGGATATAAACTAATGCCAGGTAAGTTCAATCTAATTAAAATTAGATGTTTGCTGTATCTTTTTTAAAGAATTTTCATTGGCGATACAGTATTATTTAGCCACTTGTCGTATAGGGATCATGGATCATATTTTCAACTGACCAATCAACGATTTTGCTAGATGTTAGTGTATCGGCAGATATCTTTGGAAAAAAATGACAATGTTATTACACAAAATCAGATACCATGGGATAAGTGTGTAGCTTTCTCTGTAGATAAAGCCTCTGTGAATATGGGTAAAAGAAACAGAAACTCAATTAAAAGTAGGGTACTGGAGAAAAACCATGATGTGTACTTTGTTGGCTGTCCTTGTCATATGGCACATAAGCATGGTTAGGAAAAATAAAACGGATTTTAAAGCTTCTCTTAAAACTGATTGTTCACTATCAGCAATTTTGATGGTGAAACTAGACAATCCAAATCCGTCTCACACTGATCAAGCTCTCTCATTGACAAGTCCAAAAAAGAACATCAGTAATCTTGATTATAACCCGGTCTCAGTATTACTAGTAAATGGCTGTGAGAACAAAATGGATTGATTTCAAAACAAAAAAATGTATGAATTTTGTTTTGGTCAATTATTATAGTGGATGTCCATACCGATCGTCTGCCGATATGGACATGCCTTACATGTGTAATGAATGATATATCATAGAGAGATAGAAAGATACCAGTCAGGTTTAATTAATAATATCATCTCACAGGAGTAGACGAAGATTACAAAAGCTAAAAACAGAAAAGTTTTAATGCATACAAATAACAATGTAAATCATAAAAAAACATGTGCTCTTGGGAAGGCATATTTTATATTATTAGATGTTTTATAAGTAATACAAAATTAGTCAATTTTGTTCTGACGAATTCTTAAGAATCACCATACGTAGAAATACCGCAAAGGACCTCCTTAGAGCCATAAAAGTGCACTAAGGACATGATAGACGGGTCAAATGACAACAAAGAACCTTGCAAATGAAAATGAATGTTTTTAAATACTTAATTCCAGATTTTTAAATACATATTTGTACCGGTTCAGAAGTTATTTAATAATTTAACGACACTGCCAGTAATCAGTTTAACTTGTGTAACGTGTGCATTCAAGTGGAACCAATAAGCATAAAATGTGTATAGGGTTTCACCAGTGACTGTGTGTCTTCTGTCAGATCATAAACAATAATATTTAAATAATAATAATAATATTTAAATAATAATAATAATTATTATTATTATTATAATAATAATAGTAGTATAGAAGCACCATCCATTTATTATTTGAGGGGGATCGATGAGGATCGTGACGTCACCGGAAGTCGTGAACCGGAAATGAAAGGGAGATAATTTCCCTCGTTTTTCCGGTATTTCCCGCGCTTTTTATTTTACCCGTATTTCCTGCTTGTTTTCCCGGAACTCCTCTAGATTCTAGGTAAGAACAATGGAATTGTGAATCCAACCTGTATCGGGTCACTATAGACCTATTACCCCCTATGTTAAACCATTTTTCCCTCTTGAATTGTGCAGTCAGCCGTGATTAATTGACTCAGTGGTATGTGTATGCAATATATGACTGCATTTTCTATGTTCTTTTGTTTGTTTGGTTTTTTCGTAAATAAAATGTTATTCATCATACGGGGCTTTACATTATAACAAAACCCCAAGTACATTTTCTAAGCTTTATTGATAAGACGATGCACAAAAGTCTTTACTAATTACGGCTCTTCACAGGAACACCTGTCTCAATCGATAATGAAGTATTCCAAACCGATAAATTTACATAATTTTGTGTTGCTTAATTAAGGACCTCTCATTATTATTCTATTATTCTAAGTATTGTACCATTCATATGGGTTTTAACACTGTGTTTTAATTACCAATAATTATGCATACTTTAATACAAACAATTACACACTGAATATATTACCAGACCACTGCAAAATTGTATGATTTTATAAGATGGATTTTTTATTACGGTCTATTAGGCAACCCTTAAATTTTATATTGATTTTTCTAAAGAGGCCCCGCGTTTAATTATTCATACGCGTGCCAGTGAAGTGGGTATTCGATACATGAAGTAATCAAAAAGAGATTAACCCCCAATGATCAGACAAGTTGAAACATGAATGTATTTACTACGTATGCCCTTAGGTGAACTCTAGGTGATTTAAATATAAACATAATACACAAAAATCGATACCAAGTATTGCTAAATTGATTTCAACCGTACCAGACTCCAATGTTAAAATATGCAGATTATGTGGAGAGAAAAAACCCCAGATATTTTTGTAACTGTCAATATTCTTTCGAAATCCAATAAGAATTTTCTTTTAAAGAAATTAATTAGCGTTATATTTTTGACAAACTTTTCGTCTGCTAAATCTATTGATTTTATGTTATCGGATAACCAAGATATTTAAAATGTCCTTTCGTAAAAGTCGCGTCTGCTGCATTCCTTACACGGTTTAGCTATATTTACTCTGGTGAAACCAAATGACGTTTATTTTACAGGATTTGTCATTGTAACATGAACTTTTACTTATTTTTGGTGTTCTACCATCTAGAGCACACTGAACGACAACTTAGTTATTAGTAGTAGTTTTTATATTATAGTATTATTTTTCAAATCAGACATGTATAAATTTGAAATGTTAAGAATTTGGACTATATTTATAACAAGGAAGCTACTATACAAAGAGTTTCCTATTGGTTGAGTTGAAGATTTTCGCTCGCCGCCATGACTCGGTTAACCGTTACGGAATACCTGTGTCACAAATGACCACAGATATGTTCCACTTGTCGTAAGCACTTCCCGGTCCTTTCCTTATTGATGTGTATAACATTATTGTATAGAGCGGATATACTAATTTGATATAACTTGTTTCTAATTGTGCATTTATGACAATAAAATATGTTTAAACTAAATTAATGGCGTGTCACCGAGCTCGTAACTATGGTAGCACGATGGGTGCCACTAGTGGTGCAGAAACCGCTAACTCTTCCAGAGCACCCGAGTACACCCCAGGTTTTATTTAGATTTGTGTTACTCGATCTTTAGTTTTCTGTTTATTCTTTTGTCAAAGGGTTAGTGTTAAGGTTAGGGTTAGGGTTAAGGTTAGGATTAGGGTTAGAGTTAGGGTTAGGGTTAGGGTTAGAGTTAGGGTTAGGGTGAATTGATAATTCACAAACAATCACCCACTGAAGATATCATGAATGTACATGTCATTATTTGTTTGAAATGAATAGCCTTTCATTCTTATTATATTGATATACCACCAGAAAGTACTTCAAATAAACACCCTCGGTAATATCCATTAAAGTATGCATAATTAAAACAAGGTGTTAAAACCCATATGAATGATACAATACTTGGAATAATGAGAGGTCTTTAATTAAGCAACACAAAATTATGTAAATTTACTCGGTTTGGAATACTTCATTATCGATTGAGACAGGTGTTCCTGTGAAGAGTCAAATCCAAGTGAACTAATTACAGAGTACAGCGATAGGGATGTTAAATAGTTAAATACATATATCTAATGTTGTTTTATATGTCTTTAGATACGATAGGTGTAATTTCATTACCCCGCTGGAAACGTTTAACGATGTAATAACGCTCCAATATTCAAACACCACACAAAAATGGGAAATAATAGGAGTTGTTGAGATTTGGAGGGTTAATAATTACTTCACGTATTGAATACTTAAACGCGGGGGGGGGGGGGGGGGCTACTTTAGAAACCAGTATAAATATAATGTTGCACGATATACCTTAATTAAAATACATCTTATAATGCGTTTTACACGAACGTTTGAACAGCTGTAATTTAGAAGCCCTAGCTAATATATATTTGATTTTTCAGCTTCAGTTATTTCAAAAACGAGCACAGTGACCTCCCATTTTTATTGCATATTCTTTTCATGCAAATTGACCAAAGTTTCATCAAGCCAAAAATTAGAAACATCTGTGGACTGTAATTTAGAAGCCGTAGCTACCTTGATGCTTTTTCATATAAAAGTGTCTCTTTTCTATCCATTTGACTCTCAAAGACTTGATTTTGTTTAAATAATTTTGAGTGATCTAGTGGAAATATAATTTATTACAGACATTTTTACAAAAAAGTTATAAAGCCACAGGGTCATTACAGTTTTCACAGTTTTCCGGTTGTTGACTGATTTTGTCTGTTTATATAATTATGAGTTTTGACTTTCCCTTTGTAAGATTGTTCGGAGTTCGGTAATTTTGTTATTACCTTTATACACAGAAAATAATGACCGTTCATCTACAAGCAAATAATCGAAGTAAAATATTTAAAATTTACCTCTTGCAATCTTTTTAAACCCATCTTGTAGTCAGTAGATCTGGGTGGTGAACCCCAGGGACGCCACATCTTGTTTGAAATTTCTAGTATTTTTTTACTTAGTGAACGTATATTATAAATGTGCAATATCGATATGAATGACAAATAAAATGATTTACCATTTAAATATCTAAAACTTTTACTAAAAAATCTGTTCGACGTTGATTGACAATCAACATGTATTAATCACCACGTGATTATCTTTGTAGTAGGCGCTTGCCGATAAAAATGCAAATATCTTCGTTAATTTTAAACTTTTTATTATAAAAATTGACCATATAATATATTTTTCAGCTAACAACTCATTTGCAACCTTCTTTGTGCACATAGGACGTCTCTATTATGTCCTTAGTGCACTTTTATTGTTCTTAGTGCAATAAGGAGGACCTTTGCGGTATTTCTACACACCGTACTGTCTTCGGCTTGTGGGGAAGGGCTCCTTCCAGACTCCTTCTTCTCACTCTGTGACATCAAAAACCCTTGACAGCTCTGACAATGTTTATTGGTCAATAACATAAAAAATACCAAGTTAACTCTCTGGGCTGTTGGACAAACCCAGTTTATTACTACATGTATCTTTTGAGTCATTCAAAAAATGTAATATTCGTTCCAACAAACTTTGTAAAGTTGAATAGGTACCTTTTTCTTCACAAAAAATATTATATATAATTTAGAAGTCATGATTTCGAAGACACTATATCAAAATGTGTCCTTTAAAGTGTTAAAAGAATTGTCAATGTCATGTTCTTGTAATGTTCAATCCTTTGAAAAAGACAAATGTTGATTATAATTTGATATCCATATTTTCTTTATAAAATGTTTATTCTTTATGTCACAAATACTTATGCTGTAAAAAAAGCAATGGGAGACTAAAGTTTAATGATACATGTACCGTTTTTAGCTCACCTGACCCAAAGGGTCATGTGAGGTATTGCCATCACTTGGCGTCCGTCGTCCGTCCGTCCGTTAACTTTTTTATATTTTAATCTACTCCTCTGAAACAATTGGGCAAAATGGAACCAAACTTGGCAGAAAGCATCTATATAAGGTCCTCTATAAAGTTTCTTCATTTCTTTCCATTCCGCCAACAAATATGGCCATCAAGGGCAATTCTTGTTTCTGATTGGCTAATGTTAAAAAAATCTTCTCCTCTGAAACTGCTTGGCCAAATGGAGCCAAACTTGGCAGGAAGCATCTATATAAGATCCTCTATAAAACTTCTTCATTTGGTTCCATTCAGCCAACAAACATGGCTGCTGTTACTAAAAATAGAACATATGGTAAAATTGCACGTTTTTGGTAATAACTCAAAAACCATTAATAATATCAGAAATCTGACGGGGTAAAAATGATTAGCACAGCACGATCTAACTACTCTGAAATTTTGAAGAAAATCTGATTACCTATCTTGGAGTTATTGCCCTTTTTTCATCAAATTTTCAAAATTTTAATACTTTTCGTTTTTTATTTCAAAAACTATAAGAGATAGATGCTAAGTTTAAACAGCAAACATGTGTAGCATGTCAAGATTTACCTAACCTGCAATTTTAAAGTAAATCTGATTACCCATCTTGAAGTTATTGCCCTTTTTTCATCAAATTTTCAAAATGTTAATACTTTTCATCCTTTATTTCAAAAACTATAAGAGATAGATGTTAATTGTAACCTGTAAACATATTTAGCTTGTCAAGATCTACATGCCCTGCAATTTTGAAGTAAATCTGATTACCCGTCTAGGAGTTATTGCCCTTTTTTCATTATTTTTTTTTATTTAAACATTTTTGTCTGATATTTCAAAAACTATTAGAGATAAAGGTTAAATTTAAATTGCAAAAATGTGCAGCATATCAAGATCTACCTACCCTGCAATTTTGAAGTTAATCTGAGTACCCAATTTGGAGTTATTGCTCTTTTTTCATAAAATTTTCAAAATTTTAATACTTTTTGTTCTTTATTTCAAAAACTATAAGAGATAGATGTTAAGTAAACTTAACAGCAAACATGTTCAGCATGTCAATATCTACCTAGCCTGCAATTTTAAAGTAAACCTGATTACTCATCTTGAAGTTATTGCCCTTTTTTCATCAAATTTTAAAAATTAATACTTTTCATCCTTTATTTCATAAACTATAAGAGATAGTAAACTGAATACATGTTCAGCTTGTCAAGATCTACATGCCCTATAATCTTGAAGTAAATCTGATTACCCGTCTAGGAGTTATTGCCCTTTTTTCATAATTTTTTAGCTCACCTGGCCCAGGTGAGGTATTGCCATCACTTGGCGTCCGTCGTCCGTCCGTAAAATGTTTTATTCTTTATGTCACAAATACTTATGCTGTAAAAAGAGCAATGGGAGACTAAAGTTTAATGATACACGTACCGTTTGTAGCTCACGGTCATGTGAGGTATTGCCATCACTTGGCGTCCGTCGTCCGTCCGTCCGTTAACTTTTTCATATTTTAATCTACTCCTCTGAAACAATTGGGCCAAATGGAACTAAGCTCGGCAGTAAGCATCTATGTAAGGTCCTCTATAAAGTTTCTCCATTTCGTTCCGTTCCACCAACAAATATGGCCACCAAGGGCAATTCTTGTTTCTGATTGGCTACTTTTTAAAAAAAACTCTTCTGCTCTTAAACTGCTTGGCAAAATGGAGCCAAACTTGGCAGGAAGCATCTATGTAAGATCCTCTATAAAGCTTCTTCATTTGGTTCCATTCGGCCAACAAACATGGCCGCCAAGATTAATTCTTTTTTCTGATTGGCTAATGTTAAAACAATCTTCTCCTCTGAAACAGCTTGACCAAATGAAGCCAAACTTGGCAGGAAACATCTATGTAAGGTCCAAACCTGGTATAGATGGTCCCTGGGTGTGTCTCTTTCAAAATTGTGTCTGACAGCCCCACCCTCCATTCAAGATGGCTGCTGTTTTTTAAGGTAATGATTATCTCCCTTTGAAATTTGCTTCAGTATCATTCTATTGTCAGGTGAGCGATACAGGCTCAGTGGGCTGAGCCTCTAGTTTCTTTTGTCAGTGAAAAGGAGGTGAGGCATGGCTACAGGTGAGGGGGCCATGTATTTTTGCTAAATATACCTTAAATTTACCCTATATTTATTCTATATTTTCATCCACAAAAAATTATATTTTCCTATATAGTTTTTTTCAAAAAGGGCTTGACACTCTGAAGTAAATATTTAATTGGATGCTTGTTCATACAAGAAGAACCAATCAATAATGAATACTGGAGCATATGTAGTAATGTGTATAAAGTTATAAGGATATGCAAATTATGGAAGGAGATGAATTTTATAAATATTTTTAGGTGTGAATTGAGTGATTTTGTGATATATAAATATGACCTGTCACCAATAATAGTTTATTTATTCTGCCAATCTTTTATTTTTCATTTTTGCCCATTTTGTTAATTCAGTTTTAATGCTATTTCATATTGTAATGCAGTTCATTTGTTTATTTGATGCCATTCCCGATTGAACGACATAATCTATTGTCTTGCATTGCCATTAATTCACATTTTATTTACATGGCCATAGAAATTCACCACATGTCCAGCTTGACTCAAATTGTCAACTTACAATAATATCCGTCTAGTGAAATAACCAGTTATTAGTATGACATGCCAAATTCAAACTGTTATTTTTTGCTACAAATGTACATGCATATTCCCTAACAGTTATTAGTGCTATGTGCAATATGCCGCTGGAATTATTAGTTATTTTTGGATTCCGATAAAACAAACCAGTAAAACAACTGAGGTATTTCTTACTCCATTACTATAGTAAAGTATAATAATATTGTTAATAATATTATGTATTAGGCCATTCCTAAAAAATGCTGCTTTGTTGTAACCTGACTTTTTTTTTATCAGTCGGTAGTTGAATAGACAAGTTATATGATTTATTTCAATTATCTGGAAAAGCTCAATTTAATGCCAAGGGAAAGAAAACTGCTAGAAATACTAAATATAATTTGTGAAACTTGTTATAAAGTTTGGGGGTAGGGGACAGTTTTGATGGGTCAGTCAGGATACAACAAGTCAAAAATATAATTAATATGGCCTAATTTAGATTTATTTTTAAGCATGACCGTAAAATTTGCTATTGCTAATATATTTGTGTTCGATTATTTGTCCATATAAATACATTTGCACAAATAGAGTAAGCAAAAAAAAATGTCACACTTGACACATAATCATCTTACTAAAGTTGTGAGTTCGAATCCCGCTCATGGTGAGGTGTACTTGATACAACATTATGTGATAAAGTTTGTGACTTGCGACAGGTCGGTGGTTTTCTCTGGACACTCTGGTTTCCTCCACCAATAAAACTGACAGCCATGATATAGCTGAAATATTGTTAAAAATGGCATTAAACACCCTAACCTAACCCCATAATCATCTTAATTGAATTAAGGAAAACATTTCATAATAAATACATTTAAAATTTATTGAAGTTGTATGTCTGTACATGTACTTTATAGGGGGATTTTTGTATGTGGATGACATTCTACAAAAACAAAGAAATCTTCAGGATTATAATCTTGAGGATATTCAAAGGATAGTGAAGAGTAATGACAAACAAAGATTCTTTATGGAAGAAGATAAAGAGACTGGAAAAATGAAAATACGGGCAAATCAAGGTCATTCATTACAGGTAAAGTAATTATACTAATTAAAACATGTTAATAAACATGTGACATGCAGGTCTGACCCACATTTATAACTGATTTCCAACTGAACCGCTGATAACCAGCAATTGTTTATCTGCTGAAAAAATAATGAATTTGATGATAATTATTCAATAAAGTATGTATAGTTGTTATTCATACAGCCATCGTATTGTGCATGTTTTTTCACATCATCATCAGTAGGATTCCAGAACTATTGCCTCGATGATGAAGAGGGGAATCAAAAGGCCAATAAATGAAACTCTGATGATGATCAGATTTGTTATACCTCCTAAACTTTGGTAAAGAATAGATGTTAATGTCAACTGACATGTGCAATACAATGGACGGACGTGATTCTTCCAGAATTCACAGATTCACAAGAAAAAAACTTGGGGTGGAAGTCCCTTTTAGTTGCTCCACTTAGTGACCAGCAATTCACTCTTTTAGGGTCGACATATCTGTGAATTGATGAAGTATGGTGTAAATATGATGATAAAGACAGAGACACACTTAATGCACAAATATTTGTTAACAGAATTTCAGGTTTGAAATCTTCCAATATTCAGTTGGTTTTTTTTTACAAAATGTTCATTTTTATAATTTATTGATGGGTCTTTAATAATATAGTCTTGAATGCCCTTTATATACAGATTGACTGTATTTTATTTTGAAAAGAGGTCTAAATGGAGGCCAGGTTCTTAAATTTGCATATTTTGAAGGTATATACACATTTTATTTTTCATCCTATTTTGGTGCCTGTTTTTTTCTTTGAATTGTTCATGTCGAGAGCTTTTATTAATATATGTCGACAAATTTCCTCCGTCTGAGCAGGACTGGATTAACCCTTAGGCAAAATAAGCACGTGCTTAGGGCATCAAGAGGCCAGGGGGCACCATAAAAAGTGATTTTTTTTCAGTCATATATTAGGCTAAAAATCACACCCAAAATCCAAAACAAAATGTAGGAAAAATTAAATAAAATACTTATAAATGTTATAGGCTTCATTTATACATACTAAACCAATAAACACAATTAATTTAGATGATTAAATATCATATTTACAATGCCAGTATGTATAAGGTACTCGAGAGTGTTGTAGAAAACTAAAGGGGCCCGGGTAGCTCAATGAGTTAGGTAGTTAGATTACCTAACAACTCATGCAAGCCTATCACCAATACGGCGTGGGTTCGCGCCCGGCTTTTTAAATTACGAAAAAGGGTGCACTGGACTCGCAGCCGCACGTGATAAAGTTTACCAATTGCTTGCCCATGGTCGGTGGTTCTCTCCGGGTACTCCGGCTTCTTCCACCACTAAAACTCGTCACCATGATATAGCTGAAATATTGCTGAAAATGGCGCTAAGCACAATAAATAAATCAATCAATCAAAAACTAA
The DNA here is from genome assembly GCA_963680875.1 of Bathymodiolus brooksi. Lineage (NCBI taxonomy): Eukaryota > Metazoa > Mollusca > Bivalvia > Mytilida > Modiolidae > Bathymodiolus > Bathymodiolus brooksi. Next base: position 30,829,854 of record OY804576.1, read on the forward strand.
GTGATGTTTATCCAAATGACTTGAACAGTAAGTTATCTACTGAGCTTCAGCAGTTTCACTTATATATTTGACATGAATTTAGTGCTGCAAAAGCTAGATTCAGTCATGCTTATCTCTAAAGTAATTTTAGAAGACAACATTGAGTGTGCTTTTCCAAGCGTAGAGATTAGTTTGCTATTTTTAACATTAATGGTCACAAACTGCACAACTGAACGCTCATTCTCTCAAATGAACCATATAACAAATTTAAACAGAACAACGATGAGACAAGAGAGGCTGGAATCCTTATGTCTGCTCATAATTGAAGCAGATTTGTTGTGCAAAATTAACTTTGAGGATTTAATCAAAGACTTTACTAATTAGAAATGCAGGAGTTTTTCTTGTTGTTGAAATATTGACAATACCAGCTCCTGTTGAAAGACACAAGTATTAGTATTTCTGTTTGTATTGTTCCCTTTATAAAATTTAATAATTTTATAGCAAGTTAAAGACTTGCATTGTATCTGTTGTCCTAGTTATAAGTAAATAATCTGTTTATACTGTTGTCTGCTCTAAAGCATAGAGTACAGTCACTGTGTTAAATAAATATGAAAAACAGATATTTAAATGATTTTAATATAAAAGGTTTGGCCTGACGGAAAATTGAATTCTGAATTTAATGTTAGGCATTTGATAATTATGTTAAGTCATGGCATCAAGGGGTCGTGTAAGTTTTTACATTATGCCAGTGGAAAGTGTGGGGGCACTGAGGTTGGTATGTGCTTAGGGCATACATTGGCTTTAATCCGGCCCTGCATCTGAGATAAACTTGACTGGAATGTGCTTTTTCCAAAAAGTTATTATTTTTCTTCCACTTTTCATACGGTTTTTTGCAAAATTTTATCTCTATGGTTAGTTGAAGGGCCATAAAAATATCTATTTTGTTTTGAAAAGGGGTCTAAAGGGGTCCCAAAGGGACCAACAGCTAGAATGATATATGTATTTTTTTAAGTTGGATTTCTATGCAGATTTCCATTTAATTCCTTTGGAAATGTCCTCTCTGGTGTATGACAATAGATTTGTTGTAGCTCTTACCGTCTCCAAGATATGCTGTGACCAAAGTGGACCAACGATCAAAATAGAATTGTTGTTTTAAGTCTGATTTTGATAGGGTTTTAATACAGCTCGCCTGAGCCATAGGTAAAAACTATAAAATATCAATTAATATACTTATCACATGAAAGATTAACAAAAATGTAATGAGGAACAATACTTCTTGTTAATATATAGTAAGTAAAGTAAAATTTTCAAACTAATACCGGTATAATAATTTATTCTAATAGTTATTTTTTTTCCCATTTCTTTTCTAGGATGAAAAGTCTGATATTCATCTTTCAAAAGCATTAGCATTTTTATTCAGACATGGAGCAGAAAGACAGGGATATAAACTAATGCCAGGTAAGTTCAATCTAATTAAAATTAGATGTTTGCTATATCTTTTTTAAAGAATTTTCATTGGCGATACACTATTATTTATCCACTTGTCGTATAGGGATCATGGATCATATTTTCAACTGAACAATCATTGATTTTGCTAGATGTTAGTGTATCGGCAGATATCTTTGAAAAATAATGACAATGTTATTACACAAAATCAGATACCATGAGATAAGTGTGTAGCTTTCTCTGTAGATAAAGCCTCTGTGAACATGGGTAAAAGAAACAGAAACTCAATTAAAAGTAGGGTACTGGAGAAAAACCATGATGTGTACTTTGTTGGCTGTCCTTGTCATATGGCACAGAAGTATGGTTAGGAAAAATAAAACGGATTTTAAAGCTTCTCTTAAAACTTATGTTACACTATCAAAAATATTGAACTTGAAACTAGACAATCCAAATCCGTCTCACACTGATCAAGCTCTCTCATTGAAAAGTTAAAAAAAGAACATCAGTAATCTTGATTATAACCCGGTCTCAGTATTACTAGTAAATGGCTGTTAGAACAAAATGGATTGATTTCAAATACAAAAAAATGTATGAATTTTGTTTTGGTCAATTATTATAGTGCATGTCCATACCGATCGTCTGCCGATATGGACATGCCTTACATGTGTAATAAATGATATTTCATAGAGAAATACCAGTCATGTTTAATTAAGTCTCCCAAACGTTGTTTGGAGACTTATTGTTTTTGCTCCGTTTCTTCTTATTATTATTGTTATTATTATTATTATTATTATTATTATTATTATTATTATTATTCTCCTTTCTTTCTTTGCGACATGAACGTGTCCACGGCAGATCTCAGGAACTACTGGACAGAATTTCATGAAACTTGATGGAGTTATAGATATATGTTTCTAGTTGGGCCTAATGTTTTCAGCTTTGTGGTAAAGGGGGCTAAAGTAATATTTTGAGGGGTTCAAAGGGGCTGGGGTTTACTAGAGAATCCTATGGGAAAGTTGAAATTTCGTACATTAATGTTGATAACTTCTAAATAAATAATGATAGAGACATAGAATTTGACATATTGATAGGTCACCATTAGAGGAGCAAGTATGCGTCTTCAACATTTCGGCCATTTTCAAAATTGCCGCCAAAACACGATAAAAAACCGGCGACGTTTGGGAGACTTTCGGTAACAGCATCCTGTTACTGTAATATCTTGTTAATAACATCATCTCACAGGAGTAGACAAGATTACAAAAGCTAAAAATAAAAAGGTTTTAATGCATACAAATAACAATGTAAATCATAAAAACAAGTGCTCTTGTGAAGGCATATTTTATATTATTAAATGTTTTATAAGTAATACAAATTTAGTCAATTTTGTTCTGAAGAATTCTTAAGAATCACCATACTGTCTTCGGCTTGTGGGGAAGGGCTCCTTCCAGACTCTCTGGACTGTTGGACAAACCCAGTTTATTACTACATGTATCTTTTGAGTCATTCAAAAAATGTAATATTTGTTCCAACAAACTTTGTAAAGTTGAATAGGTACCTTTTTCTTCACAAAAAATATTATATATAATTTAGAAGTCATGATTTCGAAGACACTATATCAAAATGTGCCCTTTAAAGTGTTAAAAGAATTGTCAATGTCATGTTCTTGTAATGTTCAATCCTTTGAAAAAGAAAAATGTTGATTATAATTTGATTTCCATATTTTCTTTATAAAATGTTTTATTCTTTATGTCACAAATACTTATGCTGTAAAAAGAGCAATGGGAGACTAAAGTTTAATGATACATGTGCCGTTTATTCATTTGTCAGTGAAAAGGAGGTGAGGCATGGCTACAGGAGAGGGGGGGGCATGTATTGTTGCTATATATACCTTAAATTTACCCTATATTTATTCTATATTTTCATAAAAAAAAAATTATATTTTCCTATATAATTTTTTTCAAAAGGGGCTTGTCACTCTGAAGTAAATATTTAATTGGATGCTTGTTCATACAAGAAGAACCAATCAATAATGAATACTGGAGCATATGTAGTAATGTGTATAAAGATATAAGGATATGCAAATTATGGAAAGAGATAAATTTTATAAATATTTTTAGATGTGAATTGAGTGATTTTGTGATATATAAATATGACCAATAATAGTTTATTTATTCTGCCAATCTTTTATTTTTCATGTTTGCACATTTTGTTAATTCAGTTTTCATGCTATTTCATATTGTAATGCAGTTCATTTGTTTATTTGATGCCATTCCCGATTGAACGACATAAAATATTTTCTTGCATTGCCATTAATTCACATTTTATTTACATGGCCATAGAAATTCACCACATGCCCATTAGTATGATATGCCAAATTCAAACTGTTATGTTTTGCTACAAATGTACATGCATATTCCCTAACAATTATTAGTGATATGTGCAATATGCCGCTGGAATAATTAGTATTTCTGGATTCCGATAAAAAAAAACAGTAAAATAACTGAGGTATTTCTTACTCCATTACTATAGTAAAGTATAATAATATTGTTACTAATATTATGTATTAGGCCATTCCTAAAAAATGCTGCTTTGTTGTAACCTGACTTTTTTTTATCAGTCGGTAGGTGAATAGACAAGTTGTTTTATTTATTTCAATTATCTGGAAAAGATCAATTTAATGCCAAGGGAAAAAAAACTGCTAGAAATATTAAATATAATTTGTGAAACGTGTTATAACGTTTGGGGGGTAGGGGACAGTTTTGATGGGTCAGTCAGGATACAACAAGTCAAAAATATAATTAATATGGCCTAATTTAGATTTATTTTTAAGCATGACCGTAAAATTTGCTATTGCTAATATATTTGTGTTCGATTATTTGTCCATATAAATACATTTGTACAAATAGAGTAAGCAAAAAATAATAATAATTATTATGTCACACTTGCCACATAATCATCTTACTAAAGTTGTGAGTTCGAATCCCGCTCATGGTGAGGTGTACTTGATACAACATTATGTGATAAAGTTTGTGACTTGCGACAGGTCGGTTGTTTTCTCTGGACACTCTGGTTTCCTCCACCAATAAAACTGACAGCCATGATATAGCTGAAATATTGTTAAAAGTGGCATTAAACACCATAACCCTAACCCTAACCTAACCCCATAATCATTTTAATTGAATTAAGGAAAATTTTAATAACAAATCATGTATTGAAGTTGAATGTCTGTACATGTACTTTAAGGGGGATTTTTGTATGTGGATGAAATTCTAAAAAAACAAAGAAATCTTCAGGATTATAGTCTTGAGGATATTCAAAGGATAGTCAAGAATGACAAACAAAGATTCTTTATGGAAGAAGATAAAGAGACTGGAAAAATGAAAATACGGGCAAATCAAGGTCATTCATTACAGGTAAAGTAATTATACTAATTAAAACATGCTAATAAACATGTGACATGCAGGTCTGACCCACATTTATAACTGATTTCCAGCTGACCCACTGATCACCAGCAATTGCTTATCTGCTGAAGAAAAATATATTTGATGACAATTATTCAATAAATTATGTACAGTGGCTATTCGTGCAGCCATTGTATTGTGGATGTTTTTCACATTATCATCAGTAGGATTCCAGAACTATTGCTTCTGTGAGGAAAAGGGGAATCAAAAGACCAATAAACGAACCTCTGTCAATGATCAGATTTATTATGTCTCCTAAATGTTGGTAAAGAATAGATGACCATGTCAAACCAACATGTGCAGTAAAAGTTGAGTCTCCCAGTATTCACAGATATGGTTTCTTTAAAAAGAAAAGGAAAGAACTTGGAGTGAAAGTCCCTTTTAGTTGCTCCACTTAGTGACCAGTAATTCGTTCTTTTAGGGTTGACGTCTCTGTGAATTGATGAAGGATGGTGTAAATATGATGATAAAGACAGAGACACACTTAATGCACAAATATTTGTTAACAGAATTTCACGTTTTAAATCTATCAGTCATCATTAAAATGAAAAGACGAAATGTTTTTTAATTTATTTTATTCTTATGTCTTTATTATTTAAAAGAAAAGTCTACCATAGATGAACAATGCTTGGATACTTATCCTGTATTTGTCAACTTGACTACAAACAATTGAAAAGAAAAGGCTATACACTAATAGCCAACAATAAAATCAAAAACAACAATATGAACGACTCATCCATGACTTCGGTCAAACATCAATTTCCTAAACACAGAAATGTCAAAGAAAGAAACGAATTGAAATCTAGGTCTTCATTTTGAAAGGTACAAAAATGTGGTAGGATAAACATACCCTCTAGATATCTTGATCTGCATCTGCCAAACAGAAATATGTAAATCTGTGTAAAATGATTTTTTTTGGTTTTATTGCAGGTAGAAAATCAAGACTTGAAGCCATTGCTATCACATGAAGAGGCTCCCGTAGTTATGCACGGGACATATTACAATTCCTGGGAAAAAATTAAACTAACAGTGAGTTTTACATCTATGTACATGATGTCTGTCATAAATCTATAACTATCCAACTGTAATTGTAAAACAATATATTTGTATTTGCATAAATAAATACTTTACATATTTTCATTGATGGTTGCACATATATAGAATTACGATAGTTTTGAAGGTCTCGACATACTTGATCACTAGTATCACAGCTTGTCCTCTCAGACTTGATGCGATGCCAGTGATAAATGTCTGTCTAACCTTCAAAACTCACATTATTGCTTTTATTGGCAACATCATAATGTGATTGACATCACACTTGCCTATTGTTGTCAGTATCAGAATCTGTTTGTTGATACTGACAATATCATTCAGTGAAATCAAAGAAATATCAGCCTTTGAGCCAGAATATGAAGTTTGGTGGCACATAAGTGTTGCAAACAAGCTAAACATGGGTTAAAGATCATATATCCAAGAACAAAACAGTCCTCACGATGAGCACAGGTCCTGAGGTCCAAGACCAGTAAAACTTTGTTCGGACCATTAAATATTTCAATTTTTATTTAGATATATATACTGTGAAATCACTTTTATTCGTGGGGTACCAATTTTCGTGGGTAGGCTGATCCACTAAATTAAGAATCCAACGACCAATGAAACTTGGGAAGCATTTTGACATCGATATATATGCTGTCCTCGAGTGACCTCGACTTTCTGGACCAGCTGCATAGGGTACAGTTGACAATTTTAATGACGAAATAAGTACAAGCATACTTTTTAATGGGCCATAATCCACATGAACATGTTTGTGAATGATTTGAATTTTAAATGCATGTGTAAAAACGACAGAAATGTTTATTTGTGATTATTTTTTTAAAAATTTCCAGTAAAAAAATTACTCCAAAACCATACACAAACGGTGACACATTTCTCTATTAAATTATAACACCCTTCAATTAACATATTTGAACATCTTTATTTAAAGAATTCAATTAAGCATAAGTTAACTGTACATTTTCCCCAGGGTCAGGATTTATCTTTTGACACGACTACAAGTTGTTTCTATCCGAGATAAATGGTAATAAAAGATCAAAAATTAATTTGAAGTAATTTAACAAGTACAATCTGTCATTGGAATCAAAATAATGAGAACAAACTAAACTTTATTGTTCTTTTTAGTTGTGAAAAAACAAAAATTGAAAATAAAGTGGAGATTAAATATTTGTTAAACATAAAAACAAATTTAATATATATTGATGGAAATTGCTTATGTACGTTCTCATAAAATAATTTCAGATGATTTTTTTTAATTGTCAAATTCGATAGAATAACACTGATCTATAATTATGAAATTCAAAAGCTGATTTTGGTCCGATTCTTAGTTGATATATGAAAAAAAATAATCGATAAAATGAACACGTTAATATCCACGTTCCACTTCTGATTACATAATTATATGGCTCATCTGTCTAATATATTGAAGCTTTCTCGAAGTTTTGATACCCATGAAACTTATCATGTTGAAAATATAAAATAAACAAATTTCATTTTGGAACAAACACAAAATTACGAATCCACGAACTTGTAATATTTAACCAAACCACGAAATTTGATACCCATGGAGAAATATACTTTCACAGTATATAAAATAAATCCAAAAATTTGATTCGGACCAGTAAATTCTAATTTTCATTTCGATGATTGCAAAAGGTTCTTAAGAAATAATCAACTGTCTGAACAATAGTGTGACGTCAGAGAAAGTATTTAGTATTATTATTTGACTGTTTTACAGGGATTAAGTAGAATGGGGAGAAATCATATACACTTTGCAGCAGGTGAACCAGGGGAAAACGGTGTCATTAGTGGTAAGTTTGTCTTGCATGTTTTTTCTTCAAATATCACAGGTCCCTGGTGGCTCAATGAGTTAGATAGTTGGATTACCTAGCAAACTAGCAACAAGCCACTAATATGGCATGGGTTCGCGCCTGGCTTTGTAAATTACAAAAGAGGGTGCACTCGACTCGCAGACTCGGGTGATAAAGTTTACCAGTTGCTTGCCCATGGTCGGTGGTTTTCTCCGGGTACTCCGCTTTTTCCACCGCTAAAACTGGTCGCCATGATATAGCTGAAATCTTGCTGAAAGTGGCATTAAACACAATAAATCAAATCAAATCAAATCAAATATCTCTTTTTTAGTGGTTAAGGAGTAAGAGTGGAATGACATCCTTTCTAAGGCAGAGATAAAACTTAAGAATAGAACTGTTTGACGAATTATTTTATAACTGGGTAACATTTTACATGATTATGTTATGTTTGATTTATATACATTTGTGAATTATAATCATTTAAAATGTTAGCCCATATCGAGATGAAAAGCAATTTTCAAAGTTGCTTAAATTAGATTGATTTGTAATTAAACAATAATAACTATTTTTAGCTAACCTGACCCATGTGGAGCGATTTTATTTTCAACAGATATACCCTTTTCAAGGTATAAGGTTGTCAAAATGGGACTGATATCCAACATTTTGAATTTTATTTTAATTTCAATTTTAATAGGATTTTTTCTTTTGATTCCTTAGATTTTCTGCTTTCATTTTTCAAATGGATTTGACCTTGTTCATATAATTTCCCTGATAAAAAGTGTCAACAGAAGCCACAAACGACAGACTCAAAATGATTAAAAAAAAGTCTGATTTGTGTGCTCTCTTTCCATTCCTGCCAGTAACATTACAGCATATTTGTTGTAGCTCTTACTGTTTCTGAGAGAACCAAAGCTAAAGGGGACCAACATCGAAAATGTTAACTTTTTGTTTTAAGTCTGATTTTAATGGATCGTTTTTCCTCTTAATTCCTTTTTGCTGTCTAACAGATTCTACCTAGTAATGATATTTGTTGGACAATTATCATTCTAAAGAAAACTGGTGCAGGAGATAGACAAATTTACTTTCTTAAATTCTGTTGTATTGTATATAAAGTGTTTTGTTACATACATTTGTTTTGTATTTATTGTTTTACAGGAATGAGAAGCTCATGTGAAGTTATGATATACATCAACTTACAGAAAGCCTTGGAAGGTAAGGTCTAGGATATACAAATGCACATTAAATAGCAAAAACAAATATGTGGAAGTTAAGATCCGATATACATTAGCTTACAAGAAGCCTTTGAAGTTAAGGTCTGATATACACAAGTTACAAGAAGCCTTTGAAGTTAAGGTATGATATACATTAACTTACAGGAAGCCTTTGACGTTAAGGTCTGATATACATTAACTTACAGGAAGCCTTTGAAGTTAAGATCTGATTTACATTAACTTACAGGAAGCCTTTGAAGTTAAGGTCTGAAATACATTAACTTACAGGAAGCCTTTGAAGTTAAGGTCTGATATACATTAACTTACAGGAAGCCTTTGAAGTTAAGGTCTGATATACATAAGTTACAGGAAGCCTTATACATTAACTTACAGGAAGCCTTTGAAATTAAGGTCTATGATGTACATTTTATTGTACATTAACAGAAAACCTTGGAAATCTCCACTTTAATTATAGGCAGTTAAAATTACAACTTTGATTTCTAAGATTATAAGAATTTACAACATGTAACTTATGTGAACAGAAGATAAATTTTGCGGAATTTATTTGTGTTTTTATCTGATCTTACGGTAGTTTCTTAAAAAGCTGTTAATATTTTATTCATTTTTTGTCTCGCCTTCGACGAAAGTCGCTGAAGGCGAGACATAGGTGTTGGTTTTCTGTTGGTGGTGGAGATAATGTTAACAATGTCAATTATTGTGATTAGATCAGTTTCTCCGTTACCATACGACCTAGATTCCCCATACTTATTCCACACATTAATCATAGTGTGTGCATGTCAGGCAGGCATGTGTCACCTGATCTTGACCTCATTTTCATTTTCACAGTTTACTGACTGTTTTCATATACAACCTAGGTTCACTATATTTGATCTACACATCAATCATGGAGGGTGCATGTCAGCCAGGCACGTGTCTCCTGACCTTTATTTATTTCATTTTCTCGGTCCACTGACATTGTTAAAGTGGGAAATTTGTCAAGTCCTGGATGCAACGAAATCAACGTGATGAGCCTTTTTAATACTATTCCAAGAACTAAACGTAGCCATGGTCATAAAAGAATTCAACATCCTAATGTTAAAAAGTCCTCTAAACCAAGAACGTTACAAGATACTTTTAATGATTTAATGATTTACTTTCTAATATACAGAAACCTCTTGGAATTCATCATATTCGTACAATCTTATTTTCACTACCTGTAAACTACCTCAAAGATCTTAGGGATTTTGGACTTGACAAAGGAGGCGTAGATCCTTTTTCTCCTAAGTACAGATTGTCTAGTATTATATGTGACGTGGCGTCCTTTCGTCTTTTTAAACCAGTTCGATCTGAACCTCTTCATGATAACAACAGAAAATTCCTCCATATTCCGTTTGCTAACAAAGGAATCGATGCTATTAACATCAGCAACATTCTTAATAGAAAAGAGGTCGTAAAAGAAATTCCACCATATTTCAAAAATCAATCTGTTCCCATTGTCTCCTATAGTTACACTAACAGCATTGGCCGTAAAATTTTCAACTACAAAGAAGCATTGCAAGATATTAACATAGAAGAGTACCTTAAGAACCCTCTGACTTGTGACTGCTCCCACTCTCCTTTTCAATACAACCCATCTGGACATGTAATCACTGGTGATCTGAATATCATTCAACATGAGAGTCTCCGAAAGGTGATTTCTCATGGTCCTAAATTCAGAGAACCTCAACACATCAATTGGAAACATAATTTCAAGATAATTATGGATGCTGTTGAAGATTATGCCAGAAGGTGGATAAAGAGAGAAGTAGACCAAGATCCTGAGTTAGAGTCCTTGTCAGACTGGGTTAGAACAATTAGGTCTCTAGTACAAGGTCGGATTCACAAACTCAAAAATTGTGTTAATAGTCGACCTAAGTCTGTATTTAAAGACCAAGAAGCTGTTAAGTGTCTTTCCTCTCTTCATGACAAATATGTTATCGTTCCTGCGGACAAGGCTTCCAACAATATCGTGTTTGTATGTAAATCATATTACTTCGAATGCCTAATCAAGGAATTAGGTATAAATAGCAACACCTCTAGTAATACCACATACAAACCAACTTCGTTCGACAAAGATGAAATCCTAGCTAACCACAGATCATTCATGACCTCTTTAAACATTCCCTCTGGTAAAAAGTCTGAGGATTTACCCTATTTATATTGGATACCTAAACTCCATAAGACACCATACAAAGAAAGGTACATAGCGGGATCATCAACTTGTTCGACGAAAGAATTGTCTATTCACCTAACAAAGATTCTGTCTGCAGTAAAAGAGGGACAACAGAAATATTGTGAAACTGTTTACTCGCGTAGTGGCATAAATCACATGTGGATTTTGAAAAACTCTAAAGATCTTTTGGATAACCTGAAATCAAGATCTTTCTCTCAGGTATCCTCCATCAAAACCTTTGATTTTTCAACTCTATATACCACCCTACCGCATGACAAATTAAAAACCCGCTTAAAAGAAACAATTCATAAAGCTTTTAGTCATAGAAACTATGGCTCAAAATTTGTTGTGTTAGGCTACAATTCCACATATTTTTCAAACAAAATTCATAAAGGTAAAACATGCTACTCCGAGGAACAAGTGATCAGTATGCTGGAGTTCCTCATCGATAACATATTTGTCTCCTTTGGAGGGACACTGTTTCAGCAGGTCGTCGGCATACCAATGGGTACGAATTGTGTCCCTCTTCTAGCCGATTTATTTTTATACTCATATGAGTCGGAGTTTCTTCAAAAGCTTGTAAAAGATAAGAAGATTCATGAGGCTAGAGCCTTTAATTTCACATACAGGTATATTGATGACGTTTTATCTATCAATAATTCTAGATTTGCAGAATTTCTTCCATTGATATATCCTCCAGAGCTGGAAGTTAAAGAGACCACCGATACAGCTTCGTCCGCATCATTTTTGGACTTATACCTCGAATTTGACGACAGTGGTCAACTCAGTACTAAAATTTATGATAAACGGGACGACTTCAATTTTAAAATCATAAATTTTCCAAATATGTGCAGCAATATACCAGCTTCTCCTGCATATGGTGTTTACATCTCGCAATTGATTCGCTATGCAAGGGGCAGTAGCAATTATTCTGATTTCCTGAAACGTCATCTTCATCTGAGAAACAGGCTACTGGACCAGGGCTATAAAAAGATTCGCCTTATTCGATCTCTTAAAAAGTTTATATTCCGATACCAATATCTTGTCGAAATATATTCCGTCTCTGCAGAAAAAATTATAAGCGATGCATTTTCATATAGTGAAAATGTATAAAGATAAAGAAGTCGCAAATGTCAATAATTTTTTTGTCAATGTGTGACGTAAAAGTATTTTTGACATTTACGTCACCGAATATGGTACTGCTTTGACAACTATTTTACCTATTTTGTTCCTGTATTTAAATACTGTTACAGTGACAGCCGGAACCTTTGAACCGTAATGAGAGCGGGAGGTTTGGCGCCTTAAAATCTGATTCAACCCACCATTTCTTTAGAAATGCCTGTACCAAGTCAGGGTCATTACGGTTTTCACAGTTTTCCGGTTGATGACTGATTTTGTCTGTTTATATAATTATGAGTTTTGACTTTCCCTTTGTAAGATTGTTCGGAGTTCGGTAATTTTGTTATTACCTTTATTTAGGTCAGGTTTTGGTGATTAGATCAGTTTCTACAACCTAGGTTCACCATATTTGGTCAACACTTTGATGGTACAGTTTCATGCATATAGTACATTGATTTACATGCATATGGTAGAAACAGATTGCAGGGGGCAGGCGAGACATACTACAGTAGATATGTCTATACTTAATGTAATACAGATATAATCAAATTTTTTGCAATACTTTGTTTAAATATAATGTAATATAGATATAATCAAATTAATAAATTTATTTATCAACACCATTTCTTTATTCAGGTGGCTTAAAATTCTTCTGGTCAGCAAATAATGTCATTCTTAGTCCCGGAAATGAAAATAGAGTTATTCCCCCTACCTATTTTGAAGATGCAGTTTTGAGAAATCCAAGTAAGTTGTTTGTATAATTGTTATAAATTTCCTACTTGTAATTAATCTTTGTATAAATATTTTATGCTGACACTTATTAAATGTGGCTGTTGTCTCCTTTTGGTTTAAGCATGAAATGTGATTGTCCATTGATGAACAAATTGATGTGTTATTACAGAAATAAATAAGAATTTACCACGGTTGTGGAAACCGGAGAAAACCAACGACCTGTCGCCGAACTTTATTTCATAATGTTGTATCGATGTTATAATATAAATTTGCATAATGTCTGTATAATGTTTTAACACATATACACATCTCTACAGAAGTCAACTAAACTTGCACATTTTCTGTTAAGCGAACTCAAGTCATGTGCCTGTTATATATTTAATAATCACACTGATTTTATGATTTTCTAGCACAAACAGATATTTAGTGTTGCACCTGTTATATATTTTATCATCGCACTGATTTTATGATTTTCTAGCACAAACAGATGTTTAGTGTTGTACCTGTTATACATTTTATCATCACACTGATTTTATGATTTTCTGGCACAAACAGATGTTTAGTGTTATACCTATTATATATTTTATCATCACACTGATTTTATGATTTTCTAGTACAAACAGATGTTTAGTGTTGTACCTGTTATATATTTTATCATCACACTGATTTTATGGTTTTCTAGCACAAACAGATGTTTAGTGTTACACCTGTTATATATTTTATAATCACACTGATTTTATGGTTTTCTAACACAAACAGATGTTTAGTGTTGTACCTGTTATATATTTTATAATCACACTGATTTTATGGTTTTCTAGCACAAACATATGTTTAGTGTTGTACCTGTTATATATTTTATAATCACACTGATTTTATGATTTTCTAGCACAGACAGATGTTTAGTGTTGCACCTGTTATATATTTTATCATCACACTGATTTTATGATTTTCTAGAGCAAACAGAGATCTTTAGTGTGGTTTAGAAAGAGGGGATACTCATGTCCTATCAGCATCTCTCCCTAGAGGCATATAACACAATGATATTCAAGTTACTAGCGCTAGTAACAAAAGACAGGTGATTTATATAACTTTATTTAATGGGTTTTTTTAGGACAGAGATTACAATTTGATCAGAATGTGACAATAACAAGAGTACCAGTAGGTGGAGAAAGCTTGGCTCAGGGTAAAAGTAAGAAAAAGTAAAAGAAGCAAGGAAAAGGAGGAGATGAAGAGAAAGGTGAAGAAACAGAGAAAAAATCAAAGAAAGAAAAAATGAAATTGATGATAGTGCTATAGAAGATACAGGATCCTTGTTTAACGAAGAAAAGATAGAGGTTCAGGAAGAAGATGTACAAAGAGTTGTAGAAAAAAAGGAAGAAAAGATTGAGGGTCAGGAAGAAAATGTACAAAGAGTTGTAGAAAAGAAAGGAAGAAAAGATTGAGGGTCAGGAAGAAAATGTACAAAGAGTTGTAGAAAAAAAGGAAGAAAAGATTGAGGGTCAGGAAGAAAATGTACAAAGAGTTGTAGAAAAAAAGGAAGAAAAGATTGAGGAAGAGGAAGAAAATGTTTAAAGAGTTGTAGATAAAATGGAAGTGACTGAGCAGAAACACTAGAAGAATGTTTTTCTTAATTTCCTATTCCAATTCTTAATAATTAAGAAAAACCTTGTTAGATTAAGAATTTTTTTTTAGATTAAGAACGGGAAAGTTAAATTAAGAATATTTTTTTATATTAAGAAAAGTTAATTATATTAAAAAAAATTTTTTTATATTAAAGTCTACGAATTTGTTGAAAAATTTTAACTGTCCATTAATGATTTATTTAAGCTATCATTAAACAGTTATGCTGCAAAAGATACGATTGGTGTTCTTTTTTTGACAAAAAAGACCCAAACCTATCGTTAACGGAATTATTGTCCAGGATGACAAAAATTCAAAGTGAAAGTAGCAGCGCCACCTATAAATACGGAAGTTCGGAACTCTCGGGGTTTTAGCTTTGAGGTAAAGAAAATACTGTTAAGATTCAAACACTTCAAATTGTCATGCTCGTTTAATGTTGTTTGAATCTTAGCGATTCGTAGTGTTTTTGCCAATAATTCGGTGTTTAATCTTCATTTTATGAAGGTCAGTACGGAAAACGACAATAATTTTGGATATGAAAAATTACGATTTTGGTAGACAATATCCTTTAAGAAATAAAAAGTTTGATATTAAGAAAAACTGACATTTATATTAAGAATTTTCTATTTATATTAAGAATTTTCTAGTTATTTCCTCCAATCAGCATCAAGCTTTTCATGACATGCCCCACGGAAATATTGTTATCTACAATAGTGGCGTGATCTAAGTGGCATGTGTGTCAACTAATTTGAAACTATTCTTTTAATTTTTAAATAATTCTCAACGAAAGAAAGATATATTAATGAAAATAATAATAATAAATAAAAAGAAAGGTAACTAAAACGTAAATGTTTTTGAATCACTGTATTTTTTTTTATTGGATCACACAACTATAGTACGTATGTGCCAAAACGCAAAATACTGTATTAATAAAGTTCACATATTTGTGTATTTAATAATAATAACGGACGCTTTGAGTGTTTCATTAAAGATGGATACTTTGAAATATTGTGCCAGTAGATATTAAATCAGATCATTGATGAAATAAAACTGATGAATAATTACTATTTTTTTTAAACATATTAATTTTTATTTCAAAGTTGTAAAGTAAATAAAAGCTAAAAGCTTGAATTGACTCACTCTTATAATGATTAAATTTCATTTAAAATAAAGATTAAACAAATGTATTTTATGATGATGGCTGATTAAAATTGTGTGTCATGATTGTAGTAAATCTGTCAGTTGTAATATACAGGATGCAACCAATTACTCATTATACAGGAAGAGCACCTACTGTGAAGCCATCTATTTTGAGATAATATTCAATGAAAATAACAACCTGACCCTATTGTTACATAATATGATAAGAAATTAAAATTTTATAAAAGTCAGGTATATGTTTTATATTGAAAATTAATTAACACAATAAGTCACATTTCATTTATTTAGCCTAACTTGGGTCATTATCAATTAAATAAAGACAAAAATAGTTTAGAAAAAATGTCTAATAAGTATTTACCTAGATAACGATATTGGGATTGGTATTTTTTAATAAATTGTATTAAAAATCATTTTAATTAATGAATTAATCAACTTTCTGTTTATATACTTATTTTCTTTATTATTTCATCCCATTAATTTAACTTGTGCATATCCATATTTATACAATCTTATATTAACAGCAAGTTTGTATGTGTCAACTCTATATATACTCTTATTATTGACAATAAATTCAGAAAAAAAAGAGATGAAATAATAAAGAAATTTTAATGAAAATAAATAAGGACTCAGAAAGGGGGTGGTTATTCCGTGCCACGACTACCTGTGCTAACAACTATTTGTCATTTTTTGTATAAAATTTTTCTTCTTGAAATATCACATGAAGTAAAATATATTGATTTAAGAAGAAAAATTTGATATAAAAAATGACAAATTTAATAAGAAATGAAATAATATAGTTGTAATTTAATTTTTTAAAATAATTAATTAGTGAAATATCAGATTCTATATTTAGCTATAATCTAATGAAAATAAGTAAAATATATTGATTTAAGAAGAAAGATTGAAATAAAGAAAATGTCATATTTAATGAGAAATGAAATAATATATTTGTTGTAATTTAATTTTAGAAAGTAATTAATAAGTGAAATATCACATGAAATATTTAGGTAAAATGTTCATAATTGATATCATACTGTTTTATGATATACAGGTCAACAAAATGATTTTGCTCTTACTTACATACTTAATATAGATTGTTGTTTTAGCACTTAAGTTGGGGCCACTTAAAGTTTTTAATTAATTTTTAAAAAGTAATTAATAACCCATACTATATTTAGTTAAAATCTAATGAAAATGAAGTAAAATATATTGATTTAAGAAGAACAAATTGATATAAAAAATGACAAATTTAATAAGAAATGAAATAATATAGTTGTTGTAAAAAAAAATTTAAATAATTAATTAGTGAAATATCACATGCTATATTTAGTTAAAATCTAATGAAAATAAAGTAAAATATATTGATTTAAGAAGAAAAATTTGAAATAAAGAAAATGACAAATTTAATAAGAAATGAAATAATATAGCTGTTGTAATTTAATTTAAAAAAAATAATTAGTGAAATATTCCTTTCTATATTTAGTTAAAATCTAATGAAAATGAAATAAAATATATTGATTTAAGGAGATAGATTGAGATAAAGAAAATGTCAAATTTAATGAGAAATGAAATAATATCGTTGTTCTAATTTAAAAAAAAAATTAATTAGTGAAATATCACATTCTATATTTATTAAAATCTAACGAAAATGAAGTAAAATATATTGATTTAAGAAGAAAGATTGAAAAAAAGAAAATGTCAAATTTAATGAGAAATGAAATAATATAGTTGTAATTTAATCTAAAAAAAATTGATTAGTGAAATATCACTTTCAATATGTAGTTACAATCTACTGAAAATGAAATAAAATATATTGATTTAAGAAGAAAAATTGAAATAGAGAAAATGAAAAATTTATTGAGAAATGTTGTAATTTGATTTAAAAAAAAATCATTAATAAGTGAAATATCACATGATATATTTACTTAAAATGTTCAGAATTTGTTCAGTCCATGTTTAGAATGTTCAGTAATGTTCAGTCCATGTTCAGAATCTGTTCAGAATTTTCAGTAATGTTCAGATTCTGTTCAGTCCATGTTCAGAATCTGTTCAGAATGTTCAGTAATGTTCAGACTGTTCAGTTCCTGTTCAGAATTTTCAGTAATGTTCAGAATCTGTTCAGAATATCTAGCACAAAAACTGGTCTGTTCAGAATCTCTTGACTTTGTAGTGATAACACTTAGTAATAATATCAAAAGTATGGTAGGTTATTACAGTTCAGGGTTAGTTTTTATAGGCTGTTTCATTTGCTTACCTTCAGCATAACAATGGCTACATGATGTCTTTGCGTTCTGTTGCACTCTGTTTTGTTCTTTTCCAATTCCCGGAACATCCCCAACCATGAACATTACACCTACATTGATGTGCTCCCTAGCCTGGGTTGACGCATTGAAGATTGGTATGCCTTGTTTATGAAGCTGAACAAGTTCATTAATAATAACTTTGTTATAAATGTTTATTTTCTTTGGAGCATGTGGACCTATTATATATATAAAAAAAAAGTATTTTCAATATATGGTAATCATGAAAATTCATCAGATATTAAAACTAATTTGACAAAGGTTTAACAAAAGTCATGGAAAGGAAATTCCAATACAAAAGTTTCTCATTTTATGCAAATAAAAGATGTATTTATAATATATAAATACATAAACAAAGAAATTTTCCAAACTTATCTTTGCTGCATAGAAAGCCAAAGAAGAAAAATAATATGTCGCCGACCCCAGAATTAAACTAATTTTTAGATGACCTCGAATTTGATTCTTACAGGCAAGAGTTTTCAACTTAAGTTAGCTGAATTGAAGAAAAAATTCCAATCCAACCTAAAAACCTAAGTTAAAATTGTTAGCAACAGGATACACACACATTTATACATTTCACTTGGTCAAATAAAGGTATGAATTCAGAAAACAAAATGTACCTGGAATCAAACCATACAGTAATGTTGTACCAATATTTAAGTCTCCCAAACAACGTTTGGAGACTTATTATTTTTGCTCTGTTTCTTATTATTATTATTATTATTATTATTATTACGTCACCCCGTCTGCTGTCGGGTGACGTATTGCTATTCTACGTTTCTTTTTCACTATTATTATTACATCACCCCGACTGCTGTCGGGTAATGTATTGCTATTCTACGTTTCTTTTTCACTATTATTATGGTTCCCAAACGAAGTTTGTGAGACATATTGTTTTTGCTCTGTTTCTTATTATTATTATTACAATGTATTATTATTCTTATTCCACTTTTTTCTTCTGCATCAATTTTGTCCGGCACGTTTCTCGGAAATCGTACAGCGGATCCTTTTGAAACTTGACACAAAAATAGATCATCAATCAAAGTTGTGCACTTTGTTTTTAAAATTTTTGAAAATGGCCGCCAATATAAAATCAAAATAAATTGTTAAAAATTCAAAAATGAAAAGATTTCAATGAAAATGGATATTTACAGGGAGTAAGACATGCTGCATCATATGGCGACCATTTTGATTTGCTATAGCGGCCATTTTGAATCCAAAATGGCCGCCAAAATACAAATTCCTCCGATTTGGGTGAAATTTGGCTTCCAAGTAGATTATGATGTTGCGAATTGATATCCATCGTTTGCTTTGCTATGGCGGCCATTTTGAATCCAAAATGGCTGCCAAAATACAAAAATCCTCCGATTAGGGCAAAATTTGGCTTCCAAGTAGATTATGATGTTGCGAATTGATATCCATCGTTTGGTTTGCTATGGAGGCCATCTTGAATCCAAAATGGCCACCAAAATACAAAAATCCTCCGATTTGGGCGAAATTTGGTTTCCAAGTAGATTATGATGTTGCGAATTGATATCCATCATTTGGGAGCCATTAATGAGCCTTCAGATCATATCATTACATCACCCCGAGTGTTGTCGGGTGATGCATTGCTATTCTACGTTTCTTTTTCACCATTCTTATTATTCTTATTATTCTTCTTCCACACATTTTTGTCCGCTCGATTTCTCAGAGATGCCTTGATCAAACTTTATGAAACCTTGTAGGAATATCATATGCCATGTGAAGTTGTGCTTTCAAGGGTTGATTTTTTCAGAATGGCTGCCGTTGCCATGGAAATGGCCAAAATGCTAAAAAATTGAAAAACACAAAAATGATCACAGCTGGTTACTCGTCGAACAGAAATTGATGAAACTTGATAGGAACAACATCAACATCTAGTGGAACGAGATAAGCCAAACAAATCAGAATCGGTTGGACAAACTGCCGCAGTTGCCATGGAAACAAAAAAGGGGTATTGAAACAGTTTTTGGATTCCTTTCATCAAACTTCATGAAACTTTGTAGGAATATCCACCGTAGTGTGTGGCAGCTCTTGGGGGTGTTGAAAAAAAATCAAAATGGCGGCCGTTGCCATGGTAACCAAGGTGCAAAAAATTTTAAATTCATCCCAAACTTCACAAAGTTTTGCAGTAATGTTTCCTGTCACATCCACATCTAGTGGAACGAGATAAGCCAAAAAAAAAAAAAAGTCGGAATCGGTAGGATAAACTTTGCCACAGTTGCCATGGAAATGAAAAAAGGGGGGATTTTAATTTTTTTTTTATTTCTTTCATCAAACTTCATGAAACATCGTAGGAATGTTCACCGTAGTGTGTGGAAGCTTTTGGCGTGTTTATAAAATTCAAAATGGCGTTGCCATGGAAACCGAGGTACTAGAATAATGGGGCGGGGTGATGTCTGCTATTGCTTTGCAATGGTAATTCTAGTTTCTTGTTATTATTACATCACCCCGTCTGCTGTCGGGTGATGTATTGTTATTCTACGTTTCTTTTTCACTATTATTATTACATCATCCCGATTGCTGTCGGGTGATGTATTGCTATTCTATTATTCTTATTATTCTTATTATTATTATTATTTTTCCACACATTTTTGTCCGCTCGATTTCTCGGAGATGCCTTGATCAAACTTTATGAAACCTTGTAGGAATATCATATGCCATGTGAAGTTGTACTGTCAAGGGTTGATTTTTTCAAAATGGCTGCCGTTGCCATGGAAACGGCCAAAATGCTAAAAAATTGAAAAACACAAAAATGATCATAGCAGGTTACTCGCCAAACAGAAATTGATGAAACTTGATAGAAACAATATCCACATCTAGTGGAACGAGATAAGCCCAAAAAATTGGAATCGGTTGGACAAACTTTGCCGCAGTTGCCATGGAAACAAAAAAGGGGGGATTTAAAATAATTTTGGTTTCTTTTCATCAAACTTCATGAAACTTTGTAGGAATATCCACCGTAGTGTGTTGCAGCTCTTGAGGGGGAGGGGGGTTGAAAAAAAATTCAAAATGGCGGCCGTTGTCATGGTAACCAAGGTGCAATTTTTTTTTAATTCACTCCAAACTTCACTAAGTTTTGCAGTAATGTTTCCTGTCACATCCATATCTAGTGGAACGAGATAAGCCAAAAAAATCGGAATCGGTAGGACAAACTTTGCCGCAGTTGCCATGAAAATTAAAAAAGGGGGGATTTAAAAAAAAATTGATTTCTTTCATCAAACTTCATAAAACATCGTAGGAATATTCACCGTAGTGTGTGGAAGCTTTTGGCGTGTTGATAAAATTGAAAATGACATTACCATGGAAACCGAGGTACCAAAATAATGGGGTGGGGTGATGTCCGCTATTGCTTTGCAATGGCAATTCTAGTTCTTATTATTCTTCTTCCACACATTTTTGTCCGCTCGATTTCTCGGAGATGCCCTAATAAAATTTTATGAAACCTTGTAGGAATATCATATGCCATGTGAAGTTGTGCTTTTAAGGGTTGATTTTTTCAAAATGGCTGCCGTTGTCATGGAAACGGCCAAAATGCTAAAAAATTGAAAAACACAAAAATGATCATAGCAGATTACTAGCCAAACAGAAATTGATGAAACTTGATAGGAACAATATCCACATCTAGTGGAACGAGATAAGCCAAAAAAATCGGAATCGGTTGGACAAACTTTGCCGCAGTTGCCATGGAAACAAAAAAGGGGGGTTTAACTTTTTTTTGGTTTCCTTTCATCAAACTTCATGAAACTTTGTAGGAATATCCACTGTAGTGTGTGGCAGCTCTTGGGGGGTTGAAATAAATTCAAAATGGCGGCCGTTACCATGGTAACCAAGGTGCAAAAAATGTTAAATTCACAAATTTTTGCAGTGATGTTTCCTGTCACATCCACATCTAGTGGAACGAGATAAGCCAAAAAAGTCGGAATCGGTAGGACAAACTTTGCCGCTGGAAATAAAAAAAGGGGGATTTTTTATTTTTTTATTTCTTTCATCAAACTTCATGAAACATCGTAGGAATATTCACCGTAGTGTATGGAAACTTTTGGCGTGTTGATAAAATTCAAAATGGCGGACGTTGCCATGGTAACCAAGGTGCAAAAATTGTTAAATTTATTCCAAACTTCAAGAAACTTTACAATAATGTTTCTTGTCGCATGCAGATTTGCAAACAGAGATATTAAGTTTCAAAATGGCTGCAGTTAGTTTGTGGAAGCTTTTGACGGGTTGAAAAAATTCAAGATGGCTGCCATTACCATGGAAACCGAGGTACCAAAATAATGAGGTGGGATGACGTCCGCTATTGCTTTGCAATGGCAATTCTAGTTATTATTATTATTCTTCTCCTTTCTTTCTTTGCTACGTTGTCCACGGCAGATCTCAGGAACTACTGAACAGAATTACATGAAACTTGGTGGAGTTATAGATATATGTTTCCAGTTGGTCCTAAAGTTTTGGGGTAAAGGGGGTTTAAGTCATATTTTGGGGGGTTCAAAGGGGGTGGGATTTACTATAGAATCCTATGGGAAAGTTGAAATTTCATACATTAATGTTGATAACTTCTAAATGGTTAATAATAGAGACATAAATTTTGACACAATGATAGGTAATTCTGCGTTTTAAAAATTTGCAAGATGTCTGCCATTTTGAAAATGGCTGCCAATACACGGCATAAAAAGTCGGCGGTAAAATTCAACATTGTCCGATATCATCAAAATTTGATATGTGGATAGATAATGATGTCCCGAATTGAACCCCGACATTGAAAAAATTCTACCGGTCGCCATTTTCAAAATGGCCGCCACAATACCGCAGAAATTCAACATTGTCCGATTTCAACGACATTTCATATGTAGGTAGATTATGGTTTCCCGAATTGATTCCTGACATCGAAAAATTTCTACTGGTCGCCATTTTCAAAATGACCGCCACAATATCGCACAAATTCAACATTGTTCGATTTCAACGAAATTTCATATGTTGGTAGATTATGATGTCCTGAATTAATTCCCGACATCGAAAAATTTCTACCGGTCTCCATTTTCAAAATGGCCGCCACAATACCGCAAAAATTCAACATTGTTCGATTTCAAAGGTAGCTTTTGATTTATTTACGGACATTTTGTCTGCTGTTGGTTTGCTGTCTACAGGTAATAGAAAACACCTAATTTGGTTTGGGAGACTTCACTTCATAATCGTTAGATTATAATCATATCTTGTTATTCTTGACTCTTTCGGCAAGTTGAGAATCAAGCTGGACTGAGCTCATGCTGTAACTGCCTGCTGCCACAATATGATGAAATGGATTGAAGCCATCCGAACAGTATTACGGAGCAATAGCGTCTCCCATTGTGTTATGAAAGTCAGTCCAGCCAGGTGAAAGGTGAAGGTCATCAACAAAACGGTTCTATTGATTAGTTCTAAGGACTGTGGTTAGTCTGGCCAAAGTTGAAACTTCCTTAAGCTGTTGGATCATTGGTCCAATAGGAATGGAGAAATAGCTGTAATAAAGTAAAAAGATGTAAATGAACTCTAGCAAACAAACAAAATTATTAACATATGATATACATTTAATGACTTTTAATGAGATGGATCTTAATTGGCTAGTTAACTACAGTTCATGTTAAATGTCTACTGTCATATCAGTGTTGACAGACTTAACCCAACATAATTCAACAATTCACAGAGGGTTGATAGCTTTCAATACAAAAATACAACAAAATTAAACCAAAAATGTATTCATTTTCTTTTTCAAAACTAGTATATTTTGTTCTCTGTTGTGCAGGTAACCGCTATTACCAAACCACAGGAGTCGGAAGTTCTATCAATAATAAGGCATAGAGGGGCACCTCGAAGATCGCTGGGCAATATCTTCGAGGCCCCCCTCTATGCCTTATTATTGATAGAACTTCCGACTCCTGTGACTAAGCACACTTGTAAATAGTGTTGAGTAAAATCAGACCTTTTTTGTTCAATTTCTTTATCGACAATTCTCCCTAGAGTATATTTAATAATCACCTTGAACCTTCTTTTTTAATCTTTGTGCAAAATCAAATGGACATGGGTCTTCTCTGATCTATTAAAATACTTGATGGGGGCTGTGGACATACCTACTGGAATATGTATATACATGTAATTGATAAGTTAATAAATAACAAACACATACACATATATATTCTGCGCACCTGCCATAAACGTGAACTCTTTCACAACAAAATAGTTAACTGCATCAGTACTGTATTGATTACCGGTAGTTGGTTCAAGTTGGGATGCAGTGGGTCAAACCAATGACTTATAAAATTAGTATCTATTGTTTCGTTCCTAAGTAGCCACAGTAAAAAAAGCAGAGACTAGTAATTGGCTCGGAATTGGGATGTGTCTGTGGAGCAACAGGACTGTCTCACTTTTACATGGAAAGCACAATTCATGTACATGTATCTCTATTTTTGGACGAAATGGAATTAAGCACTGGCTACAAAGAACTGAAGCATTACAGAATGTTACTTGGTCTGCAATAATTTAGCTGAAAAAATGCGGTCTAAAAAAATTCTTAATATAAATGTCAGTTTTTCTTAAGAATTTTTTTTAAAATTAAGAATGGGAAAGTTAAATTCAGAATATTTTTTTATATTAAGAAAAGTTAATTATATTAAAAAAAAAAAATTAAATTAAGAAAAACAAATTTGTATATTAAGAAAAAAATATTTATATTAATCTAACAAGATTTTTCTTAATTATTAAGAATTGGTGTAGGAAATTAAGAAAAACATTCTTTTAGTGAAAGCACCAGAGAAATGGGATGAAGTGGCTGTGCAGAAAGCAGCACCAGAGAAATGGGATGAAGATGAGAATTTCCTCCATGTACATTGGCCATGAGGAGGACTTTAATTTCATTTTGTTTTATCATTTCCAGTTTAAATGTCCTTTAGGCACCGGCCCTTGATGACCTCTGTATATGAATGGCATTGCTCTCATGCATGTACATTGGTCATGGGGAGGACGCTGGATTTGCCTTCTGTCATTGAATTAGCCCCTTGTAAATATAACATGGTTTATTTCTATTTCGGTGTTCAGAAGAAGTTAATAACTTATTAAATATCTACAAATGATATGTATTTAGTTTTTTTGTTTTTTGTCCAGTGGACTCTTCCAAATACTATACTCATCAGAGACATAGATATGTTTAGTACTTATGTACCAATGTAATTTCTACAAATTGCTTGTTTGTATACTGTTTAGTACATTTATGTATTAGAATGTTTTTTTGTAATATAAATCACTGTAATGACTCTGCCCCTTGCTGGGACATTGATTGGACAATAAAATCTTATCTTATCTTATCTTATCTTATCTTGAAGATGCAGTTCAAGATCAAGACGATGAGTTTCAGGAGATTGAAGATAGTTCAGATGTAATAGATGAACCAAGTAAGATGTTTTGTTACAGGTTGATACCTTTTCACTAAACAAATAAGGCATAGGGTGTGAATGCTGTTGATGGTGGGAATTTTCTTAGTAAACAGTATAAACCTTTATGACCAAAGCAATATAGGGGCAGTCGTGGTCATATGGTAGTTGGGTGTATAACTACCTATGCAATCAGTGCATATCACCACTAAATTTGTGAGTTCGAATCCAGTCCATGGCAAGGTGTACTGGAGATCGATATGTGATAAAGTTGTCAGTGACTTGCAGCAGGTCGGTGGTTTTCTCCTGGTACTCCGGTTTCCTCCACCAATAAAACTGACAACCACGATATAACTGAAATATTGCTGAAAGTGGCGTTAAACACCATAATCCTAACCAAAGCAATCACCCTGCACTTTTGAAAATAAGGAGATGCAAAAATTGTATTATTTGAATGTAAATCTCATAGTATTGTTTCATAAAGGTGGCTGCAAAAACATATTTTTAGGTTTTTACTGAGATATACGGATATTTTGTAACGCGTTACATGAGAAAATTGTGTGTTAATGACGTTTTCTTCCAATAAATTCGTTTTCAAAAGCAAAAATAAACCTAATCTAATATAATAAAACAAATATTCGTATAATTCCCTATACAAGCATGTATCGGAAATAGAAATTTATCAATCTAAAAAAAATCTACATTCGTTTTACTTATTTCATGTTCTATTTAGTCATTATCACCAATAGCGCGCGTAACGTCACAAACATTGACACGGTAGAAATACATAGAGGTCATAGATTAATTTTTAAATACTTATGTAGTAGAAAATGGTTTTATTGATAAGAATAAATTCTGAACTGTGGTGAAGAGCTATGAATAGATTTTTTTCAAGAAAAATTGCATGATTTTTTTATACCCCGCTCCCCGAAGGGGGAGGGGGGTATACTGTTTTACCTCTGTCCGTCTGTCCGTCCTTCCGTCCGTCCAAGATATTTTTCGTCGCATTTTTCTCAGTAACTGTTGATGGCAGAAATCTTATATTTGGTCACAAGCATCATATAGGTATACCATATTGTGGGTAGCGTTTTTGGACCCACCAGATTCCTACTTCCTGTTTGCCGACTTAGTTGGTTTCTATACACATTGAACTTATATGCTCATTTTTCGTCACATTTTTCTCAGCAACTATTGATGGCAGAAATCTGATATTTGGTCACAAGCTTCATATAGGTACCCCATATCGTGGGAAGCGTTTTTTGACCTGTCAGATTCCTACTTCCTGTTTGCCAAAGAGCGGGGGTATGATAGGTGAGCATTAGCTCACAGTTCATCTTGTTTGGTCTTGTATGGGGATACAATACAAGAATATCTTCCATCCCTAAAAATAGGAACTGGCTTATCTTTTTAGTGAGAAATTGACATTAAGCAGCCTATGTTGAATGAAATTGACATTAGACGGTCTATATCATGTCTAACTACATACATGTATGTTTAATGACCTAAAATAAAAATTCTAATATGATGTACTGTGCTATCTAATTGTAAAAACAGATTTATCAATCACACACTTGTGTGCACATTTATTGTGGGTATTCCAATTTACTCCCCGGTTATTAATGTATATATCTATATTTTGTACCTTAATTACTAAACACTGCTTGTAAAAATAGATAACGATGAACAGGGAAGTACAGATTATCTTCTACTCTAAAACACTACAAACTTCCATAAAATTGATGACAACATAAACATGAACAGTAAAAAGACAATGATCAATGCTTGTAGTTAATTGATTACTAGTTAATATGGTAGAATATATTGGTTACACAACCATCACATTAGTCTACAAGTCTACAAACAATAAGTCAGTATGCTATAGGTAAAAAGGAGCTGCTGTGGCTATCATGGTTATCATGGCAGTGATCATGCAGTAGTTTTATTTACTTCTACCTATACAACCAATGTATATCACCACTAATGTTATCATGGCAGTGATCATACAGTAGTTTTCTTTACTTCTACCTATACAACCAATATATATCACCACTAATGTTATCATGGCAGTGATCATACGGTAGTTTTCTTTACTTCTACCTATACAACCAATGTATATCACCACTAATGTTATCATGGCAGTGATCATACAGTAGTTTTCTTTACTTCTACCTATACAACCAATGTATATCACCACTAATGTTATCATGGCAGTGATCATACGGTAGTTTTCTTTACTTCTACCTATACAAACAATGTATATCACCACTAATGTTATCATGGCAGTGATCATACAGTAGTTTTCTTTACTTCTACCTATACAACCAATATATATCACCACTAATGTTATCATGGCAGTGATCATACGGTAGTTTTCTTTACTTTTACCTATACAAACAATGTATATCACCACTAATGTTATCATGGCAGTGATCATACAGTAGTTTTCTTTACTTCTACCTATACAACCAATGTATATCACCACTAATGTTATCATGGCAGTGATCATACAGTAGTTTTCTTTACTTCTACCTATACAACCAATATATATCACCACTAATGTTATCATGGCAGTGATCATACAGTAGTTTTCTTTACTTCTACCTATACAACCAATGTATATCACCACTAATGTTATCATGGCAGTGATCATACAGTAGTTTTCTTTACTTCTACCTATACAACCAATGTATATCACCACTAATGTTATCAGTTTGAATCATATCCATTGTGAGGTGTACTTAATACAACAATAAATGATTTGCAGCCACTACTTGTGGAAGTTCTGCAGTTTTCTCTGGGTATACCTATACATTACAACAGTAGGATTGTTGATACTTATTTTGATGATATTTATTTCAGAGTGATGAAAAATGAAACAAAAGATTACAGGAGACAGCTGTTTAAGATGGTAAATGCAGACTTTTGTGATGAACAGATGAAAAAACTGAGGGACCAAAGAAAGAAGGAATTGAAGAAATAATTAAATCAAGCACAGGCACCCTCCAAAAGTAAAACGAAAAAAAAAAACCTTTCTTGTTGAAAATAAATAATATATATCCATGGCAGTGATTATTAAACTTTTACTGTACAAATTCTCAGATATATAACATAATTTTTGTGTTTATTTGTGGCAGGGTGCTTACTTGTAACTGAAAAATCGTACAAAAATGTGAATCAATTACATTCTGCAATTCACAAGTTTACTTTTCCTTCATATAATTTTGTTATATTACGTTGAAATGAAGTGTAAAATTATGTAGATTTTGGAAGAAATGTACTCTTTGTCTGCCAGTGACGTCTGCAACTTTTAAAAGATAATTTAGCATGGTAACATTTACCATGAAAAAGCTACATTTCATTTATAACCATTGATTTTAAGTAAATCAACTACACAATGTATATATATTTTCAAGTTTTTTGATAAGATGAAATAGATTAAGAAAAAATAATTAGGATATGCAAATTAGAATCTTGACCTGCTTAATATGTGATATACATGAATTATAATCAATGTAGTGTCCAGTAATTGTATATCTTCATTTAGAGGGCAGCTAACTAGAGGAGAAGAAGCTACCACTTTTATAAACTGTTAATTATATTTTTGACTGTTGGATTGTTAAAAGTAGTTTTTAAGCATATTTTCCTGTATAGGAAATGCTTTTGATATATTTCTGCTGAGATCGGTGATTTTGTTGTTAGTAAAGATATACTGATTGTTTGTTGATATTTACACCTACAAATAAATTCCATTGTAATACACAATACATGTACCTGATAATAACCAAGTAAAAAAATATTTGTGGCCTTGATAAAGTACCAAATAAAAAACAAACTTTTGACCTTATGGTGTTATATCTTGTGAGTACATTATCCAACAACAATGCTCGATTAAAAGGTAATGGTCACCTACATAAAGCTAAGGTGCCTTCCTTGCAGATCAGACGGATAAGAACAATGGCTCTAGAAACTTTTAAAATTGTGAACAAAATTTAGTCAGTGTAAAAAATTCTAAATATTCTAATTCATTCTAATTTGTTGCCAAATTTTTACTGCATGCTATAGCTGATCTATGTATGTTTTAAATTAGAAATGCATGTTGTTATCTTGTGTTGCTTTAAGTTATGTATATGATTTTATATTCAGTCAAGGGCTCTTCAGAGCTTGTGTTGTGTGTTTGATTGTATGCTGAATCAAAATGGATTTTTCTTATCTTATCTTATGTTGGTGCCAGTTTTAAGTATTCAGTATACTTTTTTAACTGCCGTGCTTTATCTTGGAGCATCTGTGTGTGGATCTTGAACAAGAGTCCAAAGAGGCACTTGCCACATGGGTTCTTGTTCAGATCTATACACAGTCCTCCTTTTTTGCCTGTATTTCTTAGCTATTTTAGTTTGTATCTTTGCATGTGACTTGTGTTGTTTTATTGTTAATGTATATTCGGTAAAAAGATCTGTAGAGCTTATGTTGTACTGTTTTATTATGTGCTGAATCAAAATAAAGTTTTCTTATCTTATCTTATAAGTTTTATCTCAAAATTTTTGTAAGAAAATGTCTCATCATATCTAGTCCACAATCATATGGTAGTTAGATTTACATCAATGTCAATCATCACTACACTAGAGTTTTGAGATTCCCACTCATGGCAATGTGTACTCGATACAACTTCAAGTTTGTCAGTAACTTGCGGCAGGTCTGTGTTTTTTTCTAGGTACAAATGTACTTCGGTTTCCTCAACTAAAAAACTGACCACCACGAAAGCTTACAATATTGTAAAAAGTGGTGTTAGTACCCATAAATCTGACCTAACTTGTAATATATTTATGGTATATAATATCACATGTGCAATATCACATGCATAATATTACAGAGGGTACATGTATAATATTACATCTATAATATCACATGTATATTACATATACAATGTCACATGTAATGTATCACAAATACAATATCACATGTATAATATTACATCTGTAATATTACATATATGATATTACATATACGATGTCACATGTAATGTATCATAAATACAATATCACATGTACACTATCACATGTATAATATTACATCTATAATATTACATATACGATGTCACATGTAAAGTATCACAAATACAATATCACATGTACAATATCACATGTACAATATCACATGTATAATATTACATCTATAATATCACAGATATTACATATACGATGTCACATGTACGGTATCACAAATACAATATCACATGTACATCACATGTATAATATTACATCTATAATATCACATATATGATATTACATATACGATGTCACATGTAATGTATCACAAATACAATATCATATGTTTGATACCACATAAAAATAGCACATGTACAATATCGCATGTATGATATCACATGTACAATATCACATGTATGATATCACATATACAATACCACAAATGCAATTTCACATAAGTTTTTATTTATGCAAGTCATTTATTGGTGAAATTCATTTTTCTTAATTATTAGATTATTCTCTCCTTTGCTAAATGTCAAATTTTTTTTTTATTATGATCAGATTTTATTGAAGCCAATGAATTTTTGTTTTGTTTCATAATTTGTTTGTTTCACCTTATTAGAATCAGAAAAATATTAATAATATGGGAATCTTAGACCTTGATAAGAGGATGTGAACTGGATTTTATTAATCACTATTTTGTACATTAAAATGCTGCACACTTTAAACCCTTGTAAACAGTAATTACATCACAATGTTTATATTTCTTTTTATCATTGTGATGATATTGAACAAACATCAAATCATATCAACTTCAAAATTTAAAAATGAAGAAACAAATATATATATATTGCTGGGTGACAAGAAGTGATGATGTCCACAGGCACTTGATGAACAAATTCTTTATTGTTTTTTTTCTCTCCATTTCATGCTTTATTTTATTTTTAGTAACAAATATTTGTAAATTTTTACTAAAAATAAGTTATTTAAGTTTAATAATGTCACAAAAAAATCTGTTAATTATAACTCCACATTGTTATCATTTAAGCAAATGAACTACATGTAGTTGAAAAAAATGCTGACTAAGGATTAAGGTATTTACAGTGAGATAATAAGTCTACATATTTTCAGTGAAAGTTTTAGGAATATTAGTTACTAAAAATTAAAAAAAATTTAAATCGTAAAAAAAAGAAAGAAAGAAAATACAAAATGGGAGAGTGTCCTTGCCTCAAGTGCCTGTGGTTATGTCAGATTATTTTGATCGGTCTGTCAAGATGGACACAATGTGATTTAAGTCAAGTATTACATTACACTACATTGACCCCTGACATACATAATTTTATCTGACCTTTAACCTTCTATCTAAGTGACATTTAGTATATCATTTTGTTTCTCTCTGACTTTTCCTTTTCTACAAGTAACCAAACACAATATCTCGTCTGTATTGTATTTGAATGTTTATGGAAAGTTCACTTTGAACGAAAGTTATATCAAGCTGTGTCAGATGTTTATGGAGCACAACGTAATCAAGATAAGATTTTAATTAGACAGACTATACCTTTATTTATATGTAATATTTGTGTACAGAGTAAGTTGTTACAACTTTAAACTAGTATTTGTTCATATAGATACATGTATAGAAACTGTATATTATACACATTAATTTAGTATGTAGACTTTTCAAAATATAATAAAATTTTCTTTCTGATCAAAGTTATTTTATTTTCTTCAAATACATATATTTTACATCATTGGTTAACAACAATGGTTTACAGATGATGCAATTTTATTGCTTCAGTGATTTTGAATTTTATAATAAAATTGTTTTACTACACTGAGGAAAACATCGTCTTGTAAGTTAAGTTATCTACAGCTTAAAAAGGCAGATAATGACAGAGGTTTTAAACGACGTCGGTATTTTCAAATGTTATTAGCTGTGTAATTCAGGGACGGATCCAGAGACTCTGTTGACGGGGGGCGGGGGATCAGCTATGGGGCAATCTTCAATAATTGATGGAACCAACTGTAGTCCCAAAGCGGTTCTGGCGTGTAGGTCGGTAAACCTTGTTGTTTTCATTTCATTTAGCGTACAGTAGAGAAAAGGTACAGTTATTGACTTCCTAAAGTAGTCTTCCGGACTCTCTGCGTCAACATTATCTCTCATTATTTGTCTCCCGCATATTTTAGGTTTTTTAACCTCTGTGTCTGGCGGTTCACATATTTTAGCACTCCTCTCAAAACACTGGTGGTTGAATTGTTCAACATTTGTTCTCCTGTCTAGTGAGTTCTATTTAAATTTACGCTTTTTAAGGCTCTGCCTATGTCAAGTGATCTCTCTTGTAGTGATCTTGTAGAGGACCTTTGTAAGTTGGAATAACTTGTGTCCGATCCAAATGTTATATAGTTAACAATAAAATAAGCTTAATCTAAATCTAGTGATCTGCTGAGCCCTTTCTTAAAAGCCAGGCACATTTGAATAATAACAATGGTTACGACAAAATCAAAGTTGCAAATGGAATTCAACAAAGAAGTTACATCAGCTTCTGCTGGTCTGGTGTATGTGGGTTTTGGCAGTTTTGTAAAGTGCTCAAGGGTTTGAGTAATAGCAGGGGGGAAATCTAATTTAAGTCTATTTTATTTCTAATTAATTGTAATCATTTCATATGTATTTATATTTTCACTTAGAGTTTAAAATATGCTGTATTCATATATTTTCAAAACAGAAACTCGTGTATTTTTTTTTGTAATACAGCAACATTTGCCTTTAATTTTTTTGCAAAAATAAATGATATTTAAAAAAGAATTTCCTTGAAAGAGCCTCAATTTACAGGTGTTGGTGGTTATACCTATATGAAATTGTGACACTAGACATGTTTATATAACGATTTAGACAAAACCTGATTACAAAAATGAAATTGGTATTTTGACAATACATTCATAAAAACTTCAAATAAACTTGAAAATTTGATTTAGCATAATTACTTTTAATTACCTATTCGAAGATTAATTCAATACAAAGAAATTAATTTGTATTTTCTTTTACTTGCATCACACAGATCGAAACCATTCGATTAAAAGCCATATCGTGACGTTAACTAACCTTGAAAAGCGTATGTTAATATATGTGCTTGACTTATTCGACGGGAGGGGGTGAAGCCCCCAAAGCCCCCCCCCCCCCCCCTTGAATCCGCCACTGTAATTGCACAATATTATTTTAATGATAGAAAGCTTTTGTCGCTTGGTCCGATTCATAGATGAACTGACAAGATACAGATGTAAACAAATCGGTAGCTCAATTCGCTACGTTAATATGTTTATTGTATTTTAAAAGTACATTGTGTATTTATTTACATCAAATATATGAATTGTATTTATATGTATTTTTATATTACATGTATACTTATTTACATTTAGTCCTTTTAATATATAAAAAAAAGAGATATTGGACAGATGCACATGAGACAAAATAACATAAACACTAATATATTGGTTGTCATGACATTAAATGTAATCAGTAATGTAATCAATTACATTTACAAAGTAATTGTAATTTAATCGATTACATTTGAAAATTGATGTAATCGTAATGTAATGTAATCATGAAAATTGCAAAGTAATTGTAATGTAATCGATTACATCTGAAAGTAATTGACCCCAAGTCTGGTAGTTATGACTAATATTATATGAGAAGGCGTGACCTTTGAAGAGGACGGAAGTATATACATATTTTAAATTAAATGATGTTAAAAATAAATTTATATTCCCTATAAAGGCTATGACATCCCCTGGAAAGTTAATTGAAGTAGAATAGAAAATTACGAAAAAGACGACAAAATTAACGATTGGAAAAGTATGGCATCTTTTATTGTAGGACTAGGGACAGTGCAAACATTAAAGGCTAACTAGTACTAGTACGCGGGTGGTATCAACCATTAGAAAGGGGGTAGTAGACGCGGTGCATGTAAAAGGAAAGTATGGTCTTTTAAGTCGTAGGAAAATATCTTAATACAACCAACATATATAAGCAATATTGGCAATACAGTACAGCCTATACATGTTCATGAAGTGTAAATGATAATTGTACGATGTTGCATTTATTAGACGACCTATGATTGGATAAAATGATTCCTAAAAATAACGATAGAAATATAGAGAATAAGATTAATACGCTTTACTGGTCAGTGGAAAATTCCGATTGTAATGTTCAAACGCAGTATCCAAATGTTTTTCCTTTAAATACTCGCGTAATAAAGTTGCCGTCGCAATATTCTGTTTAATGTTTTTTTTGTGCATTCATTTTAAGTCTCTTTTGTTCGATTTCCTCATCGATAGTTAAAACAAATCTCCTCTTTTTCTCCATTGTGTTACGTTAGTCTGTTGCACACCGATGCAGACGATAGATAAACGTACAGTTACGAAACGATGCAGACGGAACATTACAGAAGGTCAGTGGGCGGTGCTTAATTTTGTCTAGTGACCATTACGTCTTTAACCTTAGAACTTCCAAGAAAGGCCGTCAAACATAGTTCGTGGAAAAAACTTAGTTACTGTTTCAAGTTATAGATCAGCAACATCGTACACAAATGTTCTAAGCTCCTGTGACCGACTATGATTATTTATAATCAGTCGGTCACTAGGGAGCTTAGAACTTATAATGATGTATGGTTAGGGCCGTCTTATCAGCATAGATCTTTTCACGGATCAGTGGAGCTCCGGTAATGCCGCGTTGTATGCTGGGATAGAAAGGGTAGAAAGTATCCTTGGATTCAAGCATGTGGTCCTATATAGGACGGAAATACTACCAAGACAAGACAAAACAAGACATGGCGAACCTTGGTGGTGATGAAAACGAAATACTTTTAATGCTAAAAAGGGACCAACTTGGCGTATATTTACGAGATTGTGGAATTCTGTTTAGTACCAGGAATAAAGATGACAGTTTAACATTAGCTTAAAATGCTGAAAAGAAACTTTTACCATTGAAAACTACGATTGAATCTGATCAGAAAACCGTACTGGAAGAGAGAAAACAGCGCCTTGTGTTGGAGGATGGACTGATTAAATTGCCCGATCCAGATAAAATATTAGTAGGATGGGAAAGACTTTATAATAAATTTCCAGATACAACTAGAGCAGAGGTTGATGATTATTTGAAATCTTGTAAGTTCAGAATGTACAGGGAATATTTCACTTAAAATCACACAGTTACAGTATAATTTTAGTATAATTATTAGCTGAAAATAAACTTTTTCACTTTTCTTGCTTATTTATCACATTCTTCCCTTCCAAAGACTGAAAAAAAAGAAACAATTTCAACACTCCTGCACTGCCTTTCTCTGCATTACAAGGGTAGTTACGACATCTTAAATGTTCAATATACACATGATACACTTATGCCAACTTTTTGAAAAAGGTATTTGAAAAATCGAAAAAAATATAGTTTAAGTTGGGAATAGCGGAATAGCTGTTATAATATAAGTACGGTAGAGGGTTCTGAGTATAAACACATGCAAATTACCAATTGGAAGGCAAATAATAAATGCAAATCATGACCCAATATTAAACCTCATTTACCCCTCCCCCTCCCCTCCCCACAAAAATACAAAAACAGAAAACAAAATCCTGATTCCGACATTGCAGCATGAGAATATACTAATGACAGGAGAAGGTACAATAAGGGCTGGTTTTGTGTTCAAAATATCTTAAAAATGTGATGCAACAAATAGAAATACACCACATGAACAAAAATGAAGGTTGAATAAAAAAACACTATATCAAAATAAAGCCACATCAAGTTAATTTGTAGATTACTCATTGCTGCCCACCCCGACTTCAAACACCTGTCCGAAATTTCTTATTTTTGTTTTTATCACAAATTTTAAATTCCTGAAAATTTTATGATTCATTTTTATACTGTTAGTTAAAAAAATCAATAACAGTATACAAGTAAGCAGGAAGACATGTCAACTCCTAATCTACTTGATAACAATGCCGAGTCTGTGCTTTTACTCCTTAATGCTGCATGCTAGGCTGAGAAACAGCAAATACCAATCTTAAAGAGAAGAGCACAACAGTTTTAAAGTTTTTGGTTTGACCAGATTGGGATTCCAACAACCATCTTTCAATCACTACATCATCAAAGCATACCTGATTCAAGATACTTGGTCTTGCACATTTATGCATGTTCAAGGATGGAGAAAATAGTATAAGAGTTATCTTTCTTGATTCACAGTTATTCTCCTGCAGACTAGTGAGACTACCTTATTCGACCTAATAAGTGCCCAAGGCCCTTAGAATTTGAAAAAAGGATGCACTTGTTAGAAAAGCAAGAAATAAAATCAATATATGGTAAAATGAAGGATAACCTGCACAAATGAGCACCATTCCATTCACAAAAAATTGATATGATAAAGTGTTTTAGCTGGAAATATTGTGTTTTCTTTCAGTAATGTATATGTCCTTCTTCATAGAAAATTCTTCTCCAATAGAAAGATTTAAAAACTATTATTAAATGCAGTCTTGAAAAAGGGGCGTTTATTAAAAATTTCCACTGCAAGCTTATTGGGGCATGGGCGCTTATTAGGTCGAATAAGGTACACATATATGGTTTCCTAATGGCATGATAATGCCGGAAAAAAAAGCTGAAAGAGGATAAAAAATAAATTGATTTAATATCTTTTATCCACGTTCCAATCAAAGTTTAAAGTGGTTGATCACAAAAGAAAAGTTGGTACAATGTAGTTGAATCAGAAATATTAAAATTTCAAAATACCGGTATTACAAATATGACATCAGAATAAAAAATAAAATCCACTTGGAATTCATGATTTATTTAATTTTGAATGCAATGGCACTAAAATTCCTGATTAGTTTACTAGGCATCCAATGACAATAAATATGCTATCAACCAAATCATTCAACACAAGAGGTATTGGTCCCGGTACAATTTTGAAATCTTTCAAACGGCCAATTACCCGTTCTACATGAATACGGGCATTAGAAACTTGAGCATTAGTTACATTTTTTGACTCTGTGAACTGGACAGATTTTCTTGCAAATTCTGGCATTATAAGTTCAACATCACCAATGAGAAAGTCGGCCTTATTGTTGAAACCTTTGTCCGCTATTACGTTATCCCCTTTTTCAAATTTGTCTAGTATTCCACTTTTACGCACAAGTTCTACATCTGACATATCACCACCTACTGCCTCAGACACATATGACACAGTTCCACCTGATGTACAGGCTACTAACACTTTGTATGTGTGTCTACTTTTGTAGTTTGAATACATAACAGCATTGACACTGTCTAAAGATGGGCGCTCAGTTTGAATCTCTGTACATTCCAATGATTGCTCTAATTTTTCCATACTTCTTGTAACATTCAGGGTAATACTACTTCAGTTCTTCTGAAGCTGGCCAGTAAATCAGTGGTTTAAGTTCTAAGGCTAATAGTGATATCCATGTTGAAATAACTGTCGATACTAATGATGATGACACTTTGAACAAGGAAGCCAGGAAATCTTGATTCAGATTCATTTTCAGTTTCATAAGTGTAAGGGGAAGTTCATCCTCTAAACTTATTTTTCTCTTTGGCTCTGGCTTTGAAGTGTTATTTTCCTGGTATTGTTTTGTTTCGTGTGATTGTTCACCTTTATAGTACTGCATATTTGATGCAGCTGCATGTACCTCATCCAGAATCCAACAACATAAAGCATATGTAGGAAGACCAGTATGTATTTTTATGAGGTAATCAGAATGCTTGATTGAGTGTATTCCAAAAGTGGATGTTTTCTCTAATTCAAGGATCTTGCTGTTTGCTTCTGAAATTTCCAGGTTTGTTTGTTCAATTTCTTGTTTCAACTGTTCTATTTCTGCGATATAACTTTCCACAGTTCTTATTCTGTCAGTTGCAGCCTTCAAATCAGTAACATCAATGTCTGTTACCTTTTCTGCTTCATACAGAATTTGTCGTGGGTTTGTCTTTTCATAAGTTTTTCTCACTAAGACTCTTCTTGGTGTTTCTGTTTCACTTGGGTAACCTTTAAGATAAAGTTTTGGATGTGGTGACATTTCTCTTGGCTGCCCATATTCAAAATGGTTAGGGACCGACCATTTAACTTGCAGGGGAAGGTTATGTTTTTTTGTTTCGTTCAGAAGTTTTTTTTCGGACTACACGAGAGTTAGAATATTTGTCTTTTTTTGTCGCGCAAAGCGCTAAATTTTCTACCAGAATTCAACATTATGTTATATGACAAAAACTCTGAATCAGATTTTTTTTCTCCACCAAAATCAGAATATTTTTTTCAGCAACATTGGGAATCAAAATATTTTATTAGAAAAAAAACATAACCCCACCCCCCCCCCCTCTTTTCAAGTTAGATGGTCGTACCCTTAGAACAAATCCTTGTATGCTTAGTAACTTGATATTTCACACGATTTAATAATTTTGTCCATTTTGGAAACCAGTTTTCATTGGGACATTTGTGTAATTTGATTGCTGCATCTTCACCCAAATGTTCTTTGTCATGAGGCATAATAATAAACCTACAATTAAAATGTAATTGTGACATTCATCATTGAATCAAATGTTTCAGTAAAGTAAATAGTTCTAAGTTCATGAGGTTAAAGCTATAAAACCCAGATGTTGTGTGCAAAGATAACAAGGACCCGTCACATTGCAGACACTATTATGTATTACATGTCTGATCAGTTAGTTCATTAAAGTCAGAAGAATAGTAAACATCTTGTAGAGTATTTGGTAGCCTTCCTCCAAAATATGACATTGGCGACGAGGATATTATAATATAATATTGAAAGGGAAATATGTATTTTCGTGGATTTATTAATTAGCATAACTGATTATTAAACCATGGCTGCATCTTTGCCAAATTTTCCAGTTCATGAAAACAATGCAGAAACTAGGTGACGAAAGTGCATTAGCCGACTTGAAAACCTGTTCATTGGTTTAGACAATAAGGACAAAAAAACGACAACGAGCACTTTTATTACATTACGCTGGAGAAGATGTGAATGAAATCTTTGACACTCTTATAGACAGAGGGGAGGACTTTGCTACCGCCAAACTGAAATTAAAGGAACACTTTGCTATAAAGAAAAATACGGAATATGAAGTATATAGATTCAGACAAGCCAAACAATCAACTGAGGAGACAATAGACAGTTTCCATACAAGACTACGACAGTTTAACAATCAGTTTAGCAATCGGAGTGATTCTTTGTGTAACTTAGAAGGATATTGTTTAAATTCTCAATATCGCAAATCCTGGCATTTTATTTTGTGGGTGATGCTATGTGAATTTCTTTGCGTTTTACTTTACTGGAACACATATTTCTTTGTCCAGTTGCATGAAAGTTATTTTAGATGTTAAAAACTCAGATATTACATTTTAACGTTGTAATAAATGGTAAATATTGAAGAAGTTAAAATTTTATGAAATCAGTATAAATATTTAGAGTTTTAATTTTTTAAAGGTACAAGGTAAAAATCCAAGGAATCCGCATAGCATCAACCCCAAAATTCCACATGTAAATTTCAGTGGTTTTATCTGACTGATCAGTTACATAGCTTTAATGTAATGAGGATAAAGAGAACAGGTGTCAGGTTCAGTTTCCAGCAGTTATTTCATGTATACATACTCGTATATACACTTATATTTGACACTACTCACTCTAAGTCGGGGAAAACAGTTTTATGATGACTGCTCACAGCACACCATCTCCACTTCTGTTGGCATCTTCCTACAAAAACTGCAGGTGCACCAGTCTGGATGTCCTTGGTCAGGTGTGGGATGGTGGCCACCGTGACCTCCCTGGCGACGTGTCCCCTCCTCCAAGATGTCAAACACAAAACTCGGGTCACGTTCACAGACCCGCAACATCATTGACCTGAGACGATCTTCTGGTAGATTGGTTATACGTTCCTAAAAAATAATTTGAAAAAGGATTTATACTGGTGATTTTCAACAAAGCTTAAAATTTGAATTTTGTTTTCTGGTTGCACTTTATTTATATGCAGGAAAATGAGTTTATATTTGTATGCACTGCAGGAAACTTTGAAAATGAGTCTATATTTGTATGCACTGCAGGAACTTTGAAAATGAGTCTATATTTGTATGCACTGCAGGAACTTTGAAAATGAGTCTATATTTGTATGCACTGCAGGAACTTTGAAAATGAGTCTATATTTGTATGCACTGCAGGAACATTGAAAATGAGTCTATATTTGCATACACTGCAGGAACTTTGAAAATGAGTCTATATTTGTATGTACTGCAGGAAACTGAAAATGAGTCTATATTTGTATGCACTGTAGGAACTTTGAAAATGAGTCTATATTTGTATGCTCTGCAGGAACTTTGAAATGAATCTATGACATACAACTGATATTTACTTTGGGGCTGCGGTGGCGTTAAACCCTAACCCTAACCCCCATCAATCAATCAATCAATCAATCAATCAATCAATCAATCAATCAATCAATCAATCAATCAATCAATCAATCTGATATTTACTTTCAAGCAATAGTCCGAAGCAAAAGATCATCAATCTGACAAAAGCGAAGATTTACTACCGGAATGTTGGGAACCGTAATGGCCCTGACTTGGGACAGGTACTTCAAAATATATGGTGAATAGAATCCAATTTTACGGTGCGCAAATTAGTTAAAACCGATTCATCGGCATTTCAACTTGTAGAAGTTTGTCCGTAAGAAAGATTTTATCCTTACGAATCTAAATAGTAGTACTTTGAAGTATGAATTTTCATATTTTTATTTCACTGTTAATTTTAATTTGCCGTTTTTACTGGTGTTACTGAAAACTGAAACCGTTCTATCAGGTATTGCTTTAAAAAAAATACTTATCTTCCTAAATTGTAGATAATTAAGATTTACAGCCAACAAAAGTTGATATTCAATAATAACATGTATACCCATATCATGAAACCGGATATTTGAGATCAAATAACAAATTGGTGCAGTACATGTAATTAAGTACTTAGTGAAATGTGAAGAAAGATTGTAGAGGACAAATAACAGAAACACACGTATAGAGAGGTAAGTACCCAAACACTGAATACCCTAAACATACCAATTAACCATAAATAGCGTGGTTCGTATATTGATCTCATGATTGTGGCATGGTAGGAATTCATCAAAACATATTTTATACATATTTTTGCGCGATATTGTATAATACAGCATTTGTAACAAACGAAATTTAACTCAAAATGCAGATTATTCATTCCAAAAACATGATATTAAAACCGTGTAATCCGGCGTTACTAAATACTGGAACCGTGTAATCCGGCGTTACTAAATACTGGAACCGTGTAATCCGGCGTTACTAAATACTGGAACCGTGTAATCCGGCGTTACTAAATACTGGAACCGTGTAATCCGGCGTTACTAAATACTGGAACCGTGTAATCCGGCGTTACTAAATACTGGAACCGTGTAATCCGGCGTTACTAAATACTGGAACCGTGTAATCCGGCGTTACTAAATACTGGAACCGTGTAATTCGGCGTTACTAAATACTGGAACCGTGTAATCCGGCGTTACTAAATACTGGAACCGTGTAATCCGGCGTTACTAAATACTGGAACCGTGTAATCCGGCGTTACTAAATACTGGAACCGTGTAATCCGGCGTTACTAAATACTGGAACCGTATAATCCGGCGTTATATCGATGTTTCCTCTAATATCTCGATTATTATGGAATTGTAAGCTACGAGATCTTGCATAAATGTGCAGACTTCTAATTGACCAGATTATGCATTTAAAATATGAGTGACTACGATCATTTTCTAAATAATCATTCAAATCGATCGAACTGACAAAAAAAATCACACACCTTTGCTCCATTTTCACGAATGTTTAGGAAATTCGAGAAATTTAGGCTAATTATACTTATACAAATCAAAAGAAGTGTTATAATAGATCCGAATGGAAATAGCCTTTCCTTGGAAATCGTAAGTTAAGTTCATTTTAAATGCTGATTTCTTACCCGGCATAGAGGATTTTCCGGAAGTGAAATACAAAAGAAACGTAGTGCCGGTGTTATAGAGCCATTTTCCCCCATAGCCATATTTCCCCCTTACCTGGATAGGGGGGAAAATGGCTATATAGTAGTTTTTCCCCCAAAATTATGTTGGGATATCAAAACGAAGTAATCACTTCCAAAGGGTGCATTAATGTTAAAAAAAACCATGTAATAGATTATCAGGGACCCGCCACATAGTGGCGAACGCCCTATACTGATCGCTCTGTCCGTCCGTTCGAAACACATTCGTGTCCGCTTCATAACTTTATAACCAGTCATTTCTCTATTCTATAGTAGATGGATGAAACTTTGCATGATTGTTAACTATTATTAGAAGGTGTGTCGCATATCATATTCTTGTTTGTCCTAAAGTCAAGGTCTCAAACTTTTCATTTCATGGGACCCCTATGTGAAGTATATATCTCTCAGATGATACGATATTCCAGAGCTGGTGGTTCCTATCAGGATTTCTTTGATCATAGAGGTTTGCTGCTAACAAGGAAGCTACTGAACCAAGGGTTCCTTTTGGTAAAGTTGAAGTCATCACTTCGAACATTTTACGGCCGCCACCATGACTTGGTTGACCGTTTTGAAATATCTGTGTCACAAATGACCACTTATATGTTCCACTTGTCGTAAGCACTTCCAGGTCCTTTCCTCATTCACGACTTATTGCCGGATTTGTAACTAGATTAACACGACGGGTGCCACTAGTGAAGCAGGAACTGCCTACCCTTCCGGAGCACCTGAGTTCACCCCCGGTTTTTAGTGGGGTTCGTGTTACTCGATCTTTAGTTTTATATGTATATTTTCCCGATCGTTGTTTGTCCTTTTGTGCTTTTTCTTTTGACCATTGTGTTTTCTGTTCTTCGATATACGGTTTCTGATTGCCCCTTTGGTATCTTCAAACTCTTCTTGTGAACTACAGAAAATCGTGTCCGCTCTAATTATTGTAGAGGGATGATATTTTGTGATTGTTAACCACTGTGAGAAGGTCTTACTTAATTCATTTTTGTCCTTCAAAGGTCAAGGTCTCAAACTTAGGGTTTTTCATGGGACGATAATTTTGGTACCCCAACAGATTCTTTAGATATTGACTTTATTTTGCAACGGCGGGGTCCTTAGAGATAGTTTCCATCTCCATGTCATCTAGTTATTATTATCATTATTATTATTATACTTTACTATAGAAACTAAGCAAGAAATAATTAGGATATTTTAAAGTTTTATTCAATGGAACAAGAAATTACTCATTATTACTCACCCGCGGCAAACTGCACTTAGGTCAAATAACTGTGAGGGAATCTGCACGTAGCACAAAATAACTGTTTGAAATTGGCGCGCTTTAGCACGTCGAACCAATAACTAGTTATTGTAACATAAATACGCATTTTTCCTTTGATGTGTTTATGCAGTAATCAACTTAAAAAATAGTGAACCATGGTTTAACATGAAGATCTTGATGTTATTCCATGATTTTGACGTCATAGATCTATTATTCCATGATTTTGACATCATAGATCTGTCAATCATGTAATTTCTGTTACAAACCATATATACCATGGATCTTACGAATTAACTTATTTAAACCAACGAATCCGAAGGATGAGTTGGTTTAAATAAGTTAATTCGTAAGATCCATGGTATAGGTAATACTTTCCCTCAGCACGTCGAACCAATAACTAGTTATTTCCCTCATATTAGTTCAGTATAATAATACAGTTCTCATGAAGGCCATAATTGTATATTATTATTATTATTAGTATTATCTTATATTAGGGGTGATATTGGTCGAGGCTTGACATAGCATGTGGTATAAGTTTGATCATGTATAACTCTTCAAATAGCACCCGAGTAGGGATGCGATATAGGGTAGGTGATATATGTCTTACAAAGTCATGCATCATGCATAATAAAAATGTATCTGTATATTACTCTAAGTATATAAATAATAATGATAATAATAATAATAGTGATAATAATAATAATTATTACATAAGGCTCTATTTTACTGTTTTTCTATTGGCCAGAAGCAATACACGTGACATCCCATTTTCTAACATATTGATTAGCAAAAAACAATTTTTGTGCAATAAAAAAGCATATTGCACTCTCGTGCAAAATCAATGAATGAAATTACGTGACACGAGTGCAATATGGTTTTTTATTGCACAGAAATTGCTTTTTGCAAAACAATATGTTAAATTATTATACAGCTATAATTTTAACCCAATCAAAAACACCCATTTAAGACATGTGACCGTACATTATTTTTCCGTATTGTACAACCGGAAGCCGTATTTTTTCCGTATTGGA
Source organism: Bathymodiolus brooksi (assembly GCA_963680875.1). Classification (NCBI taxonomy): domain Eukaryota; kingdom Metazoa; phylum Mollusca; class Bivalvia; order Mytilida; family Modiolidae; genus Bathymodiolus; species Bathymodiolus brooksi. The sequence goes on from OY804576.1 coordinate 30,874,747, forward strand.
CGTCCCGATAAATCCGTATTTTTTTCGTATTGTACATTATGTAAGGGAAGTAACTCGTTGATTTTTGCCATCTGTTTACTGGAGCTTGTATAAATGGTGGAACATTCAATGATAATTCTTAATAATTCTTATATGATTTACATAATTAGAAATCCTATACTCTGATTGGGTATAAGCGCTTATGGAGGCGGGGTTCTGTCAGTTTATTTTTCGATAGACGATGTTCAGCGGACTACTTTTTTCGTAATGTAAACAAAATGGCGGCTTGGATTCCCGATAATAAAAAATGATAAAAGAAACAATGTTTATTGTTAATAATCGACAATTATTGTTAGATATGAAATAAAAAAATAAATGCCAATGAAAAAAAAGGCTTGTATTGTTGACATAAAAAAAAATTCCGGAAAAAATACTTAATATCTATCGACTTTGACTTTTGTAATATATCGTCATCCTGTGACGTTGTTTACAAGGGACGCTGATTGACACAAGCTGGTTACTGATTTATTTTACGATTTTGTTTGAGTAGCTAAATGCCATCAAATTGGAAAAATATCGGTAACTTAATTACATCACCGTCTAGTTTAAAGTAGGAAATAAGGATAGTTCATTTTGTTATTCATGGCCGACACACATCGATGGAATGTATGTGTGTGTACTGGGTATCCCCAAAGGTAAATTTTCAAAACAAATGAAGAAAAAAAACTTAGTTACAGAATTATAAGGATTAAACGCATTTTTTCCGGAGTTTATTGATGTATAACCTTAGCTGCAATAATGTAGCTCCTGTGACAAACTTGTGTCTCGGCAGAGCTACAACGCGGTCCCATTCGTCACAATGGAACATAAAAACTCACTATTTACGCTTCAAACATTTCATTATCACTATTACTGATGATCCCAGTCCTTGTTAAATCGGTTTGGCTGAGAAATATATGCTTTTCAAAGGTAGCAACCACCTTGTTCAAATTTATCGATCGTTTTCCATAACGGGAAACTACGGAAGGCGGAGCTTTTCTAAATATGGTATTTCTGATGTAAACATTCACGCCTAAATCGCCAAATATGGTATCGACATCCAAATAATGAGGCCGGAAATGACGAAATTCAAAATTTTCAGAGAGTGAAAGTAAACATGGATTTTTATTTTGTGGGAATTACATTCTAAAATACTGGTAGGTGATAAAAACTTGTTATAATAATGGACAAAAGGAAAGGTTAGGTCTTATTATTGATAAATGCAGGCGTCAGAAGCTCTGTAAGCGAGCGCAAAAAATCTCGGCGGCTGCTCCATTACGAGTAATGGCATCCCGTTATAACCCTTGCGAGTAAGCGAGCATTTGGGGTTTTATTATTAGAACTAGTATAACCTGGACCAATTCACTCACAAACAAATAAAAGTCCAAGTCACTCACAAACTTACATAAAAGTCCTTCGGACTTTTATTTGTTTGTGAGTGAATTGGTCCAGGTTATACATCAATAAACTCCGGAAAAAATGCGTTTATTCCTATATAGAATTAAAAGTATATCGTTTCCTTGCCTTTTGATTGGACAAGGACACTGTCACCTATTTTTTTTTATTCGTTCATAACTCGATGAACTTTTCAATCTGCAAGCCGTAACTACGAGGATCCACCATCTTGAAAACATGAAATTCTACATGTCATATTTACAACAATATACAAAAATAATTAAAATGCCTACCTTGTAAACTTATTTTAGTTAAATCTTTATTAAAATTGAAGCGTACACGAAGCCAAATGAAGCCAAATAACGCCTGATCTTTACGTTTTAAACTGGAAGTCTTCATTATTCATATGACGTCATGTTGTTAATGTTCCAAAGTCGTCAACAATATTTCGCAGAATTTTAATTTGTGCGATTTTTAGACCAGGGATATGCAAGAATAATACTATCTACAATATTGAATTTAAGAATTATAAGTATTAAACGCTTCTTTTCAAGAGTTCATGCATGTGAGCCGATGCACTCACAAACTTTATATAAACGCCCTTCGGACTTTTATGTAAGTTTGTGAGTGACTTGATCCAGGTTATACATCAATAAACTCCGGAAAAAATGTGTTTAATCCTTATAATTCTGTAACTAAGTATTTTTTTTTCATTTGTTTTGAAAATAGATGGTTGTCTTAAGTATTGTTTCCGGAATTTTTTTTATCAACCCAGCTGTGAGCGAAGCGAACTTGTAAACATTTTGAAATCGGAAGCGGAAGTGTGAGGAGCTTAAACCATTTGTCTATTTTCGTAATTGAACATCTTTGTTGTGCCGAAGGCGCGACCAACACGAAACAAATAAAATAAAATAATGACTTTATAAAATTGTATTGAGAATTAAAACTTACGTTTTCGTGCCTTGGCCACGACTATATCATTCAAATAGAAAACAGAGTTTTACTTTCGAACTTGAAGAAGGCAGAGTTGTCATTGAAGGTTTCGTAAATGAAATAAATAATAAACTTTGTGTCGTGCCGAAGGCACGAACACTACAAATAAAGAAATAAAATCGTAGTGCCGAAGGCACACCCGATATGAACAAAAGAATGAATCAGCACGGCCACATTAAATGTTGCAAATGGGTCCCATGGCAACACCTTGACGGAAGTTGATTCGCCCTTTATTTTCATAGACAAAGAAACATTAAATTTTCGTTCCGAAGGCATATCTTATATTGATATAAAAATTAATTTACTAGTCGTGCCGAAGGCACGACCATTACGAACAAAATTTCAAAAGTCTTCGTGCCTAAGGCACGAAAACAGTATAGTCGGAATGGATCCCATGGCAACACATTGGCGGAAGTTAATTGTAACTGGTATTTACCAAGTGAAATCCTACATGTCATATTTACAACAATACACAAAAATAATTAAATAGCTTATCTTGAAATTTTATTTTAGTTAAATTGTATCAAACTTGAAGCGTACACGAAACCAAATAACGTCTAATCTTTACGTTTCAAACTGGAAGTCTTCATATGACGTCATGTTCCAAAGTCGTCAATAACATTTCGCGGATTTTTTTCAGTTTACTCGCAATCGTATGTGTATTATACGTCCATTGTTTGAGGCTCTCCTTGGGTATTTCTTTAATAGTATTTAGCGTCGAAAACAAACACGATGTCCAAGAATAAGAATTATAAGGATTAAACACTGTGTTTTTAGGAAATTATGTTTGTGAGTGAGCTGCCGGAGTTTATACATAGATAATTTCCTAAAAAACAGTGTTTAATCCTATATAATCTTGAAATACGACGAAAAATCTTTAGTTAAATAAAATGAGATATTGGATACTTTGATTTAATTTATGTTTTTTTTTTAATCGACTCCTTTCGCAGCTCTGCTGCAGTTTTCTTGTTTGTACAAGCGGTGGGGAGATTACAATATAACATAAAATTGTTGTTATAGTATTGATCATTTCAGCTGTATAATAAATAGGTTATTATACAGTGCTATGTACAATATGGAAAGATATTGTACTCGTCCGTATTGTATTGAAAACCGTATTGGACGAGACGCCACAGCCTTTGCACTGTCGTTTGGTGCACTTCGTAATTGAGCAATAACATGATGACATATTTCCTCAAGCTAGTTCTCCTGCTTTAAACACGAGGAGACACATCCGAATGAATAATAATAATAGATATAATAATTAACTAATCTTTTTTTTATTATTCATATATAGTATATACAGGGGTGGATCCAGGAAGGGGCGCACCCGGCGCCCCTCCCCCCCCCCACTAAAATTGGAAAAAATCTGATTTTTTGGCGTAAAATCGTGATTTTTCACACGAAACACCCCAAAAATTTTCGCGCCTCCCTCCGCTCGGCGCAATTTTTTTAAGTGCTCCCCCCTAACTTGAAATCCTGGATCCACCCCTGATATAATAAGTATTTAATATTATATATAATTATTTACTATATAATTGTGAGAAAATGCAATTAATAGACGGGGTGTGTCAGAAGCACCGTCCCTTGGTGTTTTTAGCAGGTTTACTGCTTGTTAAGGAATATGCAACATATGTAAAGTTTCACACTGGAGTGAGATATAGTGTAAATCCGGGTAATTTCGGACATTTTGCTGGTTCCGCATAGGCAATATCAGCAGTACATCCCTACGATAAGGTAATGTCAAAATGAATGTACCAGATCACGAAAGCATGGCTGGATCTCCATTCCAAATACGGTTTATCATTAATAGTGTTGAAAATAAAGTGACCAGGTACCGAAATTCATACGCCAGAAATATGGGGTAATTCCGGACTTTCTGAGGGTAATTCCGGACATATAAATTTGATACTATAATAAATACAGACTTAGGAAAATTACGTTCGCTTATCGTTTTTTCTGTCCTCTTTTGATAATCAATTGTTAAACTTATTTTTTGATGTACTGTACTTTTATATTGTTTACGAGCCTAAACACGGTGGACAATGTACGCCATGATCATGACTAGGAACACGGTAAACAGGTGAAAAATACTCATCGCTTAGGGTTGCAAAAATTGATGATCTCGCGTTATACTAAACGAAATTCAAAGCGTAAAGTACACAACACCCTACCAAATGTCAGTTTTGAACTTACATTTGTTCCGATTTGTTGCAAATCATCACCGGTTTTGCAAACACTCGCTCATAAATATTTTACACTTTCAAAATGTTTATGAGCGAGTGGTTGCAAAATCGGCTATGATTTGCGACAAATGAACAAACGTATTTCATAATTGACATTTGGTCGTATGCGATGGAAGACATAATATATGAATATCATGCTGAATGGCCAATTCTAAGATGGCAAGACTTTCGTGCGAAGAATGATCATCCAGAAGCAGAAGTTGTGGTCGTTGGTCCCCACATTGAGCAAGGAATACCTCTTCAAACCACCTTTCTCCTATACTGTCGGTCATCCAACCGTTCTTTTGCATAAACCACTTCGTACCAACGGGCGCAGCTGAGGTGTTAAATCCATGCAAAGATTTAGAAGTCTTCCCTTTAGTAGCAACGAAGAGAGGTGGCATGGTTCGACCAGCAGCATTTACACAGGCCATTATTGTGATATTACTACTGCTCGCTGATGTTCTGCCAATAATGGATTTCTCCTCTTTAGCGGCGATGACTTTTACCGGCTGGTGTTCAAAGTTTTTCCCCGTTTCGTCGCAATTCCATATTTGATCAGGTTTTTCTTTCAAATCAAGTTTGTCTAATAGAGGATCTAGATCATTAAAGTAATTTGTAGCAACAACTGGATTAAGCATCCTGGCCCTGGTTGTTGTTAGCTTCTCTGGTTTTCGAATCGAAAGATCCGGATGTCTTTTCATGAAACCATCAAATCAATCTTTTCCTGGATATTTACCCTTGAAAGCAGCAACAGACAGCTTCATTTTCTTTGTTAGGTTTCCTACTCTCCTCATCACCTGCAGTCTTGACACACCCATTCTTTGTCTCGATGCTTCCTTTAAGGCATTGGCAATTCGATTTTCAATATTTACTGGGAGTGCTGGCTTCCGACTTGGCATACCCGCATCTTGATATTTCTCCTTAAGAGTGTCATGCAGAGTTGTTTTAGGAACATCAAATTCAATTGCTGCTTTAATAATTGAAAGATGGCCACCTTTGACAGCATCCACAGCATTCATTAACGCAGAAAGGTCATATGTCTTCTTCTTTTTTCTTATGTATTTTCTTGGTATTCTATAAACATAAATTAAGTTTTGGTAAATGACACGATTCCATATACTGTAGATCGGAAATTAATGAGGGATTTTATTAATGCAATACGGTTTTTGTGATAATGCTGGGGGCCGCCCTGGACTTGCTGTGAGGTGTGGGAGGTTGCTCGTTGTTGAAGGCCTCATGGTGACTTCAAGATAAGGAACAACAATAAAAGCGTTGTTCCATCTCTTTGTTTACCATGTATTAATTGGGATTTTGTCTCATCGGTTCATTTACTCCATATCTAAATTGTTCTTGCATATACACTAAACGTTTGCATACTATTTATTAATCTTGTTCTTCACATTTTATCGCAACCATTTGATTATTAATTAGAATTTAAAACGTTAGATCATCTTTCACTTTGTCGACGATGTCTCTAATGATACCGTTCTCGAACATGTCAGCAATTCTGTCCGCTACAAATACTATGCTGTTGATTTCATTGGCGTATTGATTTTCAATAATGTGGATGCTTTGAACTTTGACGCACTGCGTGTATAAGTTTAATGTATAGAAGTGGCAGATAATTGCTTTAAAAATACCACTCTTTCATATACAAATTGTACAGTTTTTGACAGGCAATGTATTTCAAGGCACCAACATTTCCATTTATCTCTCTTAACAAAATGTGTTCAGTAATGGTACTCTTCTTCGACATTTCTACAAAATATAAACAACCTCTTAATATAAACGAAACGACATTTTTTTCATTTATTGTTCACAATTTCAGTATCTTATTTTTTGCCAAAGTATTGGTCTACAATGCTATTTAGTAATACCCCGCCACATTGGAACATCCATATTATGATAAAATCAGAAATCCGCCAAACTATGATGAAGTAAACCTAATCAATCACAGGGGCCGGTAACATACGATGTTTTGATTGATCGGGCCCCGAGTATCTATATAAAAAAGTCCTTTTTATAATATCTATATAAAAAAGTCCTTTTTATATAGATACTCGGGGCCCGGTCAATCAAAACGTCGTATGTTACCGGCCGATGTTTTGATTGACCGGGCCCCGAGTATCGATATAGAAAAGTCCTTTTTATATAGATACTCGGGGCCCGGTCAATCAAAACATCGTATGTTACCGGCCCCTGTGTAATCAATATGTCCAATAGAACATATAGATCTACCTCTGAACTGAAAATAGAAGTCAGTGCGAGTATTGGAAATTCCGAAAAAGTATACTAGCTTGAAGAATATCTGATTTCGTTCGGAAGTTTTCAGTAGGAAAACAGACATACCGATATTGACCGCAAGTCCGGGCGGAAAATGAACCGACAGCCTGAAAGGGGTATCACCATGTGTAGATGAGTATAAAGAATGTGTTACATTTTTGCCAAGACAGTATGGCTGTTCGACGGACTTCGCTATTCTACTGTCGCATTTTTATTTAGTGATGACAGTGACATAAAAATGTTTCTGGTGATGATGAATGCGTAGACAGAATGTGTACAATGGTGTAAATAGTCAAAGATTTTAAGTTATATCATATGAGGATTAATCGTTGCATCCGAGCTGTCCTGAATTACCCCACATTAAAAAAAAATGCGATGGGGGAAAATCCGAACAAATGTAAAAACTGATTTTCATAAAAAATTACCGAATATTTTTGCAAAAATACAATAATTACAATTAAAACAACAGGGTGTTGTTAGGAAAATCAGGTTACACTTAATGAAAACTATATACTTACTCAAATTGTGTGGTTTAAACGACAGGGTGCTAGCTGAACCAGTTTTTCAAAATTTCCCGCTGTGAAAACTATGGAGAAGAAGAGTCCAAAGTCCAATTTTTGACGTCACTCGCATTCATTCGGAATATATTTATTTTCATAGTCAATGTAATTGGTAAAGAATAAAACAAGAGAAGATACAAAAAGTGTTTTATTTAGTAACATAAGAGTACGAGATATTATAAATAGAATGAGAGATTATGTAGTCAAGTCCGGAATTGACCCGTGTCCGGGAATACCCGGATTTACCCTAGGGGACAAGCCAGAACATGATCCACTAAATAATAATAATTATATTTATATTTTTAGAAATATAAAAACCCCAAACTATGTCCTTTTTCTTTTGTGTGTATGTCTCATTTATCAATCATGAATGTTTGTATTGTTAATGATGCCTCATGTGGGCCCTATGATTAGGCAATAAAATGTATTCTATTGTACTGCTCAATAATGGGCGTCTTAATTGACAATAAAAGAATTTAATTGAATTGAATTGTATAGGTAATATGTGTATGAGGCATAGAAACGGGGGAAAAGGCGAGGCTTCGCCGAGCCTTTTCCCGCGTTTCGCGCCGAATACACATATTTACCTATATGCTTCGACAGTGCACATGTATTGTATTTATCCTGCAATTTTAAATCGTAAATAAACGTTTACTGGACGATGATAAACATATTTGAAATAATTTTGTGTATGTATTTGAAAACATTATCCCCCGATGTGCCCCGTTTTACATTTGTATGTTCTATTTATAACTGACTAATATCAAAAAAATATTGGGCAGGCTATATTGGTCAGTAAATGCTGTTATTGCAGGATAAATACTGTTTCAACATCAAAAAGGAATTTATATGTAGTAAGATAACATACATTTCAACTCTGGAACACACTTTGCCAATTCTACCAAAGTGAAAGCATTTATATAAAATTAAAAGTGAAAGCGAAAGTTGGTGTATTAGAACGAACTTGGAAGTTCCCAAATTAGGTTAAGCATTTTCAGAAAATAAGACGTGGAGTTCGAAATTCACCCGACGATTGTTTTCTTATTCCAGAATTTTAATGGAACATACGCAATCCCGTGAAAATCGTGAAGGAAACTCATCGAGTAGAGATAGTTATAGATATGACAACGACCAAAGTCAAAAAGGTAGATGGCATGACGGAGGTGGGGGACAGCGACAAGACAGAGATGTAGGATGGCAACCTAACAGAAATGGTGGAGGAAGAGCATCTGACAGGGGTAGAGGCAGATATGACAACAGACCCCATAGTGGTAATGTTAGAGGTGGTTTTGATCATCCATCTTATCCAAGTACAGGCACCAGAAATCAAGAATATATAGAGAGGAATGACAACAGTAATAGATCAAGATCTCATGATAAGCGTGCAGAGGATCATATGAGAGATTCTAGTCCAGACAGAAATGATAGGGCCAGACCTAAAGATAAGCAGTATGAAGATCATGCAAGGGATCAAAGCCCAGATCGTAGTTCAAATGAACAGTATCAGTACATACAGGGAGCAGAATGTGGAACGAATAATAAATCTATGAACTGGAATCAGAGTCAGTCTCAACATTATCAAGGAAACTGTGGTGAGAGTGACCAGGGTTATCAACAAGGTTATGATAATCAATTTGATGGGAAACAGGACTATTATAATTATACCGGTAGTCAAGGTCAAGGCGGGTATGTTGCTTATGGAAATCAACAGTCTTCCAATTTGAATTATAAACTTAATAAAAACTGGAACCAGCAAGAGCCGTATGGTTATTGGGATGACAGTAAGCATGAAGAATTCCAACAGGACAGGAGACCAAGAAACAGGGTAAATGTGCCTTAATGAAGTGTACTATAAATTACATGACTTATGTCACTTGTGATAGTGTATAGTGGTAATCAGTCACTATATTATATCAATATTTTTATTCAATAAGGCCAATGCCAATTGGAAGAAAATAATGTCATTTCCCAAATTTGAGAGTTTTTATTTTTCTTCCAATATTCATACAGATTTTTTTTACAAAATGTTCATCTTTAAAGTTTATTGATGGACCATTACAAATGTAGTCTTGAATGCCCTTTATATACAGATTGTATGTATTTTATTTTGAAAAAGGGGTCTAAATGGAGGCAAAGTTCTGAAATTTGCATATATGGAAGGTATATTTAAATGTTATTTTTCATCCAATTTTAGTGTTGTTTTTTCTTTGAATTGATCATGTTGAGACCTTTTGTTAATATGTGGACATATTTCCTCCACCTGTTATGGTTTCTGAGATAAACTTGACTGGAATGTGCCATTTCCCAAAACGTTTTTATTTTTCTTCCAATTTTCATACAGGTTTCAGAGGACCATATGAGAGATCCTAGTCCAGAGAGAAATGATAGAGTTAGACATAAAGATAAGCAAAATGAAGATCATGCAAGGGAGCTCAGTCCAGATCATAGTTCAAATGAACAGTACACTCAAAGAGCAGAATGTAGAAAGAATGATGAATCTATGAACTGGAAACAGAGTCAGTCTAAACATTATCAAGAAAACAGTGGGAATAGTGAACAGGTTTATCAACAAGGTTATGATAATCAATATGATGGGAAAAGGGATTATTATAGTCAAAGTCAAGGCAGGCATGGTACTTATGGAGGTCAACAGTCTTCCAATTGGAATTATAAACAAGACAAACATAATAAAGACAGGAAACAGCAAGAGCCATATGGTTATTGGGATGACAGTAAACAGGAAGAATTCCCAAAGGACAGGAGACCAAGAAACAGGGTAAATGTGCCTTAATGAAGTGTACTATAAATTACATGACTTATGTCACTTGTGATAGTGTATAGTGGTAATCAGCCATTATATTATATCAATATTTTTATTCAATAAGCCTAAGGCCAATGCCAATTGGAAGAAAATAATGTCATTTCCCAAATTTGAGAGTTTTTATTTTTTTTTATTTTTTACAGATTGACTGTATTTTATTTTGAAAAGGGGTCTAAATGGAGGCCAAGTTCTGAAATTTGCATATATGGAAGGTATTTAATTTTTTTATTTTTCATCCAATTTTGGTGTTGTTTTTTCTTTGAATTGATCAGGTTGAGAGCTTTTGTTAATATGTCGACATATTTCCACCATCTGTTATGTTTTCTGAGATAAACTTGACTGGAATGTGCCATTTCCCAAAACGTTTTTATTTTTCTTCCAATTTTCATACAGGTTTCAGAGGACCATATGAGAGATCCTAGTCCAGAGAGAAATGATAGAGTTAGACATAAAGATAAGCAAAATGAAGATCATGCAAGGGAGCCCAGTCCAGATCATAGTTCAAATGAACAGTACACTCGAAGAGCAGAATGTAGAAAGAATAATGAATCTATGAACTGGAAACAAGGTCAGTCTCAACATTATCAAGGAAACAGTAGGAATAGTGAACAGGTTTATCAACAAGGTTATGATAATCAATATGATGGGAAAAGAGATTATTATAGTCAAAGTCAAGGCAGGCATGGTACTTATGGAGGTCAACAGTCTTCCAATTGGAATTATAAACAAGACAAACATAATAAAGACAGGAAACAGCAAGAGCCATATGGTTATTGGGATGACAGTAAACATGAAGAATTCCCAAAGGACAGGAGACCAAGCAACAGGGTAAATGTGCCTTAATGAAGTGATAAATTACACGACTTATGTCACTTGTGCTAGTGTATAGTGGTAATCAGTCACTATATTATATCAATATTTTTATTCAATAAGGCCAATGCCAATTGGAAGAAAATAATGTCATTTCCCAAATTTGAGAGTTTTTATTTTTCTTCCAATATTCATACAGTTTTTTTTTTTTTTTTTTTTTTTTTTACAAAATGTTCATCTTTAAAGTTTATTGATGGACCATTAAAAATGTAGTCTTGAGTGCTCTTTATATACAGATTGTATGTATTTTATTTTGAAATAGGGGTTTAAATGGAGGCCAGGTTCTGAAATTTGCATATATGGAAGGTATGTACAAATTTTATTTTTCATCCAATTTTGGTGTTGTTTTTTCTTTGAATTGATCATGTTGAGACCTTTTGTTAATATGTCGACAGATTTACACCATCTGTTATGTTTTCTGAGATAAACTTGACTGGAATGTGTCATTTCCCAAAACGTTTCTATTTTTCTTCCAATTTTCATACAGTTTTCAGAGGACCATATTAGAGATCCTATTCCAGACAGAAATGATAGGGTCAGACATAAAGATAAGCAAAATGAAGATCATGCAAGGGAGCCCAGTCCAGATCGTAGTTCAAATGAACAGTGCACTCAGAGAGCAGAATGTGTAAGGAATAATGATTCTGTGAAGTGGAAACAGGGTCAGTCTAAACATTATCAAGGAAAAAGTGGGAATAGTGAACAGGTTTATCAACAAGGTTATGATAATCATTATGATGGGAAACAGGACTATTATAGCGGTAGTCAAGGTCAAGGCAGGTATGGTGCTTATGGAAATCAACAGTCTTCCAATTGGGATTATGATCATAATAAATACAGGAACCAGCAAGATGGCAATAAACAGAATGAATTCCAAAAGCACAGGAGACCAAGCAACAGGGTAAATGTGCCTTAATGAAGTGTACTATAAATTACACGACTTATGTCACTTGTGCTAGTGTATAGTGGTAATCAGTCACTATATTATATCAATATTTTTATTCAATAAGCCTAAGGCCAATGCCAATTGGAAGAAAATAATGTCATTTCCCAAATTTGAGTTTTTATTTTTCTTCCAATATTCATGCAGTTTTTTATTTTTTTTTATTTTTACAAAATATTCATCTTTAAAGTTTATTGATGGACCATTAAAAATGTAGTCTTGAATGCCCTTTATGTACAGATTGACTGTATTTTATTTTGAAAAAGGGGTCTAAATGGAGGCCAGGTTCTGAAATTTGTATATTTGGAAGGTATGACCAAATTTTATTTTTCATCCAATTTTGGCATTGTTTTTTCTTTGAATTGATCAGGTTGAGAGCTTTTGTTAATATGTCGACATATTTCCACCATCTGTTATGGTTTCTGAGATAAACTTGACTGGAATGTGCCCTTTCCCAAAACGTTTTTATTTTTCTTCCAATTTTCATACAGTTTTCAGAGGACCATATTAGAGATCCTATTCCAGACAGAAATGATAGAGTCAGACATAAAGATAAGCAAAATGAAGATCATGCAAGGGAGCCCAGTCCAGATCGTAGTTCAAATGAACAGTACACTCAGAGAGCAGAATGTGTAAGGAATAATGATTCTGTGAAGTGGAAACAGGGTCAGTTTAAACATTATCAAGGAAAAAGTGGGAATAGTGAACAGGTTTATCAACAAGGTTATGATTATCAATATGATGGGAAACAGGACTATTATAGCGGTAGTCAAGGTCAAGGCAGGTATGGTGCTTATGGAAATCAACAGTCTTCCAATTGGAATTATAATCATAATAAATACTGGAACCAGCAAGATGGCAATAAACAGGAAGAATTCCAAAAGGACAGGAGACCAAGAAACAGGGTAATGAAGTGTACTATAAATTACATGACTTATGTTACTTGTGATAGTGTATAGTGGTAATCAGTCACTATATTATATCAATATTTTTATTCAATAAGGCCAATTGGAAGAAAATAATGTGATTTCCCTAAATTTGTTATGTTTTTATTTTTCTTCTAATATTTATACAGGTTTTTTTTTTACAAAATGTTCATCTTTAAAGTTTATTGATGGGCCATTAATAATATAGTCTTGAGTGCCCTTTATATACAGATTGACTGTATTTTTATTTTGAAAAGAGGTCTAAATGGAGGCCAAGTTCTGAAATGTGCATATTTTGAAGGTATATACACATTTTATTTTACATCCTGTTTTGGTGCTGTTTTTTTCTTTGAATTGTTCATGTTGAGAGCTTTTATTAATATATGTCGACAGATTTCCTCCGTCTGAGCAGGTCGGGATTGATCCTTAGGCAAAACAAGCATGTGCATAGGGCATCAATAGGCAAGGAGGCACCATAAAAAGTTATTTTTTTCCAGTCATATATTAGGCTAAAAAACACACCCAAAATCCAAAACAAAATGTAGGAAAAATTAAATAAAATACTTATAAATGTTATAGGCTTCATTTATACATACTAAACCAATAAACACAATTAATTTAAATGATTAAATATCATATTTTCAATGCTAGTATTTATAAGGTACTCGAGAGTGTTGTCAAAAACTAAAGGGGCCCGGGTGGCTCAATGAGTTAGGTAATTGGATTACCTAACAACTCATGCAAGCCTATCACCAATACGGTGTGGGTTCGCGCCCGGCTTTGTAAATTACGAAAAAGGGTGCACTCGACTTGCAGCTGCAAGTGTTAAAGTTTACCAGTTGATGGCCCATGGTCGGTGGTTCTCTCCGGGTACTCCGGCTTCTTCCACCACTAAAGCGCGTCACCATGATATAGCTGAAATATTGCTGAAAGTGGCGTTAAACACAATAAAGAAATCAATCAATCAAAAACTAAGTGATGTTTATCCAAATGACTTGAATAACTGATTTCCAGCTGACCCACTGATCACCAGCATTTTTTTATCTGCTGAAGAAAAATATATTTGATGACAATTATTCAATAAATTATGTACAGTGGCTATTCATGCAGCCATTGTATTGTGCATGTTTTTCACATTATCATCGGTAGGATTCCAGAACTATTGCTTCTGTGAGGTATAGGGGAATCAAAAGACCAATAAACGAACCTCTGTCAATGATCAGATTTATTATGTCTCCTAAATGTTGGTAAAAAATAGATGATCATGTCAAAACAACATGTGCAATAAAATGGCCGGAGTTGAGTCTCCCAGAATTCACAGATATGGTTTCTTTAACAAAATAAGGAAAGAACTTGGGGTGGAAGTCCCTTTTAGTTGCTCCACTTAGTGACCAGTAATTCTCTCTTTTAGGGTTGACAACTCTGTGAATTGATGACGGATGGTGTAAATATGATGATAAAGACAGAGACACACTTAATGCACAAATTTTTGTTAACAGAATTTCACGTTTTAAATCTATCAGTCATCATTAAAATGAAAAGACGAAATGTTTTTTAATTAATTTTATTCTTATGTATTTATTATTTAAAAGAAAAATCTACCAAAGATGAACAATGTTTGGATGCTTATCCTGTATTTGTCAACTTGACTACAAACAATTGAAAAGAAAAGGCTATACACTAATAGCCAACAATAAATTCAGAAACAACAATATGAACGACTCATCCATGACTTCGGTCAAACATCAATTTCCTAAACACAGAAATGTCAAAGAAAGAAACGAATTGAAATCTAGGTCTTCATTTTGAAAGGTACAAAAATGTGGTAGGATAAACATACACTCTAGATATCTGCCAAACTGAAATATTTAAATCTGTGTACAATGATTTTTTTTGTTTTATTGCAGGTAGAAAATCAAGACTTGAAGCCATTGCTATCACATGTAGAGGCTACCTTAGTTATCCACGGCACATATTTCAATACCTGGGAAAAAATTAAACTGACCGTAAGTTTTACATCTATGTACATAAATCTATAACTATCCAACTGTAATTGTAAAACAATATATTTGTATTTGCATAAATAAATAATTTACATATTTTCATGGATGGTTGCACATATATATATATATATATAGAATTATGATAGTTTTGAAGGTCTCGACATACATGATCACTAGTATCACAGCTTGTCCTCTCGGACTTGATGCGATGCCAGTGGTAAATGTCTGTCTGACCTTCAAAACTCACATTATTGCTTTTATTGACAACATGATAATCTGATTGACATCACACTGGCCTATTGTTGTCAGTATCAGAATCTGTTTGTTGATACTGACAACATCATAATGTGATTGACATCACACTGGCCTATAGTTGTCAGTATCAGAATCTGTTTGTTTAAATAACCCCAAAGGTGCCTCATTTAAAGAAAATCCCCTGATGACAACGGCGCGCGACGCCTTGGGAACGACGTCTATTTTCAGATTGAGTACATACGAAAATAACCTCAACTTTTTAAACCAATCAAAACACGTATTTAATGACATGTGACTCTAAAATTAATTTATATATAGGTATATATAATTATATATATATAAAATAAATCTTGATTTGGACCAGTAAATTCTAATTTTCATTTCGAGGATTGCAAAAGAAAAAACTGTAGGTTCTTAAGAAATAATCAACTGTCTGAACAATAGTGTGACGTCAGAGAAAGTATTTAGTATTATTATTTGACTGTTTTACAGGGATTAAGTAGAATGGGGAGAAATCATATACACTTTGCCGCAGGTAAACCAGGGGAAAATGGTGTCATTAGTGGTAAGTTTGTCTTGCATGTTTTTTTTCTCAAATATTTCAGGGCCCGGGTGGCTCAATGAGTTAGGTAGTTGGATTATCTAACAACTGGTACAAGCCTGATTTCTCAAGAAATGTGTCGTATGTATAAATGTTCCAATTCATGTTTATGCTGCAGCTGTTGGTGAAATTTAGATTTTTCAATCAAGAGTTATGGGAAAGAAAGTCTTTACAAATATTGTATGAATGTTGACGACTGGCGTATCATGCGCTCTTGGCGCAGCTGTTTATTTATGTTTAATTTTAATAGGATTTTTTTCTTTTGATTCCTTACATTTTCTGCTTTCATTTTTTCAAATGGATTTGACCTTGTTCATATAATTTCTCTGATAAAAGTGTCAACAGAAGCCACAAACGACAGGCCCAAAATGATTAAAAAAAAGTATGATTTGTGTGTTCACTTTCCATTCCTGCATGTAATATTACGGCAGATTTGTTGTAGCTCTTACTGTTTCTGAGGGAACCAAAGGGGACCAACATCGAAAATGTTAAATTTTTGTTTTAAGTCTGATTTTAAAGGATTATTTTTCCTCTAAATTCCTTTTTGCTGTCTAACAGATTCTACCTAGTAATGATATTTGTTGGACAATTATCATTCTAAAGAAAACTGGTGCAGGAGGAAGACAAATTTACTTTCTCAAATTCTGATGTATTGTATATGCTTTGTTATATATTTATTGTTTTACAGAAATAAGAAGCTCATGTGAAGTTATGATATACATCAACTTACAGAAAGCCTTGGAAGGTAAGGTCTAGGATATACAAATGCACATGAGATAGCAAAAACAAATCTGTGGAAGTTAGGGTCTGATATACATAATTTACAGGAAGCCTTTGAATTTAAGGTCTGATATACATTAACTTACAGGAAGCCTTTGAAGTTAAGGTCTGATATACATAAGTTACAGGAAGCCTTTGAAGTTAAGGTCTGATATTAATAATTTACAAGAAGCTGTTGAAGTTAAGGTCTGATATACATAAGTTATATGAAGCTTTTGAAGTTAAGGTCTGATATACATAAGATACAGGAAGTCTTTGAAGTTGAGGTCTGATATACATAAGTTACAGGAAGCCTTTGAAGTTAAGGTCTGATATTCATAATTTACAAGAAGCCTTTGAAGTTAAGATCTGATATACATAAGTTACAGGAAGCCTTTGAAGTTAAGGTCTGATATACATAAGTTACAGGAGTACTTATACATTAACTTACAGGAAGCCTTTGAAGTTAAGGTCTGATATACATTAACTTACAGGAAGCCTTTGAAGTTAAGGTCTGATATACATTAACTTACAGGAAGCCTTTGAAGTTAAGGTCTGATATACATAAGTTACAGGAGTACTTATACATTAACTTACAAGAAGCCTTTGAAGGTAAGGTCTGATATACATAAGTCACAGGAAGCCTTTGAAGTTAAGGTCTGATATACATTAACTTACAGGAAGCCTTTGAAGTTAAGGTCTGATATACATAAGTTACAGGAAGCCTTTGAAGTTAAGGTCTGATATACATTAACTTACAGGAAGCCTTTGAAGTTAAGGTCTGATATACATAAGTTACAGGAGTACTTATACATTAACTTACAGGAAGCCTTTGAAGTTAAGGTCTGATATACATTAACTTACAGGAAGCCTTTGAAGTTAAGGTCTGATATACATTAACTTACAGGAAGCCTTTGAAGTTAAGGTCTGATATACATTAACTTACAGGAAGCCTTTCAAGTTAAGGTCTGATATACATTAACTTACAGGAAGCCTTTCAAGTTAAGGTCTGATATACATAAGCTACAGGAAGCCTTTGAAGTTAAGGTCTGAATACATTAACTTACAGGAAGCCTTTGAAGTTAAGGTCTGATATACATAAGTTACAGGAGAAATTATACATTAACTTACAGGAAACCTTTGAAGTTAAGGTCTGATATACATAAGTTACAAGAGTCCTTATACATTAACTTACAGATAGTCTTGGAAGGTAAGCTCTATGATGTACATTTTTATTGTACATTAACAGAAAACCATGGAAATCTCCATCATTTCTACTTCAATTATAGGCAGTTAAAATTACAACTTTGGTTTGTAAGATTCTAAGAATGATAATAAGGTTTTATTCATTTCTGTCTCCACTGAGACCAAAGTCGCTAAGGAGAGACATAGGTATTGTTTTACCCCGGCGGCAGTAACTATGTTAACAATGTGAAGTTTTCATGATTAGGTCAGTTTCTCCATTACCATACTATCTTGACCTCATTTTCATGGTCTGCAGACTTTTTTAATTATGTCGTTTGTGTGATTAGATCAATTTCTCCATTACCATGCAGCATACGCTCACCTTATTTGGTCCACACATTGAACATGGATGGTAAATCTCAGTCTGGCATGTATCACCTGTCCTTGACCTCATTTTCATGGTCTACTGACATTGTTAAATTTACATCAAGTTTTGGTGATTAGGTAAATTTCTACAACCTGGGTTCACCATATTTGGTCTACTTTGATGGTACAATTTCATGGTACAGTGATTTTTTTTGATTTTTGTTTTGTGGATATTTCACTCAAGCAATTTGCAGGGGCAGGCGACATAGATATGTCTATACTTAATGTAATATAGGTATAATCAAATTAACAAATTGATTTATTGACAACATTCCTTTATTCAGGTGGCTTAAAATTCTTCTGGTCAGCAAATAATGTCATTCTAAGTCCCGGGAATGAAGATGGAGTTATTCCCCCTGCCTATTTTGAAGCTGTAGTTTTGAGAAATCCAAGTAAGTTGTTTGTATAATTGTTATAAATTTCTTACTTGTAATTAATCTTTGTATACAAGTAAATATTGTATGCTGACACCTATTAAATGTTGCCGTTGTCTCCTTTTGGTTTAAGCATGAAATGTGATTGTCCGTTGATGAACAAATTGATGTGTTATTACAGAAATAAATAAGAATTTACCACGGTTGTGGAAACCGGAGAAAACCAACGACCTGTCACCGAATTTTATTTCAATGTTGTATCGATGTTATGATATAAATTTGTATAATGTCTGTATAATGTTTTTAACACATATACACATCTCTACAGAAGTCAACTAAATTTGCACATCTTCTGTTAAAGTCATGTGTCTGTTATATATTTTATAATCACACTGATTTTATCATTTTCTAGCACAAACAGATGTTTAGTGTTGTACCTGTTATATATTTTATAATCACACTGATTTTATGATTTTCTAGCACAAACAGATGTTTAGTGTTGTACCTGTTATATATTTTATAATCACACTGATTTTATGATTTTCTAGCACAAACAGATGTTTAGTGTTGTACCTGTTATATATTTTATAATCACACTGATTTTATGATTTTCTAGCACAAACAGATGTTTAGTGTTGTACCTGTTATATATTTTGTAATCACACTGATTTTATGATTTTCTAGCACAAACAGATGTTTAGTGTTGCACCTGTTATATATTTTATAATCACACTGATTTGATGATTTTCTAGCACAAACAGATGTTTAGTGTTGTATCTGTTATATATTTTATAATCACACTGATTTTATGATTTTCTAGCACAAACAGATGTTTAGTGTTGCACCTGTTATATATTTTATAATCACACTGATTTTATGATTTTCTAGCACAAACAGATGTTTAGTGTTGTATATGTTATATATTTTATCATCACACTGATTTTATGATATTCTAGCACAAACAGATGTTTAGTGTTGTACCTGTTATATATTTTATCATCACACTGATTTTATGATTTTCTAGAGCAAACAGAGATCTTTAGTGTGGCTTAGAAAGAGGGGATACTCATGTCTTATCAGCATCTCTCCCTAGATGCATATAATACAATGATATTCAAGTTACTAGCACTAGTAACAAAAGACAGGTGATTTTTATAACCTTATTTAATGTTTTATTTAGGACAGAGATTAGACTTTGATCAGAATGTGACAATAACAAGAGTACCAGTTGGTGGAGAAAGCTTGGCTAATCAGAATGTAACAATAACAAGAGTAGCAGTAGGAGGAGAAAGCTTGGCTCAAGGTAAAAGTAAGAAAAAGAAGAAAGGAAAAGGAGGAGATGAAGATAAAGGTGAAGGAACAGAGAACAAATCAAAAAAAGAAAAAAATGAAATTGATGATAGTGCTATAGAAGATACAGGATCCTTGTTTAACGAAGAAAAGATAGAGGTTCAGGAAGAAAATGTACAAAGAGTTGTAGAAAAAATGGAAGAAAAGATTGAGGATCAGGAAGAAAATGTACAAAGAGTTGTAGAAAAAAAGGAAGAAAAGCTGGAGGTTGAGGAAGAAAATGTACAAAGATTTGTAAAAAAAAATGGAGGAAAAGATTGAGGTTCAGGAAGAAAATGTAGAACAAATGGAAGTGACTGAGCAGAAAGCACCAGAGAAATGGGATGAAGATGAGGATTATGAAGATGCAGTTCAAGACGATGATTGTCATGATACTGAAGATGGTTCAGATGTAATAGATGAACCAAGTAAGATGTTTTGTTACAGGTTGATACCTTTTCACTAAACAAATAAGGCATAGGGTGTGAATGCTGTTGATGGTGGGAATTTTCTTAGTAAACAGTATAAACCTTTATGACCAAAGCAATATGGGCACAGTCGTGGTCATATGGTAGTTGGGTGTATAACCACCTATGCAATCAGTGCATATCACCACTAAATTTTTGAGTTCGAATCCAGTCCATGTCAAGGTGTACTGGAGATCGATATGTGATAAAGTTGTCAGTGACTTGCGACAGATCGGTGGTTTTCTCCTGGTACTCCGGTTTCCTCCACCAATAAAACTGACAACCACGATATGACTGATATATTGCTGAAAGTGGCGTTAAATACCATAATCCTAACCAAAGCAATCGCCCTGCACTTTTGAAAATAAGGACATGCAAAAATTATATTATTTGAATGTAAATCTCATAGTATTATTTCATAAAGGTGGCTGCAAAAACTAAATGAAGTTTAGTCATTCATTGATTAAAAATTAAGTAATAGTATAATGTTTGAGACTATATGTTTTTAATGATATACATTTTGTAGTTGTGTTGCATCTGTTATATATTTTATAATCACACTGATTTTATGATTTTCTAGCACAAACAGATGTTTAGTGTTGTACCTGTTATATATTTTGTAATCACACTGATTTTATGATTTTCTAGCACAAACAGATGTTTAGTGTTGCACCTGTTATATATTTTATAATCACACTGATTTGATGATTTTCTAGCACAAACAGATGTTTAGTGTTGTATCTGTTATATATTTTATAATCACACTGATTTTATGATTTTCTAGCACAAACAGATGTTTAGTGTTGCACCTGTTATATATTTTATAATCACACTGATTTTATGATTTTCTAGCACAAACAGATGTTTAGTGTTGTATCTGTTATATATTTTATCATCACACTGATTTTATGATATTCTAGCACAAACAGATGTTTAGTGTTGTACCTGTTATATATTTTATAATCACACTGATTTTATGATTTTCTAGCACAAACAGATGTTTAGTGTTGTACCTGTTATATATTTTATAATCACACTGATTATATGATTTTCTAGCACAAACAGATGTTTAGTGTTGTACCTGTTATATATTTTATCATCACACTGATTTTATGATTTTCTAGAGCAAGCAAAGATCTTTAGTGTGGTTTAGAAATAGGGGATACTCATGTCTTATCAGCATCTCTCCCTAGAGGCATATATTATAATACAATGATATTCAAGTTACTAGCGCTAGTAACAAAAGACAGGTGATTTTTATAACTTTATTTAATGGGGTTTTTTAGGACGGAGATTAGAATTCGATCAGAATGTGACAATAACAAGAGTACCAGTAGGTGGAGAAAGTTTGGCTCAAGGTAAAAGTAAGAAAAAGAAAAAGAAGAAAGGAAAAGGAGGAGATGAAGAGGAAGGTGAAGGAACAGAGAAAAAATCAAAGAAAGAAAAAAATGAAATTGATGATAGTGCTATAGAAGATACAGGATCCTTGTTTAACGAAGAAAAGATAGAGGTTCAGGGAAAAGATGTACAAAGAGTTGTAGAAAAAAAGGAAGAAAAGATTGAGGGTCAGGAAGAAAATGTACAAAGAGTTGTAGAAAAAAAGGAAGAAAAGATTGAGGTTCAGGAAGAAAATGTAGAACAAATGGAAGTGACTGAGCAGAAAGCACCAGAGAAATGGGATGAAGATGAGGATTATGAAGATGCAGTTCAAGACGATGATTGTCATGATACTGAAGATGGTTCAGATGTAATAGATGAACCAAGTAAGATGTTTTGTTACAGGTTGATACCTTTTCACTAAACAAATAAGGCATAGGGTGTGAATGCTGTTGATGGTGGGAATTTTCTTAGTAAACAGTATAAACCTTTATGACCAAAGCAATATGGGCACAGTCGTGGTCATGTGGTAGTTGGGTGTATAACCACCTATGCAATCAGTGCATATCACCACTAAATTTGTGAGTTCGAATCCAGTTCATGTCAAGGTGTACTGGAGATCGATATGTGATAAAGTTGTCAGTGACTTGCAGCAGGTCGGTGGTTTTCTCCTGGTACTCCGGTTTCCTCCACCAATAAAACTGACAACCACGATATAACTGAAATATTGCTGAAAGTGGCGTTAAACACCATAATCCTAACCAAAGCAATCACCCTGCACTTTTGAAACTAAGGAGATGCAAAAATTATATTATTTGAATTGTATTGTTTCATAAAGGTGGCTGCAAAAACTAGATAAAGTTTAGTCATTCATTGATTAAAAATTAGTAATAGTATAATGTTTGAGACATATATGTTTTTAATGATATACATTTGTAGTTGTGATAGAAGATGTACCAGCTGGTGTTAGTGCTATAGACTATCTAAAAGGTAAAGAGGTTGTTGCTGTTTATTGTGACCAATCAGAGGACACCTTTAGTAAAATTGTATGTGCAGTGAGTGATAAGTTTTACATCTTTGATATAGAGAAGACTCCAGATATTATGTCAGAGGGAAAGTTGGCAGAATTTTTTAATAGTCAAGAGCCATGGAAGGTAACTAAATACAATAATGACAACTCTTTTGTTAACAAAACTATGTAGACAATATAATTAAACTTTGAAATTCCTTCATATATAATTATAATACATAAGGCTTCAGCCATGCCATCTTCATAAAAAATAGCATAAGATTAAATTGCTAGGTGTGAACGGTGGTGTTGTATACTCCAAAATAGTATATGATTTGTAGTATATGATTAATCTTACCATGTGAACCGCCTCAATGATAATTGAATTGTCCTTTCTTCAAGTTTATGTTTTAGTATTGATCAGAAAATCAAAATTGCCACCGCCACAGGCCTTATTAAGCTGAGCATCACGTGACGAAATGTTAAAAGGTCTTCTTCTTAGTAAATGTTCCACTGATGGAACCTCAACTTCTCATGAATGATGGTTCTCCTATTAAAGAGGAAAACGTTTGATGACCATCCATGCTTACATAGTTTAACAATAGAATTAGAATTAAAATTTAATAATACCAATCTGTTGAAATAATTCTAATATCCAATTGAAAAATTGTTAAGAAGCCTTTGTCTCAGGAACTGCAAACCTGATGGAAACCAAACTATATTTGAGTGTTCATTTGACGGTCCTTTACAAAGGTTTGTGTTTTTTTGTTTTTTTTTATTGTTTTCATAAGAAATCCAAGATGGCTGCTAAAAATAGCAACTATAGGAAAATGTTAAAAGACTGCTTCTTAGATACTGATGATGCTATGAAATCAAAACTGTTTATCAACAAATCTTAAGAACTGCTTCACTGATTTTCATAATTGGTTCAACACTACCTTTAAGGTCATAGTTTTCTTCTGTGAAATATTTGTTTTCACCTATTATGGAATTTTTTGCAACAATGACAACCAGGTGAGCCTCTAGTTTGTATTGCGACTGATTTGAAATCTAAAATTTTGTGTCATTAGTCACTTTCTTGTACTTAGAATTTTTTTTCTTTCAAATGATAAAAAAAGCATATAATTTATTTACATATACAATGTAATATCAATATTTTACAGGTGTTTCATGGATTAACTTCCAGAATATGTGCCACATTTTTTGAAAAGTTTGAAATTATTTTGAATGGAACCAAGATATTTGATCTCAAGGTAAGCTTCAAACTCATATGTTTTGCTTCCCTTCTAAGAAACAATTTCAGTAATAAGAAAATTATTCTTAATGAGCAATGTACAATATAATTTAGTCCTATACAAAATATTTCTTTTAGTCTAGAAACCTTTTAAAATGATTAAACCCAGGTTTCGAAATTACTGTAGGTCCGATAGCCCGAGGCTAGAAGAATTGCGCTCGGTCTAGGCCAAGTTGTTTTATTGTAGACCGTGTGTCTAGGTGATTTACGACTGTCAATTTCTGGAAATTGTGTTCCGCGCGGAAATCGTTTTCTATCTTATGTAAAATCCTTGGTCATGCCAGCACTTGAAATAATGTACTCTTTTCTCCGCTGTAAGAACTTATATGACTATGATCACGAGTTCAAGGTTACTTTTTCAATAAAAAAATATGTGGAAATTCTTACCGGGAGTTTCAAAACCGGAGTCTAAACGGAAAGTTGTCACCGGTGAAAGTAACAAGGCATACGATGCCACAAAAAGGAAGACAACATTTCAATCTCACTGGCACAATATTTGCACATCTCATATATTCAAAACATACTCAGAATGCAGGATTTTGCATGTAATTATTAAAAATGTTCAAGGTGGGGCATGCCCCCAAACCCCCCCCCCCCCCAGCAGATTCGGGTCGCAAAGCGACCCTCACTGCAAATACAGGTCTAGACATTTTCCTTCAGGGCTAGAATAGATTAAATCAGTCTAGCCCTGCAGTCTATACATCAATTCCCATTAAATTCTATCCCTCTAAAACCTGTTTTAACTTGTATTTAAACTTCAAGAAACCATTGATATTTAAGAATCTTGATTTATTTTAAAGATGGCCTATGACATAATGAACACACAAGGCTTGGGAAACATGACGGAATTAAAACAAACTAGATATGATCCAGGAAGTGTTCCTACGAGTTTAGAGAGTTGTAATGTAATGGCCTACCTTAAAGGATTTCAGTATTTAGATAAGTAAGTATAATAGTTTAAACAGCCTTTGTTTGTCCTACAATAGAATGACATTTGTACTAAACAACCTGTCTCTGGCTTACATAGAAAGACATTGGTATCTACAACAGCCTATGTCTGGGCTGCCTTGTAGTTTTTCCGGTATTTGATTTTATTTCTCACCAAGCACCTTTGTTTTATTTACATTCCATTGAGTGTTTTTCTGCAAAGTTGTCGATTTATTGATATACATCTGTGTCTTGACAGTATTTTAAATGTATTTTATCAATACACTATAAATGCTACTACAACAGCGATGAACACCTGTCACAAAATAAAATTAATCTGACTTTGGTCAAAGGGAGGTTATTTTTATTTCTTTCTGTTACCTGTTACCTTCTGTTACCTATCTTGAATCTTCATCCACTGCTTGGATAACCGCTGTTGCCAACGTATACACCACAGAATCCAGAATCATAAATGTCTGGTATGGTGTGCCCCTATCACTTATCCCTAACTTATCTCTAAAATACCCCTATCTAGTTTAAAAAAAAAAAAAAAAAACGGGATTAAAAGTATTTAAAAGTATCTATTTTTATATACACGGGTCATAAAAGAGTCAGTTGTATTGATAAAAGGTAAAAAGAACATCTTCTAGTGTGCCGCTGGATGAAACGTTATTAATATATACACTGTCCATTAAAATTTCATTCTAAAACCGTTTAAAATATCCTGGCATATCCAATTAAAATTGCTAAAAAGAAAAAGTTGTTCGTTACGAGATTCAGCAAGCTTTCACCCTGCTAAATCTTATATATATAGGGAGTGGATGTAGTCGAGTGGTCTAGGGCGCTGGACGTAAGGCTAAGCGAATGGTGCTGCAGTGTAACAATGGTGTGGGTTCAAATCCCGTCGAGGGAAGAACAAAAATTTGACAGCTCTAAAATCTAATTCTAACACTGTTTGGTTTAATTTTCGGACGTATATAATATTTAGTATTAACCTAGTATCCTTTAAAGTAACTTTGAGATCCAGTGGGACAGATATATTGTATGGTTGTCACTTGCTTCTAGACGTTTGTATAATATACTTTATTTCCTGTGACTGTATAATGAATAATTCTTCATTATCCTATCCAATATATTAAAAATTGCTGAGTTAGATTGCTGTCAAATTATAATATTAAGTGTATATGTACCATCTACACACGCTTATACACATGTCTTACGCCTATCCCTAGATTTGCCTTACGAGACAAGGTAACACTACGACTATTGAAGCTCCCTTTTTAGGGAGTGGATGTAGTCGAGTGGTCTAGGGCGCTGGACGTAAGGCTAAGCGAATGGTGCTGCAGTGTAACAATGGTGTGGGTTCAAATCCCGTCGAGGGAAGAGCAAAAATTTGACAGCTCTAAAATCTAATTCTAACACTGTTTGGTTTAATTTTCAGACGTATATATATATATATATATATATATATATGCCTAATCTACTTCTGTCTGCTCTCTAACGGTGTCGATATCTTATTAATTCTCTGGTTTGTTAGATCCTATTATGATACCGTAGTTATTTTGTGTAATCGTTGCAGGTACAGTTTATAACATAAACCTCTGGATAAGGTTTCCAAATAGCTCCTTTCCTTTAGTGGTATAAAGTCAAATTTTGTACAGTCAATTAGTAGCTGTAGCATATTTTGATCCTCCAGTAGGTCTGTGACATAAGGTGTCAGATTCTCATTTGTTTCCAGATATGATAGAATTTTATCCATGAATGGTTTTCTAACTCCCTGTAGGCTTGCACATTGCAGTATGAAATGAGCCGGGTTTTCAGTCTCCTGTTCGCACATAGGACAAAGGGAGCTGACTTCACCTTTCCTTGCGAATTTTGCTTTGTGTTCCTGTAGAGTAAGCGTTCCTGTGGCTAGTTTCACCTTGACCGCTGCCATTGTCACGGCGAATGGTTCAGTTCCACAGCTTGACCAGAAATTATGGCAATGTCCGTATCTAGCTTCTGTCAAGTGTAGAAATTTCAGTGAACTTTTGTTTTCTGCATCTTTCACCATTTGATTGATATAGTATTCATTTATTGTGGTGCCAACAGATCTATTCCATGAAGATTTTGTAGGTGGATTAACTATCAAATCATGGGGCGAGTTCAGACTGTACTTTTCCGAGATTTCGTCCAATTTTGAGAACCAGCTGTCCGAATTCTGACCTTTCATAGCTAGCTGCCTTAGAGCTATATCTTTTTCAATAGAGTTGTCTTTTCTTATAATATTGCCGAAAGTTTATAAAATTCTTTTGTGTAATTCTCCAACCACTGGTATACGGCCCATCATTAAGTATGTTGCCTCATTAGCTGTTCTTTCTGGAAGGTTTTGAACTTGCTTTAGTAGTTTTTTGAAGTAAATTTCCAGTTTTTGTATTTCATTATGTCTTAAGGTCGTGATTTCCAGACCGTATAGAAGTCTTGGCATGACATATATTTGGATAAGGTGTATAGCTACTTTAGGGTTCACCCCGTTCAGTCCGTGTAGTCCTGCTCCCATTAAGGCAAATACTGTCCTTCTTGCAGTTGTTATACGAATTTGGACTAGTTCTTTTCGGTTGTTGCCAGTTAAAATCCTTTCAATACCTAGATGTGTAGCTTTATTTGCTACTGACATTTCCTTATTATTTAGATACCACTTATGTTCTTTCGTACAGTTGAATGTTAGTATTGAAGACTTTTGCTCACTTATGAGATACCTTTTTGAATTAGCATGACTTGTTTGTATGTCAAGCATGGACTGTAGTTCATATGGGTCGTTTGATATTAAGGTGACATCATCTGCTACAGTTGGAGTTCCGCAGTAGTGTATTCCTAGATAGGCACCTAATTGGTTTCTTTCTAAAGTGTCTAGTAGCGGATTTATAAATATTTTATAGGCTGTTGGTGACCATACTCCGCCTTGTCGTACTCCTTGTAATTCGTTGATTGAGTCTGAAAGATTTTGTTCCCATCTAACTTTTGATGCGACGTTTTCGTACCAGTGTTTGAAGAAAAGCCAGTTATCGCCTGTTATGCCAAAGGTGTACAAGTCACGAAACAATCCAGTGTGCCAAACCACATCAAAGGCTTTACGAGCATCCATAAATGCCACGTATAAAGGGGACTTGTTGCTTTTTGCCTCCGCAATAAGTTCTGATAAAATGAGGGCAGCAATTATGGGCATTTCTCCTTGTGTGAATCCTTTCTGTAGTTTATTTTGTTGCTCAGTTATGGCATTACTGTTTCTAGTTAGATGGATTTTTTCTATAACTTTACCAATTAGATTTGTTATTGTAATTTTCCTATAGGAATTAGGATCATGTGCAGGTTTCCCTTTTTTTAATATTGGACAGGCTATGCCCGATTTCAGTGTTTTTGGTATTTGAAGATTTTCAAAAATCCAGTTAACCAAGACAGTCAGATATTCTAGAAGTTTTCTTCCACCATATTTTAGATGTTCTGCGGAGATATGTCTTTCGTCCGGTGATTTCCCGTTCTTCAAGGATTTAACAGTGGTTGCAATCTCGTCTATAGAGACTTTCTTTAGGGTTTCCTGTCTATCATTTGTGTAGAGATTATATAAGTTTTTGACATCGTTTTCGGCTTGTTGTAGAAAAGCCTTATCAAACTCGGGCATGCTGGTTGGCGTCGCTAGGTCTTTGAAGTAGTCAGCCCATCCAAGTAGTATTTCGTCAGTATTCGAGACCTGTACATTTTTAAAATTTATGATTGAGCCTGAGATACTTTTTGTGTCCCGTTGTTTGCGTATTAAAGAGTAGAAGCCGTTATTATTGTTTTGTTGCAATTCCATTATTTCCTCATATCGATTGTATCTCAATTGTGCTTCATGCTGTCTCTGCATAGATCGTAGTGTTTTCCTGCATTGTTTCATGTCTTGGTAAGTTGGATTGTCTGGATCCCTAGGTCTGTTTGCAGCTTTCCATTTTGCAAATTGGTTCTTGCTACGTTTCATAGCCTTATGTATTTCTGGTGTCCATTTATGCTTTCTGTTAGGTCTTCGTTTTGGGTTGTTGCTCTTAGGCTTTTGCTGTTGTTCAGTGCAGCTATATAAGATATCATGTAGTTCGTTTACTACTTTGTCAATGTTACATTTTGTTATCGGTTGGTTTATTTCTTGCAAAGTTGTTAATTTTGCCTCTACATTGTTTGTATATTCTTGTTTATCGATCTTATTCCATTTAATCCTCTTGGTATAATTTACTCCTGGATTTTGGGTTTTACCCTCCAAATAACATGAGAATCGCACCAGTATTGGGTAATGAGTTGAGGTGTTTAGTGCTTCTCTTTCAAAGTTGACATACTCGTTGATCATTGATGTGGATTCTAGGACGTAGTCAATCTGAGAAGTGTCTTTTCCGTTAAAATGGAAAAATGTAGCCGAGTTTGTGCATTTTGGTGGTACTTTCATATCATTTTTATTTAGAAAGCATTTAAATTGACGATCTTGGGCAGAGTCTCTGCGCAGCGATGCATTCATGTCTCCACCTAATAAAATATTGGCTTTGTTCTTGTACTTTTCTATAATTTCTGATAATTCGTCCAAAGTTTCTTGAAATAGGTCTGTGTTGCTATTTCCTCTACATGGAAGGTAGACGCATAAAATTAATATTGGTGGAGTAGTGTTCAGTCTTATCCCAACAATTCTGTTTCCGCCATCTGGTATTGGTTCAATCAAGTGTTCGTACTTATTGTGAATACAGATTGCTACACCGCCATGCCCTCTGTGACGCATTATTGGATCCTGAACTATGCAGTCATCAAAACACTTGGTTAAACATACGTAATCTGGTAGGAAGTCATCGAGCTTGTGCTTTTCGAATGTGTGTAGCCAATGTTCTTGTAAAAGAAGGATATCGGCCCTGTTTGCTAAAGTTTGGAGATATACCTGATTGCCGTGAAATCCCTCTATATTAATTGTGACCAAAGTTAATGTTTCTGTGGATAGTTGAGTTTTGAATTTATTATTTCCTGTACTTTGAGGTTTAGTTGGGTCTAACTCCCTGTCAGTTACGTTTTGTTTAGTTGGGGTAGCAGTATCCATATTTTGATCGTTTACTGTCGGGAGAGAGATGGTATGATAGGTGGTGCTCCTGTCAGGTGTTTGTCCCGAATTTTTGGTGGCCGAGGATGGAATAAAAAATGATCCGAATTGTCTCCTGTATTCAAGAATGTTTCGTCGTTTCTTGTAGGTTGTAGAAAATCGTCCATTTGGTCGCAAAGAGTGTGGTCTCTATTATGTGTTATGTTTGGCATCCTCAGAGACGGATTTGCGTTGTTCATATATTCGTTTTTTCGTTTCCTTTGGTTGTAATATCGAGGCATTGGTGCTTGCCTGCGGCCCTGAGGTGGCTGAGATTTCATCATTAGCAACTCTGTATTATTTCTATGTACATCGAGTTCCAATTGTCTAAGTTTTTGTTCTAAGAACCACACCTTCATGTCCGCTGCTTCATTTCTGTAAGCATTCTGGTTTTGTGGGTATTGTACATGAGGATATTCTTGTTGTGGCTTAGCATTATTTCGTTGTAATTCCATTTCTAGTTGTTCTATTCTCTGTGTGGCTATCATATTTGATCTTTGCAACTCTCTGTTTTTCCCCTCTAATGTTATCGAGTATGATCTATTCGTGGATAACTGCTTTTTGAGGTGAGTGACTTCTGTTTCCAACTTGGTAGTTTGATTTTCCTTAATAATTAATAGTCTTTCTGTTTCTGACAGAGATGTCTGTAGTATATCTGTCTCATTCTGTAAATTTTCAATGATAGTTTGATTTGGCGTTGGAGTCCTCACTGCTTTTTCCGACATGTTTGTGTTCTGCGTTATACCGGTTTGTGTGGGTTGATATGGTTGTTTTGGTCGAGTTACTCTGTTAGGTGACAGTACTCTATCCCGATTAACAGTGGGTGTCTTAATTGACTGTGAACTAGGCTGGGTAGTTTGCTTTTCTACTTGTTGTGGCCTAGACAGAGTATGTTGTGCTCGAAAGTGTGGAGTAGGACGATCAGTTTTATTGTGATCAGTATCCCCCTTTTGACTGCTATGATAACTAATTGACTGGATTGCTCCTTCTTTGCCAATCATGGTATCGTGCTGATAAGTACACAAAATACAGATATAGTTTGTACCGGGGTCGTCTAGTTTTGTCTCTTCTTCTGGTGTTATATTTTCACATTCGTAATGGAGCCATGAATTACAGATATCACATGCTACCGAAGTAGGTTTGTCGTCACAGGGTCTCGAACATATTGAACATACTGGATAATCAGTTTCTGGATTGTCTGTACTGTCTATTAAGGATGATGATATATTATTCTCACTTATTGATTCTATTTGTCTTATTTCCGTATTGGGCATAGTGGCTGTTTTCCCAGATTCCATGTCTTTATTTCCTGCGTTTGTAAGATATTGCCCGCAGTATTTTCTAATTTTACTGTTAATGTCCTTAAATTTATCATTATGATCCAGAATTGAGAGTATGTTCACTAGGTATTGATTAACAAAGTCAGGGATATGGTGATGGTTCCCATTAAGCAAAATTTTAGATGTCGAATTGTAGAGGTTAAGTACAAACAGTTTGCTACTGTTTTGGTATACAGATACTGATTCTGAGACTACTGCTTCATGTTTGTCTGTAGTTTGGATAGTTTTTAGTAACAGGTTTTGGCTCTTTATGTAGTTCATTGTGACTATCTTAAACTCTTCATACGCCGCAGCTGAGAATGTTAGCACTATTCCACCCATGGTAAGTTTGACCACAACAGATAGTGGTATTTCAGCGGCCTCAATTTTCTGTTTGATAGCCTTTGACCTGTTAAGTTCGTAATCAACTTTGTGATTATCAGTATGTATTGTGGTGGTCTGCCTTTTTGTTTTTGTCAGCGAAATTGTTTTTGCAGGAGTGAAGGGGGTACGAGTCGCCCTTTGTCTTACACTACGTCTTATCGCTATGACTCTTTCCATGGTTGGATGAATTTGGAGTTCAGCTAAGCTGTGACCCTGCTAAATTCCTTTTCGCAGGTATTTGCTATGTGACGACGGAAACTTTTGTAAATTCAGCAAGCTATGACCCTGCTAAATTTATTCAGAATGAAATGATTTGAAAACGGCGGAATAAATAGATTCGTATTTCAGCAAGCTATGACCCTACTAAATTCTTATTTGTAGAGACTTCTATGTGTCGGGTGTAGAAAATTGATACTCAGCAAGCTATGACCCTGCTAAATTGATTCAGAACGGAATGATTTGAGAACACCGGAATTAATAAATTCGTATTTCAGCAAGCTATGACCCTGCTCAATTCTTATTTGTAGAGACTTCTATGTGTCGAATGTAGAAAATTGATATTCAGCAAGCTTTGGCCCTGCTAAATTGATTCAGAATGGAATGATCTGAAGGCACCGGAACAAATAAATTCGTATTTCAGCAAGCTATGACCCTGCTAAATTGTTATTTGTAGAGACTTCTATGTGTCGGGTGTAGAAAATTGATATTCAGCAAGCTTTGACCCTGCTAAATTGATTCAGAGTGGAATGATTTGAAAACGGCGGAATAAATAAATTCGTATTTCAGCAAGCTATGACCCTGCTAAGTTCTTATTTGTAGAGACTTCTATGTGTCGGGTGTAGAAAATTGATATTCAGCAAGCTTTGACCCTGCTAAATTGATTCAGAATGGAATTATCTGAAAGCACCGGGATAAATAAATTCGTATTTCAGCAAGCTATGACCCTGCTAAATTCTTATTTGTAGAGACTTCTATGTGTCGGGTGTAGAGAATTGATATTCAGCAAGCTATGACCCTGCTATATTGATTCAGAGTGGAATGATTTGAAAACGGCGGAATAAATAAATTCGTATTTCAGCAAGCTATGACCCTGCTAAGTTCTTATTTGTAGAGACTTCTATGTGTCGGGTGTAGAAAATTGATATTCAGCAAGCTTTGGCCCTGCTAAATTGATTCAGAATGGAATGATCTGAAGGCACCGGAACAAATAAATTCGTATTTCAGCAAGCTATGACCCTGCTAAATTGTTATTTGTAGAGACTTCTATGTGTCGGGTGTAGAAAATTGATATTCAGCAAGCTTTGACCCTGCTAAATTGATTCAGAGTGGAATGATTTGAAAACGGCGGAATAAATAAATTCGTATTTCAGCAAGCTATGACCCTGCTAAGTTCTTATTTGTAGAGACTTCTATGTGTCGGGTGTAGAAAATTGATATTCAGCAAGCTTTGACCCTGCTAAATTGATTCAGAATGGAATTATCTGAAAGCACCGGGATAAATAAATTCGTATTTCAGCAAGCTATGACCCTGCTAAATTCTTATTTGTAGAGACTTCTATGTGTCGGGTGTAGAGAATTGATATTCAGCAAGCTATGACCCTGCTATATTGATTCAGAGTGGAATGATTTGAAAACGGCGGAATAAATAAATTCGTATTTCAGCAAGCTATGACCCTGCTAAGTTCTTATTTGTAGAGACTTCTATGTGTCGGGTGTAGAAAATTGATATTCAGCAAGCTTTGACCCTGCTAAATTGATTCAGAATGGAATTATCTGAAAGCACCGGGATAAATAAATTCGTATTTCAGCAAGCTATGACCCTGCTAGATTGTTATTTGTAGAGACTTCTATGTGTCGGGTCTAGAAAATTGATATTCAGCAAGCTTTGACCCTGCTAAATTGATTCAGAGCGGAATGATTTTGAAAACGGCGGAATAAATAAATTCGTATTTCAGCAAGCTATGACCCTGCTAAATTTGATTCGATTTAATAGCATAGCAGTGCAACTTTGTTGAATATACGACGTAGCCAGAGCTTTGAGAGTAGTTCGCTTGGATGCACACCATCTATTAGTAGTGGGTAGTTGATGTAGTACTGGATTTTTCTGTTCTTCCCTTTACTGCCTTTACTGCCCTTAGTTTTGTGTAGTATGTCTTTGGTGAAGTTAGGCGACATATATATAAATTGGACTGTGTTTTTTGCTTTTGGACAGCATGAAAGATTTATATCTTGAACTAGGCTGTTAAACAGTTTCAATTGTTTTTCAAGTTTT
Organism: Bathymodiolus brooksi; assembly: GCA_963680875.1. Classification (NCBI taxonomy): domain Eukaryota; kingdom Metazoa; phylum Mollusca; class Bivalvia; order Mytilida; family Modiolidae; genus Bathymodiolus; species Bathymodiolus brooksi. The sequence goes on from OY804576.1 coordinate 30,908,887, forward strand.
TCGTTCTGATTATGAAAAATTTCAGGATGTTTATGGCCCTTGTCTTTATTGTGTCTTATGATCGAGACAGGGGGACATTTCAGGAGGATGACTCGAGAATATTTATATCTTGTTTCTATTTGTCTCTTATATTTTAGTAGGCAGTCAATTAATTTCTGTATCCTAGTCTTGTAGTTCAGTGTAGTATGTCGAAGGGTAATTAATTTTGTGGTGTGAGATTTTATGGTGAAGTCACAAGTGCCTAGCCACAGGAATATGATTGCTTTATCTTGGTATTGTAGCAGATTCTTTAATATAGACCAGATGAATTCTGCTGTTTCAGGTGTTTCGATTTTTATACTAGGTTTGGATGCAATTTGGAAGTCCAGGAAGGATTCTGTTGAGATTTGTTCTGAAATGTACTTTCCTTTGCTGTCTGTGAGAAGTATGGCGGACTTTTTTCTAGTTTTATTTCTCACTGGTCCGAGATTGATATCAAAAATGCGTTTTCTAATTTTTGACTCTGTCATTGACGAGATTCGAGAGCAGACACGTGTAAAACGGTGGGACAATATTTTTGAAGACCAGAAATACGGTAGATAAAACAATTAAAATGTCCAATAAAACAATATAAAAAGATATAAAATGAGACAATATAAAATGAAAACAAAGGTGAATGAGATATATATACAACAGGGGCCAGTCAGCTCCGGCAAGAGAATTTACACGTGGCCGGGACTGGCGGGAAAGGTATTTTTCGATTCTTTTTACAATATGGATGGTGCGCGTTCTAACTCCTGCCAAAAGTTAGTATGGGATATAAATACAGTCAAGGACGAGAAAATATACAGTTTAAATAGTTTCTGGTGGCTAAAAGGTAAAAATATACAGCACTTTCAGGCACAGGTAAATTAAACATCCATCTTCTTTCCCAGGCATGCGCAGTTCACTTTACATTTGTTATTAACAAGGGAGAGCACTCTATTATTTACTCAATGTAAACAAATATTGACATGGTAGAAATGGGTGAGAAAAAGAGTCAAACACTGAAAGGTGCAATATCGTTAGATTGTTAGCTGGCAGATATGATACATAGACGTCATAGATTAATCTTTAAATTCTTATGTGTAGAAAATGGTTTTATTGATAAGAATAAAGTCTGAACCGTGGTGAAGAGATATGAATAGATTTTTTTCAAGAAAAATTGCGTTATTTTTTTTTGTCTTGTATGGGGGTACAAGACAAGAATATCTTCCATCCCTAAAAATAGGAACTGGCTTATCTTTTTAGTGAGAAATTGACATTAAGCAGCCTATGCTGAATGAAATTGACATTAGACGGCCTATGTCATGTCTAACTACATACATGTATGTTAAATGACCTAAAATAAAAATTCTAATATGATGTACTGTGCTATCTAATTGTAAAAACAGATTTATCAATCACACACTTGTGTGCACATTTATTGTGGGTATTCCAATTTACTCCCCGGTTATTAATGTATATATTTTGTACCTTAATTACTAAACACTGCTTGTAAAAACAGATAACGATGAACAGGACAGATTATCTTCTACTCTAAAACACTACAAACTTCCATAAAATTGATGACAACATAAACATGAACAGTAAAAAGACAATGATCAATGCTTGTAGTTAATTGATTACTAGTTAATATGGTAGAATATATTGGTTAGACAACCATCACATTAGTCTACAAGTCTACAAACAATAAGTCAGTATGCTATAGGTAAAAAGGAGCTGCTGTGGCTATCATGGTTATCATGGCAGTGATCATACAGTAGTTTTCTTTACTTCTACCTATACAACCAATGTATATCACCACTAATGTTATCATGGCAGTGATCATACAGTAGTTTTCTTTACTTCTACCTACACAACCAATGTATATCACCCCTAATGTTATCATGGCAGTGATGATACAGTAGTTTTCTTTACTTCTACCTATACAAACAATGTATATCACCACTAATGTTATCATGGCAGTGATCATACAGTAGTTTTCTTTACTTCTACCTATACAACCAATGTATATCACCACTAATGTTATCATGACAGTGATCATACAGTAGTTTTCTTTACTTCTACCTTTACAACCAATGTATATCACCACTAATGTTATCATGGCAGTGATGATACAGTAGTTTTCTTTACTTCTACCTATACAACCAATGTATATCACCACTAATGTTATCATGGCAGTGATGATACAGTGGTTTTCTTTACTTCTACCTATACAAACAATGTATATCACCACTAATGTTATCATGACAGTGATCATACAGTAGTTTTCTTTACTTCTACCTATACAACCAATGTATATGACCACTAATGTTATCATGGCAGTGATCATACAGTAGTTTTCTTTACTTCTACCTATACAACCAATGTATATCACCACTAATGTTATCATGGCAGTGATCATACAGTAGTTTTCTTTACTTCTACCTATACAAACAATGTATATCACCACTAATGTTATCATGGCAGTGATCATACAGTAGTTTTCTTTACTTCTACCTATACAACCAATGTATATCACCACTAATGTTATCATGGCAGTGATCATACAGTAGTTTTCTTTACTTCTACCTATACAACCAATGTATATCACCACTAATGTTTTCATGGCAGTGATCATACAGTAGTTTTCTTTACTTCTACCTATACAAACAATGTATATCACCACTAATGTTATCATGGCAGTGATCATGCAGTAGTTTTCTTTACTTCTACCTATACAACCAATGTATATCACCACTAATGTTATCATGGCAGTGATCATACGGTAGTTTTCTTTACTTCTACCTATACAACCAATGTATATCACCACTAATGTTATCATGGCAGTGATCATACAGTAGTTTTCTTTACTTCTACCTATACAACCAATGTATATCACCACTAATGTTATCATGGCAGTGATCATGCAGTAGTTTTCTTTACTTCTACCTATACAACCAATGTATATCACCACTAATGTTATCATGGCAGTGATCATGCAGTACTTTTCTTTACTTCTACCTATACAACCAATGTATATCACCACTAATGTTATCATGGCAGTGATCATACAGTAGTTTTCTTTACTTCTACCTATACAACCAATGTATATCACCACTAATGTTATCATGGCAGTGATCATACAGTAGTTTTCTTTACTTCTACCTATACAATCAATGTATATCACCACTAATGTTATCATGGCAGTGATCATACAGTAGTTTTCTTTACTTCTACTTACACAACCAATGTATATCACCACTAATGTTATCATGGCAGTGATCATACAGTAGTTTTCTTTACTTCTACCTATACAAACAATGTATATCACCACTAATGTTATCATGGCAGTGATCATACAGTAGTTTTCTTTACTTCTACCTATACAACCAATGTATATCACCACTAATGTTATCATGGCAGTGATCATACAGTAGTTTTCTTTACTTCTACCTATACAACCAATGTATATGACCACTAATGTTATCATGGCAGTGATCATACAGTAGTTTTCTTTACTTCTACCTATACAACCAATGTATATCACCACTAATGTTATCATGGCAGTGATCATACGGTAGTTTTCTTTACTTCTACCTATACAAACAATGTATATCGCCACTAATGTTGTCATGGCAGTGATCATACAGTAGTTTTCTTTACTTCTACCTATACAAACAATGTATATCACCACTAATGTTATCATGGCAGTGATCATACAGTAGTTTTCTTTACTTCTACCTATACAACCAATGTATATCACCACTAATGTTATCATGGCAGTGATCATACAGTAGTTTTCTTTACTTCTACCTATACAAACAATGTATATCGCCACGAATGTTATCATGGCAGTGATCATACAGTACTTTTCTTTACTTCTACCTATACAACCAATGTATATCACCACTAATGTTTTCATGGCAGTGATCATACAGTAGTTTTCTTTACTTCTACCTATACAAACAATGTATATCACCACTAATGTTATCATGGCAGTGATCATGCAGTAGTTTTCTTTACTTCTACCTATACAACCAATGTATATCACCACTAATGTTATCATGGCAGTGATCATACGGTAGTTTTCTTTACTTCTACCTATGCAACCAATGTATATCACCACTAATGTTATCATGGCAGTGATCATACAGTAGTTTTCTTTACTTCTACCTATACAACCAATGTATATCACCACTAATGTTATCATGGCAGTGATCATGCAGTAGTTTTCTTTACTTCTACCTATACAACCAATGTATATCACCACTAATGTTATCATGGCAGTGATCATGCAGTACTTTTCTTTACTTCTACCTATACAACCAATGTATATCACCACTAATGTTATCATGGCAGTGATCATACAGTAGTTTTCTTTACTTCTACCTATACAACCAATGTATATCACCACTAATGTTATCATGGCAGTGATCATACAGTAGTTTTCTTTACTTCTACCTATACAATCAATGTATATCACCACTAATGTTATCATGGCAGTGATCATACAGTAGTTTTCTTTACTTCTACTTACACAACCAATGTATATCACCACTAATGTTATCATGGCAGTGATCATACAGTAGTTTTCTTTACTTCTACCTATACAAACAATGTATATCACCACTAATGTTATCATGGCAGTGATCATACAGTAGTTTTCTTTACTTCTACCTATACAACCAATGTATATCACCACTAATGTTATCATGGCAGTGATCATACAGTAGTTTTCTTTACTTCTACCTATACAACCAATGTATATGACCACTAATGTTATCATGGCAGTGATCATACAGTAGTTTTCTTTACTTCTACCTATACAACCAATGTATATCACCACTAATGTTATCATGGCAGTGATCATACGGTAGTTTTCTTTACTTCTACCTATACAAACAATGTATATCGCCACTAATGTTGTCATGGCAGTGATCATACAGTAGTTTTCTTTACTTCTACCTATACAAACAATGTATATCACCACTAATGTTATCATGGCAGTGATCATACAGTAGTTTTCTTTACTTCTACCTATACAACCAATGTATATCACCACTAATGTTATCATGGCAGTGATCATACAGTAGTTTTCTTTACTTCTACCTATACAAACAATGTATATCGCCACGAATGTTATCATGGCAGTGATCATACAGTAGTTTTCTTTACTTCTACCTATACAAACAATGTATATCACCACTAATGTTATCATGGCAGTGATCATACAGTAGTTTTCTTTACTTCTACCTATACAACCAATGTATATCACCACTAATGTTATCATGGCAGTGATCATACAGTAGTTTTCTTTTCTTCTACCTATACAACCAATGTATATCACCACTAATGTTATCATGGCAGTGATCATACAGTAGTTTTCTTTTCTTCTACATATACAACCAATGTATATCACCACTAATGTGATCATGGCAGTGATCATACAGTAGTTTTCTTTACTTCTACCTATACAACCAATGTATATCACCACTAATGTTATCATGGCAGTGATCATACAGTAGTTTTCTTTACTTCTACCTATACAACCAATGTATATCACCACTAATGTTATCATGGCAGTGATCATACAGTAGTTTTCTTTACTTCTACCTATACAACCAATGTATATCACCACTAATGTTATCATGGCAGTGACCATACAGTAGTTTTCTTTACTTCTACCTATACAAACAATGTATATCACCACTAATATTATCATGGCAGTGATCATACAGTACTTTTCTTTACTTCTACCTATACAACCAATGTATATCACCACTAATGTTATCATGGCAGTGATCATACAGTAGTTTTCTTTACTTCTACCTATACAAACAATGCATATCACCACTAATGTTGTCATGGCAGTGATCATACGGTAGTTTACTTTACTTCTACCTACACAACCAATGTATATCACCACTAATGTTATCATGGCAGTGATCATACAGTAGTTTTCTTTACTTCTACCTATACAACCAATGTATATCACCACTAATGTTATCATGGCAGTGAGCATACAGTAGTTTTCTTTACTTCTACCTATACAACCAATGTATATCACCACTAATGTTGTCATGGCAGTGATGATACAGTAGTTTTCTTTACTTTTACCTATACAACCAATGTATATCACCACTAATGTTATCATGGCAGTGATGATACAGTAGTTTTCGTTACTTTACCTATACAACCAATATATATCACCACTAATGTTATCATGGCAGTGATCATACAGTAGTTTTCTTTACTTCTACCTATACAACCAATGTATATCACCACTAATGTTGTCATGGCAGTGATCATACAGTAGTTTTCTTTACTTCTACCTATACAACCAATATATATCACCACTAATGTTATCATGGCAGTGATCATACAGTAGTTTTCTTTACTTCTACCTATACAACCAATGTATATCGCCACTAATGTTGACATGGCAATGATCATACGGTAGTTTTCTTTACTTCTACCTATACAACCAATATATATCACCACTAATGTTATCATGGCAGTGATCATACAGTAGTTTTCTTTACTTCTACCTATACAACCAATGTATATCGCCACTAATGTTATCATGGCAGTGATCATACAGTAGTTTTCTTTACTTCTACCTATACAACCAATGTATATCACCACTAATGTTATCATGGCAGTGATCATACAGTAGTTTTCTTTACTTCTACCTATACAAACAATGTATATCACCACTAATGTTATCATGGCAGTGATCATACAGTAGTTTTCTTTACTTCTACCTATACAACCAATGTATATCACCACTAATGTTATCATGGCAGTGATCATACAGTAGTTTTCTTTACTTTTACCTATACAACCAATGTATATCACCACTAATATTATCATGGCAGTGATCATACAGTAGTTTTCTTTACTTCTACCTATACAAACAATGTATATCACCACTAATGTTATCATGACAGTGATCATACAGTAGTTTTCTTTACTTCTACCTATACAACCAATGTATATGACCACTAATGTTATCATGGCAGTGATCATACAGTAGTTTTCTTTACTTCTACCTATACAACCAATGTATATCACCACTAATGTTATCATGGCAGTGATCATACAGTAGTTTTCTTTACTTCTACCTATACAAACAATGTATATCACCACTAATGTTATCATGGCAGTGATCATACAGTAGTTTTCTTTACTTCTACCTATACAACCAATGTATATCACCACTAATGTTATCATGGCAGTGATCATACAGTAGTTTTCTTTACTTCTACCTATACAACCAATGTATATCACCACTAATGTTATCATGGCAGTGATCATGCAGTAGTTTTCTTTACTTCTACCTATACAACCAATGTATATCACCACTAATGTTTTCATGGCAGTGATCATACAGTAGTTTTCTTTACTTCTACCTATACAAACAATGTATATCACCACTAATGTTATCATGGCAGTGATCATGCAGTAGTTTTCTTTACTTCTACCTATACAACCAATGTATATCACCACTAATGTTATCATGGCAGTGATCATACGGTAGTTTTCTTTACTTCTACCTATACAACCAATGTATATCACCACTAATGTTATCATGGCAGTGATCATACAGTAGTTTTCTTTACTTCTACCTATACAACCAATGTATATCACCACTAATGTTATCATGGCAGTGATCATGCAGTAGTTTTCTTTACTTCTACCTATACAACCAATGTATATCACCACTAATGTTATCATGGCAGTGATCATGCAGTACTTTTCTTTACTTCTACCTATACAACCAATGTATATCACCACTAATGTTATCATGGCAGTGATCATACAGTAGTTTTCTTTACTTCTACCTATACAACCAATGTATATCACCACTAATGTTATCATGGCAGTGATCATACAGTAGTTTTCTTTACTTCTACCTATACAATCAATGTATATCACCACTAATGTTATCATGGCAGTGATCATACAGTAGTTTTCTTTACTTCTACTTACACAACCAATGTATATCACCACTAATGTTATCATGGCAGTGATCATACAGTAGTTTTCTTTACTTCTACCTATACAAACAATGTATATCACCACTAATGTTATCATGGCAGTGATCATACAGTAGTTTTCTTTACTTCTACCTATACAACCAATGTATATCACCACTAATGTTATCATGGCAGTGATCATACAGTAGTTTTCTTTACTTCTACCTATACAACCAATGTATATGACCACTAATGTTATCATGGCAGTGATCATACAGTAGTTTTCTTTACTTCTACCTATACAACCAATGTATATCACCACTAATGTTATCATGGCAGTGATCATGCGGTAGTTTTCTTTACTTCTACCTATACAAACAATGTATATCGCCACTAATGTTGTCATGGCAGTGATCATACAGTAGTTTTCTTTACTTCTACCTATACAAACAATGTATATCACCACTAATGTTATCATGGCAGTGATCATACAGTAGTTTTCTTTACTTCTACCTATACAACCAATGTATATCACCACTAATGTTATCATGGCAGTGATCATACAGTAGTTTTCTTTACTTCTACCTATACAAACAATGTATATCGCCACGAATGTTATCATGGCAGTGATCATACAGTAGTTTTCTTTACTTCTACCTATACAAACAATGTATATCACCACTAATGTTATCATGGCAGTGATCATACAGTAGTTTTCTTTACTTCTACCTATACAACCAATGTATATCACCACTAATGTTATCATGGCAGTGATCATACAGTAGTTTTCTTTTCTTCTACCTATACAACCAATGTATATCACCACTAATGTTATCATGGCAGTGATCATACAGTAGTTTTCTTTTCTTCTACCTATACAACTAATGTTATCATGGCAGTGATCATACAGTAGTTTTCTTTACTTCTACCTATACAACCAATGTATATCACCACTAATGTTATCATGGCAGTGATCATACAGTAGTTTTCTTTACTTCTACCTATACAACCAATGTATATCACCACTAATGTTATCATGGCAGTGATCATACAGTAGTTTTCTTTACTTCTACCTATACAACCAATGTATATCACCACTAATGTTATCATGGCAGTGACCATACAGTAGTTTTCTTTACTTCTACCTATACAAACAATGTATATCACCACTAATATTATCATGGCAGTGATCATACAGTACTTTTCTTTACTTCTACCTATACAACCAATGTATATCACCACTAATGTTATCATGGCAGTGATCATACAGTAGTTTTCTTTACTTCTACCTATACAAACAATGCATATCACCACTAATGTTGTCATGGCAGTGATCATACAGTAGTTTACTTTACTTCTACCTACACAACCAATGTATATCACCACTAATGTTATCATGGCAGTGATCATACAGTAGTTTTCTTTACTTCTACCTATACAACCAATGTATATCACCACTAATGTTATCATGGCAGTGAGCATACAGTAGTTTTCTTTACTTCTACCTATACAACCAATGTATATCACCACTAATGTTGTCATGGCAGTGATGATACAGTAGTTTTCTTTACTTTTACCTATACAACCAATGTATATCACCACTAATGTTATCATGGCAGTGATGATACAGTAGTTTTCGTTACTTTACCTATACAACCAATATATATCACCACTAATGTTATCATGGCAGTGATCATACAGTAGTTTTCTTTACTTCTACCTATACAACCAATGTATATCACCACTAATGTTGTCATGGCAGTGATCATACAGTAGTTTTCTTTACTTCTACCTATACAACCAATATATATCACCACTAATGTTATCATGGCAGTGATCATACAGTAGTTTTCTTTACTTCTACCTATACAACCAATGTATATCGCCACTAATGTTGACATGGCAATGATCATACGGTAGTTTTCTTTACTTCTACCTATACAACCAATATATATCACCACTAATGTTATCATGGCAGTGATCATACAGTAGTTTTCTTTACTTCTACCTATACAACCAATGTATATCGCCACTAATGTTATCATGGCAGTGATCATACAGTAGTTTTCTTTACTTCTACCTATACAACCAATGTATATCACCACTACTGTTATCATGGCAGTGATCATACAGTAGTTTTCTTTACTTCTACCTATACAAACAATGTATATCACCACTAATGTTATCATGGCAGTGATCATACAGTAGTTTTCTTTACTTCTACCTATACAACCAATGTATATCACCACTAATGTTATCATGGCAGTGATCATACAGTAGTTTTCTTTACTTTTACCTATACAACCAATGTATATCACCACTAATATTATCATGGCAGTGATCATACAGTAGTTTTCTTTACTTCTACCTATACAAACAATGTATATCACCACTAATATTATCATGGCAGTGATCATACAGTAGTTTTCTTTACTTCTACCTATACAAACAATGTATATCACCACTAATATTATCATGGCAGTGATCATACAGTAGTTTTCTTTACTTCTACCTATACAAACAATGTATATCACCACTAATGTTATCATGGCAGTGATCATACAGTAGTTTTCTTTACTTTTACCTATACAACCAATGTATATCACCACTAATGTTATCATGGCAGTGATCATACGGTAGTTTTCTTTACTTCTACCTATACAACCAATATATATCACCACTAATGTTATCATGGCAGTGATCATACAGTAGTTTTCTTTACTTCTACCTATACAACCAATGTATATCACCACTAATGTTATCATGGCAGTGATCATACAGTACTTTTCTTTACTTCTACCTATACAAACAATGTATATCATCACTAATGTTATCATGGCAGTGATCATACAGTAGTTTTCTTTACTTTTACCTATACAACCAATGTATATCACCACTAATGTTATCATGGCAGTGATCATACAGTAGTTTTCTTTACTTCTACCTATACAAACAATGTATATCACCACTAATGTTATCATGGCAGTGATCATACGGTAGTTTTCTTTACTTCTACCTATACAAACAATGTATATCACCACTAATGTTATCATGGCAGTGATGATACAGTAGTTTTCTTTACTTCTACCTATACAACCAATGTATATCACCACTAATATTATCATGGCAGTGATCATACAGTAGTTTTCTTTGCTTCTACCTATGCAAACAATGTATATCACCACTAATATTATCATGGCAGTGATCATACAGTACTTTTCTTTACTTCTACCTATACAACCAATGTATATCACCACTAATGTTATTATGGCAGTGATCATACGGTAGTTTTCTTTACTTCTACTTATACAAACAATGTATATCACCACTAATGTTGTCATGGCAGTGATCATACAGTAGTTTTCTTTACTTCTACCTACACAACCAATGTATATCACCACTAATGTTATCATGGCAGTGATCATACAGTAGTTTTCTTTACTTCTACCTATACAACCAATGTATATCACCACTAATGTTGTCATGGCAGTGATGATACAGTAGTTTTCTTTACTTTTACCTATACAACCAATGTATATCACCACTAATATTAACATGGCAGTGATCATACAGTAGTTTTCTTTACTTCTACCTATACAAACAATGTATATCACCACTAATATTATCATGGCAGTGATCATACAGTAGTTTTCTTTACTTCTACCTATACAAACAATGTATATCACCACTAATATTATCATGGAAGTGATCATACAGTAGTTTTCTTTACTTCTACCTATACAAACAATGTATATCACCACTAATGTTATCATGGCAGTGATCATACAGTAGTTTTCTTTACTTTTACCTATACAACCAATGTATATCACCACTAATATTATCATGGCAGTGATCATACGGTAGTTTTCTTTACTTCTACCTATACAACCAATATATATCACCACTAATGTTATCATGGCAGTGATCATACAGTAGTTTTCTTTACTTCTACCTATACAACCAATGTATATCACCACTAATGTTATCATGGCAGTGATCATACAGTAGTTTTCTTTACTTTTACCAATACAAACAATGTATATCACCACTAATATTATCATGGCAGTGATCATACAGTAGTTTTCTTTACTTCTACCTATACAAACAATGTATATCACCACTAATGTTATCATGGCAGTGATCATACAGTAGTTTTCTTTACTTCTACCTATACAACCAATGTATATCACCACTAATGTTATCATGGCAGTGATCATACAGTACTTTTCTTTACTTCTACCTATACAAACAATGTATATCATCACTAATGTTATCATGGCAGTGATCATACAGTAGTTTTCTTTACTTTTACCTATACAACCAATGTATATCACCACTAATGTTATCATGGCAGTGATCATACAGTAGTTTTCTTTACTTCTACCTATACAAACAATGTATATCACCACTAATGTTATCATGGCAGTGATCATACGGTAGTTTTCTTTACTTCTACCTATACAAACAATGTATATCACCACTAATGTTATCATGGCAGTGATGATACAGTAGTTTTCTTTACTTCTACCTATACAACCAATGTATATCACCACTAATATTATCATGGCAGTGATCATACAGTAGTTTTCTTTACTTCTACCTATGCAAACAATGTATATCACCACTAATATTATCATGGCAGTGATCATACAGTACTTTTCTTTACTTCTACCTATACACCCAATGTATATCACCACTAATGTTATTATGGCAGTGATCATACGGTAGTTTTCTTTACTTCTACTTATACAAACAATGTATATCACCACTAATGTTGTCATGGCATTGATCATACAGTAGTTTTCTTTACTTCTACCTACACAACCAATGTATATCACCACTAATGTTATCATGGCAGTGATCATACAGTAGTTTTCTTTACTTCTACCTATACAACCAATGTATATCACCACTAATGTTATCATGGCAGTGATCATACAGTAGTTTTCTTTACTTCTACCTATACAACCAATGTATATCACCACTAATGTTGTCATGGCAGTGATGATACAGTAGTTTTCTTTACTTTTACCTATACAACCAATGTATATCACCACTAATATTAACATGGCAGTGATCATACAGTAGTTTTCTTTACTTCTACCTATACAAACAATGTATATCACCACTAATATTATCATGGCAGTGATCATACAGTAGTTTTCTTTACTTCTACCTATACAAACAATGTATATCACCACTAATATTATCATGGAAGTGATCGTACAGTAGTTTTCTTTACTTCTACCTATACAAACAATGTATATCACCACTAATGTTATCATGGCAGTGATCATACAGTAGTTTTCTTTACTTTTACCTATACAACCAATGTATATCACCACTAATATTATCATGGCAGTGATCATACGGTAGTTTTCTTTACTTCTTCCTATACAACCAATATATATCACCACTAATGTTATCATGGCAGTGATCATACAGTAGTTTTCTTTACTTCTACCTATACAACCAACGTATATCACCACTAATGTTATCATGGCAGTGATCATACAGTAGTTTTCTTTACTTTTACCAATACAAACAATGTATATCACCACTAATATTATCATGGCAGTGATCATACAGTAGTTTTCTTTACTTCTACCTATACAAACAATGTATATCACCACTAATATTATCATGGCAGTGATCATACGGTAGTTTTCTTTACTTCTTCCTATACAACCAATATATATCACCACTAATGTTATCATGGCAGTGATCATACAGTAGTTTTCTTTACTTCTACCTATACAACCAACGTATATCACCACTAATGTTATCATGGCAGTGATCATACAGTAGTTTTCTTTACTTTTACCAATACAAACAATGTATATCACCACTAATATTATCATGGCAGTGATCATACAGTAGTTTACTTTACTTCTACCTACACAACCAATGTATATCACCACTAATGTTATCATGGCAGTGATCATACAGTAGTTTTCTTTACTTCTACCTATACAACCAATGTATATCACCACTAATGTTATCATGGCAGTGAGCATACAGTAGTTTTCTTTACTTCTACCTATACAACCAATGTATATCACCACTAATGTTGTCATGGCAGTGATGATACAGTAGTTTTCTTTACTTTTACCTATACAACCAATGTATATCACCACTAATGTTATCATGGCAGTGATGATACAGTAGTTTTCGTTACTTTACCTATACAACCAATATATATCACCACTAATGTTATCATGGCAGTGATCATACGGTAGTTTTCTTTACTTCTACCTATACAACCAATGTATATCACCACTAATGTTGTCATGGCAGTGATCATACAGTAGTTTTCTTTACTTCTACCTATACAACCAATATATATCACCACTAATGTTATCATGGCAGTGATCATACAGTAGTTTTCTTTACTTCTACCTATACAACCAATGTATATCGCCACTAATGTTGACATGGCAATGATCATACGGTAGTTTTCTTTACTTCTACCTATACAACCAATATATATCACCACTAATGTTATCATGGCAGTGATCATACAGTAGTTTTCTTTACTTCTACCTATACAACCAATGTATATCGCCACTAATGTTATCATGGCAGTGATCATACAGTAGTTTTCTTTACTTCTACCTATACAACCAATGTATATCACCACTACTGTTATCATGGCAGTGATCATACAGTAGTTTTCTTTACTTCTACCTATACAAACAATGTATATCACCACTAATGTTATCATGGCAGTGATCATACAGTAGTTTTCTTTACTTCTACCTATACAACCAATGTATATCACCACTAATGTTATCATGGCAGTGATCATACAGTAGTTTTCTTTACTTTTACCTATACAACCAATGTATATCACCACTAATATTATCATGGCAGTGATCATACGGTAGTTTTCTTTACTTCTACCTATACAAACAATGTATATCACCACTAATATTATCATGGCAGTGATCATACAGTAGTTTTCTTTACTTCTACCTATACAAACAATGTATATCACCACTAATATTATCATGGCAGTGATCATACAGTAGTTTTCTTTACTTCTACCTATACAAACAATGTATATCACCACTAATGTTATCATGGCAGTGATCATACAGTAGTTTTCTTTACTTTTACCTATACAACCAATGTATATCACCACTAATGTTATCATGGCAGTGATCATACGGTAGTTTTCTTTACTTCTACCTATACAACCAATATATATCACCACTAATGTTATCATGGCAGTGATCATACAGTAGTTTTCTTTACTTCTACCTATACAACCAATGTATATCACCACTAATGTTATCATGGCAGTGATCATACAGTACTTTTCTTTACTTCTACCTATACAAACAATGTATATCATCACTAATGTTATCATGGCAGTGATCATACAGTAGTTTTCTTTACTTTTACCTATACAACCAATGTATATCACCACTAATGTTATCATGGCAGTGATCATACAGTAGTTTTCTTTACTTCTACCTATACAAACAATGTATATCACCACTAATGTTATCATGGCAGTGATCATACGGTAGTTTTCTTTACTTCTACCAATACAAACAATGTATATCACCACTAATGTTATCATGGCAGTGATGATACAGTAGTTTTCTTTACTTCTACCTATACAACCAATGTATATCACCACTAATATTATCATGGCAGTGATCATACAGTAGTTTTCTTTGCTTCTACCTATGCAAACAATGTATATCACCACTAATATTATCATGGCAGTGATCATACAGTACTTTTCTTTACTTCTACCTATACAACCAATGTATATCACCACTAATGTTATTATGGCAGTGATCATACGGTAGTTTTCTTTACTTCTACTTATACAAACAATGTATATCACCACTAATGTTGTCATGGCAGTGATCATACAGTAGTTTTCTTTACTTCTACCTACACAACCAATGTATATCACCACTAATGTTATCATGGCAGTGATCATACAGTAGTTTTCTTTACTTCTACCTATACAACCAATGTATATCACCACTAATGTTGTCATGGCAGTGATGATACAGTAGTTTTCTTTACTTTTACCTATACAACCAATGTATATCACCACTAATATTAACATGGCAGTGATCATACAGTAGTTTTCTTTACTTCTACCTATACAAACAATGTATATCACCACTAATATTATCATGGCAGTGATCATACAGTAGTTTTCTTTACTTCTACCTATACAAACAATGTATATCACCACTAATATTATCATGGAAGTGATCATACAGTAGTTTTCTTTACTTCTACCTATACAAACAATGTATATCACCACTAATGTTATCATGGCAGTGATCATACAGTAGTTTTCTTTACTTTTACCTATACAACCAATGTATATCACCACTAATATTATCATGGCAGTGATCATACGGTAGTTTTCTTTACTTCTACCTATACAACCAATATATATCACCACTAATGTTATCATGGCAGTGATCATACAGTAGTTTTCTTTACTTCTACCTATACAACCAATGTATATCACCACTAATGTTATCATGGCAGTGATCATACAGTAGTTTTCTTTACTTTTACCAATACAAACAATGTATATCACCACTAATATTATCATGGCAGTGATCATACAGTAGTTTTCTTTACTTCTACCTATACAAACAATGTATATCACCACTAATGTTATCATGGCAGTGATCATACAGTAGTTTTCTTTACTTCTACCTATACAACCAATGTATATCACCACTAATGTTATCATGGCAGTGATCATACAGTACTTTTCTTTACTTCTACCTATACAAACAATGTATATCATCACTAATGTTATCATGGCAGTGATCATACAGTAGTTTTCTTTACTTTTACCTATACAACCAATGTATATCACCACTAATGTTATCATGGCAGTGATCATACAGTAGTTTTCTTTACTTCTACCTATACAAACAATGTATATCACCACTAATGTTATCATGGCAGTGATCATACGGTAGTTTTCTTTACTTCTACCTATACAAACAATGTATATCACCACTAATGTTATCATGGCAGTGATGATACAGTAGTTTTCTTTACTTCTACCTATACAACCAATGTATATCACCACTAATATTATCATGGCAGTGATCATACAGTAGTTTTCTTTACTTCTACCTATGCAAACAATGTATATCACCACTAATATTATCATGGCAGTGATCATACAGTACTTTTCTTTACTTCTACCTATACACCCAATGTATATCACCACTAATGTTATTATGGCAGTGATCATACGGTAGTTTTCTTTACTTCTACTTATACAAACAATGTATATCACCACTAATGTTGTCATGGCATTGATCATACAGTAGTTTTCTTTACTTCTACCTACACAACCAATGTATATCACCACTAATGTTATCATGGCAGTGATCATACAGTAGTTTTCTTTACTTCTACCTATACAACCAATGTATATCACCACTAATGTTATCATGGCAGTGATCATACAGTAGTTTTCTTTACTTCTACCTATACAACCAATGTATATCACCACTAATGTTGTCATGGCAGTGATGATACAGTAGTTTTCTTTACTTTTACCTATACAACCAATGTATATCACCACTAATATTAACATGGCAGTGATCATACAGTAGTTTTCTTTACTTCTACCTATACAAACAATGTATATCACCACTAATATTATCATGGCAGTGATCATACGGTAGTTTTCTTTACTTCTACCTATACAAACAATGTATATCACCACTAATATTATCATGGAAGTGATCGTACAGTAGTTTTCTTTACTTCTACCTATACAAACAATGTATATCACCACTAATGTTATCATGGCAGTGATCATACAGTAGTTTTCTTTACTTTTACCTATACAACCAATGTATATCACCACTAATATTATCATGGCAGTGATCATACGGTAGTTTTCTTTACTTCTTCCTATACAACCAATATATATCACCACTAATGTTATCATGGCAGTGATCATACAGTAGTTTTCTTTACTTCTACCTATACAACCAACGTATATCACCACTAATGTTATCATGGTAGTGATCATACAGTAGTTTTCTTTACTTTTACCAATACAAACAATGTATATCACCACTAATATTATCATGGCAGTGATCATACAGTAGTTTTCTTTACTTCTACCTATACAAACAATGTATATCACCACTAATATTATCATGGCAGTGATCATACAGTACTTTTCTTTACTTCTACCTATACAACCAATATATATCACCACTAATGTTATCATGGCAGTGATCATACGGTAGTTTCCTTTACTTCTACCGATACAAACAATGTATATCACCACTAATGTTGTCATGGCAGTGATCATACAGTAGTTTTCTTTACTTCTACCTACACAACCAATGTATATCACCACTAATGTTATCATGGCAGTGATCATACAGTAGTTTTCTTTACTTTTACCTATACAACCAATGTATATCACCACTAATGTTATCATGGCAGTGATCATACGGTAGTTTTCTTTACTTCTACCTATACAACCAATATATATCACCACTAATGTTATCACGGCAGTGATCATACAGTAGTTTTCTTTACTTCTACCTATACAACCAATGTATATCACCACTAATGTTATCATGGCAGTGATCATACAGTACTTTTCTTTACTTCTACCTATACAAACAATGTATATCATCACTAATGTTATCATGGCAGTGATCATACAGTAGTTTTCTTTACTTTTACCTATACAACCAATGTATATCACCACTAATGTTATCATGGCAGTGATCATACAGTAGTTTTCTTTACTTCTACCTATACAAACAATGTATATCACCACTAATGTTATCATGGCAGTGATCATACGGTAGTTTTCTTTACTTCTACCTATACAAACAATGTATATCACCACTAATGTTATCATGGCAGTGATGATACAGTAGTTTTCTTTACTTCTACCTATACAACCAATGTATATCACCACTAATATTATCATGGCATTGATCATACAGTAGTTTTCTTTACTTCTACCTATGCAAACAATGTATATCACCACTAATATTATCATGGCAGTGATCATACAGTACTTTTCTTTACTTCTACCTATACAACCAATGTATATCACCACTAATGTTATTATGGCAGTGATCATACGGTAGTTTTCTTTACTTCTACTTATACAAACAATGTATATCACCACTAATGTTGTCATGGCAGTGATCATACAGTAGTTTTCTTTACTTCTAACTACACAACCAATGTATATCACCACTAATGTTATCATGGCAGTGATCATACAGTAGTTTTCTTTACTTCTACCTATACAACCAATGTATATCACCACAAATGTTATCATGGCAGTGATCATACAGTAGTTTTCTTTACTTCTACCTATACAACCAATGTATATCACCACTAATGTTATCATGGCAGTGATGATACAGTAGTTTTCTTTACTTTTACCTATACAACCAATGTATATCACCACTAATATTAACATGGCAGTGATCATACAGTAGTTTTCTTTACTTCTACCTATACAAACAATGTATATCACCACTAATATTATCATGGCAGTGATCATACCGTAGTTTTCTTTACTTCTACCTATACAAACAATGTATATCACCACTAATATTATCATGGCAGTGATCATACAGTAGTTTTCTTTACTTCTACCTATACAAACAATGTATATCACCACTAATGTTATCATGGCAGTGATCATACAGTAGTTTTCTTTACTTTTACCTATACAACCAATGTATATCACCACTAATATTATCATGGCAGTGATCATACGGTAGTTTTCTTTACTTCTACCTATACAACCAATATATATCACCACTAATGTTATCATGGCAGTGATCATACAGTAGTTTTCTTTACTTCTACCTATACAACCAATGTATATCACCACTAATGTTATCATGGCAGTGATCATACAGTAGTTTTCTTTACTTTTACCAATACAAACAATGTATATCACCACTAATATTATCATGGCAGTGATCATACAGTAGTTTTCTTTACTTCTACCTATACAAACAATGTATATCACCACTAATGTTATCATGGCAGTGATCATACAGTAGTTTTCTTTACTTCTACCTATACAAACAATGTATATCACCACTAATATTATCATGGCAGTGATCATACAGTAGTTTTCTTTACTTCTACCTATACAACCAATGTATATCACCACTAATGTTATCATGGCAGTGATCATACGGTAGTTTTCTTTACTTCTACCTATACAAACAATGTATATCACCACTAATGTTGTCATGGCAGTGATCATACAGTAGTTTTCTTTACTTCTACCTACACAACCAATGTATATCACCACTAATGTTATCATGGCAGTGATCATACAGTAGTTTTCTTTACTTCTACCTATACAACCAATGTATATCACCACTAATGTTATCATGGCAGTGATCATACGGTAGTTTTCTTTACTTCTACCTATACAAACAATGTATATCACCACTAATGTTGTCATGGCAGTGATCATACAGTAGTTTTCTTTACTTCTACCTACACAACCAATGTATATCACCACTAATGTTATCATGGCAGTGATCATACAGTAGTTTTCTTTACTTCTACCTATACAACCAATGTATATCACCACTAATGTTATCATGGCAGTGATCATACAGTAGTTTTCTTTACTTCTACCTATACAACCAATGTATATCACCACTAATGTTGTCATGGCAGTGATGATACAGTAATTTTCTTTACTTTTACCTATACAACCAATGTATATCACCACTAATGTTATCATGGCAGTGATGATACAGTAGTTTTCTTTACTTCTACCTATACAACCAATATATATCACCACTAATGTTATCATGGCAGTGATCATACAGTAGTTTTCTTTACTTCTACCTATACAACCAATATATATCACCACTAATGTTATCATGGCAGTGATCATACAGTAGTTTTCTTTACTTCTACCTATACAACCAATGTATATCGCCACTAATGTTGTCATGGCAGTGATCATACAGTAGTTTTCTTTACTTCTACCTATACAACCAATATATATCACCACTAATGTTATCATGGCAGTGATCATACAGTAGTTTTCTTTACTTCTACCTATACAACCAATGTATATCGCCACTAATGTTATCATGGCAGTGAACATACAGTAGTTTTCTTTACTTCTACCTATACAACCAATGTATATCACCACTAATGTTATCATGGCAGTGATCATACAGTAGTTTTCTTTACTTCTACCTATACAAACAATGTATATCACCACTAATGTTATCATGGCAGTGATCATACAGTAGTTTTCTTTACTTCTACCTATACAACCAATGTATATCACCACTAATGTTATCATGGCAGTGATGATACAGTACTTTTCTTTACTTCTACCTATACAAACAATGTATATCATCACTAATGTTATCATGGCAGTGATCATACAGTAGTTTTCTTTACTTTTACCTATACAACCAATGTATATCACCACTAATGTTATCATGGCAGTGATCATACAGTAGTTTTCTTTACTTCTACCTATACAAACAATGTATATCACCACTAATGTTATCATGGCAGTGATCATACAGTAGTTTTCTTTACTTCTACCTATACAAACAATGTATATCACCACTAATGTTATCATGGCAGTGATGATACAGTAGTTTTCTTTACTTCTACCTATACAACCAATGTATATCACCACTAATATTATCATGGCAGTGATCATACAGGAGTTTTCTTTACTTCTACCTATGCAAACAATGTATATCACCACTAATATTATCATGGCAGTGATCATACAGTACTTTTCTTTACTTCTACCTATACAACCAATGTATATCACCACTAATGTTATTATGGCAGTGATCATACGGTAGTTTTCTTTACTTCTACTTATACAAACAATGTATATCACCACTAATGTTGTCATGGCAGTGATCATACAGTAGTTTTCTTTACTTCTACCTACACAACCAATGTATATCACCACTAATGTTATCATGGCAGTGATCATACAGTAGTTTTCTTTACTTCTACCTATACAACCAATGTATATCACCACTAATGTTATCATGGCAGTGATCATACAGTAGTTTTCTTTACTTCTACCTATACAACCAATGTATATCACCACTAATGTTGTCATGGCAGTGATGATACAGTAGTTTTCTTTACTTTTACCTATACAACCAATGTATATCACCACTAATATTAACATGGCAGTGATCATACAGTAGTTTTCTTTACTTCTACCTATACAAACAATGTATATCACCACTAATATTATCATGGCAGTGATCATACAGTAGTTTTCTTTACTTCTACCTATACAAACAATGTATATCACCACTAATATTATCATGGAAGTGATCATACAGTAGTTTTCTTTACTTCTACCTATACAAACAATGTATATCACCACTAATGTTATCATGGCAGTGATCATACAGTAGTTTTCTTTACTTTTACCTATACAACCAATGTATATCACCACTAATATTATCATGGCAGTGATCATACGGTAGTTTTCTTTACTTCTACCTATACAACCAATATATATCACCACTAATGTTATCATGGCAGTGATCATACAGTAGTTTTCTTTACTTCTACCTATACAACCAATGTATATCACCACTAATGTTATCATGGCAGTGATCATACAGTAGTTTTCTTTACTTTTACCAATACAAACAATGTATATCACCACTAATATTATCATGGCAGTGATCATACAGTAGTTTTCTTTACTTCTACCTATGCAAACAATGTATATCACCACTAATGTTATCATGGCAGTGATCATACAGTAGTTTTCTTTACTTCTACCTATACAAACAATGTATATCACCACTAATATTATCATGGCAGTGATCATACAGTAGTTTTCTTTACTTCTACTAATACAAACAATGTATATCACCACTAATGTTATCATGGCAGTGATGATACAGTAGTTTTCTTTACTTCTACCTATACAACCAATGTATATCACCACTAATATTATCATGGCAGTGATCATACAGTAGTTTTCTTTACTTCTACCTATACAAACAATGTATATCACCACTAATATTATCATGGCAGTGATCATACAGTACTTTTCTTTACTTCTACCTATACAACCAATGTATATCACCACTAATGTTATCATGGCAGTGATCATACGGTAGTTTTCTTTACTTCTACCTATACAAACAATGTATATCACCACTAATGTTGTCATGGCAGTGATCATACAGTAGTTTTCTTTACTTCTACCTACACAACCAATGTATATCACCACTAATGTTATCATGGCAGTGATCATACAGTAGTTTTCTTTACTTTTACCTATACAACCAATGTATATCACCACTAATGTTATCATGGCAGTGATCATACGGTAGTTTTCTTTACTTCTACCTATACAACCAATATATATCACCACTAATGTTATCATGGCAGTGATCATACAGTAGTTTTCTTTACTTCTACCTATACAACCAATGTATATCACCACTAATGTTATCATGGCAGTGATCATACAGTACTTTTCTTTACTTCTACCTATACAAACAATGTATATCATCACTAATGTTATCATGGCAGTGATCATACAGTAGTTTTCTTTACTTTTACCTATACAACCAATGTATATCACCACTAATGTTATCATGGCAGTGATCATACAGTAGTTTTCTTTACTTCTACCTATACAAACAATGTATATCACCACTAATGTTATCATGGCAGTGATCATACGGTAGTTTTCTTTACTTCTACCTATACAAACAATGTATATCACCACTAATGTTATCATGGCAGTGATGATACAGTAGTTTTCTTTACTTCTACCTATACAACCAATGTATATCACCACTAATATTATCATGGCAGTGATCATACAGTAGTTTTCTTTACTTCTACCTATGCAAACAATGTATATCACCACTAATATTATCATGGCAGTGATCATACAGTACTTTTCTTTACTTCTACCTATACAACCAATGTATATCACCACTAATGTTATTATGGCAGTGATCATACGGTAGTTTTCTTTACTTCTACTTATACAAACAATGTATATCACCACTAATGTTGTCATGGCAGTGATCATACAGTAGTTTTCTTTACTTCTAACTACACAACCAATGTATATCACCACTAATGTTATCATGGCAGTGATCATACAGTAGTTTTCTTTACTTCTACCTATACAACCAATGTATATCACCACTAATGTTATCATGGCAGTGATCATACAGTAGTTTTCTTTACTTCTACCTATACAACCAATGTATATCACCACTAATGTTATCATGGCAGTGATGATACAGTAGTTTTCTTTACTTTTACCTATACAACCAATGTATATCACCACTAATATTAACATGGCAGTGATCATACAGTAGTTTTCTTTACTTCTACCTATACAAACAATGTATATCACCACTAATATTATCATGGCAGTGATCATACAGTAGTTTTCTTTACTTCTACCTATACAAACAATGTATATCACCACTAATATTATCATGGCAGTGATCATACAGTAGTTTTCTTTACTTCTACCTATACAAACAATGTATATCACCACTAATGTTATCATGGCAGTGATCATACAGTAGTTTTCTTTACTTTTACCTATACAACCAATGTATATCACCACTAATATTATCATGGCAGTGATCATACGGTAGTTTTCTTTACTTCTACCTATACAACCAATATATATCACCACTAATGTTATCATGGCAGTGATCATACAGTAGTTTTCTTTACTTCTACCTATACAACCAATGTATATCACCACTAATGTTATCATGGCAGTGATCATACAGTAGTTTTCTTTACTTTTACCAATACAAACAATGTATATCACCACTAATATTATCATGGCAGTGATCATACAGTAGTTTTCTTTACTTCTACCTATACAAACAATGTATATCACCACTAATGTTATCATGGCAGTGATCATACAGTAGTTTTCTTTACTTCTACCTATACAAACAATGTATATCACCACTAATATTATCATGGCAGTGATCATACAGTAGTTTTCTTTACTTCTACCTATACAACCAATGTATATCACCACTAATGTTATCATGGCAGTGATCATACAGTAGTTTTCTTTACTTCTACCTATACAAACAATGTATATCACCACTAATGTTGTCATGGCAGTGATCATACAGTAGTTTTCTTTACTTCTACCTACACAACCAATGTATATCACCACTAATGTTATCATGGCAGTGATCATACAGTAGTTTTCTTTACTTCTACCTATACAACCAATGTATATCACCACTAATGTTATCATGGCAGTGATCATGCAGTAGTTTTCTTTACTTCTACCTATACAACCAATGTATATCACCACTAATGTTGTCATGGCAGTGATGATACAGTAATTTTCTTTACTTTTACCTATACAACCAATGTATATCACCACTAATGTTATCATGGCAGTGATGATACAGTAGTTTTCTTTACTTCTACCTATACAACCAATATATATCACCACTAATGTTATCATGGCAGTGATCATACAGTAGTTTTGTTTACTTCTACCTATACAACCAATGTATATCGCCACTAATGTTATCATGGCAGTGAACATACAGTAGTTTTCTTTACTTCTACCTATACAACCAATGTATATCACCACTAATGTTATCATGGCAGTGATCATACAGTAGTTTTCTTTACTTCTACCTATACAAACAATGTATATCACCACTAATGTTATCATGGCAGTGATCATACAGTAGTTTTCTTTACTTCTACCTATACAACCAATGTATATCACCACTAATGTTATCATGGCAGTGATGATACAGTACTTTTCTTTACTTCTACCTATACAAACAATGTATATCATCACTAATGTTATCATGGCAGTGATCATACAGTAGTTTTCTTTACTTTTACCTATACAACCAATGTATATCACCACTAATGTTATCATGGCAGTGATCATACAGTAGTTTTCTTTACTTCTACCTATACAAACAATGTATATCACCACTAATGTTATCATGGCAGTGATCATACAGTAGTTTTCTTTACTTCTACCTATACAAACAATGTATATCACCACTAATGTTATCATGGCAGTGATGATACAGTAGTTTTCTTTACTTCTACCTATACAACCAATGTATATCACCACTAATATTATCATGGCAGTGATCATACAGTAGTTTTCTTTACTTCTACCTATGCAAACAATGTATATCACCACTAATATTATCATGGCAGTGATCATACAGTACTTTTCTTTACTTCTACCTATACAACCAATGTATATCACCACTAATGTTATTATGGCAGTGATCATACGGTAGTTTTCTTTACTTCTACTTATACAAACAATGTATATCACCACTAATGTTGTCATGGCAGTGATCATACAGTAGTTTTCTTTACTTCTACCTACACAACCAATGTATATCACCACTAATGTTATCATGGCAGTGATCATACAGTAGTTTTCTTTACTTCTACCTATACAACCAATGTATATCACCACTAATGTTATCATGGCAGTGATCATACAGTAGTTTTCTTTACTTCTACCTATACAACCAATGTATATCACCACTAATGTTGTCATGGCAGTGATGATACAGTAGTTTTCTTTACTTTTACCTATACAACCAATGTATATCACCACTAATATTAACATGGCAGTGATCATACAGTAGTTTTCTTTACTTCTACCTATACAAACAATGTATATCACCACTAATATTATCATGGCAGTGATCATACAGTAGTTTTCTTTACTTCTACCTATACAAACAATGTATATCACCACTAATATTATCATGGAAGTGATCATACAGTAGTTTTCTTTACTTCTACCTATACAAACAATGTATATCACCACTAATGTTATCATGGCAGTGATCATACAGTAGTTTTCTTTACTTTTACCTATACAACCAATGTATATCACCACTAATATTATCATGGCAGTGATCATACGGTAGTTTTCTTTACTTCTACCTATACAACCAATATATATCACCACTAATGTTATCATGGCAGTGATCATACAGTAGTTTTCTTTACTTCTACCTATACAACCAATGTATATCACCACTAATGTTATCATGGCAGTGATCATACGGTAGTTTTCTTTACTTTTACCAATACAAACAATGTATATCACCACTAATATTATCATGGCAGTGATCATACAGTAGTTTTCTTTACTTCTACCTATGCAAACAATGTATATCACCACTAATGTTATCATGGCAGTGATCATACAGTAGTTTTCTTTACTTCTACCTATACAAACAATGTATATCACCACTAATATTATCATGGCAGTGATCATACAGTAGTTTTCTTTACTTCTACTTATACAAACAATGTATATCACCACTAATGTTATCATGGCAGTGATGATACAGTAGTTTTCTTTACTTCTACCTATACAACCAATGTATATCACCACTAATATTATCATGGCAGTGATCATACAGTAGTTTTCTTTACTTCTACCTATACAAACAATGTATATCACCACTAATATTATCATGGCAGTGATCATACAGTACTTTTCTTTACTTCTACCTATACAACCAATGTATATCACCACTAATGTTATCATGGCAGTGATCATACGGTAGTTTTCTTTACTTCTACCTATACAAACAATGTATATCACCACTAATGTTGTCATGGCAGTGATCATACAGTAGTTTTCTTTACTTCTACCTACACAACCAATGTATATCACCACTAATGTTATCATGGCAGTGATCATACAGTAGTTTTCTTTACTTTTACCTATACAACCAATGTATATCACCACTAATGTTATCATGGCAGTGATCATACGGTAGTTTTCTTTACTTCTACCTATACAACCAATATATATCACCACTAATGTTATCATGGCAGTGATCATACAGTAGTTTTCTTTACTTCTACCTATACAACCAATGTATATCACCACTAATGTTATCATGGCAGTGATCATACAGTACTTTTCTTTACTTCTACCTATACAAACAATGTATATCATCACTAATGTTATCATGGCAGTGATCATACAGTAGTTTTCTTTACTTTTACCTATACAACCAATGTATATCACCACTAATGTTATCATGGCAGTGATCATACAGTAGTTTTCTTTACTTCTACCTATACAAACAATGTATATCACCACTAATGTTATCATGGCAGTGATCATACGGTAGTTTTCTTTACTTCTACCTATACAAACAATGTATATCACCACTAATGTTATCATGGCAGTGATGATACAGTAGTTTTCTTTACTTCTACCTATACAACCAATGTATATCACCACTAATATTATCATGGCAGTGATCATACAGTAGTTTTCTTTACTTCTACCTATGCAAACAATGTATATCACCACTAATATTATCATGGCAGTGATCATACAGTACTTTTCTTTACTTCTACCTATACAACCAATGTATATCACCACTAATGTTATTATGGCAGTGATCATACGGTAGTTTTCTTTACTTCTACTTATACAAACAATGTATATCACCACTAATGTTGTCATGGCAGTGATCATACAGTAGTTTTCTTTACTTCTACCTACACAACCAATGTATATCACCACTAATGTTATCATGGCAGTGATCATACAGTAGTTTTCTTTACTTCTACCTATACAACCAATGTATATCACCACTAATGTTATCATGGCAGTGATCATACAGTAGTTTTCTTTACTTCTACCTATACAACCAATGTATATCACCACTAATGTTGTCATGGCAGTGATGATACAGTAGTTTTCTTTACTTTTACCTATACAACCAATGTATATCACCACTAATATTAACATGGCAGTGATCATACAGTAGTTTTCTTTACTTCTACCTATACAAACAATGTATATCACCACTAATATTATCATGGCAGTGATCATACAGTAGTTTTCTTTACTTCTACCTATACAAACAATGTATATCACCACTAATATTATCATGGCAGTGATCATACAGTAGTTTTCTTTACTTCTACCTATACAAACAATGTATATCACCACTAATGTTATCATGGCAGTGATCATACAGTAGTTTTCTTTACTTTTACCTATACAACCAATGTATATCACCACTAATATTATCATGGCAGTGATCATACGGTAGTTTTCTTTACTTCTACCTATACAACCAATATATATCACCACTAATGTTATCATGGCAGTGATCATACAGTAGTTTTCTTTACTTCTACCTATACAACCAATGTATATCACCACTAATGTTATCATGGCAGTGATCATACAGTAGTTTTCTTTACTTTTACCAATACAAACAATGTATATCACCACTAATATTATCATGGCAGTGATCATACAGTAGTTTTCTTTACTTCTACCTATACAAACAATGTATATCACCACTAATGTTATCATGGCAGTGATCATACAGTAGTTTTCTTTACTTCTACCTATACAAACAATGTATATCACCACTAATATTATCATGGCAGTGATCATACGGTAGTTTTCTTTACTTCTACTTATACAAACAATGTATATCACCACTAATGTTATCATGGCAGTGATGATACAGTAGTTTTCTTTACTTCTACCTATACAACCAATGTATATCACCACTAATATTATCATGGCAGTGATCATACAGTAGTTTTCTTTACTTCTACCTATACAAACAATGTATATCACCACTAATATTATCATGGCAGTGATCATACAGTACTTTTCTTTACTTCTACCTATACAACCAATGTATATCACCACTAATGTTATCATGGCAGTGATCATACGGTAGTTTTCTTTACTTCTACCTATACAAACAATGTATATCACCACTAATGTTGTCATGGCAGTGATCATACAGTAGTTTTCTTTACTTCTACCTACACAACCAATGTATATCACCACTAATGTTATCATGGCAGTGATCATACAGTAGTTTTCTTTACTTCTACCTATACAACCAATGTATATCACCACTAATGTTATCATGGCAGTGATCATACAGTAGTTTTCTTTACTTCTACCTATACAACCAATGTATATCACCACTAATGTTGTCATGGCAGTGATGATACAGTAATTTTCTTTACTTTTACCTATACAACCAATGTATATCACCACTAATGTTATCATGGCAGTGATGATACAGTAGTTTTCTTTACTTCTACCTATACAACCAATATATATCACCACTAATGTTATCATGGCAGTGATCATACAGTAGTTTTCTTTACTTCTACCTATACAACCAATATATATCACCACTAATGTTATCATGGCAGTGATCATACAGTAGTTTTCTTTACTTCTACCTATACAACCAATGTATATCGCCACTAATGTTGTCATGTCAGTGATCATACAGTAGTTTTCTTTACTTCTACCTATACAACCAATATATATCACCACTAATGTTATCATGGCAGTGATCATACAGTAGTTTTGTTTACTTCTACCTATACAACCAATGTATATCGCCACTAATGTTATCATGGCAGTGAACATACAGTAGTTTTCTTTACTTCTACCTATACAACCAATGTATATCACCACTAATGTTATCATGGCAGTGATCATACAGTAGTTTTCTTTACTTTTACCTATACAAACAATGTATATCACCACTAATGTTATCATGGCAGTGATCATACAGTAGTTTTCTTTACTTCTACCTATACAACCAATGTATATCACCACTAATGTTATCATGGCAGTGATCATACAGTACTTTTCTTTACTTTTACCTGTACAACCAATGTATATCACCACTAATATTATCATGGCAGTGATCATACAGTAGTTTTCTTTACTTCTACCTATACAACCAATGTATATCACCACTAATATTATCATGGCAGTGATCATACAGTAGTTTTCTTTACTTCTACCTATACAACCAATATATATCACCACTAATGTTATCATGGCAGTGATCATACAGTAGTTTTCTTTACTTCTACATATACAAGCAATGTATATCACCACTAATGTTATCATGGCAGTGATCATACAGTAGTTTTCTTTACTTTTACCAATACAAACAATGTATATCACCACTAATATTATCATGGCAGTGATCATACAGTAGTTTTCTTTACTTCTACCTATACAAACAATGTATATCACCACTAATGTTATCATGGCAGTGATCATACAGTAGTTTTCTTTACTTCTACCTATACAAACAATGTATATCACCACTAATATTATCATGGCAGTGATCATACGGTAGTTTTCTTTACTTCTACTTATACAAACAATGTATATCACCACTAATGTTATCATGGCAGTGATGATACAGTAGTTTTCTTTACTTCTACCTATACAACCAATGTATATGACCACTAATATTATCATGGCAGTGATCATACAGTAGTTTTCTTTACTTCTACCTATACAAACAATGTATATCACCACTAATATTATCATGGCAGTGATCATACAGTACTTTTCTTTACTTCTACCTATACAACCAATGTATATCACCACTAATGTTATCATGGCAGTGATCATACGGTAGTTTTCTTTACTTCTACATATACAAACAATGTATATCACCACTAATGTTGTCATGGCAGTGATCATACAGTAGTTTTCTTTACTTCTACCTACACAACCAATGTATATCACCACTAATGTTATCATGGCAGTGATCATACAGTAGTTTTCTTTACTTCTACATATACAACCAATGTATATCACCACTAATGTTATCATGGCAGTGATCATACAGTAGTTTTCTTTACTTCTACCTATACAACCAATATATATCACCACTAATGTTATCATGGCAGTGATCATACAGTAGTTTTCTTTACTTCTACCTATACAACCAATGTATATCGCCACTAATGTTGTCATGGCAGTGATCATACAGTAGTTTTCTTTACTTCTACCTATACAACCAATATATATCACCACTAATGTTATCATGGCAGTGATCATACAGTAGTTTTCTTTACTTCTACCTATACAACCAATGTATATCACCACTAATGTTATCATGGCAGTGATCATACAGTAGTTTTCTTTACTTTTACCTATACAACCAATGTATATCACCACTAATATTATCATGGCAGTGATCATACGGTAGTTTTCTTTACTTCTACCTATACAACCAATATATATCACCACTAATGTTATCATGGCAGTGATCATACAGTAGTTTTCTTTACTTCTACCTATACAACCAATGTATATCACCACTAATGTTATCATGGCAGTGATCATACAGTAGTTTTCTTTACTTTTACCAATACAAACAATGTATATCACCACTAATATTATCATGGCAGTGATCATACAGTAGTTTTCTTTACTTCTACCTATGCAAACAATGTATATCACCACTAATGTTATCATGGCAGTGATCATACAGTAGTTTTCTTTACTTCTACCTATACAAACAATGTATATCACCACTAATATTATCATGGGAGTGATCATACAGTAGTTTTCTTTACTTCTACTTATACAAACAATGTATATCACCACTAATGTTATCATGGCAGTGATGATACAGTAGTTTTCTTTACTTCTACCTATACAACCAATGTATATCACCACTAATATTATCATGGCAGTGATCATACGGTAGTTTTCTTTACTTCTACCTATACAAACAATGTATATCACCACTAATATTATCATGGCAGTGATCATACAGTACTTTTCTTTACTTCTACCTATACAACCAATGTATATCACCACTAATGTTATCATGGCAGTGATCATACGGTAGTTTTCTTTACTTCTACCTATACAAACAATGTATATCACCACTAATGTTGTCATGGCAGTGATCATACAGTAGTTTTCTTTACTTCTACCTACACAACCAATGTATATCACCACTAATGTTATCATGGCAGTGATCATACAGTAGTTTTCTTTACTTTTACCTATACAACCAATGTATATCACCACTAATGTTATCATGGCAGTGATCATACGGTAGTTTTCTTTACTTCTACCTATACAACCAATATATATCACCACTAATGTTATCATGGCAGTGATCATACAGTAGTTTTCTTTACTTCTACCTATACAACCAATGTATATCACCACTAATGTTATCATGGCAGTGATCATACAGTACTTTTCTTTACTTCTACCTATACAAACAATGTATATCATCACTAATGTTATCATGGCAGTGATCATACAGTAGTTTTCTTTACTTTTACCTATACAACCAATGTATATCACCACTAATGTTATCATGGCAGTGATCATACAGTAGTTTTCTTTACTTCTACCTATACAAACAATGTATATCACCACTAATGTTATCATGGCAGTGATCATACGGTAGTTTTCTTTACTTCTACCTATACAAACAATGTATATCACCACTAATGTTATCATGGCAGTGATGATACAGTAGTTTTCTTTACTTCTACCTATACAACCAATGTATATCACCACTAATATTATCATGGCAGTGATCATACAGTAGTTTTCTTTACTTCTACCTATGCAAACAATGTATATCACCACTAATATTATCATGGCAGTGATCATACAGTACTTTTCTTTACTTCTACCTATACAACCAATGTATATCACCACTAATGTTATTATGGCAGTGATCATACGGTAGTTTTCTTTACTTCTACTTATACAAACAATGTATATCACCACTAATGTTGTCATGGCAGTGATCATACAGTAGTTTTCTTTACTTCTACCTATACAAACAATGTATATCACCACTAATATTATCATGGCAGTGATCATACGGTAGTTTTCTTTACTTCTACTTATACAAACAATGTATATCACCACTAATGTTATCATGGCAGTGATGATACAGTAGTTTTCTTTACTTCTACCTATACAACCAATGTATATCACCACTAATATTATCATGGCAGTGATCATACAGTAGTTTTCTTTACTTCTACCTATACAAACAATGTATATCACCACTAATATTATCATGGCAGTGATCATAC
Source organism: Bathymodiolus brooksi (assembly GCA_963680875.1). Classification (NCBI taxonomy): domain Eukaryota; kingdom Metazoa; phylum Mollusca; class Bivalvia; order Mytilida; family Modiolidae; genus Bathymodiolus; species Bathymodiolus brooksi. The sequence continues at coordinate 30,942,831 of OY804576.1, forward strand.
AGTACTTTTCTTTACTTCTACCTATACAACCAATGTATATCACCACTAATGTTATCATGGCAGTGATCATACGGTAGTTTTCTTTACTTCTACCTATACAAACAATGTATATCACCACTAATGTTGTCATGGCAGTGATCATACAGTAGTTTTCTTTACTTCTACCTACACAACCAATGTATATCACCACTAATGTTATCATGGCAGTGATCATACAGTAGTTTTCTTTACTTCTACCTATACAACCAATGTATATCACCACTAATGTTATCATGGCAGTGATCATACAGTAGTTTTCTTTACTTCTACCTATACAACCAATGTATATCACCACTAATGTTGTCATGGCAGTGATGATACAGTAATTTTCTTTACTTTTACCTATACAACCAATGTATATCACCACTAATGTTATCATGGCACTGATGATACAGTAGTTTTCTTTACTTCTACCTATACAACCAATATATATCACCACTAATGTTATCATGGCAGTGATCATACAGTAGTTGTCTTTACTTCTACCTATACAACCAATATATATCACCACTAATGTTATCATGGCAGTGATCATACAGTAGTTTTCTTTACTTCTACCTATACAAACAATGTATATCACCACTAATGTTATCATGGCAGTGATCATACAGTAGTTTTCTTTACTTCTACCTATACAACCAATGTATATCACCACTAATGTTATCATGGCAGTGATCATACAGTAGTTTTCTTTACTTTTACCTGTACAACCAATGTATATCACCACTAATATTATCATGGCAGTGATCATACAGTAGTTTTCTTTACTTCTACCTATACAACCAATGTATATCACCACTAATATTATCATGGCAGTGATCATACAGTAGTTTTCTTTACTTCTACCTATACAACCAATATATATCACCACTAATGTTATCATGGCAGTGATCATACAGTAGTTTTCTTTACTTCTACATATACAAGCAATGTATATCACCACTAATGTTATCATGGCAGTGATCATACAGTAGTTTTCTTTACTTTTACCAATACAAACAATGTATATCACCACTAATATTATCATGGCAGTGATCATACAGTAGTTTTCTTTACTTCTACCTATACAAACAATGTATATCACCACTAATGTTATCATGGCAGTGATCATACAGTAGTTTTCTTTACTTCTACCTATACAAACAATGTATATCACCACTAATATTATCATGGCAGTGATCATACGGTAGTTTTCTTTACTTCTACTTATACAAACAATGTATATCACCACTAATGTTATCATGGCAGTGATGATACAGTAGTTTTCTTTACTTCTACCTATACAACCAATGTATATCACCACTAATATTATCATGGCAGTGATCATACAGTAGTTTTCTTTACTTCTACCTATACAAACAATGTATATCACCACTAATATTATCATGGCAGTGATCATACAGTACTTTTCTTTACTTCTACCTATACAACCAATGTATATCACCACTAATGTTATCATGGCAGTGATCATACGGTAGTTTTCTTTACTTCTACATATACGAACAATGTATATCACCACTAATGTTGTCATGGCAGTGATCATACAGTAGTTTTCTTTACTTCTACCTACACAACCAATGTATATCACCACTAATGTTATCATGGCAGTGATCATACAGTAGTTTTCTTTACTTCTACATATACAACCAATGTATATCACCACTAATGTTATCATGGCAGTGATCATACAGTAGTTTTCTTTACTTCTACCTATACAACCAATATATATCACCACTAATGTTATCATGGCAGTGATCATACAGTAGTTTTCTTTACTTCTACCTATACAACCAATGTATATCGCCACTAATGTTGTCATGGCAGTGATCATACAGTAGTTTTCTTTACTTCTACCTATACAACCAATATATATCACCACTAATGTTATCATGGCAGTGATCATACAGTAGTTTTCTTTACTTCTACCTATACAACCAATGTATATCACCACTAATGTTATCATGGCAGTGATCATACAGTAGTTTTCTTTACTTTTACCTATACAACCAATGTATATCACCACTAATATTATCATGGCAGTGATCATACGGTAGTTTTCTTTACTTCTACCTATACAACCAATATATATCACCACTAATGTTATCATGGCAGTGATCATACAGTAGTTTTCTTTACTTCTACCTATACAACCAATGTATATCACCACTAATGTTATCATGGCAGTGATCATACAGTAGTTTTCTTTACTTTTACCAATACAAACAATGTATATCACCACTAATATTATCATGGCAGTGATCATACAGTAGTTTTCTTTACTTCTACCTATGCAAACAATGTATATCACCACTAATGTTATCATGGCAGTGATCATACAGTAGTTTTCTTTACTTCTACCTATACAAACAATGTATATCACCACTAATATTATCATGGGAGTGATCATACAGTAGTTTTCTTTACTTCTACTTATACAAACAATGTATATCACCACTAATGTTATCATGGCAGTGATGATACAGTAGTTTTCTTTACTTCTACCTATACAACCAATGTATATCACCACTAATATTATCATGGCAGTGATCATACAGTAGTTTTCTTTACTTCTACCTATACAAACAATGTATATCACCACTAATATTATCATGGCAGTGATCATACAGTACTTTTCTTTACTTCTACCTATACAACCAATGTATATCACCACTAATGTTATCATGGCAGTGATCATACGGTAGTTTTCTTTACTTCTACCTATACAAACAATGTATATCACCACTAATGTTGTCATGGCAGTGATCATACAGTAGTTTTCTTTACTTCTACCTACACAACCAATGTATATCACCACTAATGTTATCATGGCAGTGATCATACAGTAGTTTTCTTTACTTTTACCTATACAACCAATGTATATCACCACTAATGTTATCATGGCAGTGATCATACGGTAGTTTTCTTTACTTCTACCTATACAACCAATATATATCACCACTAATGTTATCATGGCAGTGATCATACAGTAGTTTTCTTTACTTCTACCTATACAACCAATGTATATCACCACTAATGATATCATGGCAGTGATCATACAGTACTTTTCTTTACTTCTACCTATACAAACAATGTATATCATCACTAATGTTATCATGGCAGTGATCATACAGTAGTTTTCTTTACTTTTACCTATACAACCAATGTATATCACCACTAATGTTATCATGGCAGTGATCATACAGTAGTTTTCTTTACTTCTACCTATACAAACAATGTATATCACCACTAATGTTATCATGGCAGTGATCATACGGTAGTTTTCTTTACTTCTACCTATACAAACAATGTATATCACCACTAATGTTATCATGGCAGTGATGATACAGTAGTTTTCTTTACTTCTACCTATACAACCAATGTATATCACCACTAATATTATCATGGCAGTGATCATACAGTAGTTTTCTTTACTTCTACCTATGCAAACAATGTATATCACCACTAATATTATCATGGCAGTGATCATACAGTACTTTTCTTTACTTCTACCTATACAACCAATGTATATCACCACTAATGTTATTATGGCAGTGATCATACGGTAGTTTTCTTTACTTCTACTTATACAAACAATGTATATCACCACTAATGTTGTCATGGCAGTGATCATACAGTAGTTTTCTTTACTTCTACCTATACAAACAATGTATATCACCACTAATATTATCATGGCAGTGATCATACGGTAGTTTTCTTTACTTCTACTTATACAAACAATGTATATCACCACTAATGTTATCATGGCAGTGATGATACAGTAGTTTTCTTTACTTCTACCTATACAACCAATGTATATCACCACTAATATTATCATGGCAGTGATCATACAGTAGTTTTCTTTACTTCTACCTATACAAACAATGTATATCACCACTAATATTATCATGGCAGTGATCATACAGTACTTGTCTTTTCTTCTACCTATACAACCAATGTATATCACCACTAATGTTATCATGGCAGTGATCATACGGTAGTTTTCTTTACTTCTACCTATACAAACAATGTATATCACCACTAATGTTGTCATGGCAGTGATCATACAGTAGTTTTCTTTACTTCTACCTACACAACCAATGTATATCACCACTAATGTTATCATGGCAGTGATCATACAGTAGTTTTCTTTACTTCTACCTATACAACCAATGTATATCACCACTAATGTTATCATGGCAGTGATCATACAGTAGTTTTCTTTACTTCTACCTATACAACCAATGTATATCACCACTAATGTTGTCATGGCAGTGATGATACAGTAATTTTCTTTACTTTTACCTATACAACCAATGTATATCACCACTAATGTTATCATGGCAGTGATGATACAGTAGTTTTCTTTACTTCTACCTATACAACCAATATATATCACCACTAATGTTATCATGGCAGTGATCATACAGTAGTTTTCTTTACTTCTACCTATACAACCAATATATATCACCACTAATGTTATCATGGCAGTGATCATACAGTAGTTTTCTTTACTTCTACCTATACAACCAATGTATATCGCCACTAATGTTGTCATGGCAGTGATCATACAGTAGTTTTCTTTACTTCTACCTATACAACCAATATATATCACCACTAATGTTATCATGGCAGTGATCATACAGTAGTTTTGTTTACTTCTACCTATACAACCAATGTATATCGCCACTAATGTTATCATGGCAGTGAACATACAGTAGTTTTCTTTACTTCTACCTATACAACCAATGTATATCACCACTAATGTTATCATGGCAGTGATCATACAGTAGTTTTCTTTACTTCTACCTATACAAACAATGTATATCACCACTAATGTTATCATGGCAGTGATCATACAGCAGTTTTCTTTACTTCTACCTATACAACCAATGTATATCACCACTAATGTTATCATGGCAGTGATCATACAGTAGTTTTCTTTACTTTTACCTGTACAACCAATGTATATCACCACTAATATTATCATGGCAGTGATCATACAGTAGTTTTCTTTACTTCTACCTATACAACCAATGTATATCACCACTAATATTATCATGGCAGTGATCATACAGTAGTTTTCTTTACTTCTACCTATACAACCAATATATATCACCACTAATGTTATCATGGCAGTGATCATACAGTAGTTTTCTTTACTTCTACCTATACAACCAATGTATATCACCACTAATGTTATCATGGCAGTGATCATACAGTAGTTTTCTTTACTTTTACCAATACAAACAATGTATATCACCACTAATATTATCATGGCAGTGATCATACAGTAGTTTTCTTTACTTCTACCTATACAAACAATGTATATCACCACTAATGTTATCATGGCAGTGATCATACAGTAGTTTTCTTTACTTCTACCTATACAAACAATGTATATCACCACTAATATTATCATGGCAGTGATCATACGGTAGTTTTCTTTACTTCTACTTATACAAACAATGTATATCACCACTAATGTTATCATGGCAGTGATGATACAGTAGTTTTCTTTACTTCTACCTATACAACCAATGTATATCACCACTAATATTATCATGGCAGTGATCATACAGTAGTTTTCTTTACTTCTACCAATACAAACAATGTATATCACCACTAATATTATCATGGCAGTGATCATACAGTACTTTTCTTTACTTCTACCTATACAACCAATGTATATCACCACTAATGTTATCATGGCAGTGATCATACAGTAGTTTTCTTTACTTCTACATATACAAACAATGTATATCACCACTAATGTTGTCATGGCAGTGATCATACAGTAGTTTTCTTTACTTCTACCTACACAACCAATGTATATCACCACTAATGTTATCATGGCAGTGATCATACAGTAGTTTTCTTTACTTCTACCTATACAACCAATGTATATCACCACTAATGTTATCATGGCAGTGATCATACAGTAGTTTTCTTTACTTCTACCTATACAACCAATGTATATCACCACTAATGTTATCATGGCAGTGATCATACAGTAGTTTTCTTTACTTTTACCTATACAACCAATGTATATCACCACTAATATTATCATGGCAGTGATCATACAGTAGTTTTCTTTACTTCTACCTATACAAACAATGTATATCACCACTAATATTATCATGGCAGTGATCATACAGTAGTTTTCTTTACTTCTACCTATACAAACAATGTATATCACCACTAATATTATCATGGCAGTGATCATACAGTAGTTTTCTTTACTTCTACCTATACAAACAATGTTTATCACCACTAATGTTATCATGGCAGTGATGATACAGTAGTTTTCTTTACTTCTACCTATACAACCAATGTATATCACCACTAATATTATCATGGCAGTGATCATACAGTAGTTTTCTTTTCTTCTACCTATACAAACAATGTATATCACCACTAATGTTATCATGGCAGTGATCATACAGTAGTTTTCTTTACTTCTGCCTATACAACCAATGTATATCACCACTAATGTTGTCATGGCAGTGATCATACAGTAGTTTTCTTTACTTCTACCTATACAACCAATGTATATCACCACTAATGTTATCATGGCAGTGATCATACAGTAGTTTTCTTTACTTCTACCTACACAACCAATGTATATCACCACTAATGCTATCATGGCAGTGATCATACAGTAGTTTTCTTTACTTCTACCTACACAACCAATGTATATCACCACTAATGTTATCATGGCAGTGATCATACAGTAGTTTTCTTTACTTCTACCTATACAAACAATGTATATCACCACTAAAATTATCATGGCAGTAATCATACAGTAGTTTTCTTTACTTCTACCTATACAACCAATGTATATCACCACTAATGTTATCATGGCAGTGATCATACAGTAGTTTTTTTTACTTCTACCTATACAAACAATGTATATCACCACTAATGTTATCATGGCAGTGATCATACAGTAGTTTTCTTTACTTCTACCTATACAACCAATGTATATCGCCACTAATGTTGTCATGGCAGTGATCATACAGTAGTTTTCTTTACTTCTACCTATACAACCAATGTATATCACCACTAATGTTATCATGGCAGTGATCATACAGTAGTTTTCTTTACTTCTACCTATACAACCAATGTATATCACCACTAATGTTATCATGGCAGTGATCATACAGTACTTTTCTTTACTTCTACCTATACAAACAATGTATATCATCACTAATGTTATCATGGCAGTGATCATACAGTAGTTTCTTTACTTTTACCTATACAACCAATGTATATCACCACTAATGTTATCATGGCAGTGATCATACAGTAGTTTTCTTTACTTCTACCTATACAAACAATGTATATCACCACTAATATTATCATGGCAGTGATCATACAGTAGTTTTCTTTACTTCTACCTATACAAACAATGTATATCACCACTAATGTTATCATGGCAGTGATCATACAGTAGTTTTCTTTACTTCTACCTATACAAACAATGTATATCACCACTAATATTATCATGGCAGTGATCATACAGTAGTTTTCTTTACTTCTACCTATACAACCAATGTATATCACCCCTAATGTTATCATGGCAGTGATCATACAGTAGTTTTCTTTACTTTTACCTATACAAACAATGTATATCACCACTAATGTTATCATGGCAGTGATCATACAGTAGTTTTCTTTACTTCTACCTATACAAACAATGTATATCACCACTAATATTATCATGGCAGTGATCATAGAGTAGTTTTCTTTACTTCTACCTATACAAACAATGTATATCACCACTAATATTATCATGGCAGTGATCATACAGTAGTTTTCTTTACTTCTACCTATACAAACAATGTATATCACCACTAATGTTATCATGGCAGTGATCATACAGTAGTTTTCTTTACTTTTACCTATACAACCAATGTATATCACCACTAATGTTATCATGGCAGTGATCATACAGTAGTTTTCTTTACTTCTACCTATACAACCAATGTATATCGCCACTAATGTTGTCATGGCAGTGATCATACAGTACTTTTCTTTAGTTCTACCTATACAACCAATATATATCACCACTAATGTTATCATGGCAGTGATCATACAGTAGTTTTCTTTACTTCTACCTATACAACCAATGTATATCGCCACTAATGTTATCATGGCAGTGATCATACAGTAGTTTTCTTTACTTCTACCTATACAACCAATGTATATCACCACTAATGTTATCATGGCAGTGATCATACAGTAGTTTTCTTTACTTCTACCTATACAAACAATGTATATCACCACTAATGTTATCATGGCAGTGATCATACAGTAGTTTTCTTTACTTCTACCTATACAACCAATGTATATCACCACTAATGTTATCATGGCAGTGATCATACAGTAGTTTTCTTTACTTTTACCTATACAACCAATGTATATCACCACTAATATTATCATGGCAGTGATCATACAGTAGTTTTCTTTACTTCTACCTATACAAACAATGTATATCACCACTAATATTATTATGGCAGTGATCATACAGTAGTTTTCTTTACTTCTACCTATACAAACAATGTATATCACCACTAATGTTATCATGGCAGTGATCATACGGTAGTTTTCTTTACTTCTACCTATACAACCAATGTATATCACCACTAATGTTATCATGGCAGTGATCATACAGTAGTTTTCTTTACTTTTACCTATACAACCAATGTATATCACCACTAATATTATCATGGCAGTGATCATACAGTAGTTTTCTTTACTTCTACCTATACAAACAATGTATATCACCACTAATATTATCATGGCAGTGATCATACAGTAGTTTTCTTTACTTCTACCTATACAACCAATGTATATCACCCCTAATGTTATCATGGCAGTGATCATACAGTAGTTTTCTTTACTTTTACCTATACAAACAATGTATATCACCACTAATGTTATCATGGCAGTGATCATACAGTAGTTTTCTTTACTTCTACCTATACAAACAATGTATATCACCACTAATATTATCATGGCAGTGATCATAGAGTAGTTTTCTTTACTTCTACCTATACAAACAATGTATATCACCACTAATATTATCATGGCAGTGATCATACAGTAGTTTTCTTTACTTCTACCTATACAAACAATGTATATCACCACTAATGTTATCATGGCAGTGATCATACAGTAGTTTTCTTTACTTTTACCTATACAACCAATGTATATCACCACTAATGTTATCATGGCAGTGATCATACAGTAGTTTTCTTTACTTCTACCTATACAACCAATGTATATCGCCACTAATGTTGTCATGGCAGTGATCATACAGTACTTTTCTTTAGTTCTACCTATACAACCAATATATATCACCACTAATGTTATCATGGCAGTGATCATACAGTAGTTTTCTTTACTTCTACCTATACAACCAATGTATATCGCCACTAATGTTATCATGGCAGTGATCATACAGTAGTTTTCTTTACTTCTACCTATACAACCAATGTATATCACCACTAATGTTATCATGGCAGTGATCATACAGTAGTTTTCTTTACTTCTACCTATACAAACAATGTATATCACCACTAATGTTATCATGGCAGTGATCATACAGTAGTTTTCTTTACTTCTACCTATACAACCAATGTATATCACCACTAATGTTATCATGGCAGTGATCATACAGTAGTTTTCTTTACTTTTACCTATACAACCAATGTATATCACCACTAATATTATCATGGCAGTGATCATACAGTAGTTTTCTTTACTTCTACCTATACAAACAATGTATATCACCACTAATATTATCATGGCAGTGATCATACAGTAGTTTTCTTTACTTCTACCTATACAAACAATGTATATCACCACTAATGTTATCATGGCAGTGATCATACGGTAGTTTTCTTTACTTCTACCTATACAACCAATGTATATCACCACTAATGTTATCATGGCAGTGATCATACAGTAGTTTTCTTTACTTTTACCTATACAACCAATGTATATCACCACTAATATTATCATGGCAGTGATCATACAGTAGTTTTCTTTACTTCTACCTATACAAACAATGTATATCACCACTAATATTATCATGGCAGTGATCATACAGTAGTTTTCTTTACTTCTACCTATACAAACAATGTATATCACCACTAATGTTATCATGGCAGTGATCATACAGTAGTTTTCTTTACTTCTACCTATACAACCAATGTATATCACCACTAATGTTATCATGGCAGTGATCATACAGTAGTTTTCTTTACTTTTACCTATACAAACAATGTATATCACCACTAATATTATCATGGCAGTGATCATACAGTAGTTTTCTTTACTTCTACCTATACAAACAATGTATATCACCACTAATGTTATCATGGCAGTGATCATACAGTAGTTTTCTTTACTTCTACCTATACAAACAATGTATATTACCACTAATATTATCATGGCAGTGATCATACAGTAGTTTTCTTTACTTCTACCTATACAAACAATGTATATCACCACTAATGTTATCATGGCAGTGATGATACAGTAGTTTTCTTTACTTCTACCTATACAACCAATGTATATCACCACTAATATTATCATGGCAGTGATCATACAGTAGTTTTCTTTACTTCTACCTATACAAACAATGTATATCACCACTAATATTATCATGGCAGTGATCATACAGTACTTTTCTTTACTTCTACCTATACAACCAATGTATATCACCACTAATGTTATCATGGCAGGGATCATACGGTAGTTTTCTTTACTTCTACCTATACAAACAATGTATATCACCACTAATGTTGTCATGGCAGTGATCATACAGTAGTTTTCTTTACTTCTACCTACACAACCAATGTATATCACCACTAATGTTATCATGGCAGTGATCATACAGTAGTTTTCTTTACTTCTACCTATACAACCAATGTATATCACCACTAATGTTATAATAGCAGTGATCATGCAGTAGTTTTCTTTACTTCTACCTATACAACCAATGTATATCACCACTAATGTTGTCATGGCAGTGATGATACAGTAGTTTTCTTTACTTTTACCTATACAACCAATGTATATCACCACTAATGTTATCATGGCAGTGATGATACAGTAGTTTTCTTTACTTCTACCTATACAACCAATGTATATCACCACTAATGTTGTCATGGCAGTGATCATACAGTAGTTTTCTTTACTTCTACCTATACAACCAATATATATAACCACTAATGTTATCATGGCAGTGATCATACAGTAGTTTTCTTTACTTCTACCTATACAACCAATGTATATCGCCACTAATGTTGTCATGGCAGTGATCATACAGTAGTTTTCTTTACTTCTACCTATACAACCAATATATATCACCACTAATGTTATCATGGCAGTGATCATACAGTAGTTTTCTTTACTTCTACCTATACAACGAATGTTTATCGCCACTAATGTTATCATGGCAGTGAACATACAGTAGTTTTCTTTACTTCTACCTATACAACCAATGTATATCACCACTAATGTTATCATGGCAGTGATCATACAGTAGTTTTCTTTGCTTCTACCTATACAAACAATGTATATCACCACTAATGTTATCATGGCAGTGATCATACAGTAGTTTTCTTTACTTCTACCTATACAACCAATGTATATCACCACTAATGTTATCATGGCAGTGATCATACAGTAGTTTTCTTTACTTTTACCTATACAACCAATGTATATCACCACTAATATTACCATGGCAGTGATCATACAGTAGTTTTCTTTACTTCTACCTATACAAACAATGTATATCACCACTAATATTATCATGGCAGTGATCATACAGTAGTTTTCTTTACTTCTACCTATACAAACAATGTATATCACCACTAATATTATCATGGCAGTGATCATACAGTAGTTTTCTTTACTTCTACCTATACAAACAATGTATATCACCACTAATGTTATCATGGCAGTGATCATACGGTAGTTTTCTTAACTTTTACCTATACAACCAATGTATATCACCACTAATGTTATCATGGCAGTGATCATACAGTAGTTTTCTTTACTTCTACCTATACAACCAATGTATATCACCACTAATGTTATCATGGCAGTGATCATACAGTAGTTTTCTTTACTTCTACCTATACAACCAATGTATATCACCACTAATGTTATCATGGCAGTGATCATACAGTAGTTTTCTTTACTTCTACCTATACAACCAATGTATATCACCACTAATGTTATCATGGCAGTGATCATACGGTAGTTTTCTTTACTTTTACCTATACAAACAATGCATATCACCACTAATATTATCATGGCAGTGATCATACAGTAGTTTTCTTTACTTCTACCTATACAACCAATGTATATCACCACTAATGTTATCATGGCAGTGATCATACGGTAGTTTTCTTTACTTCTACCTATACAACCAATGTATATCACCACTAATGTTATCATGGCAGTGATCATACAGTAGTTTTCTTTACTTCTACCTATACAAACAATGTATATCACCACTAATATTATCATGGCAGTGATCATACGGTAGTTTTCTTTACTTTTACCTATACAAACAATGCATATCACCACTAATATTATCATGGCAGTGATCATACGGTAGTTTTCTTTACTTTTACCTATACAACCAATATATATCACCACTAATGTTATCATGGCAGTGATCATACAGTAGTTTTCTTTACTTCTACCTATACAACCAATGTATATCACCACTAATGTTATCATGGCAGTGATCATACGGTAGTTTTCTTTACTTTTACCTATACAACCAATGTATATCACCACTAATATTATCATGGCAGTGATCATACAGTAGTTTTCTTTACTTCTACCTATGCAAACAATGTATATCACCACTAATATTATCATGGCAGTGATCATACAGTAGTTTTCTTTACTTCTACCTATACAAACAATGTATATCACCACTAATATTATCATGGCAGTGATCATACAGTAGTTTTCTTTACTTCTACCTATACAAACAATGTATATCACCACTAATGTTATCATGGCAGTGATCATACGGTAGTTTTCTTAACTTTTACCTATACAACCAATGTATATCACCCCTAATGTTATCATGGCAGTGATCATACAGTAGTTTTCTTTACTTCTACCTATACAACCAATATATATCACCACTAATGTTATCATGGCAGTGATCATACAGTAGTTTTCTTTACTTCTACCTATACAACCAATGTATATCACCACTAATGTTATCATGGCAGTGATCATACGGTAGTTTTCTTTACTTCTACCTATACAAACAATGTATATCACCACTAATATTATCATGGCAGTGATCATACGGTAGTTTTCTTTACTTCTACCTATACAAACAATGTATATCACCACTAATGTTATCATGGCAGTGATGATACAGTAGTTTTCTTTACTTCTACCTATACAACCAATGTATATCACCACTAATATTATCATGGCAGTGATCATACAGTAGTTTTCTTTTCTTCTACCTATACAAACAATGTATATCACCACTAATGTTATCATGGCAGTGATCATACAGTAGTTTTCTTTACTTCTACCTATACAACCAATGTATATCACCACTAATGTTGTCATGGCAGTGATCATACAGTAGTTTTCTTTACTTCTACCTATACAACCAATGTATATCACCACTAATGTTATCATGGCAGTGATCATACAGTAGTTTTCTTTACTTCTACCTACACAACCAATGTATATCACCACTAATGTTATCATGGCAGTGATCATACAGTACTTTTCTTTACTTCTACCTATACAACCAATGTATATCACCACTAATGTTATCATGGCAGTGATCATACAGTAGTTTTCTTTACTTTTACCTATACAACCAATGTATATCACCACTAATGTTATCATGGCAGTGATCATACAGTAGTTTTCTTTACTTTTACCTATACAACCAATGTATATCACCACTAATGTTATCATGGCAGTGATCATACAGTAGTTTTCTTTACTTTTACCTATACAACCAATGTATATCACCCCTAATGTTATCATGGCAGTGATCATACGGTAGTTTTATTTACTTTTACCTATACAAACAATGTATATCACCACTAATGTTATCATGGCAGTGATCATACAGTAGTTTTCTTTACTTCTACCTATACAAACAATGTATAATCACCACTAATGTTATCATGGCAGTGATCATACAGTAATTTTCTTTACTTTTACCTATACAACCAATGTATATCACCACTAATGTTATCAGTTTGAATCATATCTATTGTGAGGTGTACTTAATACAACAATAAATGATTTGCGGCCACTACTTGTGGAAGTTCTGCATTTTTTTCTGGGTATGCGTATACATTACAACAGTAGGATTGTTGATGCTTATTTTGATGATATTTATTTCAGAGTGATGACAAATGAAGTAAAAAATTACAAGAAACAGCTGTTTGAGATGGTAAATGCAGATATTTGTGATGAACAGATGAAAAAACTGAGGGGCCAAAGAAGAAAGGAATTGAAGAAACCATCAAATAAAACACCGACACCCTCAAAACCACAGAAAGCCTCGAAACGCAAAAAAAGAACAATAGAAAATAACTTTTTCATTGAAAATAAATAATATATGTCCATGGCAGTGATTATTAAACTTTTATTGTAGAAATTTTCAGATATATAACATAATTATTGTGTTTATTGTGGCAGGGTACCTTCTTGTGACTGAAGAATCATACAAAAATGTGAAATCATTTAAATACTCAGCAAAATAACATTCTGCAATTCACAAGTTTACTTTTCCTTCATATAATTTTGTTATATTCCGTTGAATTGAAGTGTAAATCACAAAATTATGTAGATTTTGGAGGAAATGTACTCTTTGTATGCCAGTGACGTCTGCAACCTTTAAAAGATAATTTAGCATGGTAACATTTACCATGAAAAAGCTACATTTCATTTTTATACGCCATATTATGTGATTGGGTATGGCGTGTGGAGGACGGGCATTCCGCACAATAACTTTAGTTCTGTAAATCGGATCTTTACCAAACTTGGCCACATGATTCCCCTGTAGAAGGGGAAGAACCCTATTTATTTTAGGGTCATTAGGTCAAAGGTCAAGGTCACCATTACTATAAATAGAATTTTTGACAACAGGGTCGTTTCCGCACGATAACTTTACTTCTGTATATTGGATCGTTAACAAACTTGGCCACATGATTCCCCTGTGGAAGGGGAAGTACCCTATTTATTTTGGGGGCATTAAGTCAAAGGCCAAGGTCATCGTTACTATAAATAGAATTTTTGACAACAGGATCGTTTCCGCACAATAACTTTAGTTCTGTATATTGGATCTTTACCACACTTGGCCACATGATTCCCCTGTGGAAAGGGAAGAATCCTATTTATTTTGGGGTCATTAGGTCAAAGGTCAAGGTCACCGTTACTATGAATAGAATTTTTGACAACAGGATCGTTTCCACACGATAACTTTAGTTCTGTATATTGGAACTTTACCAAACTTGGCCACATGATTCCCATGTGGAAGGGGAAGAACCCTATTTATTTTGGGGTCATTACCATTATACCGTTTGATAATTTATATAGACGGGCGTATTTTGTGATGCACACATTTCTTGTTAACCATTGATTTTAAGTAAATCAACTACACAATGTATATATATTTTCAAGTTTTTTGATAAGATGAAGTAGATTAAGAAAAAAATAATTAGGATATGCAAATTAGAATCTTGACCTGCTTAATATGTGATATACATGAATTATAATCAATGTAGGGTCCAGTAATTGTATATCTTCATTTAGAGGGCAGCTAACTAGAGGAGAAGAAGCTACCACTTTTATTAACTGTTAATTATATTTTTGACTGTTGGATTGTTAAAAAGTAGTTTTTAAACATATTTTTCCTGTATATGAAATGCTTTTGATATATTTCTGCTGAGATCGGTGATTTTGTTGTTAGTAAAGATATACTGATTGTTTGTTGATATTTTCACTTACAAATAAATTCCATTGTAATACACAATACATGTACCTGATAATAACCAAGTAAAAAAATATTTGTGGCCTTGAAGTACAAATTTTCCATTTGTACTCCAAAATTATCTAACAACAATGCTCGATTAAAAGGTAATGGTCAGTTTTATCTCAAAAATTTTTGTAAGAAAATGTCTCATCATATCTAGTCCACAATCATATGGTAGTTAGATTTACATCAATGTCTATCATCACTACACTAGAGTTGTGAGATTCCCACTCATGGCAATGTGTACTCGATACAACTTCAAGTTAGTCAATAACTTGCGGCAGGTCGGTGTTTTTTTCCAGGTACTTCGGTTTCCTCAACTAAAAAACTGACCACCACGAAAGCTTACAATATTGTAAAAAGTGGTGTTACGCACCCATAGCTCTGACCTAACTTGTAATATATGTAGGGTATATAATATCACGTATAATATCACATGTGCAATATCACATGTATAATACTACAGAGGGTACATGTATAATATCACATGTATATTACATATATGATGTCACATGTAATGTATCATAAATACAATATCACATGTACAATATCACATGTATAATATCACATGTATATTACATATACGATGTCACATGTAATGTATCATAAATACAATATCACATGTATAATATTACATCTATAATATCACATAATTACATAATTTTATCTGACCTTTAACCTTCTATCTAAGTGACATTTAGTATATCATTTTGTTTCTCTCTGACTTTTCCTTTACTACAGGTAACCAAACACAATATCTCGTCTGTATTGTATTTGAATGTTTATGGAAAGTTCACTAGGAACGAAAGTTAAATCAAGCTGTGTCAGATGTTTATGGCGCATAATGTAATCAAGATAAGATTTTAATTAGACAGACTATACCTTTATTTATATGTAATATTTGTGTACAGAGTAAGTTGTTACAACTTTAAACTAGTATTTGTTCATATAGATACATGTATAGAAACTGTGTAGTGTACACATTAATTTAGTATGTAGACTTTTCAAAATATAATAAAATTTTCTTTCTGATCAAAGTTATTTTATTTTCTTCAAATAAATATATTTTACATCATTGGTTAACAACAATGGTTTACAGATGATGCATATTT
Source organism: Bathymodiolus brooksi (assembly GCA_963680875.1). Classification (NCBI taxonomy): domain Eukaryota; kingdom Metazoa; phylum Mollusca; class Bivalvia; order Mytilida; family Modiolidae; genus Bathymodiolus; species Bathymodiolus brooksi. The sequence continues at coordinate 30,960,039 of OY804576.1, forward strand.
TATTGCTTCAGTGATTTTGGATTTTATAATAAAATTGTTTACTACACTGAGGAAAACATCGGCTTGTAAGTTAAGTTATCTACAGCTTAAGAAGGCAGATAATGACAGAGTAATGGTTTTAAACGACGTCAGTATTTTCAAATGTTATTAGCTGTGTAATTACACAATATTATTTTAATGATAGAAAGCTTTTGTCACTTGGTCCGATTTATAGATGAACTGACAAGATACAGATGTAAACTAATCGGTAGCTCAATTCGCTACGTTAATATGTTTATTGTATTTTAAAAATACATTGTGGATTTATTTACATCAAATATATGAATTGTATTTATATGTATTTTTATATTACATGTATACTTATTTACATTTAGTCCTTTTAATATATATAAAAAAGAGATATTGGACAGATGCACATGAGACAAAATAACATAAACACTAATATATTGGTTGTCATGACATTAAATTTAATCGATTACATTTGAAAATTGATGTAATCATAATGTAATGTAATCATGAAAATTGCAAAGTAATTGTAAGTTAATCGATTACATCTGAAAGTAATTGACCGTAAGCCTGGTAGTTATGACTAATATAATATGAGAAGGCGTGACCTTTGAAGAGGACGGAAGTATATACATATTTTAAATTAAATGATGTTAAAAATAAATTTATATTCCCTATAAAGGCTATGACATCCCCTGGAAAGTTAATTGAAGTAGAATAGAAAATTAATAAAAGGACGACAAAATTAACGATTGGAAAAGTATGGCATCTTTTATTGTAGGACTAGGGACAGTGCAAACATTAAAGGCTAACTAGTACTAGTACGCGGGTGGTATCAACCATTAGAAAGGGGAAAATAGTTTTATTATGAAAATATCTCAATACAACCAACATATATAAGCAATATTGGCCTATACCATGCTATGTACAGCATATACATGTTCATGAAGTGTAAATGATAATTGTACGATGTTGCATTTATTAGACGACCTATGATTGGATAAAATCATTCCTAAGATAACTATAGAAAACTAGAGAATAAGATTAATACGCTTTACTGGCCAGTGGAAAATTCCGATTGTAGTGTTCAAGCGCAGTATCCAAATGTTTTTCCTTTAAATACTCGCGTAATAAATTTGCCGTCGCAATTTTCTGTTTAATGTTTTTTTGTGCATTCATTTTAAGTCTCTTTTGTTCGATTTCCTCATCGGTAGTTGAAACAAATCTCCTCTTTTTCTCCATTGTGTTACGTTAGTCCGTTACACACCGATGCAGACGATAGATAAATGTGCAGTTACGAAACGATGCAGACGGAACATTACAGAAGGTCAGTGGGCGGTGCTTAATTTTGTCTAGTGACCATTACGTCTTTAGCCTTAGAACTTCCAAGAAAGTCCGTCAAACATAGTTCGTGGAAAAAACTTAGTTACTGTTTCAAGTTATAGATCAGCAACATCGTACACAAATGTTCTAAGCTCCTGTGACCGACTATGATTATTTAGACGGTCAGTAAATAGTTGAAGGGTTCACGCTAAAGCGCTCACCCTTCAACAATTTACTGACCGTCTAAATAATCAAGCGCTCACCCTTCAACTATTTACTGACCGTCTAAATAACCATAGTCGGTCACTAGGGAGCTTAGAACTTATTATGATGTATGGTTAGGGCTGTCTTATCAGCATAGATCTTTTCACGGATCAGTGGAGTTCTGGTAATGCCGCGTTGTATGCTGGGATAGAAAGCGTCCTTGGATTCAAGCATGGCAAACCTTGGTGGTAATGAAAACGAAACACTTTCAACGCTAAAAAGGGACCAACTTGGTGTATATTTATGAGATCGTGGAATTCCGATTAGTACCAGGAATAAAGATGACAGGTTAACATTAGCTAAAAATGCTGAAAAGAAACTTTTATCATTGAAAACTGACGATTGAATCTGATCAGATAACCGTACTGGAACACAGGCACTCGGGTACACTCTGTGATTTTCGTTATTTCATTAAAATTAAATATTTTCCCTTTTAGTGCCTCTATTCTAACCTTCTCTATGCAGAATCACCTAATTTTGACGTATTTTACACATTTTGATACAACCCATTTTTTCTATACTAATATGTATCATCCGTGCGTTCAAATTAAAGGAGATGAAAAATTTATAACATCAAGTAGAATGAAGTGGTTTTGTGGATCAGAAAAAAGTGAATAAAATTTGAATGTGTTCAGTTGATTTATATTGCTCTGTCCTATATACATTTCAGGGTTGTTATGCCCTGCCAGCTTTTGTGGAAAGGGCATATAGTGGTACCTTTGTCCGTCTGTCCTGTTTTTGCTTTTTATACCCTCCGCAACGAAGTTGTAGGTGGGTATACTGGTTTCACCATGTCCGTCCGTCCGTCCGTCCGTCTGTCCGTCCATCTGTAGACAAATCCTATGTCGTACGATAACTTGAGTTGTGTTTTTAGAATCTTTTAAAATTTTATCAGCTGTTTACTGGTGAAGAGAGGAGGATCCCTTTCTTTTTTGACGATTTTCACTTTTGCCGTTCCAGAGTTATTGGACTTGATATGACGGAAAATAGGATGTTTACCCTATGTCGTATGATAACTTTAGTAGTGTTTCTCAGAATGTTTTGAAATTTTATCAGCAGCTTACCGTTGAAGAGAGGAGGATCCCTTTCATTTTTGACGATTTTCACTTTTGCCGTTCCAGAGTTATTGGACTTGATATGACGGAAAATAGGATTTTTACCCTATGTCGTATGATAACTTGAGTAGTGTTTCTCAGAATGTTTTGAAATTTTATTAGCAGCTAACCAGTGAAGAGAGGAGGATCCCTTTCATTTTTGACGATTTTCACTTTTGCCGTTCCAGAGTTATTGGACTTGATATGACGGAAAATAGGATTTTTACGCTATGTCGTACGATAACTTGAGTAGTGTTTCTCAGAATGTTTTGAAATTTTATCAGCAGCTTACCGGTGAAAAGAGTAGGATCCCTTTCATTTTTGGTTGGAACAATCAGTAATGTTTTGGTTATGGAAATAGGTTGGACAGATGTGGGGAGCGGGGGGTATATCTTAGTGAGCTGTGCTCACAGTAATACTAGTTAGTTCTTGATCTAACATAAAACCAAAACTTTCAATTATATTAATACACATGTATTTTGTCAATCATTCCTTTCAGATAATACAACAGATGTTTGTTCAGTTTGCTTGGACAATCCAAAAACCAAGAGGGAAGAGAGTATATCTTGCTCAAAATGAACAATTGGTTCCATTATCATTGTGAATTTTAAAAGCAACAAAGAGTTTTACACTGAATTTTAAAAGCAACAAAGAGTTCATAAAATCAGCTCAATGCAAGTGCCTGAAGTGGTACTGTAATTCATGCAGACAAAAAAAACAAATTTAACATCAAAGTTCATGTGAGGTACTGTCACTTTGCATCCACCATCTGTCTGTCTAGTTTGTGAACTTTTTACATTTACCTCTTTGCAAAGATGACTGGGCTATTTTGAACCAAAATTTGGTGTTCCCTTACATATTCATCTTTTGAATGATACATATGTGGATGATTGTATGTTGTTCAAATCAAAGTGATCAATCTATCAGCTTTATGATGGCAAGAATGAGGTGTATTGTTAATGACATTGGTGACTGATCGATTGATTTTTGTTTAATGTCCAGCTTCTTCCAAGTTCCTTGTAAATATACCTACATATGGTCATGTACAAATGAGACAGATTTTTACACTGTTAGTTCAAGAAGTTCAAGAACAGTATACAAGTACCGTAAGCAGGAAGACATGTCAACTCCTAATCTACTTGATAACAATGCCGAGTCTGTGCTTTTACTCCTTAATGCTGCATGCTAGGCTGAGAAACAGCAAATACCAATCTTAAAGAGAAGAGCACAACAGTTTTAAAGTTTTTGGTTTGACCAGATTGGGATTCCAACAACCATCTTTCAATCACTACATCATCAAAGCATATCTGATTCAAGATACTTGGTCTTGCACATTCATGTATGTTCAAGGATGGAGAAAATAGTATGTAAGAGTTATCTTTCTTGATTCAGTTATTCTCCTGCAGACTAGTGAGACTACCCTATTCGACCTAATAAGTGCCCAGGGCCCTTAGAATTTGAAGAAAGGATGCAACTGTTAGAAAAGCAAGAAATAAAATCAATATATGGAAAAATGAAGGATAACCTGCACAAATGAGCACCATTCCATTCACAAAAAATTGATATGATAAAGTGTTTTAGCTGGAAATATTGTGTTTTCTTTCAGTAATGTATATGTCCTTTTTCATAGAAAATTCTTCTCCAATAGAAAGATTAAAAACTATTATTAAGTGCAGTCTTGAAAAAGGGGCGTTTATTAAAAATTTCCACTGCAAGCTTATTGGAGGCATGGGCCCTTATTAGGTCGAATAAGGTACACATATATGGTTTCCTAATGTCATGATAATGCCGGAAAAAAAAGCTGAAAGAGGATAAAAAATAAATTGATTTAATATCTTTTATCCACGTTCCAATCAAAGTTTAAAGTGGTTGATCACAAAAGAAAAGTTGGTACAATGTAGTTGAATCAGAAATATTAAAATTTCAAAATACCGGTATTACAAATATGACTTCAGAATCAAAAATAAAATCCATGATTTATTTAATTTTGAATGCAATGGCACTAAAATTCCTGATAAGTTTACTAGGCATCCAATGACAATAAATATGTTATCAACCAAATCATTCAACACAAGAGGTATTGGTCCCTGTAAAATTTTGAAATCTTTCAAACGGCCAATTACCCGTTCTACATGAATACGGGCATTATAAACTTGAGCATTAGTTACATTGTTTGACTCTGTGAACTGGACAGATTTTCTTGCAAATTCTGGCATTATAAGTTCAGCATTACCAATGAGAAAGTCGGCCTTATTGTTGAAACCTTTGTCCGCCATTACTTTATCCCCTTTTCAAATTTGTCTAGTATTCCATTTTTACGCAAAAGTTCTACATCTGACATATCACCACCTACTGCCTCGGACACATATGACACAGTTCCACCTGGTGTACAGGCTACTAACACTTTGCATGTGTGTCTACTTTTGTAGTTTGAATACATAACAGCATTGACACTGTCTAAAGATGGACGCTCAGTTTGAATCTCTGTACATTCCAATGATTGCTCTAAATTTTCCATACTTCTTGTAACATTCAGAGTAATACTACTCCAGTTCTTCTGAAGCTGGCCAGTACATTAGTGGTTTAAGTTCTAAGGCTAATAGTGATATCCATGTTGAAATAACTGTCGATACTAATGATGATGACACTTTGAACAAGGAAGCCAGGAAATCTTGATTCAGATTCATTTTCAGTTTCATAAGTGTAAGGGGAAGTTCATCCTCTAAACTTATTTTTCTCTTTGGCTCTGGCTTTGAAGTGTTATTTTCCTGGTATTGTTTTGTTTCGTGTGATTGTTCACCTTTATAGTACTGCATATTTGATGCAGCTGCATGTACCTCATCCAGAATCCAACAACATAAAGCATATGTAGGAAGACCAGTATGTATTTTTATGAGGTAATCAGAATGCTTGATTGAGTGTATTCCAAAAGTGGATGTTTTCTCTAATTCAAGGATCTTGCTGTTTGCTTCTGAAATTTCCTGGTTTGTTTGTTCAATTTCTTGTTTCAACTGTTCTATTTCTGCGATATAACTTTCCACAGTTCTTATTCTGTCAGTTGCAGCCTTCAAATCAGTAACATCATTGTCTGTTACCTTTTCTGCTTCATACAGAATTTGTCGTGGGTTTGTCTTTTCATAAGTTTTTCTCACTAAGACTCTTCTTGGTGTTTCTGTTTCACTTGGGTAACCTTTAAGATAAAGTTTTGGATGTGGTGACATTTCTCTTGGCTGCCCATATTCAAAATGGAATAGAACAAATCCTTGTATGCTTAGTAACTTGATATTTCACACGATTTAATAATTTTGTCCATTTTGGAAACCAGTTTTCATTGGGACATTTGTGTAATTTGATTGCTGCATCTTCACCCAAATGTTCTTTGACATGAGGCATAATAATAAACCTACAATTAAAATGTAATTGTGACATTCATCATTAAATCAAATGTTTCAGTAAAGTAAATAGTTCTAAGTTCATGAGGTTAAAGCTATAAAACCCAGATGTTGTGTGCAAAGATAACAAGGACCCCGTCACATTGCAGACACTATTATGTATTACATGTCTGATCAGTTAGTTCATTAAAGTCAGAAGAATAGTAAACATCTTGTAGAGTATTTGGTAGCCTTCCCCCAAAATATGACATTGGCGACGAGGATATTATAATATAATATTGAAAGGGAAATATGTATTTTCGTGGATTTATTAATTAGTAGAACTGATTAATAAACCATGGCTGCATCTTTGCCAAAATTTCCAAGTTTTCCAGTTCACGAAAACAATGCAGAAACTAGGTGGCGAAAGTGCATTAGCCGACTTGAAAACCTGTTCATTGGTTTAGACAATAAGGACAAAAAACGACAAAGAGCACTTTTATTACATTACGCTGGAGAAGATGTGAATGAAATCTTTAACACTCTTATAGACAGAGGGGAGGACTTTGCTACCGCCAAACTGAAATTAAAGGAATACTTTGCTCCAAAGAAAAATACGGAATATGAAGTATATAGATTCAGACAAGCCAAACAATCAACTGAGGAGACAATAGACAGTTTCCATACAAGACTACGACAGCTTAACAATCAGTTTAACAATCGGAGTGATTCTTTGTGTAACTTAGAAGGATATTGTTTAAATTCTCAATATCGCAAATCCTGCCATTTTATTTTGTGGGTGATGCTATGTGAATTTCTTTGCGTTTTACTTTACTGGAACACATATTTCTTTGTTCAGTTGCATGAAAGTTATTTTAGATGATAAAAACTCAGATATTACATTTTACCGTTGTATTAAATGGTAAATATTGAAGAAGTTAAAATTTTATGAAATCAGTATAATGTATTTAGAGTTTTAATTTTTTAAAGGTACAAGGTAAAAATCCAAGGAATCCGCATAGCATCACCCCCAAAATTCGACATGTAAATTTCAGTGGTTTTATCCGATTTATCAGTTACATAGCTTTAATGTAATGAGGATAAAGAGAACAGGTGTCAGGTTCAGTTTCCAGCAGTTATTTCATGTATACATACCCGTATATACACTTATATTTGACACTACTCACTCTGAGTCGGGAAAAACAGTTTTATGGTGACTGCTCACAGCACATCATCTCCACGTCTGTTGGCATCTCCCTACAAAAACTGCAGTTGCACCAGTCTGGATGTCCTTGGTCAGGTGTGGGATGGTGGCCACCGTGACCTCCCTGGCGACGTGTCCCCTCCTCCAAGATGTCAAACACAAAACTCGGGTCACGTTCACAGACCCGCAACATCATAGACCTGAGACGGTCTTCTGGTAGATTGGTTATACGTTCCTAAAAAATAATTTGAAAAAAGGATTTTATACTGGTGATTTTCAACAAAACTTAAAATTTGAATTTTGTTTTCTGGTTGCACTTTATTTATATGCAGGGAAATGAGTCTATATTTGTATGCACTGCAGGAAACTGAAAATGAGTCTATATTTGTATGCACTGCAGGAAATTTTGAAAATGAGTCTATGCACTGCAGGAAACTTTGAAAATGAGTCTATATTTGTATGCACTGCAGGAAATTTGAAAATGAGTCTATATTTGTATGCACTGCAGGAAACTTTGAAAATGAGTCTATATTTGTATGCACTGCAGGAACTTTGAAAATGAGTCTATATTTGTATGCACTGCAGGAACTTTGAAAATGAGTCTATATCTGTATGCACTGCAGGAAACTTTGAAAATGAGTCTATATTTGTATGCACTGCAGAAACTTTGAAAATGAGTCTATATTTGTATGCACTGCAGGAACTTTGAAATGAATCTATGACATACAACTGATATTTACTTGGGGGCTGTGGTGGCGTTAGACCCTAACCCCCATCAATCAATCAATCAATCAGTCTGATATTTACTTTCAAGCAATAGTCCGAAGCAAAAGATCATCAATCTGACAAAAGCGAAGATTTACTACCGGAATGTTGGGAACCGTAATGGCCCTGACTTGGGACAGGTACTTCAAAATATATGGTGAATAGAATCCGATTTTACGGTGCGCAAATTAGTTAAAACCGATTCATCGGCATTTCAACTTGTAGAAGTTTGTCCGTAAGAAAGATTTTATCCATTACTAATCTAAATAGCAGTACTTGGAAGTATGAATTTTCATATTTTAATTTCACTATTAATTTTAATTTGCCGTCTTTACTGGTGTTACTGAAAACTGAAACCGTTCTATCAGGTTTACTTTAAAAAAAAACCGAATCGTCCTAAATTGTAGATAATTAAGATTTACAGCCAACAAAAGTTGATATTCAATAATAACATGTATACCCATATCATCATGAAACCGGATATTTGAGATCAAATAACAAATTGGTGCAGTACATGTAATTAAGTACTTAGTGAAATGTGAATAAGGGTAATAACAAAATTATCGAACTCCGAGCAATCTTACAAAGGGAAAGTCAAAACTCATATGTATATAAACAGACAAAATCAGTCAACAACCGGAAAACTGTGAAAACGTAATGACTCTGACTTGGTACAGGCATTTCTAAAGAAATGGTGGGTTGAATCAGATTTTAAAGCGCCAAACCTCCCCCTTTCATTACGGCTCAAAGTTTCCGGCTGTCACTATAACAGTATTTATAACAATACTTGAACAAAACAGGCAAAACAGTTGTCATAACAGCACCAAACTCAGTGAAGTGAATGTCAAAAATATTTTTACGTCACACATTGATAAAAAAATATTTTTGACATTTTTGTTTTTGACCACTTATCTTTATACATTTTCACTATATGAAAATCCATCGTTTATAATCTTTTCTGCAGAGACGGAATATATTTCGACAAAATCTTGGTATCGGAATATAAACTTTTTAAGAGATCGAATAAGGCGAATCTTTTAATAGCCCTGGTCCAGTAGCCTGTTTCTCAGATGAAGATGACGTTTCAGGAAATCAGAATAATTGCTACTGGCCCTTGCATAGCGAATCAATTGCGAGATGCAAACACCATATGCAGGAGAAGCTGGTATATTGCTGCACATATTTGGAAAATTTATGATTTTAAAATTGAAGTCGTCCCGTTTATCATATATTTTAGTACCGATTTGACCACTGTCGTCAAATTCGAGGTATAAGTCCAAAAATGATGCGGACGAAGCGGTATCTGTGGTCTCTTTAACTTCCAGCTCTGGAGGATATATCAATGGAAGAAATTCTGCAAATCTAGAATTATTGATAGATAAAACGTCATCAATATACCTGTATGTGAAATTAAAGGCTCTAGCCTCATGAATCTTCTTATCTTTTACAAGCTTTTGAAGAAACTCCGACCCGTATGAGTATAAAAATAAATCGGCTAGAAGAGGGGCACAATTCGTACCCATTGGTATGCCGACGACCTGCTGAAACAGTATCCCTCCAAAGGAGACAAATATGTTATCGATGAGGAACTCCAGCATACTGATCACTTGTTCCTCGGAGTAGCATGTTTTACCTTTTTGAATTTTGTTTGAAAAATATGTGGAATTGTAGCCTAACACAACAAATTTTGAGCCATAGTTTCTATGACTGAAAGCTTTGTGAATTGTTTCTTTTAAGTGGGTTTTTAATTTGTCATGCGGTAGGGTGGTATATAAAGTTGAAAACTCAAAAGTTTTGATGGAGGATACCTGAGAGAAAGATCTTGATTTAAGGTTATCCAAAAGATCTTTAGAGTTTTTCAAAATCCTCATGTGATTTATGCCACTACGCGAGTAAACAGTTTCACAATATTTCTGTTGTCCCTCTTTTACTGCAGACATAATCTTTGTCAGGTGAATAGACAATTCTTTCGTCGAACAAGTTGATGATCCCGCTATGTACCTTTCTTTGTATGGTGTCTTATGGAGTTTAGGTATCCAATATAAATAGGGTAAATCCTCAGACTCTTTACCAGTGGGAGTGTTTAAGGAGGTCATGAATGATCTGTGGTTAGCTAGGATTTCATCTTTGTCGAACGAACTAGGTTTGTATGTGGTATTACTAGAGGTGTTGTTATTTATGCCTAATTCCTTGATTAGGCATTCGAAGTAATATAATTTACATACAAACACGATATTGTTGGAAGCCTTGTCCGCAGGAACGATAACATATTTGTCCTGAAGAGAGGAAAGACACTTAACAGCTTCTTGGTCTTTAAATATAGACTTAGGTCGACTATTACCACAATTTTTGAGTTTGTGAATCCGACCTTGTACTAGAGACCTAATTGTTCTAACCCAGTCTGACAAGGATTCTAACTCAGGATCTTGGTCTACTTCTCTCTTTATCCACCTTCTGGCATAATCTTCAACAGCATCCATAATTATCTTGAAATTATGTTTCTAATTGATGTGTTGAGGTTCTCTGAATTTAGGACCATGAGAAATCATCTTTCGGAGACTCTCATGTTGAATGATATTCAGATCACCAGTGATTACATGTCCAGATGGGTTGTATTGAAAAGGAGAGTGGGAGCAGTCACAAGTCAGAGGGTTCTTAAGGTACTCTTCTATGTTAATATCTTGCAATGCTTCTTTGTAGTTGAAAATGTTACGGCCAATGCTGTTAGTGTAGCTATAGGAGACAATGGGAACAGATTGATTTTTAAAATATGGTGGAATTTCTTTTACGACCTCTTTTCTATTAAGAATGTTGCTGATGTTAATAGCATCGATTCCTTTGTTAGCAAACGCAATATGGAGGAATTTTCTGTTGCTATCATGAAGAGGTTCAGATCGAACTGGTTTGAAAAGACGAAAGGACGCCACGTCACATATAATACTAGACAATCTGTACTTAGGAGAAAAAGGATCTACGCCTCCTTTGTCAAGTCCAAAATCCCTAAGATCTTTGAGGTAGTTTACAGGTAGTGAAAATAAGATTGTACGAATGTGATGAATTCCAAGAGGTTTCTGTATATTAGAAAGTAAATCATTAAAAGTATCTTGTAACGTTCTTGGTTTAGAGGCCTTTTTAACATTTGGATGTTGAATTCTTTTATGACCATGGCTACGTTTAGTTCTTGGAATAGTATTAAAAAGGCTCATCACGTTGATTTCGCTGCATCCTGGACTTGACAAATTATCGAGGACAAATAACAGAAACACACGTATAGAGAGGTAAGTACTCAAACACTGAATACCCTAAACATACCAATTAACCATAAATAGCGTGGTTCGTATAATGATCTCATGATTGGGGCATGGTAGGAATTCATCAAAACATATGTTTATGCATATTTTTGCGCGATGTAGTATAATACAGCATTTGTAAAAAAACGAAATTTAACTCAAAATGCAGATAATTCATTCCAAAAACATGTTATTAAAACCGTGTAATGCGGCGTTACTAAGTACTGGAACCGTGTGATCCGGCGTTACATCGATGTTTCCTCTAATATCTCGATTATTATGGAACTGTAAGCTACGAGATCTTGCATAAATGTGAAGAGACTTCTAATTGACCAGATTATGTCTTTAAAATATGAGTGACTATGATCATTTTCTAAATAATTATTCAAATCGATCGAACTGACAAAAAAAATCACACACTTTTGCTCCATTTTCACGAATGTTTAGGAAATTCGAGAAATTTAAGCTAATTATACTTATACAAATCAAAAGAAGTGTAAATAGATCCGAATGGAAATAACCTTTCCTTGGAAATCGTAAGTTAAGTTCATTTTAAATGCTGATTTCTTACCCGGCATAGAGGATTTTCCGGAAGTGAAATACAAAAAAACCGTGGTGCCGGTGTTTTATAACATATAGAGCCATCCCCCCACCCCCCGGAAAATTGGCTATATAGCAGCCATTTCCCCCCTTACCTGGATAGGCGGAAAAATGGCTATATATCCCCCGGTAGTATATTCCCCCCCCCCCCGGACAAAAATGGCTATATAGACATTTCTCCCCCCTTGGCAAATAGGGGGGAAACTGGCTATATAGTAGTTTTTCCCCCCAAATTATGTTGGGATATCAAAACGAAGTAATCACTTCCAAAGGGTGCATTAATGTTAAAAAAAACCATGTAACAGATTATCAGGGACCCGCCACATAGTGGCGAACGCCCTATACTGATCGCTCTGTCCGTCCGTTCAAAACACATTCGTGTCCGCTTCATAACTTTATAACCAGTCATTTCTCTATTCTATAGTAGATGGATGAAACTTTGCATGATTGTTAACTACTATTAGAAGGTGTGTCGCATATCATATTCTTGTTTGTCCTCTTAAAGTCAAGGTCTCATTTTTCATTTCATGGGACCCCTATATGAAGTATATATCTCTCAGATGATACGATATTCCAGAGCTTGTGGTTCCTATCAGAATTTCCTTGATAGAGCCTGGTTGCTGCTAACAAGGAAGCTACTGAACAAGGGTTCCTTTTGGTAAAGTTGAAATCATCACTTCGAACATTTTACGGCCGCCACCATGACTTTGTTTACCGTTTTGGAATCTGTGTCACAAATGACCACGGATATGTTCCACTTGTCGTAAATACTTCCCGGTCCTTTCCTCATTCACGACTTATTACCGGATTTGTAACTAGATTAACACGACGGGTGCCACTAGTGGAGCAGGAAATGCTTACCCTTCCGGAGCACATGAGTTCACCCCCGGTTTTTAGTTTTATATGTATGTTTTCCCGATCGTTGTTTGTCCATTTGTGTTTTTTCTTTTGGCCATTGTGTTGTCTGTTCTTCGATATACGGTTTCTGATTGCCCCTTTGGTATCTTCAAACTCTTCTTGTGAACTACAGAATATCGTGTCCGCTCTAATTATTGTAGAGGGATGATATTTTGTGCTTGTTAACCACTGTGATATGGTCTTGCTTAATTCATGTTTGTCCTTCAAAGGTCAAGATCTCAAACTTAGGGTTTTTCATTGGACGATAATTTTGGTACCCCAACAGATTCTTTAGATATTGACTTTATTTTGCAACGGCGGGGTCCTTAGAGATAGTTTCCATCTCCATGTCATCTAGTTATTATTATTATACTCTACTATAGAAACCAAGCAAGAAATAATTAGGATATTTTAAAGTTTTATTCAATGGAACAAGAAATAACTCATTATTCCCGCGGCAAACTGCACGTAGGTCAAATAACTGTGAGGGAATCTGCACGTAGCACAAAATAACTGTTTGAATTTGGCGCGCTTTTGCACGTCGAACCAATAACTAGTTATATAGCCATATTTTCCCCCCCTTCCTTATCAGGGGGTGGGGGTAGCTATATAGTAGAATTCCCCCCCCCCGTAAAAATGGCTATATAGCCATTTTTCCCCCTTTACAAGTAGGGGGGGGGGATGGCTATATAGTGGGTTTTCCCCCTAAATGTTATTTCTAATTTATTATAAATAAGTTATGATTTATTTGCACTAAGAAAACATTTATTCATTATTATTATTATTATTATTATTATATACAATTATGGCCGAAGGACATAACTGTATTATTATACTGAACTAATATGAGGGAAATAACTAAACAAAAAACTATCTAAAAATATAAGAATAAGTCGGTTAAAATTTAACAACTTGAAAAAAATAATTAAACTTTTGTAAAAAGGTCTCAAAAGTGAAATTTATTATAAAAAAAAACTAAAAAAAAAAACAATCTAAAAATATAAAAATAAGTCTGTTAAAATTTAACAACTTGAAAAAAAAATAACTTTTGTAAAAATTTAAATATAAAATAAAAATCTGGTAAAATTAAACAAAAATCTGTAAATAAAAAAAATTAAAATGTAAAATTTTAGAATAATTTAAATAAACAATCTTTCTAAAATGTATGAATTAAAAATATTATATGATACTCATGCAATTAAACAATTTTCTTAAAATCTAAATTCAAAAGTTTTTAATAATATCTATCTATAAATTTAGAATTATCATAATTTTGAAAAGAGTATTTTTTAATTGCTCACTCCAAGCTAATTAATCATAAGATAATTCAGTTCACTCCAAGCTAATTATTTATAAGATAATTTGAAGTATGATAACAAAAAATAATATCTGTGCTTATAATATCCTAAGTATTATTTTTATCAAGTTTGATATTAAATATATGTGCTGTCAGATATACTGATTTTTGTGTGTGTTATTTCCATAAAATATGATTTTAAATACATACTTAGTTTATTCGCTCAATACTCACACAAAAACAAGACAACTTTGCATTAAAAATTAATTGTGGACTTGGAGTACATTGACATCTCCCCCCGATTATACACTAATTAAATATGACTAGTCATGTTTATATAACAATTAACCTTTTCAACCTATGCCAACAATCTTTTTTACCTTTTTATATATATTTTTTAAAATGTTGGCATAGGTTGAATGAACCCATTTATCAATCATAAATGTTTGTATTGTTAATGATGCCTCATGTGGGCCCTATGATTAGACAATAAAATGTATTCTATAGGTAATATGTGTACGAGGCTTAGAAACGGGGGAAAAGGCGAGGCTTGAAATAATTTTGTGTATGTATTTGAAAACAATATCCCCCGATGTGCCCCGTTTTACATTTGTATGTTCTATTTATAACTGACTAATATCAAAAAAAATATTGGGCAGGCTATATTGGTCAGTAAATGCTGTCATTGCAGGATAAATACTGTTTCAACATCAAAAAGGAATTTATATGTAGTAAGATAACATACATTTCAACTCTGGAACACACTTTGCCAATTCTACCAAAGTGAAAGCATTTATATAAAATTAAAAGTGAAAGCGAAAGTTGGTGTATTAGAACGAACTTGGAAGTTCCCAAATTAGGTTAAGCATTTTCAGAAAATAAGACGTGGAATTCGAAATTCACCCGACGATTGTTTTCTTATTCCAGAATTTCAATGGAACATATGCAATCCCGCGAAAATCGTGAAGGAAACTCATCGAGTAGAGACAACGACCAAAGTCAAAAAGGTAGATGGCATGACGGAGGTGGAGGACCAAGAAACAGGGTAAATGTGCCTTAATGAAGTGTACTATAAATTACATGACTTATGTCACTTGTGATAGTGTATAGTGGTAATCAGTCACTATATTATATCAATATTTTTATTCAATTAGGTCAATACCAATTGGAAGAAAATAATGTCATTTCCCAAATTTGAGAGTTTTTATTTTTCTGCCAATATTTATAGTTTTTTTTGTTGCAAAATGTTCATCTATATAGTTTATTGATGGGCCATTAAAAATGTAGTCTTGAGTGCCCTTTATATACAGATTTGACTATTTTATTTTGAAAAAGGTCTAAATTGAGGCCATGTTCTGAAATTTGCATATTTGGCATGTATATAATACAAATTTTTATTTTTCATCCAATTTTGGTGTTGTTTTTTCTTTGAATTGATCATGTTGAGACCTTTTGTTAATATGTGGAAATATTTCCTCCATCTGTTATGGTTTCTGAGATAAACTTGACTGAAATGTGCCATTTTCCAAAAAGTTATTATTTTTCTTCCAATTTTCATATAGATTTTTGCAAAGCTTTATCTTTATGATTTGTTGAAGGGCCATTAAGAATATCTATTTTACTTTGAAAAGGGGTCTAAAGGGTCCAACAGCTAGAATGATATATATGTTTAAGGTGAATTTCTATGCAGTTTTCCATTTAATTCTTTTGAAAAATTTGTGTCTGGAGTATGGCAATAGATTTGTTGTAGCTCTTACCGTCTCCAAGATATACTGTGACCAAAGTGGACCAACGATCAAAATTGATTTTTTGTCTTAAGTCTGATTTTGATAGGGATTTTATTATAGCTCACCTGAGTCAGAGGTAAAAACTATAAAATGTCAATTAATATTACATGTACTTATCACATGAAAGATAAAGCAAAATTGTAATGAGGAACAATATACATTTATGGCCCTTGTTGCAGGGAGATATGAAAGTTTGTTTACTCGAAGAAATATGACTTCTGAGGGTAAACAAAGCTTCATATCTCCATACAACAAGGGCCATAAATTGTTCATTATACCGAAATTACACACAACAAAACATTTTTTAAACTAATTTAACATTTTATTCAATTTGTGTAGTTGCTTAAGTTGATGGTTACATTGCAGTTATCCGAAAAATGAAGATTGAAACTAAACATTCCACGACATGAGAAATTTTCTTTTGTGTCCATTTGTATATGACGTTGCCATGGGGGCACGCGACAGCGGGATACATGACATTTATTTCCCCGGAGCACGCGGTCTAGGGATACATGAAGTTTTGTCTTCCTGACATGTGAGGTTTTTTTTAACTAATCACAGACACTTATATCTATGAGGTATAATGATACTTCTTGTTAATATATAGTGGGACTTCTTTCATTTAAAGTACAATTTTCAAACTAATTTAATAATTTATTCTAATAGTTTTTTTTTCCATTTCTTTTCTAGGAAGAAAAGTCTGATATTCATCTTTCAAAAGCATTAGCATTTTTACTCAGACATGGAGCAGAAAGACAGGGATATAAACTAATGCCAGGTAAGTTCAATCTAATTAAAATTAGATGTTTGCTGTATCTTTTTTAAAGAATTTTCATTGGCGATACAGTATTATTTAGCCACTTGTCGTATAGGGATCATGGATCATATTTTCAACTGACCAATCAACGATTTTGCTAGATGTTAGTGTATCGGCAGATATCTTTGGAAAAAAATGACAATGTTATTACACAAAATCAGATACCATGGGATAAGTGTGTAGCTTTCTCTGTAGATAAAGCCTCTGTGAATATGGGTAAAAGAAAACAGAAACTCAATTAAAAGTAGGGTACTGGAGAAAAACCATGATGTGTACTTTGTTGGCTGTCCTGGCCATATGGCACATAAGTATGGTTAGGAAAAATAAAACGGATTTTAAAGCTTCTCTTAAAACTTATGTTACACTATCAAAAATATTGAACTTGAAACTAGACAATCCAAATCCGTCTCACACTGATCAAGCTCTCTCATTGAAAACTCCAAAAAAGAACATCAGTAATCTTGATTATAATCCGGTCTCGGTATTACTAGTAAATGGCTGTTAGAACAAAATGGATTGATTTCAAAACAAAAAAATGTATGAATTTTGTTTTGGTCAATTATTATAGTGGATGTCCATACCGATCGTCTGCCGATATGGACATGCCTTTCATGTGTAATGAATGATATAGCATAGAGAGATAGAAAGATACCCGTCAGGTTTAATTAATAATATCATCTCACAGGAGTAGACGAAGATTACAAAAGCTAAAAACAGAAAAGTTTTAATGCATACAAATAACAATGTAAATCATAAAAAAACATGTGCTCTTGGGAAGGCATATTTTATATTATTAGAAGTTTTATAAGTAATACAAAATTAGTCAATTTTGTTCTGACGAATTCTTAAGAATCACCATACGTAGAAATACCGCAAAGGACCTCCTTAGAGCCATAAAAGTGCACTAAGGACATGATAGACGGGTCAAATGACAACAAAGAACCTTGCAAATGAAAATGAATGTTTTTAAATACTTAATTCCAGATTTTTAAATACATATTTGTACCGGTTCAGAAGTTATTTAATAATTTAACGACACGTGCCAGTAATCAGTTTAACTTGTGTAACGTGTGCATTCAAGTGGAACCAATAAGCATAACATGTGTATAGGGTTTCACCAGTGACTGTGTGTCTTCTGTCAGATCATAAACAATAATATGCGAGCTTAAGCGAGCTCTTTATGGTATAAAATGTGTACTTAGGATTTTTTAACAAACATGGTTGAACATATTGTTGAAGGAAAAAAAAATTCTACGTTTTGTAAACACCGGTTTCCGGGTAACACACTAACACACTCAATTAATGAAGATCTTCTTAACATAAAGCGCAAATGTGATCCTGAAGTCTCGTACCCTCTCTCGTACGTCCGATACCAATGAAACCCGGAACCCGTGTGTAATAAAAGTCATTTTGCTAGCTTGTTTTACTTATATCGATATTTTTTAATTTATTAAATCTCTTCTGACATACTGACAAGAATTTTTGTTTCTACGCGGAAGTTAACTTTTGAGATTATCGTAAGGAACGATAACTCGAATAAAGGAACGACAGCTCGATTGAATGAGACTAGATTCGGCCCTAAAAAAAGTCGTCCCTAATATATCTCGGCCCAAAAAATCTCGACACTTTTTGATGAAATTGCCAGATAATTTTCCGATGAGCGAGCATTCATGGCCGTGCCGGTTTCATATTATTTAAATAATAATAATAATATTTAAATAATAATAATAATATTTAAATAATAATATGAAACCGGCAAGGCCATGAATGCTCGCGCATCTGAAAATTATATGGCAATTTCACGCTCATCCAGTGCATCAAAAAGTGTAGAGATTTTTTGGGCCGAGATATATTGGGGACGACTTATTTTTAGGGCCGAATCTAGTCTCATTCAATCGAGCTGTCGTTCCTTTATTGGAGTTATCGTTCCTTACGAAATCTCAAAAGTTAACTTCCGCGTAGAAACAAAAATTCTTGTCAGATTAAATAAATTAAAAAATAAATGACTTTTATTACACACGGGTTCCGAGTTTCAGTGTTATCAGACGTACGAGAGAGGGTACGAGACTTCAGGATCACCTTTGCGCTTTATGTTAAGAAGATCTTCATTAGTTGAGTGTGTTAGTGTGTTACCCGGAAACCGGTGTTTACAAAACGTAGAATTTTTTTTTCTTCGACAATATGTTCAGCCATGTTTGTTAAAAAATCCTAAGTACACATTTTATACCATAAAGAGCTCGCTTAAGCTCGCATAATATGAAACCGGCACGGCCTTGAATGCTCGCGCATCTGAAAATTATCTGGCAATTTCATCAAAAAGTGTCGAGATTTTTTGGGCCGAGATATATTGGGGACGACTTTTTTTAGGGCCGAATCTAGTCTCATTCAATCGAGCTGTCGTTCCTTTATTCGAGTTATCGTTCCTTACGAAATCTCAAAAGTTAGAAACAAAAATTCTTGTCAGTATGTCAGAAGAGATTTAATAAATTAAAAAATATCAATATAAGTAAAACAAGTTAGCAAAATGACTTTTATTACACACGGGTTTCGGGTTTCAGTGGTATTGGACGTCCGAGAGAGGGTACGAGACTTCAGGATCACCTTTGCGCTTTATGTTAAGAAGATCTTCATTAGTTGAGTGTGTTAGTGTGTTACCCGGAAACCGGTGTTTACAAAACGTAGAATTTTTTTTTCTTCGACAATATGTTCAGCCATGTTTGTTAAAAAATCCTAAGTACACATTTTATACCATAAAGAGCTCGCTTAAGCTCGCATAATAATAATAATTATTATTATTATAATAATAATAGTAGTATAGAAGCACCATCCATTTATTATTTGAGGGGGATCGATGGGGATCGTGACGTCACCGGAAGTTACATCACCGAAGTCGTGAACCGGAAACCGGAAATGAAAGGGAGATAATTTCCCGCGTTTTTCCGGTATTTCCCGCGCTTTTTATTTTACCCGTATTTCCTGCTTGTTTTCCCGGAACTCCTCTAGATTCTAGGTAAGAACAATGGAATTGTGTATCCAACCTGTATCGGGTCACTATAGACCTATTACCCCCTATGTTAAACCATTTTTCCCTCTTGAATTGTGCAGTCAGCCGTGATTAATTGACTCAGTGGTATGTGTATGCAATATATGACTGCATTTTCTATGTTCTTTTGTTTGTTTGGTTTTTTCGTAAATAAAATGTTATTCATCATACGGGGCTTTACATTACAACAAAACGCCAAGTACATTTTCTAAGCTTTATTGATAAGACGATGCACAAAAGTCTTTACTAATTACGGCTCTTCACAGGAACACCTGTCTCAATCGATAATGAAGTATTCCAAACCGATAAATTTACATAATTTTGTGTTGCTTAATTAAGGACCTCTCATTATTATTCTATTATTCTAAGTATTGTACCATTCATATGGGTTTTAACACTGTGTTTTAATTACCAATAATTATGCATACTTTAATACAAACAATTACACACTGAATATATTACCAGACCACTGCAAAATTGTATGATTTTATAAGATGGATTTTTTATTACGGTCTATTAGGCAACCCTTAAATTTTATATTGATTTTTCTAAAGAGGCCCCGCGTTTAATTATTCATACGCGTGCCAGTGAAGTGGGTATTCGATACGTGAAGTAATCAAAAAGAGATTAACCCCCAATGATCAGACAAGTTGAAACATGAATGTATTTACTACGTATGCCCTTAGGTGAACGCTAGGTGATTTAAATATAAACATAATACACAAAAATCGATACCAAGTATTGCTAAATTGATTTCAACCGTACCAGACTCCAATGTTAAAATATGCAGATTATGTGGAGAGAAAAAACCCCAGATATTTTTGTAACTGTCAATATTCTTTCGAAATCCAATAAGAATGTTCTTTTAAAGAAATTAATTAGCGTTATATTTTTGACAAACTTTTCGTCTGCTAAATCTATTGATTTTATGTTATCGGATAACCAAGATATTTAAAATGTCCTTTCGTAAAAGTCGCGTCTGCTGCATTCCTTACACGGTTTAGCTATATTTACTCTGGTGAAACCAAATGACGTTTATTTTACAGGATTTGTCATTGTAACATGAACTTTTACTTATTTTTGGTGTTCTACCATCTAGAGCACACTGAACGACAACTTAGTTATTAGTAGTAGTTTTTATATTATAGTATTATTTTTCAAATCAGACATGTATAAATTTGAAATGTTAAGAATTTGGACTATATTTATAACAAGGAAGCTACTATACAAAGAGTTTCCTATTGGTTGAGTTGAAGATTTTCGCTCGCCACCATGACTCGGTTAACCGTTACGGAATACCTGTGTCACAAATGACCACAGATATGTTCCACTTGTCGTAAGCACTTCCCGGTCCTTTCCTTATTGATGTGTATAACATTATTGTATAGAGCGGATATACTAATTTGATATAACTTGTTTCTAATTGTGCATTTATGACAATAAAATATGTTTAAACTAAATTAATGGCGTGTCACCGAGCTCGTAACTATGGTAGCACGATGGGTGCCACTAGTGGTGCAGAAACCGCTAACTCTTCCAGAGCACCCGAGTACACCCCAGGTTTTATTTAGATTTGTGTTACTCGATCTTTAGTTTTCTGTTTATTCTTTTGTCAAAGGGTTAGGGTTAAGGTTAGGGTTAGGGTTAGGGTTAAGGTTAGGATTAGGGTTAGAGTTAGGGTTAGGGTTAGGGTTAGGGTTAGGGTTAGAGTTAGGGTTAGGGTGAATTGATAATTCACAAACAATCACCCACTGAAGATATCATGAATGTACATGTCATTATTTGTTTGAAATGAATAGCCTTTCATTCTTATTATATTGATATACCACCAGAAAGTACTTCAAATAAACACCCTCGGTAATATCCATTAAAGTATGCATAATTAAAACAAGGTGTTAAAACCCATATGAATGATACAATACTTGGAATAATGAGAGGTCTTTAATTAAGCAACACAAAATTATGTAAATTTACTCGGTTTGGAATACTTCATTATCGATTGAGACAGGTGTTCCTGTGAAGAGTCAAATCCAAGTGAACTAATTACAGAGTACAGCGCTTAGGGATGTTAAATAGTTAAATACATATATCTAATGTTGTTTTATATGTCTTTAGATACGATAGGTGTAATTTCATTACCCCGCTGGAAACGTTTAACGATGTAATAACGCTCCAATATTCAAACACCACACAAAAATGGGAAATAATAGGAGTTGTTGAGATTTGGAGGGTTAATAATTACTTCACATATTGAATACTTAAACGCGGGGGGGGGGGGGGGGGGGGCTTCTTTAGAAACCAGTATAAATATAATGTTGCACGATATACCTTAATTAAAATACATCTTATAATGCGTTTTACACGAACGTTTGAACAGCTGTAATTTAGAAGCCCTAGCTAATATATATTTGATTTTTCAGCTTCAGTTATTTCAAAAACGAGCACAGTGACCTCCCATTTGTATTGCATTTTCTTTTCATGCAAATTGACCAAAGTTTCATCAAGCCAAAAATTAGAAACATCTGTGGACTGTAATTTAGAAGCCGTAGCTACCTTGATGCTTTTTCATATAAAAGTGTCTCTTTTCTATCCATTTGACTCTCAAAGACTTGATTTTGTTTAAATAATTTTGAGTGATCTAGTGGAAATATAATTTATTACAGACATTTTTACAAAAAAGTTATAAAGCCACATACACAGAAAATAATGACCGTTCATCTACAAGCAAATAATCGAAGTAAAATATTTAAAATTTACCTCTTGCAATCTTTTTAAACCCATCTTGTAGTCAGTAGATCTGGGTGGTGAACCCCAGGGACGCCACATCTTGTTTGAAATTTCTAGTATTTTTTTACTTAGTGAACGTATATTATAAATGTGCAATATCGATATGAATGACAAATAAAATGATTTACCATTTAAATATCTAAAACTTTTACTAAAAAATCTGTTCGACGTTGATTGACAATCAACATGTATTAATCACCACGTGATTATCTTTGTAGTAGGCGCGTGCCGATAAAAATGCAAATATCTTCGTTAATTTTAAACTTTTTATTATAAAAATTGACCATATAATATATTTTTCAGCTAACAACTCATTTGCAACCTTCTTTGTGCACATAGGACGTCTCTATTATGTCCTTAGTGCACTTTTATTGTTCTTAGTGCAATAAGGAGGACCTTTGCGGTATTTCTACACACCGTACTGTCTTCGGCTTGTGGGGAAGGGCTCCTTCCAGACTCCTTCTTCTCACTCTGTGACATCAAAAACCCTTGACAGCTCTGACAATGTTTATTGGTCTATAACATAAAAAATACCAAGTTAACTCTCTGGGCTGTTGAACAAACCCAGTTTATTACTACATGTATCTTTTGAGTCATTCAAAAAATGTAATATTTGTTCCAACAAACTTTGTAAAGTTGAATAGGTACCTTTTTCTTCACAAAAAATATTATATATAATTTAGAAGTCATGATTTCGAAGACACTATATCAAAATGTGTCCTTTAAAGTGTTAAAAGAATTGTCAATGTCATGTTCTTGTAATGTTCAATCCTTTGAAAAAGACAAATGTTGATTATAATTTGATTTCCATATTTTCTTTATAAAATGTTTATTCTTTATGTCACAAATACTTATGCTGTAAAAAGAGCAATGGGAGACTAAAGTTTAATGATACATGTACCGTTTTTAGCTCACCTGACCCAAAGGGTCATGTGAGGTATTGCCATCACTTGGCGTCCGTCGTCCGTCCGTCCGTTAACTTTTTTATATTTTAATCTACTCCTCTGAAACAATTGGGCAAAATGGAACCAAACTTGGCAGAAAGCATCTATATAAGGTCCTCTATAAAGTTTCTTCATTTCTTTCCATTCCGCCAACAAATATGGCCATCAAGGGCAATTCTTGTTTCTGATTGGCTAATGTTAAAAAAATCTTCTCCTCTGAAACTGCTTGGCCAAATGGAGCCAAACTTGGCAGGAAGCATCTATATAAGATCCTCTATAAAACTTCTTCATTTGGTTCCATTCAGCCAACAAACATGGCTGCTGTTACTAAAAATAGAACATATGGTAAAATTGCACGTTTTTGGTAATAACTCAAAAACCATTAATAATATCAGAAATCTGACGGGGTAAAAATGATTAGCACAGCACGATCTAACTACTCTGAAATTTTGAAGAAAATCTGATTACCTATCTTGGAGTTATTGCCCTTTTTTCATCAAATTTTCAAAATTTTAATACTTTTCGTTTTTTATTTCAAAAACTATAAGAGATAGATGCTAAGTTTAAACAGCAAACATGTGTAGCATGTCAAGATTTACCTAACCTGCAATTTTAAAGTAAATCTGATTACCCATCTTGAAGTTATTGCCCTTTTTTCATCAAATTTTCAAAATGTTAATACTTTTCATCCTTTATTTCAAAAACTATAAGAGATAGATGTTAATTGTAACCTGTAAACATATTTAGCTTGTCAAGATCTACATGCCCTGCAATTTTGAAGTAAATCTGATTACCCGTCTAGGAGTTATTGCCCTTTTTTCATTATTTTTTTTTATTTAAACATTTTTGTCTGATATTTCAAAAACTATTAGAGATAAAGGTTAAATTTAAATTGCAAAAATGTGCAGCATATCAAGATCTACCTACCCTGCAATTTTGAAGTTAATCTGAGTACCCAATTTGGAGTTATTGCTCTTTTTTCATAAAATTTTCAAAATTTTAATACTTTTTGTTCTTTATTTCAAAAACTATAAGAGATAGATGTTAAGTAAACTTAACAGCAAACATGTTCAGCATGTCAATATCTACCTAGCCTGCAATTTTAAAGTAAACCTGATTACCCATCTTGAAGTTATTGCCCTTTTTTCATCAAATTTTAAAAATTAATACTTTTCATCCTTTATTTCATAAACTATAAGAGATAGTAAACTGAATACATGTTCAGCTTGTCAAGATCTACATGCCCTATAATCTTGAAGTAAATCTGATTACCCGTCTAGGAGTTATTGCCCTTTTTTCATAATTTTTTAGCTCACCTGGCCCAGGTGAGGTATTGCCATCACTTGGCGTCCGTCGTCCGTCCGTAAAATGTTTTATTCTTTATGTCACAAATACTTATGCTGTAAAAAGAGCAATGGGAGACTAAAGTTTAATGATACACGTACCGTTTGTAGCTCACGGTCATGTGAGGTATTGCCATCACTTGGCGTCCGTCGTCCGTCCGTCCGTTAACTTTTTCATATTTTAATCTACTCCTCTGAAACAATTGGGCCAAATGGAACTTAGTCCGAGATTCCTCTGCCGTCTGACGGCTCTTATGGATTTGCTGTAGCCGTGTGACGTCAGAGGGCTATGCATACGGAAAACAGCTGATTTGCCTCTCCAACTCTTGGTCGGCACATTTCCACGTTTCGTGGCTATCGGATTTTATTTTCTATCAGAAACCCTTATATAAATCGCTTCACCAATCATTTTTCTATTCATTCATAACCATCTTACCCTCAGAAAGTAGTGTTACACTCCATTACAGCACGATTTTGCCTTAGATCCTATTATTCCGCCATTTGACTTCCATTTTCGAATCTACAAACGTGATCTCGCGATACTAACTGAATGATGACAGTAACGCATTGCATGATGGGAGCTACTTAATGCAGCGCGCCAAATTATTTGAGCATTATTTGCATACGTAAACAACATTCAAATCACATGGAAGACGATACATTTAAGCGTATTCTGCAGGACAAACAGTCCATCTACAGATCAAAGCAGAGCAGAAGGAAATAATACGGAATGTGTTGGAAAGAACAGATTCAATGGCAGAGTGTTACCAAAGGGATTCGGAAAGAGCATGTGTTACGTCCCCCCTTTTTGGACAAGGTACTACATCATTTTTTTTTCTTATGGTTATCTGTAATTCACTATTGCTGTTAAAATCATTACCAATCAATATAATCAACTGTATTAAATTTTATGTTAATTGTTTTGCCTTAACAGGCGTGTATGATTGGCAATAAAAATATTTGTTTGTTTGTTTATATGCAAATCATCTCCCATGATACATTGCGGTAATCGTGGTTTTCTCGTAGTCACGTGACAAATGTTTGAAAAATGGAAGACAAATGGCGGAATCATAGGATCTAAGGGAAAATCGTGCTGTAATGGAGTGCAACACCACTTTTTGAGGGTAAGGTGGTTAGGAATCAATAGAAAAATGATTGGTGAAGCGATTTATTTAAGGGTTTGTGATAGAAAATAGAATCCGATAGCCACGAAACGTGGAAATGTGCTGACCCGGAGTTGTAGAAGCAAATCCGCTGTTTTCCGTATGTATAGTTCTCTGACGTCCCACGGCTACCGCAAATCCATAAAAGCCGTCAGACGGCAGAGGAATCTCGGACTAAATGGAACTAAGCTTGGCAGTAAGCATCTATGTAAGGTCCTCTATAAAGTTTCTCCATTTCGTTCCGTTCCACCAACAAATATGGCCACCAAGGGCAATTCTTGTTTCTGATTGGCTACTTTTTAAAAAAAACTCTTCTGCTCTTAAACTGCTTGGCAAAATGGAGCCAAACTTGGCAGGAAGCATCTATGTAAGATCCTCTATAAAGCTTCTTCATTTGGTTCCATTCGGCCAACAAACATGGCCGCCAAGATTAATTCTTTTTTCTGATTGGCTAATGTTAAAACAATCTTCTCCTCTGAAACAGCTTGACCAAATGAAGCCAAACTTGGCAGGAAACATCTATGTAAGGTCCAAACCTGGTATAGATGGTCCCTGGGTGTGTCTCTTTCAAAATTGTGTCTGACAGCCCCACCCTCCATTCAAGATGGCTGCTGTTTTTTAAGGTAATGATTATCTCCCTTTGAAATTTGCTTCAGTATCATTCTATTGTCAGGTGAGCGATACAGGCTCAGTGGGCTGAGCCTCTAGTTTCTTTTGTCAGTGAAAAGGAGGTGAGGCATGGCTACAGGTGAGGGGGCCATGTATTTTTGCTAAATATACCTTAAATTTACCCTATATTTATTCTATATTTTCATCCACAAAAAATTATATTTTCCTATATAGTTTTTTTCAAAAAGGGCTTGACACTCTGAAGTAAATATTTAATTGGATGCTTGTGCATACAAGAAGAACCAATCAATAATGAATACTGGAGCATATGTAGTAATGTGTATAAAGTTATAAGGATATGCAAATTATGGAAGGAGATAAATTTTATAAATATTTTTAGGTGTGAATTGAGTGATTTTGTGATATATAAATATGACCTGTCACCAATAATAGTTTATTTATTCTGCCAATCTTTTATTTTTCATTTTTGCCCATTGTTAATTCAGTTTTCATGCTATTTCATATTGTAATGCAGTTTATTTGTTTATTTGATGCCATTCCCGATTGAACGACATAATCTATTGTCTTGCATTGCCATTAATTCACATTTAATTTACATGGCCATAGAAATTCACCACATGTCCAGCTTGACTCAAATTGTCAACTTACAATAATATCCGTCTAGTGAAATAACCAGTTATTAGTATGACATGCCAAATTCAAACTGTTATTTTTTGCTACAAATGTACATGCATATTCCCTAACAGTTATTAGTGCTATGTGCAATATGCCGCTGGAATTATTAGTTATTTTTGGATTCCGATAAAACAAACCAGTAAAACAACTGAGGTATTTCTTACTCCATTACTATAGTAAAGTATAATAATATTGTTAATAATATTATGTATTAGGCCATTCCTAAAAAATGCTGCTTTGTTGTAACCTGACTTTTTTTTTATCAGTCGGTAGTTGAATAGACAAGTTATATGATTTATTTCAATTATCTGGAAAAGCTCAATTTAATGCCAAGGGAAAGAAAACTGCTAGAAATACTAAATATAATTTGTGAAACTTGTTATAAAGTTTGGGGGTAGGGGACAGTTTTAATGGGTCAGTCAGGATACAACAAGTCAAAAATATAATTAATATGGCCTAATTTAGATTTATTTTTAAGCATGACCGTAAAATTTGCTATTGTTAATATATTTGTGTTCGATTATTTGTCCATATAAATACATTTGCACAAATAGAGTAAGCAAAAAAAAAATGTCACACTTGACACGTAATCATCTTACTAAAGTTGTGAGTTCGAATCCCGCTAATGGTGAGGTGTACTTGATACAACATTATGTGATAAAGTTTGTGACTTGCGACAGGTCGGTGGTTTTCTCTGGACACTCTGGTTTCCTCCACCAATAAAACTGACAGCCATGATATAGCTGAAATATTGTTAAAAATGGCATTAAACACCCTAACCCTAACCCCATAATCATCTTAATTGAATTAAGGAAAACATTTCATAATAAATACATTTAAAATTTATTGAAGTTGTATGTCTGTACATGTACTTTATAGGGGGATTTTTGTATGTGGATGACATTCTACAAAAACAAAGAAATCTTCAGGATTATAATCTTGAGGATA
Source organism: Bathymodiolus brooksi (assembly GCA_963680875.1). NCBI lineage: Eukaryota > Metazoa > Mollusca > Bivalvia > Mytilida > Modiolidae > Bathymodiolus > Bathymodiolus brooksi. Next base: position 30,988,287 of record OY804576.1, read on the forward strand.
TTCAAAGGATAGTGAAGAGTAATGACAAACAAAGATTCTTTATGGAAGAAGATAAAGAGACTGGAAAAATGAAAATACGGGCAAATCAAGGTCATTCATTACAGGTAAAGTAATTATACTAATTAAAACATGTTAATAAACATGTGACATGCAGGTCTGACCCACATTTATAACTGATTTCCAACTGAACCGCTGATAACCAGCAATTGTTTATCTGCTGAAAAAATAATGAATTTGATGATAATTATTCAATAAAGTATGTATAGTTGTTATTCATACAGCCATTGTATTGTGCATGTTTTTTCACATCATCATCAGTAGGATTCCAGAACTATTGCCTCGATGATGAAGAGGGGAATCAAAAGGCCAATAAATGAAACTCTGATGATGATCAGATTTGTTATACCTCCTAAACTTTGGTAAAGAATAGATGTTAATGTCAACTGACATGTGCAATACAATGGACGGACTTGATTCTTCCAGAATTCACAGATTCACAAGAAAAAAACTTGGGGTGGAAGTCCCTTTTAGTTGCTCCACTTAGTGACCAGCAATTCACTCTTTTAGGGTCGACATATCTGTGAATTGATGAAGTATGGTGTAAATATGATGATAAAGACAGAGACACACTTAATGCACAAATATTTGTTAACAGAATTTCAGGTTTGAAATCTTCCAATATTCAGTTGGTTTTTTTTTACAAAATGTTCATTTTTATAATTTATTGATGGGTCTTTAATAATATAGTCTTGAATGCCCTTTATATACAGATTGACTGTATTTTATTTTGAAAAGAGGTCTAAATGGAGGCCAGGTTCTTAAATTTGCATATTTTGAAGGTATATACACATTTTATTTTTCATCCTATTTTGGTGCCTGTTTTTTTCTTTGAATTGTTCATGTTGAGAGCTTTTATTAATATATGTCGACAAATTTCCTCCGTCTGAGCAGGACTGGATTAACCCTTAGGCAAAATAAGCACGTGCTTAGGGCATCAAGAGGCCAGGGGGCACCATAAAAAGTGATTTTTTTTCAGTCATATATTAGGCTAAAAATCACACCCAAAATCCAAAACAAAATGTAGGAAAAATTAAATAAAATACTTATAAATGTTATAGGCTTCATTTATACATACTAAACCAATAAACACAATTAATTTAAATGATTAAATATCATATTTACAATGCCAGTATGTATAAGGTACTCGAGAGTGTTGTAGAAAACTAAAGGGGCCCGGGTAGCTCAATGAGTTAGGTAGTTAGATTACCTAACAACTCATGCAAGCCTATCACCAATACGGCGTGGGTTCGCGCCCGGCTTTTTAAATTACGAAAAAGGGTGCACTGGACTCGCAGCCGCACGTGATAAAGTTTACCAATTGCTTGCCCATGGTCGGTGGTTCTCTCCGGGTACTCCGGCTTCTTCCACCACTAAAACTCGTCACCATGATATAGCTGAAATATTGCTGAAAATGGCGCTAAGCACAATAAATAAATCAATCAATCAAAAACTAAGTGATGTTTATCCAAATGACTTGAACAGTAAGTTATCTACTGAGCTTCAGCAGTTTCACTTATATATTTGACATGAATTTAGTGCTGCAAAAGCTAGATTCAGTCATGCTTATCTCTAAAGTAATTTTAGAAGACAACATTGAGTGTGCTTTTCCAAGCGTAGAGATTAGTTTGCTATTTTTAACATTAATGGTCACAAACTGCACAACTGAACGCTCATTCTCTCAAATGAACCATATAACAAATTTAAACAGAACAACGATGAGACAAGAGAGGCTGGAATCCTTATGTCTGCTCATAATTGAAGCAGATTTGTTGTGCAAAATTAACTTTGAGGATTTAATCAAAGACTTTACTAATAAGAAATGCAGGAGTTTTTCTTGTTGTTGAAATATTGACAATACCAGCTCCTGTTGAAAGACACAAGTTTTAGTATTTCTGTTTGTATTGTTCCCTTTATAAAATTTAATAATTTTATAGCAAGTTAAAGACTTGCATTGTATCTGTTGTCCTAGTTATAAGTAAATAATCTGTTTATACTGTTGTCTGCTCTAAAGCATAGAGTACAGTCACTGTGTTAAATAAATATGAAAAACAGATATTTAAATGATTTTAATATAAAAGGTTTGGCCTGACGGAAAATTGAATTCTGAATTTAATGTTAGGCATTTGATAATTATGTTAAGTCATGGCATCAAGGGGTCGTGTAAGTTTTTACATTATGCCAGTGGAAAGTGTGGGGGCACTGAGGTTGGTATGTGCTTAGGGCATACATTGGCTTTAATCCGGCCCTGCATCCGAGATAAACTTGACTGGAATATGCTTTTTCCAAAAAGTTATTATTTTTCTTCCACTTTTCATACGGTTTTTTGCAAAATTTTATCTCTATGGTTAGTTGAAGGGCCATAAAAATATCTATTTTGTTTTGAAAAGGGGTCTAAAGGGGTCCCAAAGGGACCAACAGCTAGAATGATATATGTATTTTTTTAAGTTGGATTTCTATGCAGATTTCCATTTAATTCCTTTGGAAATGTCCTCTCTGGTGTATGACAATAGATTTGTTGTAGCTCTTACCGTCTCCAAAATATGCTGTGACCAAAGTGGACCAACGATCAAAATAGAATTGTTGTTTTAAGTCTGATTTTGATAGGGTTTTAATACAGCTCGCCTGAGCCATAGGTAAAAACTATAAAATATCAATTAATATACTTATCACATGAAAGATTAACAAAAATGTAATGAGGAACAATACTTCTTGTTAATATATAGTAAGTAAAGTAAAATTTTCAAACTAATACCGGTATAATAATTTATTCTAATAGTTATTTTTTTTCCCATTTCTTTTCTAGGATGAAAAGTCTGATATTCATCTTTCAAAAGCATTAGCATTTTTATTCAGACATGGAGCAGAAAGACAGGGATATAAACTAATGCCAGGTAAGTTCAATCTAATTAAAATTAGATGTTTGCTATATCTTTTTTAAAGAATTTTCATTGGCGATACACTATTATTTATCCACTTGTCGTATAGGGATCATGGATCATATTTTCAACTGAACAATCATTGATTTTGCTAGATGTTAGTGTATCGGCAGATATCTTTGAAAAATAATGACAATGTTATTACACAAAATCAGATACCATGAGATAAGTGTGTAGCTTTCTCTGTAGATAAAGCCTCTGTGAACATGGGTAAAAGAAACAGAAACTCAATTAAAAGTAGGGTACTGGAGAAAAACCATGATGTGTACTTTGTTGGCTGTCCTTGTCATATGGCACAGAAGTATGGTTAGGAAAAATAAAACGGATTTTAAAGCTTCTCTTAAAACTTATGTTACACTATCAAAAATATTGAACTTGAAACTAGACAATCCAAATCCGTCTCACACTGATCAAGCTCTCTCATTGAAAAGTTAAAAAAAGAACATCAGTAATCTTGATTATAACCCGGTCTCAGTATTACTAGTAAATGGCTGTTAGAACAAAATGGATTGATTTCAAATACAAAAAAATGTATGAATTTTGTTTTGGTCAATTATTATAGTGCATGTCCATACCGATCGTCTGCCGATATGGACATGCCTTACATGTGTAATAAATGATATTTCATAGAGAAATACCAGTCATGTTTAATTAAGTCTCCCAAACGTTGTTTGGAGACTTATTGTTTTTGCTCCGTTTCTTCTTATTATTATTATTATTATTATTATTATTCTCCTTTCTTTCTTTGCGACATGAACGTGTCCACGGCAGATCTCAGGAACTACTGGACAGAATTTCATGAAACTTGATGGAGTTATAGATATATGTTTCTAGTTGGGCCTAATGTTTTCAGCTTTGTGGTAAAGGGGGTTAAAGTAATATTTTGAGGGGTTCAAAGGGGCTGGGGTTTACTAGAGAATCCTATGGGAAAGTTGAAATTTCGTACATTAATGTTGATAACTTCTAAATAAATAATGATAGAGACATAGAATTTGACATATTGATAGGTCACCATTAGAGGAGCAAGTATGCGTCTTCAACATTTCGGCCATTTTCAAAATTGCCGCCAAAACACGATAAAAAACCGGCGACGTTTGGGAGACTTTCGGTAACAGCATCCTGTTACTGTAATATCTTGTTAATAACATCATCTCACAGGAGTAGACAAGATTACAAAAGCTAAAAATAAAAAAGTTTTAATGCATACAAATAACAATGTAAATCATAAAAACAAGTGCTCTTGTGAAGGCATATTTTATATTATTAAATGTTTTATAAGTAATACAAATTTAGTCAATTTTGTTCTGAAGAATTCTTAAGAATCACCATACTGTCTTCGGCTTGTGGGGAAGGGCTCCTTCCAGACTCCTTTTTCTCACTCTGTGACATCAAAAACCCTTGACAGCTCTGACAATGTTTATTGGTCTATAACATAAACAATACCAAGTTAACTCTCTGGACTGTTGGACAAACCCAGTTTATTACTACATGTATCTTTTGAGTCATTCAAAAAATGTAATATTTGTTCCAACAAACTTTGTAAAGTTGAATAGGTACCTTTTTCTTCACAAAAAATATTATATATAATTTAGAAGTCATGATTTCGAAGACACTATATCAAAATGTGCCCTTTAAAGTGTTAAAAGAATTGTCAATGTCATGTTCTTGTAATGTTCAATCCTTTGAAAAAGAAAAATGTTGATTATAATTTGATTTCCATATTTTCTTTATAAAATGTTTTATTCTTTATGTCACAAATACTTATGCTGTAAAAAGAGCAATGGGAGACTAAAGTTTAATGATACATGTGCCGTTTATTCATTTGTCAGTGAAAAGGAGGTGAGGCATGGCTACAGGAGAGGGGGGGGGGCATGTATTGTTGCTATATATACCTTAAATTTACCCTATATTTATTCTATATTTTCATAAAAAAAAAATTATATTTTCCTATATAATTTTTTTCAAAAGGGGCTTGTCACTCTGAAGTAAATATTTAATTGGATGCTTGTTCATACAAGAAGAACCAATCAATAATGAATACTGGAGCATATGTAGTAATGTGTATAAAGATATAAGGATATGCAAATTATGGAAAGAGATAAATTTTATAAATATTTTTAGATGTGAATTGAGTGATTTTGTGATATATAAATATGACCAATAATAGTTTATTTATTCTGCCAATCTTTTATTTTTCATGTTTGCACATTTTGTTAATTCAGTTTTCATGCTATTTCATATTGTAATGCAGTTCATTTGTTTATTTGATGCCATTCCCGATTGAACGACATAAAATATGTTCTTGCATTGCCATTAATTCACATTTTATTTACATGGCCATAGAAATTCACCACATGCCCATTAGTATGATATGCCAAATTCAAACTGTTATGTTTTGCTACAAATGTACATGCATATTCCCTAACAATTATTAGTGATATGTGCAATATGCCGCTGGAATAATTAGTATTTCTGGATTCCGATAAAAAAAAACAGTAAAATAACTGAGGTATTTCTTACTCCATTACTATAGTAAAGTATAATAATATTGTTAATAATATTATGTATTAGGCCATTCCTAAAAAATGCTGCTTTGTTGTAACCTGACTTTTTTTTATCAGTCGGTAGGTGAATAGACAAGTTGTTTTATTTATTTCAATTATCTGGAAAAGATCAATTTAATGCCAAGGGAAAAAAAACTGCTTGAAATATTAAATATAATTTGTGAAACGTGTTATAACGTTTGGGGGGTAGGGGACAGTTTTGATGGGTCAGTCAGGATACAACAAGTCAAAAATATAATTAATATGGCCTAATTTAGATTTATTTTTAAGCATGACCGTAAAATTTGCTATTGCTAATATATTTGTGTTCGATTATTTGTCCATATAAATACATTTGTACAAATAGAGTAAGCAAAAAATAATAATAATTATTATGTCACACTTGCCACATAATCATCTTACTAAAGTTGTGAGTTCGAATCCCGCTCATGGTGAGGTGTACTTGATACAACATTATGTGATAAAGTTTGTGACTTGCGACAGGTCGGTTGTTTTCTCTGGACACTCTGGTTTCCTCCACCAATAAAACTGACAGCCATGATATAGCTGAAATATTGTTAAAAGTGGCATTAAACACCATAACCCTAACCCTAACCTAACCCCATAATCATTTTAATTGAATTAAGGAAAATTTTCATAACAAATCATGTATTGAAGTTGAATGTCTGTACATGTACTTTAAGGGGGATTTTTGTATGTGGATGAAATTCTAAAAAAACAAAGAAGTCTTCAGGATTATAGTCTTGAGGATATTCAAAGGATAGTCAAGAATGACAAACAAAGATTCTTTATGGAAGAAGATAAAGAGACTGGAAAAATGAAAATACGGGCAAATCAAGGTCATTCATTACAGGTAAAGTAATTATACTAATTAAAACATGCTAATAAACATGTGACATGCAGGTCTGACCCACATTTATAACTGATTTCCAGCTGACCCACTGATCACCAGCAATTGCTTATCTGCTGAAGAAAAATATATTTGATGACAATTATTCAATAAATTATGTACAGTGGCTATTCATGCAGCCATTGTATTGTGGATGTTTTTCACATTATCATCAGTAGGATTCCAGAACTATTGCTTCTGTGAGGAAAAGGGGAATCAAAAGACCAATAAACGAACCTCTGTCAATGATCAGATTTATTATGTCTCCTAAATGTTGGTAAAGAATAGATGACCATGTCAAACCAACATGTGCAGTAAAAGTTGAGTCTCCCAGTATTCACAGATATGGTTTCTTTAAAAAGAAAAGGAAAGAACTTGGAGTGAAAGTCCCTTTTAGTTGCTCCACTTAGTGACCAGTAATTCGTTCTTTTAGGGTTGACGTCTCTGTGAATTGATGAAGGATGGTGTAAATATGATGATAAAGACAGAGACACACTTAATGCACAAATATTTGTTAACAGAATTTCACGTTTTAAATCTATCAGTCATCATTAAAATGAAAAGACGAAATGTTTTTTAATTTATTTTATTCTTATGTCTTTATTATTTAAAAGAAAAGTCTACCATAGATGAACAATGCTTGGATACTTATCCTGTATTTGTCAACTTGACTACAAACAATTGAAAAGAAAAGGCTATACACTAATAGCCAACAATAAAATCAAAAACAACAATATGAACGACTCATCCATGCCTTCGGTCAAACATCAATTTCCTAAACACAGAAATGTCAAAGAAAGAAACGAATTGAAATCTAGGTCTTCATTTTGAAAGGTACAAAAATGTGGTAGGATAAACATACCCTCTAGATATCTTGATCTGCATCTGCCAAACAGAAATATGTAAATCTGTGTAAAATGATTTTTTTTGGTTTTATTGCAGGTAGAAAATCAAGACTTGAAGCCATTGCTATCACATGAAGAGGCTCCCGTAGTTATGCACGGGACATATTACAATTCCTGGGAAAAAATTAAACTAACAGTGAGTTTTACATCTATGTACATGATGTCTGTCATAAATCTATAACTATCCAACTGTAATTGTAAAACAATATATTTGTATTTGCATAAATAAATACTTTACATATTTTCATTGATGGTTGCACATATATAGAATTACGATAGTTTTGAAGGTCTCGACATACTTGATCACTAGTATCACAGCTTGTCCTCTCAGACTTGATGCGATGCCAGTGATAAATGTCTGTCTAACCTTCAAAACTCACATTATTGCTTTTATTGGCAACATCATAATGTGATTGACATCACACTTGCCTATTGTTGTCAGTATCAGAATCTGTTTGTTGATACTGACAATATCATTCAGTGAAATCAAAGAAATATCAGCCTTTGAGCCAGAATATGAAGTTTGGTGGCAAATAAGTGTTGCAAACAAGCTAAACATGGGTTAAAGATCATATATCCAAGAACAAAACAGTCCTCATGATGAGCACAGGTCCTGAGGTCCAAGACCAGTAAAACTTTGTTCGGACCATTAAATATTTCAATTTTTATTTAGATATATATACTGTGAAATCACTTTTATTCGTGGGGTACCAATTTTCGTGGGTAGGCTGATCCACTAAATTAAGAATCCAACGACCAATGAAACTTGGGAAGCATTTTGACATCGATATATATGCTGTCCTCGAGTGACCTCGACTTTCTGGACCAGCTGCATAGGGTACAGTTGACAATTTTAATGACGAAATAAGTACAAGCATACTTTTTAATGGGCCATAATCCACATGAACATGTTTGTGAATGATTTGAATTTTAAATGCATGTGTAAAAACGACAGAAATGTTTATTTGTGATTATTTTTTAAAAAATTTCCAGTAAAAAAATTACTCCAAAACCATACACAAACGGTGACACATTTCTCTATTAAATTTTAACACCCTTCAATTAACATATTTGAACATCTTTATTTAAAGAATTCAATTAAGCATAAGTTAACTGTACATTTTCCCCAGGGTCAGGATTTATCTTTTGACACGACTACAAGTTGTTTCTATCCGAGATAAATGGTAATAAAAGATCAAAAATTAATTTGAAGTAATTTAGCAAGTACAATCTGTCATTGGAATCAAAATAATGAGAACAAACTAAACTTTATTGTTCTTTTTAGTTGTGAAAAAACAAAAATTGAAAATAAAGTGGAGATTAAATATTTGTTAAACATAAAAACAAATTTAATATATATTGATGGAAATTGCTTATGTACGTTCTCATAAAATAATTTCAGATGATTTTTTTTAATTGTCAAATTCGATAGAATAACACTGATCTATAATTATGAAATTCAAAAGCTGATTTTGGTCCGATTCTTAGTTGATATATGAAAAAAAATAATCGATAAAATGAACACGTTAATATCCACGTTCCACTTCTGATTACATAATTATATGGCTCATCTGTCTAATATATTGAAGCTTTCTCGAAGTTTTGATACCCATGAAACTTATCATGTTGAAAATATAAAATAAACAAATTTCATTTTGGAACAAACACAAAATTACGAATCCACGAACTTGTAATATTTAACCAAACCACGAAATTTGATACCCATGGAGAAATATACTTTCACAGTATATAAAATAAATCCAAAAATTTGATTCGGACCAGTAAATTCTAATTTTCATTTCGATGATTGCAAAAGGTTCTTAAGAAATAATCAACTGTCTGAACAATAGTGTGACGTCAGAGATAGTATTTAGTATTATTATTTGACTGTTTTACAGGGATTAAGTAGAATGGGGAGAAATCATATACACTTTGCAGCAGGTGAACCAGGGGAAAACGGTGTCATTAGTGGTAAGTTTGTCTTGCATGTTTTTTCTTCAAATATCACAGGTCCCTGGTGGCTCAATGAGTTAGATAGTTGGATTACCTAGCAAACTAGCAACAAGCCACTAATATGGCATGGGTTCGCGCCTGGCTTTGTAAATTACAAAAGAGGGTGCACTCGACTCGCAGACTCGGGTGATAAAGTTTACCAGTTGCTTGCCCATGGTCGGTGGTTTTCTCCGGGTACTCCGCTTTTTCCACCGCTAAAACTGGTCGCCATGATATAGCTGAAATCTTGCTGAAAGTGGCATTAAACACAATAAATCAAATCAAATCAAATCAAATATCTCTTTTTTAGTGGTTAAGGAGTAAGAGTGGAATGACATCCTTTCTAAGGCAGAGATAAAACTTAAGAATAGAACTGTTTGACGAATTATTTTATAACTGGGTAACATTTTACATGATTATGTTATGTTTGATTTATATACATTTGTGAATTATAATCATTTAAAATGTTAGCCCATATCGAGATGAAAAGCAATTTTCAAAGTTGCTTAAATTAGATTGATTTGTAATTAAACAATAATAACTATTTTTAGCTAACCTGACCCATGTGGAGCGATTTTATTTTCAACAGATATACCCTTTTCAAGGTATAAGGTTGTCAAAATGGGACTGATATCCAACATTTTGAATTTTATTTTAATTTCAATTTTAATAGGATTTTTTCTTTTGATTCCTTAGATTTTCTGCTTTCATTTTTCAAATGGATTTGACCTTGTTCATATAATTTCCCTGATAAAAAGTGTCAACAGAAGCCACAAACGACAGACTCAAAATGATTAAAAAAAGTCTGATTTGTGTGCTCTCTTTCCATTCCTGCCAGTAACATTACAGCATATTTGTTGTAGCTCTTACTGTTTCTGAGAGAACCAAAGCTAAAGGGGACCAACATCGAAAATGTTAACTTTTTGTTTTAAGTCTGATTTTAATGGATCGTTTTTCCTCTTAATTCCTTTTTGCTGTCTAACAGATTCTACCTAGTAATGATATTTGTTGGACAATTATCATTCTAAAGAAAACTGGTGCAGGAGATAGACAAATTTACTTTCTTAAATTCTGTTGTATTGTATATAAAGTGTTTTGTTACATACATTTGTTTTGTATTTATTGTTTTACAGGAATGAGAAGCTCATGTGAAGTTATGATATACATCAACTTACAGAAAGCCTTGGAAGGTAAGGTCTAGGATATACAAATGCACATTAAATAGCAAAAACAAATATGTGGAAGTTAAGATCCGATATACATTAGCTTACAGGAAGCCTTTGAAGTTAAGGTCTGATATACACAAGTTACAGGAAGCCTTTGAAGTTAAGGTATGATATACATTAACTTACAGGAAGCCTTTGAAGTTAAGATCTGATTTACATTAACTTACAGGAAGCCTTTGAAGTTAAGGTCTGAAATACATTAACTTACAGGAAGCCTTTGAAGTTAAGGTCTGATATACATTAACTTACAGGAAGCCTTTGAAGTTAAGGTCTGATATACATAAGTTACAGGAAGCCTTATACATTAACTTACAGGAAGCCTTTGAAGTTAAGGTCTATGATGTACATTTTATTGTACATTAACAGAAAACCTTGGAAATCTCCACTTTAATTATAGGCAGTTAAAATTACAACTTTGATTTCTAAGATTATAAGAATTTACAACATGTAACTTATGTGAACAGAAGATAAATTTTGCGGAATTTATTTGTGTTTTTATCTGATCTTACGGTAGTTTCTTAAAAAGCTGTTAATATTTTATTCATTTTTTGTCTCGCCTTCGACGAAAGTCGCTGAAGGCGAGACATAGGTGTTGGTTTTCTGTTGGTGGTGGAGATAATGTTAACAATGTCAATTATTGTGATTAGATCAGTTTCTCCGTTACCATACGACCTAGATTCCCCATACTTATTCCACACATTAATCATAGTGTGTGCATGTCAGGCAGGCATGTGTCACCTGATCTTGACCTCATTTTCATTTTCACAGTTTACTGACTGTTTTCATATACAACCTAGGTTCACTATATTTGATCTACACATCAATCATGGAGGGTGCATGTCAGCCAGGCACGTGTCTCCTGACCTTTATTTATTTCATTTTCTCGGTCCACTGACATTGTTAAATTTAGGTCAGGTTTTGGTGATTAGATCAGTTTCTACAACCTAGGTTCACCATATTTGGTCAACACTTTGATGGTACAGTTTCATGCATACAGTACATTGATTTACATGCATATGGTAGAAACAGATTGCAGGGGGCAGGCGAGACATACTACAGTAGATATGTCTATACTTAATGTAATACAGATATAATCAAATTTTTTGCAATACTTTGTTTAAATATAATGTAATATAGATATAATCAAATTAATAAATTTATTTATCAACACCATTTCTTTATTCAGGTGGCTTAAAATTCTTCTGGTCAGCAAATAATGTCATTCTTAGTCCCGGAAATGAAGATGGAGTTATTCCCCCTACCTATTTTGAAGATGCAGTTTTGAGAAATCCAAGTAAGTTGTTTGTATAATTGTTATAAATTTCCTACTTGTAATTAATCTTTGTATAAATATTTTATGCTGACACTTATTAAATGTGGCTGTTGTCTCCTCTTGGTTTAAGCATGAAATGTGATTGTCCATTGATGAACAAATTGATGTGTTATTACAGAAATAAATAAGAATTTACCACGGTTGTGGAAACCGGAGAAAACCAACGACCTGTCGCCGAACTTTATTTCATAATGTTGTATCGATGTTATAATATAAATTTGCATAATGTCTGTATAATGTTTTAACACATATACACATCTCGACAGAAGTCAACTAAACTTGCACATTTTCTGTTAAGCGAACTCAAGTCATGTGCCTGTTATATATTTAATAATCACACTGATTTTATGATTTTCTAGCACAAACAGATATTTAGTGTTGCACCTGTTATATATTTTATCATCGCACTGATTTTATGATTTTCTAGCACAAACAGATGTTTAGTGTTGTACCTGTTATACATTTTATCATCACACTGATTTTATGATTTTCTGGCACAAACAGATGTTTAGTGTTATACCTATTATATATTTTATCATCACACTGATTTTATGATTTTCTAGTACAAACAGATGTTTAGTGTTGTACCTGTTATATATTTTATCATCACACTGATTTTATGGTTTTCTAGCACAAACAGATGTTTAGTGTTGCACCTGTTATATATTTTATAATCACACTGATTTTATGGTTTTCTAACACAAACAGATGTTTAGTGTTGTACCTGTTATATATTTTATAATCACACTGATTTTATGGTTTTCTAGCACAAACATATGTTTAGTGTTGTACCTGTTATATATTTTATAATCACACTGATTTTATGATTTTCTAGCACAGACAGATGTTTAGTGTTGCACATGTTATATATTTTATCATCACACTGATTTTATGATTTTCTAGAGCAAACAGAGATCTTTAGTGTGGTTTAGAAATAGGGGATACTCATGTCCTATCAGCATCTCTCCCTAGAGGCATATAACACAATGATATTCAAGTTACTAGCGCTAGTAACAAAAGACAGGTGATTTATATAACTTTATTTAATGGGGTTTTTTAGGACAGAGATTACAATTTGATCAGAATGTGACAATAACAAGAGTACCAGTAGGTGGAGAAAGCTTGGCTCAGGGTAAAAGTAAGAAAAAGTAAAAGAAGCAAGGAAAAGGAGGAGATGAAGAGGAAGGTGAAGAAACAGAGAAAAAATCAAAGAAAGAAAAAATGAAATTGATGATAGTGCTATAGAAGATACAGGATTCTTGTTTAACGAAGAAAAGATAGAGGTTCAGGAAGAAGATGTACAAAGAGTTGTAGAAAAAAAGGAAGAAAAGATTGAGGGTCAGGAAGAAAATGTACAAAGAGTTGTAGAAAAAGAGGAAGAAAAGATTGAGGGTCAGGAAGAAGATGTACAAAGAGTTGTAGAAAAAAAAGGAAGAAAAGATTGAGGGTCAGGAAGAAAATGTATAAAGAGTTGTAGAAAAAAAAGGAAGAAAAGATTGAGGGTCAGGAAGAAAATGTACAAAGAGTTGTAGAAAAAAAGGAAGAAAAGATTGAGGAAGAGGAAGAAAATGTATAAAGAGTTGTAGAAAAAATGGAAGTGACTGAGCAGAAACACTAGAAGAATGTTTTTCTTAATTTCCTATTCCAATTCTTAATAATTAAGAAAAACCTTGTTAGATTAAGAATTTTTTTTTAGATTAAGAACGGGAAAGTTAAATTAAGAATATTTTTTTATATTAAGAAAAGTTAATTATATTAAACATTTTTTTTTTATATTAAAGTCTATGAATTTGTTGAAAATTTTTAACTGTCCATTAATGATTTATTTAAGCTATCATTAAACAGTTATGCTGCAAAAGATACGATTGGTGTTCTTTTTTTGACAAAAAAGACCCAAACCTATCGTTAACGGAATTATTGTCCAGGATGACAAAAATTCAAAGTGAAAGTAGCAGCGCAACCTATAAATACGGAAGTTCGGAACTCTCGGGGTTTTAGCTTTGAGGTAAAGAAAATACTGTTAAGATTCAAACACTTCAAATTGTCATGCTCGTTTAATGTTGTTTGAATCTTAGCGATTCGTAGCGTATTTGCCAATAATTCGGTGTTTAATCTTCATTTTATGAAGGTCAGTACGGAAAACGACAATAATTTTGGATATGAAAAATTACGATTTTGGTAGACAATATCCTTTAAGAAATAAAAAGTTTGATATTAAGAAAAACTGACATTTATATTAAGAATTTTCTATTTATATTAAGAATTTTCTAGTTATTTCCTCCAATCAGCATCAAGCTTTTCATGACATGCCCCACGGCAATATTGTTATCTACAATAGTGGCATGTGTGTCAACTAATTTGAAACTATTCTTTTAATTTTTAAATAATTCTCAACGAAAGAAAGATATATTAATGAAAATAATAATAATAAATAAAAAGAAAGGTAACTAAAACGTAAATGTTTTTGAATCACTGTATTTTTTTTTATTGGATCACACAACTATAGTACGTATGTGCCAAAACGCAAAATACTGTATTAATAAAGTTCACATATTTGTGTATTTAATAATAATAACGGACGCTTTGAGTGTTTCATTAAAGATGGATACTTTGAAATATTGTGCCAGTAGATATTAAATCAGATCATTGATGAAATAAAACTGATGAATAATTACTATTTTTTTTAAATATGAAAACATATTAATTTTTATTTCAAAGTTGTAAATTAAATAAAAGCTAAAAGCTTGAATTGACTCACTCTTATAATGATTAAATTTCATTTAAAATAAAGATTAAACAAATGTATTTTATGATGATGGCTGATTAAAATTGTGTGTCATGATTGTAGTAAATCTGTCAGTTGTAATATACAGGATGCAACCAATTACTCATTATACAGGAAGAGCACCTACTGTGAAGCCATCTATTTTGAGATAATATTCAATGAAAATAACAACCTGACCCTATTGTTACATAATATGATAAGAAATTAAAATTTTATAAAAGTCAGGTATATGTTTTATATTGAAAATTAATTAACACAATAAGTCACATTTCATTTATTTAGCCTAACTTGGGTCATTATCAATTAAATAAAGACAAAAATAGTTTAAAAAAAATGTCTAATAAGTATTTACCTAGATAACGATATTGGGATTGGTATTTTTTAATAAATTGTTTTAAAAATCATTTTAATTAATGAATTAATCAACTTTCTGTTTATATACTTATTTTCTTTATTATTTCATCCCATTAATTTAACTTGTGCATATCCATATTTATACAATCTTATATTAACAGCAAGTTTGTATGTGTCAACTCTATATATACTCTTATTATTGACAATAAATTCAGAAAAAAAAAAGATGAAATAATAAAGAAATTTTAATGAAAATAAATAAGGACTCAGAAAGGGGGTGGTAATTCCGTGCCACGACTACCTGTGCTAACAACTATTTGTCATTTTTTGCATAAAATTTTTCTTCTTGAAATATCACATGAAGTAAAATATATTGATTTAAGAAGAAAAATTTGATATAAAAAATGACAAATTTAATAAGAAATGAAATAATATAGTTGTAATTTAATTTTTTAAAATAATTAATTAGTGAAATATCAGATTCTATATTTAGCTATAATCTAATGAAAATAAGTAAAATATATTGATTTAAGAAGAAAGATTGAAATAAAGAAAATGTCATATTTAATGAGAAATGAAATAATATATTTGTTGTAATTTAATTTTAAAAAGTAATTAATAAGTGAAATATCACATGAAATATTTAGTTAAAATGTTCATAATTGATACCATACTGTTTTATGATATACAGGTCAACAAAATGATTTTGCTCTTACTTACATACTTAATATAGATTGTTGTTTTAGCACTTAAGTTGGGGCCACTTAAAGGTTTTTAATTAATTTTTAAAAAGTAATTAATAACCCATGCTATATTTAGTTAAAATCTAATGAAAATGAAGTAAAATATATTGATTCAAGAAGAACAAATTGATAAAAAAATGACAAATTTAATAAGAAATGAAATAATATAGTTGTTGTAAAAAAAAAATTTAAATAATTAATTAGTGAAATATCACATGCTATATTTAGTTAAAATCTAATGAAAATAAAGTAAAATATATTGATTTAAGAAGAAAAATTTGAAATAAAGAAAATGACAAATTTAATAAGAAATGAAATAATATAGTTGTTGTAATTTAATTTAAAAAAAATAATTAGTGAAATATCCCTTTCTATATTTAGTTAAAATCTAATGAAAATGAAATAAAATATATTGATTTAAGGAGATAGATTGAGATAAAGAAAATGTCAAATTTAATGAGAAATGAAATAATATCGTTGTTCTAATTTAAACAAAAAATTAATTAGTGAAATATCACATTCTATATTTATTAAAATCTAACGAAAATGAATTAAAATATATTGATTTAAGAAGAAAGATTGAAATAAAGAAAATGTCAAATTTAATGAGAAATGAAATAATATAGTTGTAATTTAATCTAAAAAAAATTAATTAGTGAAATATCACTTTCAATATGTAGTTACAATCTACTGAAAATGAAATAAAATATATTGATTTAAGAAGAAAAATTGAAATAGAGAAAATGAAAAATTTAATGAGAAATGTTGTAATTTGATTTAAAAAAAAATCATTAATAAGTGAAATATCACATGATATATTTACTTAAAATGTTCAGAATTTGTTCAGTCCATGTTCAGAATGTTCAGTAATGTTCAGTCCATGTTCAGAATCTGTTCAGAATTTTCAGTAATGTTCAGATTCTGTTCAGTCCATGTTCAGAATGTTCAGTAATGTTCAGACTGTTCAGTTCCTGTTCAGAATTTTCAGTAATGTTCAGAATCTGTTCAGAATATCTAGCACTAAAACTGGTCTGTTCAGAATCTCTTGACTTGGTAGTGATAACACTTAGTAATAATATCAAAAGTATGGTAGGTTATTACAGTTCAGGTTTAGCTTTTATGGGCTGTTTCATTTGCTTACCTTCAGCATAATAATGGCTACATGATGTCTTTGCGTTCTGTTGCACTCTGTTTTGTTCTTTTCCAATTCCCGGAACATCCCCAACCATGAACATTACACCTACATTGATGTGCTCCCTAGCCTGGGTTGACGCATTGAAGATTGGTATGCCCTGTTTATTAAGCTGAACAAGTTCATTAATAATAACTTTGTTATAAATGTTTATTTTCTTTGGAGCATGTGGACCTATTATATATAAAAAAAAAGTATTTTCAATATATGGTAATCATGAAAATTCATCAGATATTAAAACTAATTTGACAAAGGTTTAACAAAAGTCATGGAAAGGAATTTCCAATACAAAAGTTTCTTATTTTATGCAAATAGAAGATGTATTTATAATATATAAATACATAAACAAAGAAATTTTCCAAACTTATCTTTGCTGCATAGAAAGCCAAAGAAGAAAAATAATATGTCACCGACCCCAGAATTAAGCTAATTTTTAGATGACCCCGAATTTGATTCTTACAGGCAAGAGTTTTCAACTTAAGTTAGCTGAATTGAAGAAAAAATTCCAATCCAACCTAAAAACCTAAGTTAAAATTGTTAGCAACAGGATACACACACATTTATACATTTCACTTGGTCAAATAAGGGTATGTATTCAGAAAACAAAATGTACCTGGAATCAAACCATACAGTAATGTTGTACCAATATTTAAGTCTCCCAAACAACGTTTGGAGACTTATTATTTTTGCTCCGTTTCTTATTATTATTATTATTATTATTATTACGTCTGCTGTCGGGTGACGTATTGCTATTCTACGTTTCTTTTTCACTATTATTATTACATCACCCCGACTGCTGTCGGGTAATGTATTGCTATTCTACGTTTCTTTTTCACTATTATTATGGTTCCCAAACGAAGTTTGTGAGACATATTGTTTTTGCTCTGTTTCTTATTATTATTATTACAATGTATTATTATTCTTATTCCACTTTTTTCTTCTGCATCAATTTTGTCCGGCACGTTTCTCGGAAACCGTACAGCGGATCCTTTTGAAACTTGACACAAAAATAGATCATCAATCAAAGTTGTGCACTTTGTTTTTAAAATTTTTGAAAATGGCCACCAATATAAAATCAAAATAAATTGTTAAAAATTCAAAAATGAAAAGATTTCAATGAAAATGGATATTTACAGGAAGTAAGACATGCTGCATCATATGGCGACCATTTTGGTTTGCTATAGCGGCCATTTTGAATCCAAAATGGCCGCCAAAATACAAATCCCTCCGATTAGGGTGAAATTTGGCTTCCAAGTAGATTATGATGTTGCGAATTGATATCCATCGTTTGGTTTGCTATGGCGGCCATTTTGAATCCAAAATGGCTGCCAAAATACAAAAATCCTCCGATTAGGGCATAATTTGGCTTCCAAGTAGATTATGATGTTGCGAATTGATATCCATCTTTTGGTTTGCTATGGAGGCCATCTTGAATCCAAAATGGCCACCAAAATACAAAAATCCTCCGATTTGGGCGAAATTTGGTTTCCAAGTAGATTATGATGTTGCGAATTGATATCCATCATTTGGGAGCCATTAATGAGCCTTCAGATCATATCATTACATCACCCCGAGTGTTGTCGGGTGATGCATTGCTATTCTACGTTTCTTTTTCACCATTCTTATTATTCTTATTATTCTTCTTCCACACATTTTTGTCCGCTCGATTTCTCAGAGATGCCTTGATCAAACTTTATGAAACCTTGTAGGAATATCATATGCCATGTGAAGTTGTGCTTTCAAGGGTTGATTTTTTCAGAATGGCTGCCGTGGCCATGGAAATGGCCAAAATGCTAAAAAATTGAAAAACACAAAAATGATCACAGCTGATTACTCGTCGAACAGAAATTGATGAAACTTGATAGGAACAACATCAACATCTAGTGGAACGAGATAAGCCAAACAAATCAGAATCGGTTGGACAAACTGCCGCAGTTGCCATGGAAACAAAAAAGGGGGATTGAAACAGTTTTTGGATTCCTTTCATCAAACTTCATGAAACTTTGTAGGAATATCCACCGTAGTGTGTGGCAGCTCTTGGGGTGTTGAAAAAATTCAAAATGGCGGCCGTTGCCATGGTAACCAAGGTGAAAAAAATGTTAAATTCATCCCAAACTTCACAAAGTTTTGCAGTAATGTTTCTTGTCACATCCACATCTAGTGGAACGAGATAAGCCAAAAAAAAAATCGGAATCGGTAGGATAAACTTTGCCACAGTTGCCATGGAAATGAAAAAAGGGGGGATTTTAAATTTTTTTTTATTTCTTTCATCAAACTTCATGAAACATCGTAGGAATATTCACCGTAGTGTGTGGAAGCTTTTGGCGTGTTTATAAAATTCAAAATGGCGTTGCCATGGAAACCGAGGTACTAGAATAATGGGGCGGGGTGATGTCTGCTATTGCTTTGCAATGGTAATTCTAGTTTCTTGTTATTATTACATCACCCCGTCTGCTGTCGGGTGATGTATTGTTATTCTACGTTTTTTTTCACTATTATTATTACATCATCCCGACTGCTGTCGGGTGATGTATTGCTATTCTATTATTCTTATTATTCTTCTTATTATTATTATTATTATTTTTCCACACATTTTTGTCCGCTCGATTTCTCGGAGATGCCTTGATCAAACTTTATGAAACCTTGTAGGAATATCATATGCCATGTGAAGTTGTGCTGTCAAGGGTTGATTTTTTCAAAATGGCTGCCGTTGCCATGGAAACGGCCAAAATGCTAAAAAATTGAAAAACACAAAAATGATCATAGCAGGTTACTCGCCAAACAGAAATTGATGAAACTTGATAGGAACAATATCCACATCTAGTGGAACGAGATAAGCCCAAAAAATTGGAATCGGTTGGACAAACTTTGCCGCAGTTGCCATGGAAACAAAAAAGGGGGGATTTAAAATAATTTTGGTTTCCTTTCATCAAACTTCATGAAACTTTGTAGGAATATCCACCGTAGTGTGTTGCAGCTCTTGGGGAGGGGGGTTGAAAAAAAATTCAAAATGGCGGCCGTTGTCATGGTAACCAAGGTGCAATTTTTTTTTAATTCACTCCAAACTTCACTAAGTTTTGCAGTAATGTTTCCTGTCACATCCATATCTAGTGGAACGAGATAAGCCAAAAAAATCGGAATCGGTAGGACAAACTTTGCCGCAGTTGCCATGAAAATTAAAAAAGGGGGGATTTTAATTTTTTTTTATTTCTTTCATCAAACTTCATAAAACATCGTAGGAATATTCACCGTAGTGTGTGGAAGCTTTTGGCGTGTTGATAAAATTGAAAATGACATTACCATGGAAACCGAGGTACCAAAATAATGGGGTGGGGTGATGTCCGCTATTGCTTTGCAATGGCAATTCTAGTTCTTATTATTCTTCTTCCACACATTTTTGTCCGCTCGATTTCTCGGAGATGCCCTGATAAAATTTTATGAAACCTTGTAGGAATATCATATGCCATGTGAAGTTGTGCTTTTAAGGGTAGATTTTTTCAAAATGGCTGCCGTTGTCATAGAAACGGCCAAAATGCTAAAAAATTGAAAAACACAAAAATGATCATAGCAGGTTACTAGCCGAACAGAAATTGATGAAACTTGATAGGAACAACATCCACATCTAGTGGAACGAGATAAGCCAAAAAAATCGGAATCGGTTGGACAAACTTTGCCGCAGTTGCCATGGAAACAAAAAAGGGGGGTTTAACTTTTTTTTGGTTTCCTTTCATCAAACTTCATGAAACTTTGTAGGAATATCCACTGTAGTGTGTGGCAGCTCTTGGGTGGTTGAAATAAATTCAAAATGGCGGCCGTTACCATGGTAACCAAGGTGCAAAAAATGTTAAATTCACAAATTTTTGCAGTAATGTTTCCTGTCACATCCACATCTAGTGGAACGAGATAAGCCAAAAAAGTCGGAATCGGTAGGACAAACTTTGCCGCTGGAAATAAAAAAGGGGGATTATTTTTTTTTTTTATTTCTTTCATCAAACTTCATGAAGCATCGTAGGAATATTCACCGTAGTGTATGGAAACTTTTGGCGTGTTGATAAAATTCAAAATGGCGGACGTTGCCATGGTAACCAAGGTGCAAAAATTGTTAAATTTATTCCAAACTTCAAGAAACTTTACAATAATGTTTCTTGTCGCATGCAGATTTGCAAACAGAGATATTAAGTTTCAAAATGGCTGCAGTTAGTTTGTGGAAGCTTTTGACGGGTTGAAAAAATTCAAGATGGCTGCCATTACCATGGAAACCGAGGTACCAAAATAATGGGGTGGGATGACGTCCGCTATTGCTTTGCAATGGCAATTCTAGTTATTATTATTATTCTTCTCCTTTCTTTCTTTGCTACGTTGTCCACGGCAGATCTCAGGAACTACTGAACAGAATTACATGAAACTTGGTGGAGTTATAGATATATGTTTCCAGTTGGTCCTAAAGTTTTGGGGTAAAGGGGGTTTAAGTCATATTTTGGGGGGTTCAAAGGGGGTGGGATTTACTATAGAATCCTATGGGAAAGTTGAAATTTCATACATTAATGTTGATAACTTCTAAATGGTTAATAATAGAGACATAAATTTTGACACAATGATAGGTAATTCTGCGTTTTAAAAATTTGCAAGATGTCTGCCATTTTGAAAATGGCTGCCAAAACACGGCATAAAAAGTCGGCGGTAAAATTCAACATTGTCCGATATCATCAAAATTTGATATGTGGATAGATAATGATGTCTCGAATTGAACCCCGACATTGAAAAAATTCTACCGGTCGCCATTTTCAAAATGGCCGCCACAATACCGCACAAATTCAACATTGTCCGATTTCAACGACATTTCATATGTAGGTAGATTATGGTTTCCCGAATTGATTCCTGACATCGAAAAATTTCTACTGGTCGCCATTTTCAAAATGACCGCCACAATATCGCACAAATTCAACATTGTTCGATTTCAACGAAATTTCATATGTTGGTAGATTATGATGTCCTGAATTAATTCCCGACATCGAAAAATTTCTACCGGTATCCATTTTCAAAATGGCCGCCACAATACCGCAAAAATTCAACATTGTTCGATTTCAAAGGTAGCTTTTGATTTATTTACGGACATTTTGTCTGCTGTTGGTTTGCTGTCTACAGGTAATAGAAAACACCTAATTTGGTTTGGGAGACTTCACTTCATAATCGTTAGATTATAATCATATCTTGTTATTCTTGACTCTTTCGGCAAGTTGAGAATCAAGCTGGACTGAGCTCATGCTGTAACTGCCTGCTGCCACAATATGATGAAATGGATTGAAGCCATCCGAACAGTACTACGGAGCAATAGCGTCTCCCATTGTGTTATGAAAGTCAGTCCAGCCAGGTGAAAGGTGAAGGTCATCAACAAAACGGTTCTATTGATTAGTTCTAAGGACTGTGGTTAGTCTGGCCAAAGTTGAAACTTCCTTAAGCTGTTGGATCATTGGTCCAATAGGAATGGAGAAATAGCTGTAATAAAGTAAAAAGATGTAAATGAACTCTAGCAAACAAACAAAATTATTAACATATGATATACATTTAATGACTTTTAGTGAGATGGATCTTAATTGGCTAGTTAACTACAGTTCATGTTAAATGTCATATCAGTGTTGACAGACTTAACCCAACATAATTCAACAATTCACAGAGGGTTGATAGCTTTCAATACAAAAATACAACAAAATTAAACCAAAAATGTATTCATTTTCTTTTTCAAAACTAGTATATTTTGTTCTCTGTTGTGCAGGTAACCGCTATTACCAAACCACAGGAGTCGGAAGTTCTATCAATAATAAGGCATAGAGGGGCACCTCGAAGATCGCTGGGCAATATCTTCGAGGTCCCCCTCTATGCCTTATTATTGATAGAACTTCCGACTCCTGTGACTAAGCACACTTGTAAATAGTGTTGAGTAAAATCAGACCTTTTTTGTTCAATTTCTTTATCGACAATTCTCCCTAGAGTATATTTAATAATCACCTTGAACCTTCTTTTTTAATCTTTGTGCAAAATCAAATGGACATGGGTCTTCTCTGATCTATTAAAATACTTGATGGGAGCTGTGGACATACCTACTGGAATATGTATATACATGTAATTGATAAGTTAATAAATAACAAAAACATACACATATATATTCTGCGCACCTGCCATAAACGTGAACTCTTTCACAACAAAATAGTTAACTGCATCAGTACTGTATTGATTACCGGTAGTTGGTTCAAGTTGGGATGCAGTGGGTCAAACCAATGACTTATAAAATTAGTATCTATTGTTTCGTTCCTAAGTAGCCACAGTAAAAAAAGCAGAGACTAGTAATTGGCTCGGAATTGGGATGTGTCTGTGGAGCAACAGGACTGTCTCACTTTTACATGGAAAGCACAATTCATGTACATGTATCTCTATTTTTGGACGAAATGGAATTAAGCAATGGCTACAAAGAACTGAAGCATTACAGAATGTTACTTGGTCTGCAATAATTTAGCTGAAAAAATGCGGTCTAAAAAAATTCTTAATATAAATGTCAGTTTTTCTTAAGAATTTTTTTTAAAATTAAGAATGGGAAAGTTAAATTCAGAATATTTTTTTATATTAAGAAAAGTTAATTATAAATTATATTAAAAAGAAAAAAATTAAATTAAGAGAAACAAATTTTTATATTAAGAAAAAAATATTTATATTAATCTAACAAGATTTTTCTTAATTATTAAGAATTGGTGTAGGAAATTAAGAAAAACATTCTTTTAGTGAAAGCACCAGAGAAATGGGATGAAGTGGCTGAGCAGAAAGCAGCACCAGAGAAATGGGATGAAGATGAGAATTTCCTCCATGTACATTGGCCATGAGGAGGACTTTAATTTCATTTTGTTTAATCATTTCCAGTTTAAATGTCCTTTAGGCACCGGCCCTTGATGACCTCTGTATATGAATGGCATTGCTCTCATGCATGTACATTGGTCATGGGGAGGACGCTGGATTTGCCTTCTGTCATTGAATTAGCCCCTTGTAAATATAACATGGTTTATTTCTATTTCGGTGTTCAGAAGAAGTTAATAACTTATTAAATATCTACAAATGATATATATTTAGTTTTTTTGTTTTTTGTCCAGTGGACTCTTCCAAATACTATACTCATCAGAGACATATATATGTTTAGTACTTATGTACCAATGTAATTTCTACAAATTGCTTGTTTGTATACTGTTTAGTACATTTATGTATTAGAATGTTTTTTTGTAATATAAATCACTGTAATGACTCTGCCCCTTGCTGGGACATTGATTGGACAATAAAATCTTATCTTATCTTGAAGATGCAGTTCAAGATCAAGACGATGAGTTTCAGGAGATTGAAGATAGTTCAGATGTAATAGATGAACCAAGTAAGATGTTTTGTTACAGGTTGATACCTTTTCACTAAACAAATAAGGCATAGGGTGTGAATGCTGTTGATGGTGGGAATTTTCTTAGTAAACAGTATAAACCTTTATGACCAAAGCAATATAGGGGCAGTCGTGGTCATATGGTAGTTGGGTGTATAACTACCTATGCAATCAGTGCATATCACCACTAAATTTGTGAGTTCGAATCCAGTCCATGGCAAAGTGTACTCGAGATCGATATGTGATAAAGTTGTCAGTGACTTGCAGCAGGTCGGTGGTTTTCTCCTGGTACTCCGGTTTCCTCCACCAATAAAACTGACAATCACGATATAACTGACTTATTGCTGAAAGTGGCATTAAACACCATAATCCTAACCAAAGCAATCACCCTGCACTTTTGAAAATAAGGACATGCAAAAATTATATTATTTGAATGTAAATCTCATAGTATTGTTTCATAAAGGTGGCTGCAAAAACATATTTTTAGGTTTTTACTGAGAAAAATGTAAAAGACATACGGATATTTTGTAACGCGTTACATGAGAAAATTGTGTGTTAACGACGTTTTCTTCCAATAAATTCGTTTTCAAAAGCAAAAATAAACCTAATCTAATATAATAAAACAAATATTCGTATAATTCCCTATACAAGCATGTATCGGAAATAAAAATTTATCAATCTAAAAAAAATCTACATTCGTTTTACTTATTTCATGTTCTATTTAGTCATTATCACCAATAGCGCGCGCAACGTCACAAACATTGACACGGTAGAAATACATAGAGGTCATAGATTAATTTTTAAATACTTATGTAGTAGAAAATGGTTTTATTGATAAGAATAAATTCTGAACTGTGGTGAAGAGCTATGAATAGATTTTTTTCAAGAAAAATTGCATGATTTTTTTATACCCTCGCTCCCCGAAGGGGGAGGGGAGCATACTGTTTTACCTCTGTCCGTCTGTCCGTCCTTCCAAGATATTTTTCGTCGCATTTTTCTCAGTAACTGTTGATGGCAGAAATCTTATATTTGGTCACAAGCATCATATAGGTATACCATATTGTGGGTAGCGTTTTTGGACAAGTCAGATTCCTACTTCCCGTTTGTGACTTAGTTGGTCTTTATGCACATTGAACATATATGCACATTTTTCCTCACATTTTTCTCAGCAACTATTGATGACAGAGATCTGATATTTGGTCACAAGCTTCATATATGTACCCCATATCGTGGGAAGCGTTTTTTGAACCCATCAGATTACTACTTCCTGTTTGACGACTTTGTTGATTTTTATGCACATTGAACATATATGCTCATTTTTCGTCGCATTTGTCTCAGCAACTATTGATGGCAGAAATCTGATATTTGGTCACAAGCTTCATATAGGTACCCCATATCGTGGGAAGCGTTTTTGGACCCATCAGATTCCTACTTCTTGTTTGCCGATTTTGTTGATTTTTATACAAATTTAACATACATTTGTATATGCACATTTTTCGTCGCATTTTTCCCAGCAATATTGATGACAGGAATCTGATATTTGGTCACAAGCTTCATATAGATACCCCATATCGTGGGAAGCGTTTTTTGACCGGTCAGATTCCTACTTCCTGTTTGCCAAAGAGCGGGGGTATGATAGGCGAGCATTAGCTCACAGTTCATCTTGTTTGGTCTTGTATGGGGATACAATACAAGAATATCTTTCATCCCTAAAAATAGGAACTGGCTTATCTTTTTAGTGAGAAATTGACATTAAGCAGCCTATGTTGAATGAAATTGACATTAGACGGCCTATGTCATGTCTAACTACATACATGTATGTTAAATGACCTAACATAAAAATTCTAATATGATGTACTGTACTATCTAATTGTAAAACATTTATATCAATCACACACTTTTGTGCACATTTATTGTGGGTATTCCAATTTACTCCCCGGTTATTAATGTATATATTTTGTACCTTAATTACTAAACACTGCTTGTAAAAACAGATAACGATGAACAGGACAGATTATCTTCTACTCTAAAACACTACAAACTTCCATAAAATTGATGACAACATAAACATGAACAGTAAAAAGACAATGATCAGTGCTTGTAGTTAATTGATTACTAGTTAATATGGTAGAATATATTGGTTACACAACCATCACATTAGTCTACAAACAATAAGTCACTATGCTATAGGTAAAAAGGAGCTGCTGTGGCTATCATGGTTATCATGGCAGTGATCATACAGTAGTTTTCTTTACATCTACCTATACAACCAATGTATAATCACCACTAATGTTATCATGGCAGTGATCATACAGTAGTTTTCTTTACTTCTACCTATACAACCAATGTATAATCACCACTAAAGTTATCATGGCAGTGATCATACAGTAGTTTTCTTTACTTCTACCTATACAAACAATGTATATCACCACTAATGTTATCATGGCAGTGATCATACAGTAGTTTTCTTTACTTCTACCTATACAACCAATGCATATTACCACTAATGTTATCATGGCAGTGATCATACAGTAGTTTTCTTTACTTCTACCTATACAACCAATGTATATCACCACTAATGTTATCATGGCAGTGATCATACAGTAGTTTTCTTTACTTCTACCTATACAACTAATGTATATCACCACTAATGTTATCATGGCAGTGATCATAAAGTAGTTTTCTTTACTTCTACCTATACAAACAATGTATAATCACCACTAATGTTATCATGGCAGTGATCATACAGTAGTTTTCTTTACTTCTACCTATACAACCAATGTATAATCACCACTAATGTTATCATGGCAGTGATCATACAGTAGTTTTCTTTACTTCTACCTATACAACCAATGTATATCACCACTAATGTTATCATGGCAGTGATCATACAGTAGTTTTCTTTACTTCTACCTATACAACCAATGTATATCACCACTAATGTTATCATGGCAGTGATCATACAGTAGTTTTCTTTACTTCTACCTATACAACCAATGTATATCACCACTAATGTTATCATGGCAGTGATCATACAGTAGTTTTCTTTACTTCTACCTATACAACCAATGTATATCACCACTAATGTTATCATGGCAGTGAGCATACAGTAGTTTTCTTTACTTCTACCTATACAACCAATGTATATCACCACTAATGTTATCAGTTTGAATCATATCCATTGTGAGGTGTACTTAATACAACAATAAATGATTTGTGGTCACTACTTGTGGAAGTTCTGCAGTTTTCTCTGGGTATACCTATACATTACAACAGTAGGATTGTTGATACTTATTTTGATGATATTTATTTCAGAGTGATGAAAAATGAAACAAATGATTACAGGAGACAGCTGTTTAAGATGGTAAATGCAGACTTTTGTGATGAACAGATGAAAAAACTGAGGGACCAAAGAAAGAAGGAATTGAAGAAATAATTAAATCAAGCACAGGCACCCTCCAAAAGTAAAACGAAAAAAAAAAAAGTTTCTTGTTGAAAATAAATAATATATATCCATGGCAGTTATTATTAAACTTTTACTGTACAAATTCTCAGATATATAACATAATTTTTGTGTTTATTTGTGGCAGGGTGCTTACTTGTAGCTGAAAAATCGCACAAAAATGTGAATCAATTACATTCTGCAATTCACAAGTTTACTTTTCCTTCATATAATTTTGTTATATTACGTTGAAATGAAGTGTAAAATTATGTAGATTTTGGAAGAAATGTACTCTTTGTCTGCCAGTGACGTCTGCTACCACTTTTATAAACTGTTAATTATATTTTTGACTGTTGGATTGTTAAAAAGTAGTTTTTAAGCATATTTTTCCTGTATATGAAATGCTTTTGATATATTTCTGCTGAGATCGGTAATTTTGTTGTTAGTAAAGATATACTGATTGTTTGTTGATATTTACACCTACAAATAAATTCCATTGTAATACACAATACATGTACCTGATAATAACCAAGTAAAAAATTATTTGTGGCCTTGGTAAAGTACCAAATAAAAAACAAACTTTTGACCTTACGGTGTTATATCTTGTGAGTACATTATCCAACAACAATGCTCAATTAAAAGGTAATGGTCACCTACATAAAGCTAAGGTGCCTTCCTTGCAGATCAGACGGATAAGAACAATGGCTCTAGAAACTTTTAAAATTGTGAACAAAATAGCTCCTGTGTACATACAAAATTTAGTCGGTGTAAAAAATTCTAAATATTCTAATTCATTCTAATTTGTTGCCAAATTTTTACTGCATGCTATAGCTGATCTATGTATGTTTTAAATTAGAAATGCATGTTGTTATCTTGTGTTGCTTTAAGTTATGTATATGATTTTATATTCAGTCAAGGGCTCTTCAGAGCTTGTGTTGTGTGTTTGATTTTATGCCGAATCAAAATGGATTTTTCTTATCTTATCTTATGTTGGTGCCAGTTTTAATTATTCAGTATACTTTTTTAACTGCCGTGCTTTATGTTGGAGCATCTGTGTGTGGATCTTGAACAAGAGTCCAAAGAGGCACTTGCCACATGGGTTCTTGTTCAGATCTATACACAGTCCTCCTTTTTTGCCTGTATTTCTTAGCTATTTTAGTTTGTAACTTTCCATGTGACTTGTGTTGTTTTATTGTTAATGTATATTCGGTAAAAAGATCTGTAGAGCTTATGTTGTACTGTTTTATTATGTGCTGAATCAAAATAAAGTTTTCTTATCTTATCTTATAAGTTTTATCTCAAATATTTTTTAAGAAAATGTCTCATCATATCTAGTCCACAATCATATGGTAGTTAGATTTACATCAATGTCTATCATCACTACACTAGAGTTTTGAGATTCCCACTCATGGCAATGTGTACTCGATACAACTTCAAGTTTGTCAGTAACTTGCGGCAGGTCTGTGTTTTTTTCTAGGTACAAATGTACTTCGGTTTTCTCAACTAAAAAACTGACCACCACGAAAGCTTACAATATTGTAAAAAGTGGTGTTAGCACCCATAAATCTGACCTAATTTGTAATATATTTATGGTATATAATATCACATGTGCAATATCACATGCATAATATTACAGAGGGTACATGTATAATATTACATCTATAATATCACATGTATATTACATATACAATGTCACATGTAAAGTATCACATATACAATATCACATGTATAATATTACATCTATAATATTACATATATGATATTACATATACGATGTCACATGTAATGTATCATATATACAATATCACATGTACACTATCACATGTATAATATTACATCTATAATATTACATATACGATGTCACATGTAAAGTATCATAAATACAATATCACATGTACACTATCACATGTATAATATTACATCTATAATATTACATATACGATGTCACATGTAAAGTATCACAAATACAATATCACATGTATAATATTACATCTATAATATCACATATATGATATTACATATACGATGTCACATGTACGGTATCACAAATACAATATCACATGTACATCACATGTATAATATTACATCTATAATATCACATATATGATATTACATATACGATGTCACATGTAATGTATCACAAATACAATATCATATGTTTGATACCACATAAAAATATCACATGTACAATATCGCATGTATGATATCACATATACAATACCACAAATGCAATATCACATAAGTTTTTATTTATGCAAGTCATTAATTGGTGAAATTCATTTTTCTTAATTATTAGATTATTCTCTCCTTTGCTAAATGTAAATTTTTTTTTTATTATGATCAGATTTTATTGAAGCCAATGAATTTTTGTTTTGTTTCATAATTTGTTTGTTTCACCTTTAAAATTAGAATCAGAAAAATATTAATAATATGGGAATCTTAGACCTTGATAAGAGGATGTGAACTGGATTGTATTAATGATTATTTTGTACATTAAAATGCTGCACACTTTAAACCCTTGTAAACAGTAATTACATCACAATGTTTATATTTCTTTTTATCATTGTGATGATATTGAACAAACATCAAATCATATCAGCTTCAAAAATTTAAAAATGAAGAAAAAAATTAATATATTGCTGGGTGACAAGAAGTGATGATGTCCACAAGCACTTGAGGAAAAAAAATCTTTATTGTTTTTTTCTCTCCATTTTATGCTTTATTTTATTTTTAGTAACAAATATTTGTAAATTTTTACTAAAAATAAGTTATTTAAGTTTAATAATGTCACAAAAAATCTGTTAATTATAACTCCACATTGTTATCATTTATGCAAATGAACTACATGTAGTTGAAAAAAATGCTGACTTAGGATTAAGGTATTTACAGTGAGATAATAAGTCTACATATTTTCAGTGAAAGTTTTAGGAATATTAGTTACTAAAAATTAAAAAAATTTTAAATCGTAAAAAAAAGAAAGAAAGAAAATACAAAATGTGAGAGTGTCCTTGCCTCAAGTGCCTGTGATTATGTCAGATTATTTTGATCGGTCTGTCAAGATGGACACAATGTGATTTAAGTCAAGTATTACATTACACTACATTGACCTCTGACATACATAATTTTATCTGACCTTTAACCTTCTATCTAAGTGACATTTAGTATATCATTTTGTTTCTCTCTGACTTTTCCTTTTCTACAAGTAACCAAACACAATATCTCGTCTGTATTGTATTTGAATGTTTATGGAAAGTTCACTTTGAACGAAAGTTATATCAAGCTGTGTCAGATGTTTATGGAGCACAACGTAATCAAGATAAGATTTTAATTAGACAGACTTTATTTTATATGAATTGCGAACCAACTATAACTAACGAGACCTTGGAATTGTAGCCACGATAACCTGATGATGTGAATTGCAATTGATGTGATGTTTACACTCTGTGTATAGACTTCAAATGATGCCAATATCTGGCCATGTAGCATAATCAATGACAACAAACAAATGAATAGTTTTGGCTGATAATTTGTCATAGCTTTTAATATACAAATACAAAATTAAACTATCAAATGGCCAACATGCAACTTGTTGACGAAAAACATTGAAGGATAACCAATCAATGTAGCACAACGTCAAATTCTGCTGGGTTGATTCAAAAGCAGTTTAGTATCAACAGATACATTCCGCCAAATTAGCATAAACAGTTTATGCTAATCCGCCAAACAAAATTTATCGACGAATCTAATCAGCCAAAACGAGTTAATCTAAATATTGCAAAATAACAACACAAGCAATATTCATAAAATTACGTTAATAAGGTAAAGCAAATTGCTCAAAACCACATTGAATTGCATTAATGAAAATGTCATTTCCCAAAGAAGACAATTGTACACCATCTGCATATAGTGCTTTATGTCCATCTTGTAAGTCGGCGTGTGTTATCACTTTAGCGTTACTTTTGTAATAGGTTTGTATTCCTCTATCTATTCTCTTCCTAGCCCGTTCCATTGCTTTTAAATTTGAATTATATCTCCATTTTTTACGAGGCAATATCTGCGAGTAGATCAGCAGAGAATTTGGCAACATCTTGCTGACTATAAAAGTTGCATAAATTAAATGTTTTAATACTTTCCTAATGGAACCCATACCAAT
The DNA here is from genome assembly GCA_963680875.1 of Bathymodiolus brooksi. Classification (NCBI taxonomy): domain Eukaryota; kingdom Metazoa; phylum Mollusca; class Bivalvia; order Mytilida; family Modiolidae; genus Bathymodiolus; species Bathymodiolus brooksi. Next base: position 31,020,269 of record OY804576.1, read on the forward strand.
GTCGTTACCCCCGCAATGGATCACTAAAGCATGAGGCAAGCCGAAACAATTACCATCGCTTGTACCAAAGGCACTAAAGCTGAAATATTCATTCCAGGTAAACCAGCCCATCCCACATTTAAACCATTCTTGTCTAAACAAAGATTTTTTTTTTTTTTTTATTTTCCCCGTTGGTCTTTGGGTTGTATGTTTCTCCGCCTTTGCAACGATTGATGACCCGATTATCCATATATTTCTCCTAAATAGTCCTGATTTTTTTTTTTTTTTTTTTTTTTTTTTTCTATGATTATTCAAAATCTATTAAAATGCTGATGATTTCCACCTACCTAGCTTTTTAATTTCATCATTGGACTTGCTCAAAACAGAAAAAGAAGTAGCCGCACCTATCCTGAATGAATGTGTATTAAAATCATTTGGATTTAACTCAGAAACTTTAAAGCGTTTTTCAAAACTTATACAACCTGGTAACGTGTTAAATATTTATGGTTTAAATGACAAAATAAAGCTCCTTGTACCTTTGGTCTTGCATTCAAATAATTTATCATATTTTTAACTGGACAAATAACCCTGTTGTTCCAGGAATTATCACCAATTTAGTTATATTAGCCAACTGATCGGTTTTTGAAGAAGGGATATTCAAAATAACTGTTTCACCTCTAAAATCTAACGAAATATCTTCGATTCTTAACATGTGTCTATGAATTTTGGGATAGTGCAATTCACCTACCCTCAAAAAACCAAAAATTGCTACTGAAAAGCAAGCAGCAAAAAGTGTTGCTTCATAGTAAGAATTGCAAACATGTAACAAGACGTTGATAATCTTTTCCAAAATTTCAAAAGTAACGGGCTTTCTAGCATTAACCCTTTTGTGCTTTCTCTTGAAAACAAAACGAAGCTGAATGCATGCCACCACATTTTAAGCAAGAATGTAAATAAGTGCAATTATTTCGAAAACAGCCTCTTTTGAAATTAAAATCATAGCATTTTCTTTGTTGAGAATTGTAACTATTAACATTTTGTATTCCTGAAGCACCTTTGGCTACAAATCTCAACCATAACACGCCATCCACTTGTGACCATCGACGAGTTGGATTTAAGGATTTGCGTAGCCTAAATTGTTGATCATACATGTATACTCTATTAAAAGTAGCATTCGTCAAGGCACCTCTTATAATTGACATGTAAGTAAACAATTCGGATGCCATGGTAGTGTGGTTTTCTACCAATATTTTGGCATAATTCACAAAGGCATCTGTCCATGAATCTATATTTTCAATGTGTTTAGCTTTAACAACTTTGTTCATTTGCTGAATAACCAAACGACCATTATCAACACTGATGCAATTTTGCATTTCATTAGGAACAGTAAAATTATTTCTAAGTAAAATAGCTAAATCAATATAACCCATGTTCCAAATGTTTTCTTTGGTGTTTTGACTCACAAAAATGTCTAATTCGTTAGAAAAGGGCATTAATAACGGAGCTGGATCAACATGAGAAGGTGCTAAATTTAAAGGTTCCTCACCATTTACAATATTTGAACCGGTTTGGACTGCCCGAGAACCTTGTGGCTGCAGAACTTGTCGATGAACGTCTTGCAGCTCTCGTACTGCTGGAATGGGACCTTGTATCTGGTGCTCTTGCTGTATCTGTGGTTGTATTTGATGTAAATGTTGTCGTTGAATTTGTTGTTCCTGTTCATTGCGTTGCTCTTGTGGCCGTTCCTGTCCCTGTCGAGTTCGCCTTCTCCGATTTATGTTTTCATTAACTTCAACTGCTTCTTGGGGGTTTCCGTTCCTTAATCGTTGTCGATAGGCTAACTCATTTTCATTAATGGGTCTTCTTACTGGTCGAGCCCTAGGCATGTATAATTTAAGATCGAATTAGTATATTAGCATATGAATTTATTAAGCTTACCTATGTACATGTAAAGTAAATTAAGATTAAATTAGTATTAATTATGTATATATATATATATATATGTGCATGTAATTTAAGATCCCTTGTAAAGAGAACCACCGACTTTACAAGTAACTGGTAAACTTTTCACATACGAGTCGAGTGCACTTCTTTTTTTTTTCTTTTTTTTTTTGAAAGCTTATAAAGCGGGGCTCGAACTCTGCAGCGGTGATAATATAGTTGTCCGAGATCTACCTTAATTATTAGGCATCTGTACTTGATAATAATATTCTATTGCACATAATTTACCTATGTACATGTAAATTTAAATAAGGTAAGTATTTGCTGAGGTTTAAACTTAATTTTGAAGAAAATGTTTGAAAATATAGACTTATTTTAAACGGGCATTAGCTACGGTTTTAAACAAAAATTATATGCTTTGGAAATTGGTAAATAGCTTTAAAATTATGAAGAAAGGTAAATATTTCACATTAAACAGCTTATCGAACCACTTTTCGACTTTTGAGAACGAAAATTACCATCGATTAGTTATTTCCTTGCAAGTAAATAATTTGACCTCGCTTTTTTTTGTATGCAACTGACCTTACTAGTGACAGGTCAAAACGAATAATTTGTATTTTGTCGCTTATTAACTGCAAACTTGCATGGCTCTTTTTACCGTAATTAACACCGAATAAAAGCAGATTCACAAAAATTAAGAAATAAGTGCATCGTTGTACTGATTTAATGACGATTCGACAAACTCCGTAAACAATGTCGATAATTAATAAGATGGCGTCCATCTCTTGATCGATCTCAAAATACGAGCAGTTGCACGATATTTTCCCGATGCGCGTACATTTCACAACATTTATAAGTTACAGAAACACATTTTATTAAGGCATCAATCATATCTCATAGCTTTTACGGGTAACAAAAATTTACGATTTGGTAGATAATGCCCCTGTAAACAAAGAGTACACGTGCAAAATACTAAAAACTAGAACGACTGAAGTAACCTTATTGAAAATTAAATATAATTTTTATGAAAATAATTAACACACTCATGCATAGTGTATATACTTACAATTTATACCATTCCGTCTCCAAGGAAAGCTACTTCATGAATTAAAATTATTAAAACAGCTAAAATTATTAAAACAGCTATCAGAATTGTTAAAGAATTCCTTCTAAATTAACACAAACATTTATTTCCCGGTACCCTTAATTTCCTACACATGCTTTTAAATTAGAAATATTAAAAGCCTCTTTAAAACAAAATATAAATGTTTTAACCAATATTGAACGCAAAACAAAATAAGGAAAAAAAATTGAACCGAAAAAAAACAAAAAAAAAACAAACAAACAAAAACAAAAAACCGGAATGAATAAAATATACTTATCTTAGCAGTTGAGAACTTTTCCTTGTTGATCCGATTTGAACTGTACTGGTGTTGTTCCAAAAATGTTGTGTGCAAATATAACTTATTTCCACACACTTTATATCAAAACTTCGCACGATAGAAGCATGCTAAGCGTGCTCTTTCAGGCTTACTTGAATACGTGTACGGAAAAGATACCTGTAATGGCTTTCTTTAAATTATGGATTAACAAATTCGTGCTATAAAACATGGAATTAACATTTCAAGAAAATAAATCAATTTAATACTGAAGATATTAAATTTAAATACCTTTATTTACATGTAATATTTGTGTACAGAGTAAGTTGTTACAACTTTAAACTAGTATTTGTTCATATAGATACATGTATAGAAACTGTATATTATACACATTAATTTAGTATGTAGACTTTTCAAAATATAATAAAATTTTCTTTCTGATCAAAGTTATTTTATTTTCTTCAAATACATATATTTTACATCATTGGTTAACAACAATGGTTTACAGATGATGCATATTTTATTGCTTCAGTGATTTTGAATTTTATAATAAAATTGTTTTAGTACACTGAGGAAAACATCGTCTTGTAAGTTAAGTTATCTACAGCTTAAGAAGGCAGATAATGACAGAGGTTTTAAACGAGGTCGGTATTTTCAAATAAATTTTCAAATAAATTTTCAAAAAAGCTGTGTAATTCAGGGGCGGATCCAGAGACTCTGTTAACGGGGGGGGGGGGGGGGGGGGCTCAGCTATGGGGCAATCTTCAATAATTGATGGAACCAACTTTAGTCCCAAAGCGGTTCTGGCGTGTAGGTCGGTAAACCTTGTTGTTTTCATTTCATTTAGCGTACAATAGAGAAAAGGTACAGTTATTGACTTCCTAAAGTAGTCTTCCGGACTCTCTGCGTCAACATTATCTCTCATTATTTGTCTCCCGCATATTTTAGGTTTTTTAACCTCTATGTCTAGCGGTTCACATATTTTAGCAGTCCTCTCAAAACACTGGTGGTTGAATTGTTCAACATTTGTTCTCCTGTCTAGTGAGTTCTATTTAAATTTATGCTTTTTAAGGCTCTGCCTATGTCAAGTGATCTCTCTTGTAGTGATCTTGTAGAGGACCTTTGTAAGTTGGAATAACTTGTGTCCGATCCAAATGTTATATAGTTAACAATAAAATAAGTTTAATCTAAATCTAATGATCTGCTGAGCCCTTTCTTAAAAGCCAGGCACATTTGAATAATAACAATGGTTACGACAAAATCAAAGTTGCAAATGGAATTCAACAAAGAAGTTACATCAGCTCCTGCTGGTCTGGTGTATGTGGGTTTTGGCAGTTTTGTAAAGTGCTCAAGGGTTAGAGTAATAGCAGGGGGAAAATCTAATTTAAGTCTATTTTATTTCTAATTAATTGTAATCATTTTATATGTATTTATATTTTCACTTAGAGTTTAAAATATGCTGTATTCATATATTTTCAAAACGGAAACTCGTGTATTTTTTTTTGTAATACAGCAACATTTGCCTTTAATTTGTTTGCAAAAATAAATGATATTTAAAAAAGAATTTCCTTGAAAGAGCCTCAATTTACAGGTGTTGGTGGTTATACCTATATGAAATTGTGACAATAGACATGTTTATATAACGATTTAGACAAAACCTGATTACAAAAATGAAATTGGTATTTTGACAATACATTCATAAAAACTTCAAATAAACTTGAAAAATTGATTTAGCATAATTACTTTTAATTACCTATTCGAAGATTAATTCAATACAAAGAAATTAATTTGTATTTTCTTTTACTTGCATCACACAGATCGAAACCATTCGATTAAAAGCCATATCGTGACGTTAACTAACCTTGAAAAGCGTATATCGTGACGTTAACTAACCTTGAAAAGCGTATGTAATATATGTGCTTGACTTATTCGACGGGAGGGGGTGAAGCCCCCAAAGCCCCCACCCCCCCTCCCTTGAATCCGCCACTGTAATTGCACAATATTATTTTAATGATAGAAAGCTTTTGTCGTTTGGTCCGATTCATAGATGAATTGACAAGATACAGATGTAAACAAATCGGTAGCTCAATTCGCTACGTTAATATGTTTATTGTATTTTAAAAGTACATTGTGTATTTATTTACATCAAATATATGAATTGTATTTATATGTATTTTTATATTACATGTATACTTATTTACATTTAGTCCTTTTAATATAAAAAAAAAGAGATATTGGACAGATGCACATGAGACAAAATAACATAAACACTAATATATTGGTTGTCATGACATTAAATGTAATCAGTAATGTAATCAATTACATTTACAAAGTAATTGTATTTTAATCGATTACATTTGAAAATTGATGTAATCGTAATGTAATGTAATCATGAAAATTGCAAAGTAATTGTAATGTAATCGATTACATCTGAAAGTAATTGACCCCAAGTCTGGTAGTTATGACTAATATAATATGAGAAGGCGTGACCTTTGAAGAGGACGGAAGTATATACATATTTTAAATTAAATGATGTTAAAAATAAATTTATATTCCCTATAAAGGCTATGCCATCCCCTGGAAAGTTAATTGAAGTAGAATAGAAAATTACGAAAAAGACGACAAAATTAACGATTGGAAAAGTATGGCATCTTTTATTGTAGGACTAGGGACAGTGCAAACATTAAAGGCTAACTAGTACTAGTACGCGGGTGGTATCAACCATTAGAAAGGGGGTAGTAGACGCGGTGTATGTAAAAGGAAAGTATGGTCTTTTAGGTCGTAGGAAAATATCTTAATACAACCAACATATATAAGCAATATTGGCAATACAGTACAGCCTATACATGTTCATGAAGTGTAAATGATAATTGTACGATGTTGCATTTATTAGACGACCTATGATTGGATAAATCCTAAAAATAACGATAGAAATATAGAGAATAGGATTGATACGCTTTACTGGTCAGTGGAAAATTCCGATTGTAGTGTTGAAACGCAGTATCCAAATGTTTTTCCTTTAAATACTCGCGTAATAAAGTTGCCGTCGCAATATTATGTTTAATGTTTTTTTTTGTGCATTCATTTTAAGTCTCTTTTGTTCGATTTCCTCATCGGTAGTTGAAACAAATCTCCTCTTTTTCTCCATTGTGTTACGTTAGTCTGTTGCACACCGATGCAGACGATAGATAAACGTACAGTTACGAAACGATGCAGAAGGAACATTACAGAAGGTCAGTGGGCGGTGCTTAATTTTGTCTAGTGACCATTACGTCTTTAGTCTTAGAACTTCCAAGAAAGGCCGTCAAACATAGTTCGTGGAAAAAACTTAGTTACTGTTTCAAGTTATAGATCAGCAACATCGTACACAAATGTTCTAAGCTCCTGTGACCGACTATGATTATTTATAATCAGTCGGTCACTAGGGAGCTTAGAACTTATAATGATGTATGGTTAGGGCCCTCTAATCAGCATAGATCTTTTCACGGATCAGTGGAGCTCCGGTAATGCCGCGTTGTATGCTGGGATAGAAAGGGTAGAACGCGTCCTTGGATTCAAGCATGTGGTCTATATAGGACGGAAATACTACCAAGACAAGACAAGACAAGACATGGCAAACATTGGTGGTGATGAAAACGAAACACTTTCAACGCTAAAAAGGGACCAACTTGGTGTATATTTACGAGATCGTGGAATTCTGTTTAGTACCAGGAATAAAGATGACAGTTTAACATTAGCTTAAAATGCTGAAAAGAAACTTTTCCCATTGAAAACTACGATTGAATCTGATCAGATAACCGTACTGGAAGAGAGAAAACAGCGCCTTGTGTTGGAGGATGGACTGATTAAATTGCCCGATCCAGATAAAATATTAGTAGGATGGGAAAGACTTTATAATAAATTTCCAGATACAACTAGAGCAGAGGTTGATGATTATTTGAAATCTTGTAAGTTCAGAATGTACAGGGAATATTTCACTTAAAATCACACAGTTACAGTATAATTATTGTATAATTATTAGCTGAAAATAAACTTTTTCACTTTTCTTGCTTATTTATCACATTCTTCCCTTCAATAGACTGAAAAACGAAACAATTTCAACACTCCTGCACTGCCTTTCTCTGCATTACAAGGGTAGTTACGACATCTTAAATGTTCAATATACACATGATACACCTATGCCAACTTTTTGAAAAAGGTATTTGAAAAATCGAAAAAAATATAGTTTAAGTTGGGAATAGCGGAATAGCTGTTATAATATAAGTACGGTAGAGGGTTCTGAGTATAAACACATGCAAATTACCAATTGGAAGGCAAATAATAAATGCAAATCATGACCCAATATTAAACCTCATTTACCCCTCCCCCCTCCCCTCCCCACAAAAATACAAAAACAGAAAACAAAATCCTGATTCCGACATTGCAGCATGAGAATATACTAATGACAGGAGAAGATACAATAAGGGCTGGTTTTGTGTTCAAAATATCTTAAAAATGTGATGCAACAAATAGAAATACACCACATGAACAAAAATGAAGGTTGAATAAAAAAACACTATATCAAAATAAAGCCACATCAAGCTAATTTGTAGATTACTCATTGCTGCCCACCCCGACTTCAAACACCTGTCCGAAATTTCTTATTTTTGTTTTGATCACAAATTTTAAATTCCTGAAAATTTTATGATTCATTTTTATACTGTTAGTTAAAAAAATCAAGAACAGTATACAAGTAAGCAGGAAGACATGTCAACTCCTAATCTACTTGATAACAATACCGAGTCTGTGCTTTTACTCCTTATTGCTGCATGCTAGGCTGAGAAACAGCAAATACCAATCTTAAAGAGAAGAGCACAACAGTTTTAAAGTTTTTGGTTTGACCAGATTGGGATTCCAACAGCCATCTTTCAATCACTACATCATCAAAGCATACCTGATTCAAGATACTTGGTCTTGCACATTCATGCATGTTCAAGGATGGAGAAAATAGTATAAGAGTTATCTTTCTTGATTCACAGTTATTCTCCTGCAGACTAGTGAGACTACCTTATTCGACCTAATAAGTGCCCAAGGCCCTTAGAATTTGAAAAAAGGATGCACTTGTTAGAAAAGCAAGAAATAAAATCAATATATGGTAAAATGAAGGATAACCTGCACAAATGAGCACCATTCCATTCACAAAAAATTGATATGATAAAGTGTTTTAGCTGGAAATATTGTGTTTTCTTTCAGTAATGTATATGTCCTTCTTCATAGAAAATTCTTCTCCAATAGAAAGATTTAAAAACTATTATTAAATGCAGTCTTGAAAAAGGGGCGTTTATTAAAAATTTCCACTGCAAGCTTATTGGGGCATGGGCGCTTATTAGGTCGAATAAGGAACACATCATCTTCGCTAGCCAAGGGTTACGATTCGAGTCCCCCTTCTCTCCACCCTTGGCAGATCTAGAATACATTTTGAGGATTCGCGCTTTAATATTTCATTGGTTACGGCTACCAGTACACGTATCCAATCAGAAGACGTTTTACACGGAGCACATGTTATCGACGAAATGTAAACAAAGATGGCACCGGAATGCTCTCATATGACAACGATTTGCCACTTCCCGTTTTGGTTCTAATGAAAACATCTTTCCCGTCTGCCAAAGCTTTGAAACTTTCACTTGGTTGACAGTAAGTGCTTCCAAATTAAATTTATCACAAATAAGTTTTTCTTCACTGGGCGCTGCCATTTTCAACTCTCCAACATACGTATAATAAAACGATTCTGATTGGCTGGCGATGGCGACTATCTAAGGGGCGCAACTTCGATAAACCACCAGGTGGCATTGCGCGCAAATTTCAAAATGTAAAAAAATCTGAAAGAGGATAAAAAATAAATTGATTTAATATCTTTTATCCACGTTCCAATCAAAGTTTAAAGTGGTTGATCACAAAAGAAAAGTTGGTACAATGTAGTTGAATCAGAAATATTAAAATTTCAAAATACCGGTATTACAAATATGACTTCAGAATCAAAAATAAAATCCATGATTTATTTAATTTTGAATGCAATGGCACTAAAATTCCTGATAAGTTTACTAGGCATCCAATGACAATAAATATGTTATCAACCAAATCATTCAACACAAGAGGTATTGGCCCCGGTAAAATTTTGAAATCTTTCAAACGGCCAATTACCCGTTCTACATGAATACGGGCATTAGAAACTTGAGCATTAGTTACATTTTTTGACTCTGTGAACTGGACAGATTTTCTTGCAAATTCTGGCATTATAAGTTCAACATCACCAATGAGAAAGTCGGCCTTATTGTTGAAACCTTTGTCCGCCATTACGTTATCCCCTATTTCAAATTTGTCTAGTATTCCACTTTTACGCACAAGTTCTACATCTGACATATCACCACCTACTGCCTCAGACACATATGACACAGTTCCACCTGGTGTACAGGCAACTAACACTTTGTATGTGTGTCTACTTTTGTAGTTTGAATACATAACAGCATTGACATTGTCTAAAGATAGACGCTCAGTTTGAATCTCTGTACATTCCAATGATTGCTCTAATTTTTCCATACTTCTTGTAACATTCAGGGTAATGCTACTCCAGTTCTTCTGAAGCTGGCCAGTAAATCAGTGGTTTTAAGTTCTAAGGCAAATAGTGATATCCATGTTGAAATAACTGTCGACACTAATGATGATGACACTTTGAACAAGGAAGCCAGGAAATCTTGATTCAGATTCATTTTCAGTTTCATAAGTGTAAGGGGAAGTTCATCCTCTAAACTTATTTTTCTCTTTGGCTCTGGCTTTGAAGTGTTATTTTCCTGGTATTGTTTTGTTTCGTGTGATTGTTCACCTTTATAGTACTGCATATTTGATGCAGCTGCATGTACCTCATCCAGAATCCAACAACATAAAGCATATGTAGGAAGACCAGTATGTATTTTTATGAGGTAATCAGAATGCTTGATTGAGTGTATTCCAAAAGTGGATGTTTTCTCTAATTCAAGGATCTTGCTGTTTGCTTCTGAAATTTCCTGGTTTGTTTGTTCAATTTCTTGTTTCAACTGTTCTATTTCTGCGATATAACTTTCCACAGTTCTTATTCTGTCAGTTGCAGCCTTCAAATCAGTAACATCAATGTCTGTTACCTTTTCTGCTTCATACAGAATTTGTCTTGGGTTTGTCTTTTCATAAGTTTTTCTCACTAAGACTCTTCTTGGTGTTTCTGTTTCACTTGGGTAACCTTTAAGATAAAGTTTTGGATGTGGTGACATTTCTCTTGGCTGCCCATATTCAAAATGGTTAGGGACCGACCATTTAACTTGCAGGGGAAGGTTATGTTTTTTTGTTTCGTTCAGAAGTTTTTTTTCGGACTACACGAGAGTTAGAATATTTGTTTTTTCTGTCGCGCAAAGCGCTAAATTTTCTACCAGAATTCAACATTATGTTATATGACAAAACCTTTGAATCAGATTATTTTTTTTTTCTCCACCAAAATCAGAATATTTTTTTCAGCAACATTGGGAATCAAAATATTTTTTTAGAAAAAAAACATAACCCCCCCCCCTTCAAGTTAAATGGTCGTTCCCTTAGAACAAATCCTTGTATGCTTAGTAACTTGATATTTCACACGATTTAATAATTTTGTCCATTTTAGAAACCAGTTTTCATTGGGATATTTGTGTAATTTGATTGCTGCATCTTCACCCAAATGTTCTTTGTCATGAGGCATAATAATAAACCTACAATTAAAATGTAATTGTGACATTCATCATTAAATCAAATGTTTCAGTAAAGTAAATAGTTTTAAGTTCATGAGGTTAAAGCTATAAAACCCAGATGTTGTGTGCAAAGATAACAAGGACCCGTCACATTGCAGACACTATTATGTATTACATGTCTGATCAGTTAGTTCATTAAAGTCAGAAGAATAGTAAGCATCTTGTAGAGTATTTGGTAGCCTTCCTCCAAAATATGACATTGGCGACGAGGATATTATAATATAATATTGAAAGGGAAATATGTATTTTCGTGGATTTATTAATTAGCATAACTGATTATTAAACCATGGCTGCATCTTTGCCAAATTTTCCAAGTTTTCCAGTTCATGAAAACAATGCAGAAACTATGTGGCGAAAGTGCATTAGCCGACTTGAAAACCTGTTCATTGGTTTAGACAATAAGGACAAAAAACGACAAAGAGCACTTTTATTACATTACGGTGGAGAAGATGTGAATGAAATCTTTGACATTCTTATTGACACAGGGGAGGACTTTGCTACCGCCAAGCTGAAATTAAAGGAATACTTTGCTATAAAGAAAAATACGGAATATGAAGTATATAGATTCAGACAAGCCAAACAATCAACTGAGGAGACAATAGACAGTTTCCATACAAGACTACGACAGCTTAACAATCAGTTTAACAATCGGAGTGATTCTTTGTGTAACTTAGAAGGATATTGTTTAAATTCTCAATATCGCAAATCCTGCCATTTTATTTTGTGGGTGATGCTATGTGAATTTCTTTGCGTTTTACTTTACTGGAACACATATTTCTTTGTTCAGTTGCATGAAAGTTATTTTAGGTGTTAAAAACTCAGATATTACATTTCAACGTTGTATTAAATGGTAAATATTGAAGAAGTTAAAATTTTATGAAATCAGTATAATGTATTTAGAGTTTTAATTTTTTAAAGGTACAAGGTAAAAATCCAAGGAATCCGCATAGCATCACCCCCAAAATTCCACATGTAAATTTCAGTGGTTTTATCTGATTGATCAGTTACATAGCTTTAATGTAATGAGGATAAAGAGAATAGGTGTCAGGTTCAGTTTCCAGCAGTTATTTCATGTATACATACTCGTATATACACTTATATTTGACACTACTCACTCTAAGTCGGGAAAAACAGTTTTATGGTGACTGCTCACAGCACATCATCTCCACTTCTGTTGGCATCTCCCTACAAAAACTGCAGGTGCACCAGTCTGGATGTCCTTGGTCAGGTGTGGGATGGTGGCCACCGTGACCTCCCTGCCGACGTGTCCCCTCCTCCAAGATGTCAAACACAAAACTCGGGTCACGTTCACAGACCCGCAACATCATTGACCTGAGACGATCTTCTGGTAGATTGGTTATACGTTCCTAAAAAATAATTTGAAAAAGGATTTATACTGGTGATTTTCAACAAAGCTTAAAATTTGAATTTTGTTTTCTGGTTGCACTTTATTTATATGCAGGAAAATGAGTCTATATTTGTATGCACTGCAGGAAACTTTGAAAATGAGTCTATATTTGTATGCACTGCAGGAACTTTGAAAATGAGTCTATATTTGTATGCACTGCAGGAACTTTGAAAATGAGTCTATATTTGTATGCACTGCAGGAACTTTGAAAATGAGTCTATATTTGTATGCACTGCAGGAAACTTTGAAAATGAGTCTATATTTGTATGCACTGCAGGAACTTTGAAAATGAGTCTATATTTGTATGCACTGCAGAAACTTTGAAAATGAGTCTATATTTGTATGCACTGCAGGAACTTTGAAAATGAGTCTATATTTGTATGCACTGCAGGAACTTTGAAAATGAGTCTATATTTGTATACACTGCAGGAACTTTGAAAATGAGTCTATATTTGTATGCACTGCAGGAACTTTGAAAATGAGTCTATATTTGTATGCACTGCAGGAACTTTGAAAATGAGTCTATATTTGCATACACTGCAGGAACTTTGAAAATGAGTCTATATTTGTATGCACTGCAGGAACTTTGAAATGAATCTATGACATACAACTGATATTTACTTTGGGGCTGCGGTGGCGTTAAACCCTAACCCTAACCCCCATCAATCAATCAATCAATCAATCAATCAATCAATCAATCAATCAATCAATCTGATATTTACTTTCAAGCAATAGTCCGAAGCAAAAGATCATCAATCTGACAAAAGCGAAGATTTACTACCGGAATGTTGGGAACCGTAATGGCCCTGACTTGGGACAGGTACTTCAAAATATATGGTGAATAGAATCCAATTTTACGGTGCGCAAATTAGTTAAAACCGATTCATCGGCATTTCAACTTGTAGAAGTTTGTCCGTAAGAAAGATTTTATCCTTACGAATCTAAATAGCAGTACTTTGAAGTATGAATTTTCATATTCTTATTTCACTGTTAATTTTAATTTGCCGTTTTTACTGGTGTTACTGAAAACTGAAACCGTTCTATCAGGTATTACTTTAAAAAAAAATACGTATCTTCCTAAATTGTAGATAATTAAGATTTACAGCCAACAAAAGTTGATATTCAATAATAACATGTATACCCATATCATGAAACCGGATATTTGAGATCAAATAACAAATTGGTGCAGTACATGTAATTGAGTACTTAGTGAAATGTGAAGAAAGATTGTCGAGGACAAATAACAGAAACACACGTATAGAGAGGTAAGTACCCAAACACTGAATACCCTAAACATACCAATTAACCATAAATAGCGTGGTTCGTATATTGATCTCATGATTGTGGCATGGTAGGAATTCATCAAAACATATTTTATACATATTTTTGCGCGATATAGTATAATACAGCATTTGTAACAAACGAAATTTAACTCAAAATGTAGATAATTAATTCCAAAAACATGATATTAAAACCGTGTAATCCGGTGTTACTAAATACTGGAACCGTGTAATCCGGTGTTACTAAATACTGGAACCGTGTAATCCGGTGTTACTAAATACTGGAACCGTGTGATCCGGGGTTACATCGATGTTTCCTCTAATATCTCGATTATTATGGAATTGTAAGCTACGAGATCTTGCATAAATGTGAAGAGACTTCTAATTGACCAGATTATGCATTTAAAATATGAGTGACTACGATCATTTTCTAAATAATCATTCAAATCGATCGAACTGACAAAAAATTCACACTCCTTTGCTCCATTTTCACGAATGTTTAGGAAATTCGAGAAATTTAGGCTAATTATACTTATACAAATCAAAAGAAGTGCTATAATAGATCAGAATGGAAATAGCCTTTCCTGGGAAATCGTAAGTTAAGTTCATTTTAAATGCTGATTTCTTACCCGGCATAGAGGATTTTCCGGAAATGAAATACAAAAGAGAAACGTGGTGCCTGTGTTATAGAGCCATTTTCCCCCCTTAGCCATATTTCCCCCTTACCTGGATAGGCGGGAAAATGGCTATATAGTAGATTTTCCGCCCGGAAAAATGGCTATATAGCCATTTCTCCCCCCTTGGCAAATAGGGGGGACAATGGCTATATAGTAGTTTTTCCCCTAAAATTATGTTGGGATATCAAAACGAAGTAATCACTTCCAAAGGGTGCATTAATGTTAAAAAAAAACATGTAACAGATTATCAGGGACCCGCCACATAGTGGCGAACGCCCTATACTGATCGCTCTGTCCGTCCGTTCGAAACACATTCGTGTCCGCTTCATAACTTTATAACCAGTCATTTCTCTATTCTATAGTAGATGGATGAAACTTTGCATGATTGTTAACTATTATTAGAAGGTGTGTCGCATATCATATTCTTGTTTGTCTTAAAGTCAAGGTCTCAAACTTTTCATTTCATGGGACCCCTATGTGAAGTATATATCTCTCAGATGATACGATATTCCAGAGCTTGTGGTTCCAACCAGGATTTCCTTGATCATAGAGGTTTGCTGCTAACAAGAAAGCTACTGAACCAAGGGTTCCTTTTGGTAAAGTTGAAGTCATCACTTCGAAAATTTTACGGCCGCCACCATGACTTGGTTGACCGTTTTGAAATATCTGTGTCACAAATGACCACGGATATGTTCCACTTGTCGTACGCACTTCTAGGTCCTTTCCTCATTCACGACTTATTGCCGGATTTGTAACTAGATTAACACGACGGGTGCCACTAGTGGAGCAGGAACTGCTTACCCTTCCAGAGCACCTGAGTTCACCCCCGGTTTTTAGTGGGGTTCGTGTTACTCGATCTTTAGTTTTATATGTATGTTTTCCCGATCGTTGTTTGTCCTTTTGTGCTTTTTCTTTTGACCATTGTGTTTTCTGTTCTTCGATATACGGTTTCTGATTGCCCTTTGGTATCTTCAAACTCTTCTTGTGAACTACAGAAAATCGTGTCCGCTCTAATTATTGTAGTGGGATGATATTTTGTGATTGCTAACCACTGTGAGAAGGTCTTACTTAATTCATTTTTGTGCTTCAAAGGTCAAGGTCTCAAACTTAGGGTTTTTCATGGGACGATAATTTTGGTACCCCAACAGATTCTTTAGATATTGACTTTATTTTGCAACGGCGGGGTCCTTAGAGATAGTTTCCATCTCCATGTCATCTAGTTATTATTATTATTATTATTATTATTATTATTATACTTTACTATAGAAACCAAGCAAGAAATAATTAGGATATTTTAAAGTTTTATTCAATGGAACAAGAAATAACTCATTATTCCCGCGGCAAACTGCACGTAGGTCAAATAACTGTGAGGGAATCTGCACGTAGCACAAAATAACTGTTTGAAATTGGCGCGCTTTTGCACGTCGAACCAGTAACTTGTTATTGTAACATAAATACGCATTTTTCCTTTGATGTGTTTATGCAGTAATCAACTTAAAAATAGTGAACTTTTACAAACCATGGTTTAACATGAAGATCTTGATGTTATTCCATGATTTTGACGTCATAGATCTAATATGAGACAGGCAACCTGTTTGAAGGACGAAGTCCTAAAATTTAAATAATACGATGATCCGTACTGTACACGTTAGCCTCACCGGACGCAATTAAGAAAGTTGTTAACATTGTCAGTAAATTGAGGATTAAATCAAAGTTGTAATTAATCTAATCATGGTAACGTTTGTCAGAAAGATGGAAGCCCAATTGTGATAACATATGGTAGTCTAGATGAATCCATGATTAATTATAATCTGAAGATAACTCTATATAAATCTTAACCTCGTAGTAGCCTGCCCACTTATTTCATTGATGCTGGAACATTAACTTAATACATGGGTATGTATACATCTCATTATTATGCCATTGAAACAAAGACGTTGACTTACTATTGGTGGTGTAATAGCTGATTCACGATTTTTCAGTTACACCAGTGGATCAGTTGAGTGGATTAATTTATTGTTAAATTTAACATATCATTGTAGTGGGTGGACAACTTAATTTAATCGATAAAATTAAATTTATGGAGTTGATTGATAAGTCTGAATTTACTGCAATCTATTAACAGGAAACACAATTAATTCATTACTGTTCAAATCAAGTTAAGCTATTAGTAGTATTGAGATTTTAATACAAAGATTAACAGTTACTCATCAGTCAGAGATAGTGGTGACATGGCTAAATCTACTCATCAGTCAGAGATAGTGGTGAAATGGCTAAATCTGCTCATCAGTCAGAGATAGTGGTGACATGGCTAAATCTGCTCATCAGTCAGAGATAGTGGTGACATGGCTAAATCTGCTCATCAGTCAGAGATAGTGGTGACATGGCTAAATCTGCTCATCAGTCAGAGATAGTGGTGACATGGCTAAATCTGCTCATCAGTCAGAGATAGTGGTGACATGGCTAAATCTGACAACATTTTTACTGCATTTGTGCATGGTACAACTAACTTTTGTAAGTTAGAATACATTCAATAGTAGACCGAGTAGTTGAATCAATGTGTCATCATATAAAGTGTCTAATTACAGATATGTTTTTGATGTAAACCATCAATCTTAATTTGACTATTAGTTTTGAGAATCAGGACTCGCTACTACATGTATTAATGAGAGCAAGTGATACTAATTGCCACTCATCAGCTGCGAGTCTCGTTTTAACTCAGTGTTGTATCGTAGTTGTTTTTTCTCCGAGCTTGGGTTTACTAGAAGATATATTCTACGTTCATGTAGTATAAATACAAACGGTTTTCAGCAGGACATATACAGTTTGTTACAGTTATTGCTTACATAATACATAAATGCCCGACAATTAGTTAGATCTATAAAATTGTATATCAATGTAGATTTGTGTAATGCTTTGACATGTTCTGATCAAAAACACATAGGAGATGAGATCTCCACGTATTCTGGCATTACACACTATCCACATTTGACTTGGTCGGGCGGGACTGATTCTTTTCGTTATGTTTTATACAACGATATGAATGCTTCTGTTCTGGTTGCCGTCATTATTGACTCACACAGTCGACCCCATTGGGTCATGACCCTATTTTGCTTGTCTTTATCACAGGATGCCAATAATCTGTAGGTCTGTGGGGATGCTCCATAATGTCATACCAATGATCTAACTGTTCCCCGTGGCTGTACCATCCTAACTCCACCTGTAAGTTATTAAAAAAAAATAACTACCATTATATTATGAAAAAAGAATCAATATGTTTTAGTTTTTTTATATGTTTGAGGTCATGTTCAGATAAACAAATCAATACTAGGTAAATGTTATGTTAATCCTTACATATATACCTCCACATTTCTACATGATTAGTTCTGACAGTGTGTGGTTTTTTTTTTAAATTTCTTACATTAGTTCTATTGCAAATTATTGAACCAAGAGTTCCTTTTAGTAATGATGTTGTTATCACATCGGAAGCTTAACGGTCGCCACTATAACTTGGCTAAGAATTCCATAATATGCATCAATGATGATCACGCGGTCGTATTCACAATCCGTTCCTTCTTTCCTCGTTCACGAATAATGACCGAATATGATTCATCGTCAGAGTTTTAGCACGACGGGTGCTACTAGTAGAACAAAAACTGCTGACCTTTTTGCAAAACAAAAGTTCTGTTAAGACTTTAATTTTCTGTATAGTGTTTTGTGAATCATTGTTTGTTTGTTTGTTTTTTTAAAAATCTTTTTGGCCTTGCATTATCTGTCCTCTGCGATTTACCGCTTCAGAAATCCCTGGATATATTCAAACGTTTCTTTAGTGGAAAGATACAATCTCAAATACATGTATATATTCATGCTTACCTGTCCCAATTTCTGTACACCCATCATCATATCTTTATGAATTAATTGAAAAACAAAAGCGTGTCCGAGTAATTTAGGGTTCTCCCTATTGATTTCAAAGACACAAGGATGATTCCATACCGGATCCTGTGTATTCTGCCTGACCTTGGTTTTATGTTTGTCTGTCCTGATTCCATTAACATACATCTCTACTTTGACGTACGGATCTGTGAAGACAATGAGATAAGTAGTAATATCATTGAAAAATAGTCCCACATTAATGAACTTTGATCATGAATTAATCCAAACTAATGACATTTATTTCGATTAATCTCTCGGGTGTTTTCATGTAATAATATATGTAATAGTGAAGTAATAAGGTCTGCCTTATAATAAACAAACTGGTTATATAGCTGTAAATATAATGGATTTCTGAAATGAAACTTAATACTCAAGGGGAAATTATATTTTATATACTTCTCGCCATTCCCAGTAGATTCCATATAGTGTGTGATGGAGAACTCTGTTACTAATTTTGTTATATGTGTGAAACTATATTATTGCTACCATTCAAATGGCTTAAAATTGAATTCATTCGTCTAACATTTCGTTTAATATCAATGAAACATTCGATTTATTCTAAATACAAGCACACGAGTTTACTTGTAGGATTTATATCGATTGAATGATTTGTTGGTTGCTTAACGTTCAGCAGCAAATATTTCTTGAATTCATGAACAAATTCAACAAAATCTAAAATCTACACAGAAATAATGGAGAGATAGCTGCCACTGGGATACATACGCTGTTTGGGTTATAGTGTTTAACACAACTTTCAACAATATGTTAATTATATCGCTATCTTGCGGTATTTTCCTTTGATCTTGCTATCTGAGAATTTTCCATCTCACGCTAGTAGAGAGATTTATAGATTATTACATGACCTTTTTCATATTGCCTTTGTTATCAGCACGAGACCTTGATATCGGCCCCGAGAGCTTTAGCCTTAGGGGCGATATCAGTCGAGGGCTGATGACAAGGGCAATATGAAAAAGGCCATGTATTAATCTATTTATCACATATTTTGCCAGGGCAGATAACATGTTATTGTCCTTCACAAGAGGGCAGATAACATGTTATTGCTCTCGTAAAATGTATTGCCCCGGAGGCAAATAACACGCCGCAAATTATGCTTTTATTACACATGCAAATTCGACGTTATTTCAATAAAATATGTGATAATAAGAGATTATTACATGACATTTTCCATATCGGCCCTGGTGATAGCCCGAGACTCCCATATCAAGCCCGACAACGAAGCTGGAGGGCTGATATGGGTCGAGGGTTTATACCAGAGACCATATGGAAAATTTCATGTCATAATCTTTTTATCACATATTTTACATTGACCTTTTCCAAGCATTGACTTTTATATTGCAAAAAAGATCTATTAACAGACAAATTGCGAAAATAAATCCTTAATAGAGCTGCCTTTGTTCAACTTGCAAATAGTTTTGTTTCGAATCTGGTTTCAAAAATATACCAAACAATGTCGATCTGTACAATGACGTTAGAAACTGTTTGTAAAATCTACCCAAGACGTTGACATTTGAATGGAAATTCCTATTCAGCACGACGTATATATTTGAGCTAATTATTCCGTTTCAAGTTATTTAAAATTTATTCCAATATGTTGAAATGTGTTAATTTGATTGAAATACGATTTTATACATATCTTTATGCATCATCTTTCCTTGTACTTTGACATATAATCTTTGAGACCACTGCGCAGATACCGGAAGTTGAATACGGGGGCAAATACGGATATACGAGGGCAAATACGGATATTTGAGGGCAAATACGGATATTGGCCCCGTATTTGCCTGCAAATAACCAACACTGACTGTTAGCTATTATTGAACATGCAAAAATCAACATATTGCAACAAAATACATTGTATGTGATAAGGAAAATTATCGCTAATCGCTAAGCGTTGTCAAGGACGCACGTAGTATTATCGCTGTTTTCTAATATGACGTTATAATGAGGTCACATTACCAAATCCTTTATAATAAGTGATTTATGATATAAAATAATATGAGACAGGCAACCTGTTTGAAGGACGAAGTCCTAAAATTTCAATAACACGATGATTCGTACACGTTAGCCTCACCGGACGCAATTACGAACAATTTCGATGATATTGACCGTGGCATTTGATAATAATTTATAAATTTGACCAAATTGATGAAGCTGATTGCATGTTCATATTTCAGATTAAACACCAATATTCCTTTTGAATCATAGCCCATATATTATTCAATGCATTGTTACGGGTTTTCATGACCCCGTTCTAGTCACTCTGTGACCTAGATCCGGACACAATTTCGAACGACATCATAATAACCTTTCTAGTGTAAATTATTTAATGACAACTGTTAAAATTGAAAGAGCATTCATTCATTTACGTTCACATATCTATTTGTATATAATACACATGACATAAAAACCTTTCCTTTATTCATACCATAAATGTGTGTCAGTTTGCATTCGGAATTCCTTGGACTCTTCAATGAATAAGGTACATCACGGATTTTGACATTTTGGGATAGATCAAGGTAAGGAAAATGTATTATATTGACTGTTTTTGTTTTAATTTCAATGTGTTCTACATATGCATAGAACCAGGAGATCATATTCTTTCCAATTACAGGCATAAGATAACAAAATATGCGTACCTCAATGAATTTTAGCGATAGATTCCAAGTGCAATTGTCGATCGTTTTCTGATTACAAATATGAAAACCCGTCGTCTGCAACATTCAACAACTGCGCATGAATAATTTTCTCCCAAATCACGAGTAATTTAGCGGGGTATCTATTTATAAAAGCATTTGTTTAATTCATGTTTTGAAGGAACAATTAGGGGACATACTTTTTATTTCGTTCGTAATTGCGTCCGGTGAGGCTATTATCTTTTATTTTGAATGAATTGTGTAGCCGATTTGTTATGGCGTTCATTTTACCTCGGGAGTTTCGTAGAAAGAGATTTTTTTATTAGAATTTTATTAAAAGTTTATTTCGATTTTGCATAGAGTAAATAATCAAAGAATTGGGAATTTTTCATTGAAATAGATTACTTTTGCGTTTCTAAATTATCAATTGATCTATTTTTTAAACTTCCGGTGAGCAGATTTATATAGAAGGAAAAATCGAACAGCTTACCGTTAGAAGGACTTCGTCCTTTATTATTCCATGATATTGACATCATAGATCTGTCAATCATGTAATTTCTTTTACAAACCATATATACCATGGATCTTACTCATTAACTTATTTAAACAAACTCATCCTTCGGATTCGTTGGTTTAAATAAGTTAATTCGTAAGATCCATGGTATAGGTAATACTTTCCCTCAGCACGTCGAACCAATAACTAGTTATTTCCCTCATATTAGTTCAGTATAATAATACAGTTCTCGTGAAGGCCATAATTGTATATTATTATTATTATTAGTATTATCTTATATTAGGGGTGATATTGGTCGAGGCTTGACATAGCATGTGGTATAAGTTTGATCATGTATAACTCTTCAAATAGCACCCGAGTAGGGATGCGATACAGGGTAGGTGATACATGTCTTACAAAGTCATGCATCATGCATAATAAAAATGTATATGTATACTCCTCTAAGTATATAAATAATAATAATAATAATAATAATAGTGATAATAATAATAATAATAATAATAATAATAATAATAATAATAATAATGAATAAATGTTTTCTTAGTGTAAATAAAACATAACTTATTATTTATAATAAATTAGAAATAACATTTAGGGGGAAATTCTACTATATAGCCATCCCCCCCCCCCCCCCCCCCCCCCTGATAAGGAAGGGGGGAAAGATGGCTATTTAGCCAATGTTCCGGGGGGAAAGATGGCTATATAGCCATTTTTCCGGGGTGGTGGAAATGGCTCTAGAACACCGGTGTTGCCTTTACCGTGGTGCCAGCGTAAATACCGGTGTCGTAAAATTTTTAGCTACCCATGAAAATTAGCTACCTCAAACTTCCGGTAGCTAATTTTCATACGGCGGAGCATAATAATTAGCTACCTATGAAAATTAGCTACTTGTAACATAAACTTATAGGATTTGTCTCCCTTATTATGTTTACCAAAATACAGATTGTGTATTTCCAATGGAGAGACAAAATGAAAAACTGCATGTACATAAGCAGGAAAAGAGTTACTGATTGACAAAGAGAAACATATAGATCTCAGGGGCGGATCCAGGGGGGGGGGGGGGCCCCCCCCCTAAAATTGGAAAAATTTTATTTTTTTGGCGTAAAATCGTGATTTTTCACACGAAATACCCCAACAATTTTGGTGCCTCCCTCCGCTCGGCGCATTTTTTTTAAGTGCGCCCCCCCCCCCTAACTTGAAATCCTGGATCCGCCCCCTGGATCTGTACACAATAAACAATAGATATTAGTGGTGTTCATAGTTGAAAAACAAAATGCTACCTGTATGGCTGTATAGCATGTGATTAAGTTACAAACTATCTTTTTTCAATTCCATCGCGATGTATCATTTTTACAGCTATTAAAAAATAGATTGGTGGACTATATATGGTAGAATTTAATATTTATGTGATGTTCAAACTATGCAAATTATTCTTTAACTTAATAAGATCATATATGATAATTATTAATCACACTTTTATTATTGCTAACCGTGTTACCCTCTTGAAATAAAGAAATTAACTCATTTACTTACTTATTGACACTATCTTCTGAATTCAAGAAATAAATAAAATTATGTTCCATATATATTTAATAATGAAAGTTGGGAACTTTATTTATTACAATATTAAAGAACTGGTAGCTATTAGATTAATTTCAATTCGAAACTGAAACTATTTGCACACTCTTGATGACAATTTCTTATTTGGATTTTGTAAAAATAGAACCCTAAATCATAAATTTCCAACAGAATGTGGAAGATGGCAAAATATGTGTACAGAACATGGTTTGACCCGATCGGGACTCGAACCCACGATCTACCGCATTCGAGGCGAGCACGCTAACGATTACACTACCGATGAGAGTCTTTGGTGAGCATTTCTGGTTTGTTACTCAGCGAATACATATATTTCACTTTGTTGTCGACTGTCCCTTATATGAAAATATTAGAGTAAAATTGTTTGATAAAGTTATTGACTTATGTCCAAATTTTAGATACATGGACACATCATCAAAATTTGTTTGGCTATTTACTAATGTGCATGAACAAGTTTTGAAAAAATTAGGTAGTTTTATAGAGGAATGTTTTTTGCTATAGATATCATTAGGTTAGGTGAATTATTATAGTTATTATACATGTTATATTATATTAAATATGAATTGATTTATGGTGGTATTTGATAGGCTCTGATCTGGCCGTGCAGTCACTGAACATAAATATGTTTTACATGTATGTCTCCAATCATTTCAATCATTGTATTAAATTGTTTGCCCCTTGTGGGCCCTTAATTGGCAATAAAAAATTCTTATTCTTATTCTTATATTGTCCAGGGGCGGATCCAGGATTTCAAGTTAGGGGGGGTAAATTTTAAAAAATTGCGCCGAGCGGAGGGAGGCGCGAAAAATGTTGGGGTATTTCGTGTAAACTATTTTATGCCAAACAATCTTATTTTTTCAAATTTTAGGGGGGGGGGGGGGGGGGGGGGGCCGCGCGCCGAATGCGCGCCCCCCTGGATCCGCCCCTGTTGTCTACATAAATGACAATAGATAACGTAACAATACAAAATACATTGCGCAACGCACGGTCAACTTTTCGCGCTTTCACAATCCTTCGGCAGAAGACACATAACAAGCGACTTTTTGAGTACATGTATATAAACAAATTCATATTTCAAACCAAAGATTATCAACTGGTATTTGTTGCTTATAATGCAAAGCACGCAGAATTAAGGAGAAAGAGCAAAGACTGGTTGCTTCGGAATCAGGATAATGTGTCAGAGTGGAGCGACATGTATATCCGCGGACTGTTGTTTCCTTTAGCTAACACTGTAAAAAAAAACTAAGCGTGTTGGTCTAGAAAAAAGCGGACATCATCATTATCTCATTAACTTGGTCTCGCCATGATATAGCTATAAAATTGCTGAGTTGGCGTTAAAAAACAATCGCTCACTCACTAAAGCTGTTACGTACAGTTTTTATATTTCCCCGACAATGTACGTATATTGTGTTTATTCTGCAATGTCTTATAGTTAAAAAAAAAAACTGGCAAATTGTCTAAAAAGAGTAGAAACAGACATCGTTCTAAGCGTTTTAGACGTCCGCGCTTATAGTGTAAGTTTCTCGGCGTCGCTCGACATGAATCAGTTACCAGAAAAACTATATCTTGGTCAAAATCTTAAGCAATATGTGATGAAAGAAGCTGTTATATATAAAATCCTTAGGTACAGACAAAACAGATGTCACACCAATGAGGAGCGATGGACAGATCACAGCTGACACAAAGCAAAAATCCAACATCCCCAACAGTGTCAGCCCGTATTCACCGTAGAATCACAAGACAACATCCCCGACTGCACCAAAACCCACATCATAAAAAACAGCACTCCCAATATCTCTACCAGGTGTAAAAGAAACTCCTACATAACATCAATACCCATAGATTTTGTGTTCCCAAAACTATTAAATTATTTGGCTTTCCAATCTTTTAATCTTGAGCTACCTGATGAAGGTTATTCCAGAAACGTTCATGTGCACTAAATTTGATATCTACGTTTTTATTACCTCTTTTTAGCAATATAGCTATCTGAATGTTTTCTTTGAAAATAAGATACACTCATTGTTTAATATGATAGATACAAAATGTATGTAAAATTTCCAGGTAAATTAGTTACCTGTATCTCTTATGAAAATTATGTGTACAGAACTAAGTCAGATTGATAAAAGGTGCATTCATGTTGGGTTTTTGTCTTTCTTTTTGATATTTTTGATTGGTTTGTTTTGTTTTGTATTTGTTTGTTTTTGATAACAGATTAATATCTAATTTTATTTCTGTTTTTTTCTGTTTTGAGGATATAACTTCAGAAGGGCCTACAAATTTATACATCTTGGAATAACAGTAGTACTTTAGGGTGCCTGCATCCTAATTTCTTATGTAAATGTATCTCTATTCTTTATCAATAAATGTTTAGAGGTTTGCGTGTGTATTGAATCTGGGCCTTGATGGGAGAGAGGTTTAAAGAGCTGCCTACACCTCATTTATCTTTCACTGCACTGTTCATCACTTGGATGATGTACTCAACCTTTAGAAAGTAGATTGCCAGACGCTGGTACAACATATGAAAATGTCTGTAATGTCATTGAATATAGCCCAAATAAATATTTTGCATCATGCTGGTATGTTTTGTAAGTACAGATACTTGTATCACACATACTTGCCAATTTAATAATTAAATAACAGCCATATATACATGATAATATCTCACACACAAAGTATCTTAACACAAGTTATTTCTTAAAGATTTTATTGAAAAACCCAGACAGTCATGGTGGAACATTAGCATACATATAATACAATACAATATATAGACTAGAGGCTCAGTAGGTTGAGAATATTTTTCAGAAATCAACCAATCAGCAACACGAATTGCCTGTGCTGACCATGTTTGTTAACAGATCCAAAATGAGCAATCTTTATAGAGGGCCTTCCATAGATGCTACCTACCACGTTTCGGTTCATTTGGCCAAGCGGTTTCGGAGTAGAAGATTTTTAGGGAATCTACCAATCAGCAACACGAATTGCCTGTGCTGGCCATGTTTGCTAACGGATCCCAAATGAGCAATCTTTATAGAGGGCCTTCCATAGATGCTACCTACCACGTTTCGGTTCATTTGGCCAAACAGTTTCAGAGTAGAAGATGTTTTAGGAATCGACCAATCAGCAACAAGAATTGCCTGTGCCGACCATGTTTGCTAAGGGATCAGGACTAAATGAGCAATCTTTACAGAGGGCCTTCCATAGATGCTTCCTACCAAATTAGGTTCATTTGGTCAAGTGGTTTCAGAGGAGAAGATTTTTTTAGGAATCGACCAATCAGCATCAAGAACTGCCTGTGGCGGCCATGTTTGGTACGAATTGAGCCGAAATGAACAATCTTTATAGAGGACCTTCCATATATGCTTCCTACCAAGTTTCAATTCATTTGGCCAAGCGGTTTCAGAGATTTTTAGAAATTGACCAACCAAAAACAATAACTGCCTACCGTAAATCGGGAAATTTTGGTCATGGTTTTATTTTGGCCTATTTTGGCCCCTAAATACGAAGTGCCAAAATTAAACACACCAAAATATGTCACACTCCAAAAATTAACCGCCAAAATTGAACACAGCCTTAATATCTTTTTTTATTTATATTCCCTAATCTGTACCTTTTTGTCTTACTTCTTTTCTAAGTAAAACTTTGTCAATTACCGTTATACATGTATATACACACACAAGTCAAGCTGAAAAGTGTTCACGATGTGAAATCGTTGGCTTGGATGACAAGAGAGAAATTACAGGTAAATAAAGTACATTGATAAAAACCATGCAATACCCAAAAAAATTATTCAATCAACAAAATGTCAAATATCATTAAAATGACAAATACCTATAGAAAAAAGAAAAATCAATAAACACGTAATTAGTGTCTTATCGGTTTTATTTATCATGTATAATTGTTGTACAAACAAATGCATGTACTGACCGTTATAATAAGACTGTTTACCTGTAAAAGCGATGATTAATACCAGTGCAAAATTATTATTTGTTGTTTTTATATTAAATGCATTTTACTTTATGCTGTTTAAATATTTAAATTCCTAGTTTTAATAAATATCATAATTTATCCATAATCGATTTGGTTTTTAGTACGACATCAAAATATCCGGTAAGTAACAGTAAAAACGTAGTATCGCCGGTTGAAATGAGAACGCTTCCATTTACGTTCTGAATTAACTGGCAAAAAAAACAAACACATGTGAACCAAAAGTGGCCAAAATTAAACACACTAGAAACGAAAATGGCCAAAATTTCACACACCAAAATAAAACAACCCTCTTTTGGAGAAAAAAGGCTAATATTAACCTACACCAAAATTTCCCGATTTACGGTATGGCTATTCGATTTCAGAGGTGAAGATTTTTTAGAAATCAACCAATCAGCAATAAGAATTGCCTATGGTGGCCATGTTTGTTAATGGATCATGACGAAATGAAAAATCTTTATAGAGAACCTTGCATAGATGCTTCCTACTAAGATTCAGTTCATTGAGCTAAGGGATTTCAGAGCAGAAGATTCAAATGTGAAAAGTTTACAGACGGACGACGGATCAAATGATCGCAATAGCTCACGTTCCCTTTGACAACGTCTGCTCAAAAGCTTTGATGAATACCAGAGTACAACACAAATTCTAACACGACGTCCTTCTTACGCTTTGTAGACAAACGAGCGATTTATCGATGGTATAATCTCGTTCACACATGTGCCGGTGAATGTGACTGACTTTTCCATTGGCAGCATAAATGGTGTGTGACACTTTCCGCAAACGTAAATATAAATTACCGTCTTCCAATCAAAGTATACTACCGTATTTGTAATCTTAGACATATCAGAATCGAAATAAATCATGGAAGCATGAATGTGTTTTGAGTTTTAACATGGGTTGGCGGATATTAGTCAATTTTATCCCTCTGGCTCGGGGTAAAATACTAATATCCAACAATCCATGTTAAAACTCAAAACACATTCTGGCTTCCATGATTTATTTCTTAATTAGCGGGTCATTTTAACTGAGCCTGAATTACTCACCTGGTCACTTATACAGTTTATGTTCAATAAAGTATAGATTTTGTTAAAAAAATATTTTATAAATTTCGAATTTAACAAATAAATATATGATTTTTGATTCTGTCACATCTCTCCAACAATAAAAGTTACAACAAATCAGCGGGGAACCTCCAATGTAACGAAGGTATGAGAGGTAGCTAATTTTCATGAGCAAACTTCTGTTGCTTATGCTTATGTTTGAATGGTGCCAGGTAGTTTATTTTCATGGATAACACTTTGACACCTGTGTCATACATTGAACAGATGTAAGATAGCTTATTTTCATGGAAAACGTCATGACTCCTATCCAATGTAACGAAGGAATGCGAGGTAGCTAATTTTCATGGACCATGAAACGAAGGAATGAGAGGTAGCTAATTTTCATGGGCAAACTTCTGTTGCTTATGCTTGTTTGAATGGTGCCAGGTAGTTTATTTTTATGGATAACACTTTGACACCTGTGTCATACATTGAACAGATGTAAGGTAGTTTATTTTCAAGGAAAACGTCAGGACTCCTATCCAATGTAACGAAGGAATGCGAGGTAGCTAATTTTCATGGACCATGAAACGAAGGAATGAGAGGTAGCTAATTTTCATGGGCAAACTTCTGTTGCTTATGCTTATGTTTGAATGGTGCCAGGTAGTTTATTTTTATGGATAACACTTTGACACCTGTGTCATACATTGAACAGATGTAAGGTAGTTTATTTTCAAGGAAAACGTCAGGACTCCTATCCAATGTAACGAAGGAATTCGAGGTAGCTAATTTTCATGGACCATGAAACGAAGGAATGAGAGGTAGCTAATTTTCATGGGCAAACTTCTGTTGCTTATGCTTATGTTTGAATGGTGCCAGGTAGTTTATTTTTATGGATAACACTTTGACACCTGTGTCATACATTGAACAGATGTAAGGTAGCTTATTTTCATGGAAAACGTCAGGACTCCTATCCAATGTAACGAAGGAATGCGAGGTAGCTAATTTTCATGGGCAGGTAGCTAATTTTCATGGACCATGAAACGAAGGAATGAGAGGTAGCTAATTTTCATGGGCAAACTTCTGTTGCTTAAGCCTATGTTTGAATGGTGCCAGGTAGTTTATTTTTATGGATAACACTTTGACACCTGTGTCATACATTGAACAGATGTAAGGTAGCTTATTTTCATGGAAAACGTCATGACTCCTATCCAATGTAACGAAGGAATGCGAGGTAGCTAATTTTCATGGACCATGAAACGAAGGAATGAGAGGTAGCTAATTTTCATGGGCAAACTTCTGTTGCTTATGCTTATGTTTGAATGGTGCCAGGTAGTTTATTTTTATGGATAACACTTTGACACCTGTGTCATACATTGAACAGATGTAAGGTAGCTTATTTTCATGGAAAACGTCATGACTCCTATCAAATGTAACGAAGGAATGCGAGGTAGCTAATTTTCATGGGCAGGTAGCTAATTTTCATGGACCATGAAACCAAGGAATGAGAGGTAGCTAATTTTTATGGGCAAACTTCTGATGCTTATGCTTATGTTTGAATGGTGCCAGGTAGTTTATTTTTATGGATAACACTTTGACACCTTTGTCATACATTGAACAGATGTAAGGTAGTTTATTTTCAAGGAAAACGTCAGGACTCCTATCCAATGTAACGAAGGAATGCGAGGTAGCTAATTTTCATGGGCAGGTAGCTAATTTTCATGGACCATGAAACGAAGGAATGAGAGGTAGCTAATTTTCATGGGCAAACTTCTGTTGCTTATGCCTATGTTTGAATGGTGCCAGGTAGTTTATTTTTATGGATAACACTTTGACACCTGTGTCATACATTGAACAGATGTAAGGTAGCTTATTTTCATGGAAAACGTCATGACTCCTATCCAATGTAACGAAGGAATGCGAGGTAGCTAATTTTCATGGGCAGGTAGCTAATTTTCATGGACCATGAAACAAAGGAATGAGAGGTAGCTAATTTTCATGGGCAAACTTCTGATGCTTATGCTTATGTTTGAATGGTGCCAGGTAGTTTATTTTCATGGATAGCACTTTGACACCTGTGTCATACATTGAACAGATGTAAGGTAGCTTATTTTCATGGAAAACGTCATGACTCCTATCCAATGTAACGAAGGAATACGAGGTAGCTAATTGTCATGGGCAAACTTCTCATGTTTATGCTTATGTTTGAATGGTGCCAGGTAGTTTATTTTTATGGATAACACTTTGACACCCGTGTCATACATTGAACAGATGTAAGGTAGCTTATTTTCATTGAACACTTCGTGACTCCTATTCCATGCAATGAAGAAAGGTCATGTAGCTAATTTTCATGGACCATGAAACGAAGGAATGAGAGGTAGCTAATTTTCATGGGCAAACTTCTGATGCTTATGCTTATGTTTGAATGGTGCCAGGTAGTTTATTTTCATGGATAACACTTTGACACCTGTGTCATACATTGAACAGATGTAAGGTAGCTTATTTTCATGGAAAACGTCATGACTCCTATCCAATGTAACGAAGGAATGCGAGGTAGCTAATTTTCATGAGCAAACTTCTGATGGTTATGCTTATGTTTGAATGGTGCCAGGTAGTTTATTTTCATGGATAACACTTTGAAACCTGTGTCATACAATGAACAGATGTAAGGTAGCATATTTTCATGGAACACGTCATGACTCCTATTCCATGCAATGAAGAAAGGTCGAGTAGCTAATTTTCATGGACAAGCTTCAGATGCTTATGCTCATGTAATGAAGAAATTATGCTGACTAGTCTTTGCCTTTATTCTTTTACGCCATGTGCCAATATAAATTGTATAGTTTTTGGTTTGATCAGATCATTGATCGAAACCACGATCTACCGCACATGATGCGAGTACTCGTAACTATTTCACCACAGGAGCGTTATTGCTTGTTATAACTAAGCGTCTTATTTCTTTGGAATAGATATAGTATAAACATGACTTGAATTTATTTATATTATATATATATATATATACAACCCCGCGGGAACCCCGGTGTATAGAAATGGGACCGAGAGCTTCTTCGGCTTGAAGGGGCGTCCGTCGGTTGTGCGGGATGTATAAATTCACAACCAACCCGTCCTTCGGACGAGACGTAAATAATACCGAGGTCCCGTGTTGAGAGATTGCCATCCTCTTCGCACGTTAAAGAACCCAGTGTACTGTAACAGCTCAATATGAGCATATGAGACCTGTTGCACTGGCTAAATTATCCGTCCCTACCCATACACCTTTCCTTGTTTCGAGTCCCGTGGCGTTTAAATTTTTTAATGTTTTCGTCCTGAATATAGCTGAACAAATGCTCGCTGGACGTTAAACACCAACCAATCAATCAATCAATCAATCATATATTTTATATCGAAATAACTTATTTCTATCCAGATTTTGCTCCATGTAAACAAGGATTTATATATATATATAGTCGAGGGAAGAACAAAAATTTGACAGCTCAAAAATCTAATTCTAATACTGTTTGGTTTAATTTTCAGACGTATATATATATATATATACGTCTGAAAATTAAACCAAACAGTGTTAGAATTAGATTTTAGAGCTATATATATTTAATTAGACATTGATAAAGTCCCTCGGTGGGACGAAAATTTTGTCATTCTACGAAGTGTTTAATTCTTTATCACTTTGTTTTGTGTACTTGGTGTTGTTTTACAAACCATTTTAGACGTTTATATATATATATATATATATATATATAAATCCTTGGTGTAAATGAATGAATAGGAGTTTGCTATCCATTTCTGGGATAAATCTATTTAATTAAATAGATTTCCTCGCCTACATCCACCCCCCCCCCTTTTTTCGTTCAAAAATACTAATTACCAATAATCTATCAAAACATGGTAAAAGGGGAATAACTGGCATAGTACTTTTATAGCTAATTTTCATGGCTATCATTTGGAACACCTTAGTGGTTTACGAAAATCTAGTTCCGAACGTCAAAAAGTAGCTAATAATCATGGTAGCTAATAATTATAGGACACCGGGATCCTGTGTTTTCGGTTGTACACGGTGGAGATACAGGTAGTAAAAAAAGATAAAATTAATTGTCCGATCGCCGTTTATCGAATAAAATCTCAAATTAGCCAGGGGCTAGTCGGCATTTATTCGAAATTATGACCGGCAGACCAGATACGTATAAAAACAAAAAAAAATTGTCGGTGACAAAGTACAAATGTACACACTTAGTCTAGCTCTGTTCGTCGAACGTGCCATGAAAATATGTAAGTTAAACTAACCCCGAAAAAGTATCAATTTATGTTAGAAAAGGTTACTTCAATGTATTAACACATTAAATAAAAAGGAGTCTTCATCGGATGACATGGAAACTATGCTAATTTTCAAAAGAATTGCTAGCGAATAGCGGTAGTTTATTCACCCCAATTGGTGCCCCTCGCACACGTGTTATCTGATATTTCTTTAAATAACGCAGATATTTAACACTTTCAAGGTCTTTTTCTGACTTTGGGTAAAGTTTCAAATGTCCGCTTACTCCCATTTGCCTTTGAAGTAAACAAATAGTAATTAATTATCATTTCTATAACGAAACAAGTAAATTCACAGCATCCATGATGTTTGTTTACAGAAAAATGATACGGTTCCAACTTCGGCAAACATCGTAACTGGTAGTCCGAGATTCCTCTGTCGTTTAACGGCATTGATAATCTTGCTGTAGCCGTTCAACGACAGAGGGTGATACATACGGAAAACAGCGGATTTGCTTCTCCAACTCTGGGTCAGCACATTTCCACGTTTCGTGGCTATCGGATTTTATTTTCTATCATAAACCTTATATAAATCGCTTCACCAATCATTTTTCTATTCATTCATAAACATCTTACCCTCAGAAAGTGGTGTTACACTCCATTACAGCACGATTTTGCCTTAGAACCTATGATTTCGACATTTGTCTTCCATTTTTCAAACATTTGTCACGTGACTACGAGAAAACTACGATTACCGCAATGTATCATGGGAGATAATTTGCATATAAACAAACAAACAAATATTTTTATTGCCAATCATAGGCGCCTGTTAAGGCAGAACAATTAACATAAAATTTAATACAGTTGATTATATTGATTGGTAATGATTTTAACAGCAAATTTAGTGAATTACAGATAACCATAAGAAAAAAAAATGTAGTACCTTGTCCAAAAACAAAAAGGGGGAACGTAACACATGCTCTTTCCGAAGCCCGTTGGTAACACTCTGCCATTGAATCTTTTCTTTCCAACACATTCTGTATAATTTCCTTCTGCTCTTCTTTGATCTGTAGATGGACTGTTTGTCCTGCAGAATACGCTTAAATGTATCGTCTTCCATGTGATTTGAATGTTGTTTACGTATGCAAATAATGCTCCAAATAATTTGGCACGCTGCATTAATTAGCTCCCATCATGCAATGCGTTGCTGTCATCATTCAGTTAGTATCGCGAGATCACGTGTGTAGATTCGAAAATGGAAGTCAAATGGCGGAATAATAGGATCCAAGGCAAAATCGTGCTGTAATGGAGTGTAACACCACTTTCTGAGGGTAAGATGGTTATGAATGAATAGAAAAATGATTGGTGAAGCGATTTATATAAGGTTTATGATAGAAAATAAAATCCGATAGCCACGAAACGTGGAAATGTGCCGATACTATGGCTGTGAGGCAAATTTGATGGTTTCCGTATGTATCACCCTCTGTCGTTGAACGGCTACAGCAAGATTATCAATGCCGTTAAACGACAGAGGAATCTCGGACTACGTAACTGGTAGCGAAGAATAATTAGCAAGGCAAAGACCGCAAGATATGACAGAATTATCAACGAATTATGTCACTTTTACAAAGTTTCATTGATAAAAGCCGGGTTAATGTTTCATAAATATCATATATTGAACCAATTGCAAGTTTCATGAGATACAAAAAATTACCAAAATGAGCTTTAATATCCCTTTAAGTTCTTCACGTAAATGTAAGATTTTTTCCGCGTAATTGAAATGCACCGCAAACGGAATATCGGTGCAGAATGTGAATGTATTGCCAAATCAATGGTCACATTTTTGAAATTTCCCCTTGCATATAGCATGAAATTTATTAAAATATATTCCATAGAATAAATTCCTTCTCAAATTTCGGTAAAATTTCACACTTAACAATTTTTTTTCTAATAGCTTTGGTTTATTCATTTCAAAAATCACTTCAGAGTTTTAGAATTAGTTAAATATTAAAAATGTATTTTAACACATTTAAAATGTGATTATTAATGTAATCAGCTTCCGAGCTGTTGGGTATATATATATACAATACTTGTGCACTGTCGAAGCATATAGAATAAATTTAAAGAAAAACACATATTACTGGGTTTGATCTGAATTTCTTCTTAATTCATTTTAACAGCCTTTGCACTGTCGCTTGGTGCACTCTGTAATTGAGCAATAACATGATGCCATATTTCCTCTAACTAGTTCTCCTGCTTTAAACACGAGGAGACACATCCGAATGAATAATAATAATAATAATAGATATAATAATTAACTAATCTTTTTCTTTTTTTATATATATAGTATATAATAAGTATTTAATATTATATATAATTATTTACTATATAATTGTGAGAAAATGCAATTAATAGACGGGGTGTGTCAGAAGCACCGTCCCTTGGTGTTTTTAGCAGGTTTACTGCTTGTTAAGGAATATGCAACATATGTAAAGTTTCACATTGGATGTGAGATATAGGGTAAATCCGGGTAATTTCGGACATTTTGCTGGTTCCGCATAGGCAATATCAGCAGTACATTCCTACGATAAGGTAATGTCAAAATGAATGTACCAGATCACGAAGGCATGGCTGGATCCCTATTCCAAATACGGTTTATCATTGATAGTGTTGAAAATAAAGTGACCAGGTACCGAAATTCATACGCCAGAAATATATGGTAATTCCGAACTTTATGGGGTAATTCCAGACTTTCTGAGGGTAATTCCGGACATATAAATTTGATACTATAATAAATACAGACTAAGGAAAATTACGTTCGCTTATCGTTTTTTCTGTCCTCTTTTGATAATCAATTGTTAAACTTATTTTTTGATGTACTGTACTTTTATATTGTTTACGAGCCTAAACACGGTGGACAATGTACGCCATGATCATGACTAGGAACACGGTAAACACGGTGGACAACGTACGTCATGATCATGACTAGGAACACGGTAAACAGGTGAAAAATACTCATCGCTTAGGGTTGCAAAAATTGATGATCTCGCGTTATACTAAACGAAATTCAAAGCGTAAAGTACACGACCCCCTACCAAATGTCAGTTATGAACTTACATTTGTTCCGATTTGTTGCAAATCATCACCGGTTTTGCAAACA
Source organism: Bathymodiolus brooksi (assembly GCA_963680875.1). Taxonomy (NCBI): domain Eukaryota; kingdom Metazoa; phylum Mollusca; class Bivalvia; order Mytilida; family Modiolidae; genus Bathymodiolus; species Bathymodiolus brooksi. The sequence goes on from OY804576.1 coordinate 31,055,867, forward strand.
CTCGCCCATAAATATTTTACATTTTCAAAATGTTTATGAGCGAGTGGTTGCAAAATCGGCTATGATTTGCGACAAATGAACAAACGTATTTTATAATTGCCATTTGGTCGTATGCGATGGAAGACATAATATATGAATGAATATCATGCTGAATGGCCAATTCTAAGATGGCAAGACTTTCGTGCGAAGAATGACCATCCAGAAGGAGAAGTTATGGTCGTTGGTCCCCACATTGAGCAAGGAATACCTCTTCAAACCACCTTTCTCCTATACTGTCGGTCATCCAACCGTTCTTTTGCATAAACCACTTCGTACCAACGGGCGCAGCTGAGGTGTTAAATCCATGCAAAGATTTAGAAGTCTTCCCTTTAGTAGCAACGAAGAGAGGTGGCATGGTTCGACCAGCAGCATTTACACAGGCCATTATTGTGATATTACTACTGCTCGCTGATGTTCTGCCAACAACGGATTTCTCCTCTTTAGCGGCGATGACTTTTACCGGTTGGTGTTCAAAGATTTTCCCCGTTTCGTCGCAATTCCATATTTGATCAGGTTTTTCTTTCAAATCAAGTTTGTCTAATAGAGGATCTAGATCATTAAAGTAATTTGTAGCAACAACTGGAATAAGCATCCTGGCCCTGGTTGTTGTTAGCTTCTCTGGTTTTCGAATCGAAAGATCCCGATGTCTTTTCATGAAACCATCAAATCAATCTTTTCCTGGATATTTACCCTTGAAAGCATTAACAGACAGCTTCATTTTCTTTGTTAGGTCTCCTACTCTCCTCATCACCTGCAGTCTTGACACACCCATTCCTTGTCTCGACGCTTCCTTTAAGGCATTGGCAATTCGATTTTCAATATTTACTGGGAGTGCTGGCTTCCGACCTGGCATACCAGCATCTTGATATTTCTCCTTAAGAGTGTCATGCAGAGTTGTTTTAGGAACATCAAATTCAATTGCTGCTTTCCTAATTGAAAGATGGCCACTTTTGACAGCATTCATTAACGCAGAAAGGTCATATGTCTCTTTCTTTTTTCTTATGTATTTTTTTGGCATTCTATAAACATAAATTAAGTTTTGGTAAATGACACGATTCCATATACTGTAGATCGGAAATTAATGAGGGATTTTATTAATGCAATACGGTTTTTGTGATAATGCTGGGGGCCGCCCTGGACTTGCTGTGAGGTGTGGGAGGTTGCTCGTTGTTGAGGGCCTCATGGTGACTTCAAGATAAGGAACAACAATAAAAGCGTTGTTCCATCTCTTTGTTTACCATGTATTAATTGAGATTGTGTCTCATCAGTTCATTTACTCCATATCTAAATTGTTCCTGCATATACACTAAACGTTTGCGTACTATTTAGGGAACGACCATTTAACTTGAAGGGGGGGGGGGGGGTTATGGTTTTTCTTCTGAAAAAATATTCTGATTCCCAATGTTGCTGAAAAAAATATTCTGATTTTGGTGGAGGAGGAAAAAATAATCTGATTCAGAGTTTTTGTCATATAATCTAATGTTAAATTCTGGAAAAAAATTTCGAGAAAAAAAATAAATATTCTTACTCTCGTGTTGTCCGAAAAAAAAATTCTGAACGAAACAAAAAACGTTAGATCATCTTTCACTTTGTCGACGAGGTCTCTAATAATACCGTTCTCGAACATGTCAGCAATTCTGTCCGCTACAAATACTATGCTGTTGATTTCATTGGCGTATTGATTTTCAATCATTTGGATGGCCCAAGACGCTACTTCGGAACTTTGACGCACTGCGTGTATAAGTTTAATGTATATAGAAGTGGCAGATAATTGCTTTCAAAATACCACTCTTTCATATACAAATTGTACAGTTTTTGACAGGCAATGTATTTCAAGACACCAAAATCTCCATTTATCTCTCTTAACAAAATTTGTTCAGTAATGGTACTCTTCTTCGACATTTCTACAAATATAAACAACCTCTTAATATAAACGAAACATTTTTTTCATTTATTGTTCACAATTTCAGTATCTTATTTTTTGCCAAAGTATTGGTCTACAATGTTATTAAGTAATACCCCGCCACATTGGAACATCCATATTATGATAAAATCAGAAATCCGCCAAACTATGATGAAGTAGACCTAATCAATCACAGGGGCCGGTAACCGGCCGATGTTTTGATTGACCGGGCCCCGAGTATCGATATAAAAAAGTCCTTTTTATATAGATACTCGGGGCCCGGTCAATCAAAACATCGTATGTTACCGGCCCCTGTGTAATCAATATGTCCAATAGAACATATAGATCGACCTCTGAACTGAAAATAGAAGTCAGTGAGAGTATTGGAAATTCCGAAAAAGTATACTAGCTTGAAGAATATCTGATTTCGTTAGGAAGTTTTCAGTAGGAAAACAGACATACCGGTATTGACCGCAAGTCCGGGCTGAAAATGGACCGACAGCCTGAAAGGGGTATCACCATGTGTAGATGAGTATAAAGAATGTGTTACATTTTTGCCAAGACAGTATGGCTGTTCGACGGACTTCGCTATTCTACTGTCGCATTTTTATTTAGTGATGACAGTGACATAAAAATGTTTCTGGTGATGATGAATGCGTAGACAGAATGTGTACAATGGTGTAAATAGTCAAAGATTTTAAGTTATATCATATGAGGATTAATCGTTGCATCCGAGACACCAAATTTTATAGAATTATAGAAGCTGTCCTGAATTACCCCACATTAAAAAAAATGCGATGGGGGAAATCCGGACAAATATAAAAACTGATTTTCATAAAAATTACCGAATATTTTCACAAAAATACAATAATTACAATTAAAATAACAGGGTGTTGTTAGGAAAATCAGGTTACACTTAATAAAAACGATATACTTACTCAGATTGTGTGGTTTAAACGTCAGGGTGCTAGCTGAACCAGTTTTTTTCTAAATTTCCCGCTGTGAAAACTATGGAGAAGAAGAGTCCAAAGTCAAATTTTTGACGTCACTCGCATTCATTCGGAATATATTTATTTTCATAGTCAATGTAATTGGTAAAGAATAAAACAAGAGAAGATACAAAAAGTGTTTTATTTAGTAACATACAACAACAAGAGTACGAGATATTATGAATAGAATGAGAGATTCTGTAGTCAAGTCCGGAATTGACCCGTGTCCGGGAATACCCGGATTTACCCTAGGGGACAAACCAGAACATGATCCACTAAATAATAATAATAATTATATTTATATTTTTAGAAATATAAAAACCCCAAACTATGTCCTTTTTCTTTTGTGTGTATGTCTCATTTATCAATCATGAATGTTTGTATTGTTAATGATGCCTCATGTGGGCCCTATGATTAGGCAATACAATGTATTCTATTGGTATTCACTTTAACTCCTATAAATGACAGTACGCCAGCAATGCCTTCATCGCCCATACACTGGTATGAAATAAGATTAACATCAAAATAATATTTTGCCGACTAGCCCGCCGAGTACGATGGACGCCGGATTTATTAAATATACAATAAACTTTCACAGTGCAAAATTCATGTTATTCAATGTCTACCAAGAAAGCTCTTCCCCGTACCAACGGCCAAGGCACGTTCAGGCAAAAACAGAGATAAACCTTAATATTATAAGGGAAAAGCTCTGGAAACCTGTGTTCTCGAGCAAAAATACCTTTCGACAGACCGTCTGCTAGGGACAACGCGAGAACTTGCGTTGATTTTGAATATGTGAAGCTTTCCTTACAAAATTATTTACAAAATAATTCCTATATACATTGTATACGATTAAAAAATTAAATGCTCTCTAAAGCTAACAAACAAATACCGAATAACTCCAATGACCCATAAATTAAAATGAACTTTGACATGTACACCATGGAACGGCGGCTAGAAATGACTCTACCTGTGCAAACTAACTTAAATACCTCAATCGGGTCCACCCGATTGGTCACATTCACGGAACATACCGTTAATATATACATTTTCCCGCTTTTACTACCGAACCGCGGGAAAATTCATGTATTCACTTTAACTCCTATAAATGACAGTACGCCAGCGATGCCTTCATCGCCCATACACTGGTATGAAATAAGATTAACATCAAAATAATATTTTGCCGACTAGCCCGCCGAGTACGATAGAAAACTTTCAAATATAGGGGGAACTGATGGAGTAGAAAACTACAAACCAAGGTTTTTAGACACTTGCAGCCTTTTGTCAATTGAATCGACAACATATCCATCTTTACTACTGTCGCTCTTCCAGCGACCATGCCTTTTCCATACCCTGTCATTGATATCGGAATTGGCTGCTGCTGTCACTCCACCCGATCTCATAGAGTGCAGACCGAGTTTTAATCCTTTAGAAACAAATCTCAATCTAGAAACAATACTCTCCCTAGCTGCAGTATAACTTAACTTCTTATTTTTGTAAATCAACTTGCAAGTACCTTTAGAACGAAAAATAGGCCTAAATATATAAAAGTCTGAATCTAAATTCATACCAGACAACTCAACATATCTGATAAACATAGAAAATGGACAAGAGATAGTTTCACCCTTAGCAATCAAAACGACGTTCCCATTACGATATTGGTCGGTCTTACTTTTGCGAATAAAAAGAAATAAATACTCGCACTCAATCTTTACATCACTGTATAAAAGAGAACTGTCTTCATCAAAACGTAAAAACCCCGCAAAGCTCAACAAAATCATAGTAAGATCTCTTACAACCAACAAATCATTATTACCTAAGTGCATATTACAAAGTTCTAAAAGCATCTCAATTGAAACAGGATCTTTTTTCTGTTTCAATGGACGAACAGCCCTCTTGGCTGATTCTTGCAAAGATACTATATAAGAATTGTTAGTTGGATCCTTCTTATTACACATTCCATGTACCCATTTAATACTGTATATTATAGAGTTTATTGTATTGTGTGTAGCTCCAGAGTCCAGCAAATGTGTAATAAAAAGAGCAATATGCACGGGCTGAGCTGGCAAAACATCGAAGCTATGTTTCTTTGCGAAAGTAGACCAACGGTTAAAAGAATAATAATAAGATTTTGCAATATTGTCACTTCTAGAGTTAATAATGTAACTTGACATATGTTCTATCAAAACATTGATTTCCGGAACCTCGGCAACACCAGCTTTCTGCACATCATCTTTAATTTGGTCACTCAAACGGATACCTACAAAACAGAAATTTAACAATAATAAATAACGAATTCATGGCTCGAAACGCAAAGCTAGAAAATTAAAATTCTGATGCGGCGTTCCAAATACGCTGTTTCTACCTCTCCCCCTGTGTGTTATGTTATAACCTTTGAAAACCTTGACATTCTTTATAAATGCCCTGAACATAAAACCAGTATGTATAATTGGCCAAAATGGAGCCGATTTCCAATCCGGAACTACTAATGTACCCGTAGCGTTCTCTCTTATCAACTTGTTTACAGTTTCTATGACTAGACATGGCGGTGGAACTAACCAGTTATTATCTGATGACCAACTGAACCTAAACGCATCTATGCCATTAGTTCCGCTGCACCAAAATTTTGAATTAAAACTATCGCATTTTCTGTTATAGTTAGTTGCAAAACGGTCGAATGTATGCGGACCCCATTCTTTATCTAATAACATAAAAACGCATGTCTGTATACCCCAGTCATCGCAGTCGTTCATTCTACTAAGGCTATCAGCCTCTTTGTTACTCTCTCTTGGTATCCATTGTGATGATATTGAAATATCATTCTCTACACAAGTCTCATGAATATCCATACACTTCTCATGTAAATAAGTTTTCTTACTTCCTACCCTTAGTATGGTTTCTACGTTTTTGTTATCTGTATATACTTTCAAGCTTACTCCTATTAAGCTTTCAGCATTACTCTTTAACACCCGATTTAATGCTTCTAGTTCTCTCCAGGTAGAACTCATACATGCCTCTGGTGCATCCCATGCACCATATACTTCACCTAACATCGATTTCCCCGCCTCCTTGGCTATATATCCACCATAGCCAACCCCAGGGGCGTCTGAAAACATGTTTGCCTTACATGCTTCAACAGTCAACTGACTAAAACATGAACCTTCAAAGTTCATCTTTTCTATATTTTCCAACCAGAATCTAAGTTCACCTTCTGCTTCATGAGTAAGCCATATAGGTGAATCCAAAGATAACCTATCCAATACGCAATCATAAGCGTATCTAGTCCTTAGCCTTACCGACTTACCCAACACAGCTTGTGTTGAAATAAGCTGTCCTATCACTGAAGCTAGTAACTCAACAGGAATCACTCTAGTAGTTTGCAGATTACTACAAATGTATCTTAAACAAGAAAGAATCTTATCTATTCTGTCCTGAGTAACCCGACTTTTTCCTTCGACAGTATACCATATCAAACCTAGCCAAATACTCTCTTGTACTGGATTCCAGTTCGACTTTTCCTCGGCAATAATAAAACCAAAATTAAAGAGATCATGTTTTACCACCAGACTGACATCTTTACATTTCTCAAATGTGTCGGCTCCACCCAGTCCATCGTCAAGATACATTATGATTCTAATGCTCTTTGATCGCCAGTATTTGATTAGTTCCCTAAGAACTTTTGAAAAAATAAAACCTGCTGTTGCCAAACCAAAACATAAAACACGTAGAACTTGGATTTCCATTGAAAACCTAAGTACTTTATATCCATAGGATGCATCATAATATGGTGATATGCTGACTTAAGATCATAGGAAAACAAAAAATCTCCTTTGTAAAACATTTGTCTAGCTACAGTAGCATCTTCATATTTATATTTGAATTGATATAAATGTGGATTTATATGACGACAGTCTAATACCAATCGCAGCTTAGCTTTATTTCCTGCTACAGTTAACGGATTAACAACGTGTGGTTTTAATTCTACCCGAGAAATGCACCCTTTCATCAATAATTTGTCAATTTCATCTGAAACGAAACTTTTATTGTCCTTAGCTGCATGACCTGTTATTATCTAACGATATGTTTACAGGTAGGGTTTTAAATGGTAACCTGTAACCTTGATCTATGACATTTAAAATGTACTGATTCGCCTCGATGCTTTTCCATTTGTCAATATGATTTCTCAAGCTATTGACAGGAGTTACTATGACAGATTTTAGTTGTAATGCATTACCGGTATCCGTTTGATTACTAAAACCAAATTCAAACTTATTATTATCTGAAATATTTATCTTTTCACTCTTCTTGAGATCAGGACATTCCTGCTTCCAGTGACCCTTTACTCCACAATTGAAGCATCTACCTGGTTTCTGTCCTTGTGTAAATTTATCTGTTGCAGGTGTTACATAAGGGTGTGTTCGTTTCGTCTTCTTCGATTTCTCCGCTTTCACTTTTCTTTCTGCTCTCGCCTCAGCCTTAAACAACTTTTTCTCGTCATCCGAATCGTCTGCGAGCGGGTTTGCTTCGTACTCCTGTACCACTCTCCATCCAAGATCAGAAGAGTCGGCGATTTTAATTATTTTCTGTCTATAATTAAGAAGACTCATACCTTCTGCTAGTTTTTCCTTTGCTTTCGAAATTCCCTCCTGTGATGGGTTGTTCGCATCCAACACGTTATCAGCTTCTTTGATTTTGCTTAAAATTTTGTTGTTGTGTTTAAATTGTTCCTCATTTCCCTTGCGTTTGAACTTATGTCCGTCCGACAGCGTCGCTTCAATTTTTGTAATTTGCGTTTCTGCTATCCTCTGTTGCTGGTCCTGCACCTTTCCCATTTCATTAGAAATTAAATCCTTCAACTGAGACATTAATGCATTTTGACTTTGAGCCACAGCGTTAACAACTTCATGCCTAATTAGTTGTTGAATGTCGGCGTCCATTTTTGACATGTACACCATGGAACGGCGGCTAGAAATGACTCTACCCGTGCAAACTAACTTAAATACCTCAATCGGGTCCACCCGATTGGTCACATTCACGGAACATACCGTTAATACATACATTCATTACTGCTCAATAATGGGCGTCTTAATTGACAATAAAAGAATTGAATTGAATTGAATTGTATAGGTAATATGTGTATGAGGCTTAGAAACGGGGGAAAAGGCGAGGCTTCGCCGAGCCTTTTCCCGCGTTTCGCGCCGAATACACATAACATATTTACCTATATGCTTCGACAATGCACATGTATTGTATTTATCCTGCAATTCTAAATCGTAAATAAACGTTTACTGGACGACGATAAAAGTATTTGAAATAATTTTGTGTATGTATTTGAAAACAATATCCCCCGATGTGCCCCGTTTTACATTTGTATGTTCTATTTATAACTGACTAATATCAAAAAAAATATTGGGCAGGCTATATTGGTCAGTAAATGCTGTCATTGCAAGATAAATACTGTTTCAACATCAAAAAGGAATTTATATGTAGTAAGATAACATACATTTCAACTCTGGAACACACTTTGTCAATTCTACCAAAGTGAAAGCATTTATATAAAATTAAAAGTGAAAGCGAAAGTTGGTGTATTAGAACGAACTTGGAAGTTCCCAAATTAGGTTAAGCATTTTCAGAAATTCACCCGACGATTGTTATCTTATTCCAGAATGTTAATGGAACATACGCAATCCCGCGAAAATCGTGAAGGAAACTCATCGAGTAGAGATAGTTATAGATATGACAACGACCAAAGTCAAAAAGGTAGATGGCATGACGGAGGTGGAGGACAGCGACATGACAGAGATGTAGTATGGCAACCTAGCATAAATGGTGGAGGAAGAGGATATGGCAGGGGTAGAGGCAGATTTAACAGACCCTATAGTGGTAATGTTAGAGATGGTTTTGATCATCCATCATATCCAAATACAGGCATCAGAAATCAAGAATATGTAGAGGGGAATGACAACAGTAATAGATCAAGACCTCATGATAAGCATTCAGAGGACCATATGAGAGATTCTAGTCCAGACAGAAATGATAGGGCCAGACCTACAGATAAGCAGTATGAAGATCATGCAAGGGATCAAAGCCCAGATCGTAGTTCAAATGAACAGTACCAGTACATACAGGGAGCAGAATGTGGAACGAATAATAAATCTATGAACTGGAATCAGAGTCAGTCTCAACATTATCAAGGAAACTGTGGGAAGAGTGACCAGGGTTATCAACAAGGTTATGATAATCAATTTGATGGGAAACAGGACTATTATAATTATACCGGTAGTCAAGGTCAAGGTGGGTATGGTGCTTATGGAAATCAACAGTCTTCCAATTTGAATTATAGACATAATAAAAACTGGAACCAGCAAGAGCAGCATGGTTATTGGGATGGCAATAAACAGAAAGAATTCCCAAAGGACAGGAGACCAAGCAACAGGGTAAATGTGCCTTAATGAAGTGTACTATAAATTACATGACTTATGTCACTTGTGATAGTGTATAGTGGTAATCAGTCACTAAAGTTATATCAATATTTTTATTCAATAAGGCCAATGCCAATTGGAAGAAATTAATGTCATTTCCCAAATTTGAGAGTTTTTATTTTTCTTCCAATATTCATACAGTTTTTTTTTTTTTTTTTTTTTTTTTACAAAATGTTCATCTTTAAAGTTTATTGATGGACCATTAAAAATGTAGTCTTGAGTGCTCTTTAAATACAGATTGTATGTATTTTATTTTGAAAAAGGGGTTTAAATGGAGGCCAGGTTCTGAAATTTGCATATATGGAAGGTATGTACAAATTTTATTTTTCATCCAATTTTGGTGTTGTTTTTTCTTTGAATTGATCATGTTGAGACCTTTTGTTAATATGTCGACAGATTTCCACCATCTGTTATGTTTTCTGAGATAAACTTGAATGGAATGTGCCATTTCCCAAAAGGTTTCTATTTTTCTTCCAATTTTCATACAGTTTTCAGAGGACCATATTAGAGATCCTATTCCAGACAGAAATGATAGGGTCAGACATAAAGATAAGCAAAATGAAGATCATGCAAGGGAGCCCAGTCCAGATCGTAGTTCAAATGAACAGTGTACTCAGAGAGCAGAATGTGTAAGGAATAATGATTCTGTGAAGTGGAAACAGGGTCAGTCTAAACATTATCAAGGAAAAAGTGGGAAGAGTGAACAGGTTTATCAACAAGGTTATGATTATCAATATGATGGGAAACAGGACTATTATAGCAGTAGTCAAGGTCCAGGCAGGTATGGTGCTTATGGAAATCAACAGTCTTCCAATTGGAATTATAATCATAATAAATACTGGAACCAGCAAGATGGCAATAAACAGGAAGAATTCCCAAAGGACAGGAGACCAAGAAACAGGGTAATGAAGTGTACTATAAATTACATGACTTATGTTACTTGTGATAGTGTATAGTGGTAATCAGTCACTATATTATATCAATATTTTTATTCAATAAGGCCAATTGGAAGAAAATAATGTGATTTCCCTAAAATTGTTATGTTTTTATTTTTCTTCCAATATTTATACAGGTTTTTTTTTTTACAAAATGTTCATCTTTAAAGTTTATTGATGGGCCATTAATAATATAGTCTTGAGTGCCCTTTATATACAGATTGACTGTATTTTTATTTTGAAAAGAGGTCTAAATGGAGGCCAAGTTCTGAAATGTGCATATTTTGAAGGTATATACACATTTTATTTTACATCCTGTTTTGGTGCTGTTTTTTTCTTTGAATTGTTCATGTTGAGAGCTTTTATTAATATATGTCGACAGATTTCCTCCGTCTGAGCAGGTCGGAATTGATCCTTAGGCAAAACAAGCATGTGCATAGGGCATCAATAGGCAAGGGGGCACCATAAAAAGTGATTTTTTTTCAGTCATATATTAGGCTAAAAAACACACCCAAAATCCAAAACAAAATGTAGGAAAAATTAAATAGAATACTTATAAATGTTATAGGCTTCATTTATACATACTAAACCAATAAACACAATTAATTTAAATGATTAAATATCATATTTACAATGCTAGTATTTATAAGGTACTCGAGAGTGTTGTCAAAAACTAAAGGGCCCCGGGTGGCTCAATGAGTTAGGTAATTGGATTACCTAACAACTCATGCAAGCCTATCACCAATACGGTGTGGGTTCGCGCCCGGCTTTGTAAATTACGAAAAAGGGTGCACTCGACTTGCAGCTGCAAGTGTTAAAGTTTACCAGTTGATGGCCCATGGTCGGTGGTTCTCTCCGGGTACTCCGGCTTCTTCCACCACTAAAGCGCGTCACCATGATATAGCTGAAATATTGCTGAAAGTGGCGTTAAACACAATAAAGAAATCAATCAATCAAAAACTAAGTGATGTTTATCCAAATGACTTGAATAACTGATTTCCAGCTGACCCACTGATCACCAGCAATTTTTTATCTGCTGAAGAAAAATATATTTGATGACAATTATTCAATAAATTATGTACAGTGGCTATTCATACAGCCATTGTATTGTGCATGTTTTTCACATTATCATCAGTAGGATTCCAGAACTATTGCTTCTGTGAGGAAAAGGGGAATCAAAAGACCAATAAACGAACCTCTGTCAATGATCAGATTTATTATGTCTCCTAAATGTTGGTAAAAAATAGATGATCATGTCAAAACAACACGTGCAATAAAATGGCCGGAGTTGAGTCTCCCAGAATTCACAGATATGGTTTCTTTAACAAAAAAAGGAAAGAACTTGGGGTGGAAGTCCCTTTTAGTTGCTCCACTTAGTGACCAGTAATTCTCTCTTTTAGGGTTGACAACTCTGTGAATTGATGAAGGATGGTGTAAATATGATGATAAAGACAGAGACACACTTAATGCACAAATTTTTGTTAACAGAATTTCACGTTTTAAATCTATCAGTCATCATTAAAATGAAAAGACAAAATGTTTTTTAATTAATTTTATTCTTATGTATTTATTATTTAAAAGAAAAATCTACCAAAGATGAACAATGTTTGGATGCTTATCCTGTATTTGTCAACTTGACTACAAACAATTGAAAAGAAAAGGCTATACACTAATAGCCAACAATAAAATCAGAAACAACAATATGAACGACTCATCCATGACTTCGGTCAAACATCAATTTCCTAAACACAGAAATGTCAAAGAAAGAAACGAATTGAAATCTAGGTCTTCATTTTGAAAGGTACAAAAATGTGGTAGGATAAACATACACTCTAGATATCGGCCAAACTGAAATATTTAAATCTGTGTACAATGATTTTTTTTGTTTTATTGCAGGTAGAAAATCAAGACTTGAAGCCATTGCTATCACATGTAGAGGCTACCTTAGTTATCCACGGCACATATTTCAATTCCTGGGAAAAAATTAAACTGACAGTAAGTTTTACATCTATGTACATAAATCTATAACTATCCAACTGTAATTGTAAAACAATATATTTGTATTTGCATAAATAAATAATTTACATATTTTCATGGATGGTTGCACACATATATATATATATAGAATTATGATAGTTTTGAAGGTCTCGACATACATGATCACTAGTATCACAGCTTGTCCTCTCGGACTTGATGCGATGCCAGTGGTAAATGTCTGTCTGACCTTCAAAACTCACATTATTGCTTTTATTGACAACATGATAATCTGATTGACATCACACTGGCCTATTGTTGTCAGTATCATAATCTGTTTGTTGATACTGACAACATCATAATGTGATTGACATCACACTGGCCTATAGTTGTCAGTATCAGAATCTGTTTGTTGATACTGACAATATCATTCAGTGAAATCAAAGAAATATCAGCCTTTGAGCCAGAATATGAAGTTTGGTGGCAAATAAGTGCAGCAAACAAGCTAAACAAAGGTTAAAGATCATATACCCAAGAACAAAACAGTCCTCATGATGAGCACCGGTCCTGAGGTTCAAGACTAGTAAATATTTCAATTTTTATATATTTAAGGATTGATCGCAATATGTGTTCGGTTCATGAAGAAATAACCTCAATCAGGTTGTACACACCGTGTAATCTGCGTAGCGGGTTACGCAAGGGTGTGTACAACCTGATTAAGGTTATTTCGAATGAACCGAACAAATAATTTCGATCAATCCTTATAAATTAATTAAAACTTTTTTTGTTATGATATTGAAAAATATATTTATTTTTTCAAAATAACGCAAATAATTGGAAATAAATTGAAATAACCCCAAAGGTGCCTCATTTAAAGAAAATCCCCTGATGACAACGGCGCGCGACGCCTTGGGAACGACGTCTATTTTCAGATTGAGTACATACGAAAATAACCTCAACTTTTTAAACCAATCAAAACACGTATTTAATGACATGTGACTCTAAAATTAATTTATATATAGGTATATATAATTATATATATATAAAATAAATCTTGATTTGGACCAGTAAATTCTAATTTTCATTTCGAGGATTGCAAAAGAAAAAACTGTAGGTTCTTAAGAAATAATCAACTGTCTGAACAATAGTGTGACGTCAGAGAAAGTATTTAGTATTATTATTTGACTGTTTTACAGGGATTAAGTAGAATGGGGAGAAATCATATACACTTTGCCGCAGGTAAACCAGGGGAAAATGGTGTCATTAGTGGTAAGTTTGTCTTGCATGTTTTTTTTCTCAAATATTTCAGGGCCCGGGTGGCTCAATGAGTTAGGTAGTTGGATTATCTAACAACTGGTACAAGCCTGATTTCTCAAGAAATGTGTCGTATGTATAAATGTTCCAATTCATGTTTATGCTGCAGCTGTTGGTGAAATTTAGATTTTTCATTCAAGAGTTATGGGAAAGAAAGTCTTTACAAATATTGTATGAATGTTGACGACGGGCGTATCATGCGCTCTTGGCGCAGCTGTTTATTTATGTTTAATTTTAATAGGATTTTTTTCTTTTGATTCCTTACATTTTCTGCTTTCATTTTTTCAAATGGATTTGACCTTGTTCATATAATTTCTCTGATAAAAAGTGTCAACAGAAGCCACAAACGACAGGCCCAAAATGATTAAAAAAAAGTATGATTTGTGTGTTCACTTTCCATTCCTGCATGTAATATTACGGCAGATTTGTTGTAGCTCTTACTGTTTCTGAGGGAACCAAAGGGGACCAACATCGAAAATGTTAAATTTTTGTTTTAAGTCTGATTTTAAAGGATTATTTTTCCTCTAAATTCCTTTTTGCTGTCTAACAGATTCTACCTAGTAATGATATTTGTTGGACAATTATCATTCTAAAGAAAACTGGTGCAGGAGGAAGACAAATTTACTTTCTCAAATTCTGATGTATTGTATATGCTTTGTTATATATTTATTGTTTTACAGAAATAAGAAGCTCATGTGAAGTTATGATATACATCAACTTACAGAAAGCCTTGGAAGGTAAGGTCTAGGATATACAAATGCACATGAGATAGCAAAAACAAATCTGTGGAAGTTAGGGTCTGATATACATAATTTACAGGAAGCCTTTGAAGTTAAGATCTGATATACATAAGTTTCAGGAAGCCTTTGAATTTAAGGTCTGATATACATTAACTTACAGGAAGCCTTTGAAGTTAAGGTCTGATATACATAAGTTACAGGAAGCCTTTGAAGTTAAGGTCTGATATTCATAATTTACAAGAAGCTGTTGAAGTTAAGGTCTGATATACATAAGTTATATGAAGCTTTTGAAGTTAAGGTCTGATATACATAAGATACAGGAAGTCTTTGAAGTTGAGGTCTGATATACATAAGTTACAGGAAGCCTTTGAAGTTAAGGTCTGATATTCATAATTTACAAGAAGCCTTTGAAGTTAAGATCTGATATACATAAGTTACAGGAAGCCTTTGAAGTTAAGGTCTGATATACATAAGTTACAGGAGTACTTATACATTAACTTACAGGAAGCCTTTGAAGTTAAGGTCTGATATACATTAACTTACAGGAAGCCTTTGAAGTTAAGGTCTGATATACATTAACTTACAGGAAGCCTTTGAAGTTAAGGTCTGATATACATAAGTTACAGGAGTACTTATACATTAACTTACAAGAAGCCTTTGAAGGTAAGGTCTGATATACATAAGTCACAGGAAGCCTTTGAAGTTAAGGTCTGATATACATTAACTTACAGGAAGCCTTTGAAGTTAAGGTCTGATATACATAAGTTACAGGAAGCCTTTGAAGTTAAGGTCTGATATACATTAACTTACAGGAAGCCTTTGAAGTTAAGGTCTGATATACATAAGTTACAGGAGTACTTATACATTAACTTACAGGAAGCCTTTGAAGTTAAGGTCTGATATACATTAACTTACAGGAAGCCTTTCAAGTTAAGGTCTGATTTACATTAACTTACAGGAAGCCTTTCAAGTTAAGGTCTGATATACATTAACTTACAGGAAGCCTTTCAAGTTAAGATCTGATATACATTAACTTACAGGAAGCCTTTCAAGTTAAGGTCTGATATACATTAACTTACAGGAAGCCTTTCAAGTTAAGGTCTGACATACATAAGCTACAGGAAGCCTTTGAAGTTAAGGTCTGAATACATTAACTTACAGGAAGCCTTTGAAGTTAAGGTCTGATATACATAAGTTACAGGAGAAATTATACATTAACTTACAGGAAACCTTTGAAGTTAAGGTCTGATATACATAAGTTACAAGAGTCCTTATACATTAACTTACAGATAGTCTTGGAAGGTAAGCTCTATGATGTACATTTTTATTGTACATTAACAGAAAACCATGGAAATCTCCATCATTTCTACTTCAATTATAGGCAGTTAAAATTACAACTTTGGTTTGTAAGATTCTAAGAATGATAATAAGGTTTTATTCATTTCTGTCTCCACTGAGACCAAAGTCGCTAAGGCGAGACATAGGTATTGTTTTACCCCGGCGGCAGTAACTATGTTAACAATGTGAAGTTTTCATGATTAGGTCAGTTTCTCCATTACCATACTATCTTGACCTCATTTTCATGGTCTGCAGACTTTGTTAATTATGTCGTTTGTGTGATTAGATCAATTTCTCCATTACCATGCAGCATACGCTCACCTTATTTGGTCCACACATTGAACATGGATGGTAAATCTCAGTCTGGCATGTATCACCTGTCCTTGACCTCATTTTCATGGTCTACTGACATTGTTAAATTTACATCAAGTTTTGGTGATTAGGTAAATTTCTACAACCTGGGTTCACCATATTTGGTCTACTTTGATGGTACAATTTCATGGTACAGTGATTTTTTTTTATTTTTGTTTTGTGGATATTTCACTCAAGCAATTTGCAGGGGCAGGCGACATAGATATGTCTATACTTAATGTAATATAGGTATAATCAAATTAACAAATTGATTTATTGACAACATTCCTTTATTCAGGTGGCTTAAAATTCTTCTGGTCAGCAAATAATGTCATTCTAAGTCCCGGGAATGAAGATGGAGTTATTCCCCCTGCCTATTTTGAAGCTGTAGTTTTGAGAAATCCAAGTAAGTTGTTTGTATAATTGTTATAAATTTCTTACTTGTAATTAATCTTTGTATACAAGTAAATATTGTATGCTGACACCTATTAAATGTTGCCGTTGTCTCCTTTTGGTTTAAGCATGAAATGTGATTGTCCGTTGATGAACAAATTGATGTGTTATTACAGAAATAAATAAGAATTTACCACGGTTGTGGAAACCGGAGAAAACCAACGACCTGTCACCGAATTTTATTTCATAATGTTGTATCGATGTTATGATATAAATTTGTATAATGTCTGTATAATGTTTTTAACACATATACACATCTCTACAGAAGTCGACTAAATTTGCACATCTTCTGTTAAAGTCATGTGTCTGTTATATATTTTATAATCACACTGATTTTATGATTTTCTAGCACAAACAGATGTTTAGTGTTGTACCTGTTATATATTTTATAATCACACTGATTTTATGATTTTCTAGCACAAACAGATGTTTAGTGTTGTACCTGTTATATATTTTATAATCACACTGATTTTATGATTTTCTAGCACAAACAGATGTTTAGTGTTGCACCTGTTATATATTTTATAATCACACTGATTTTATGATTTTCTAGCACAAACAGATGTTTAGTGTTGTACCTGTTATATATTTTATAATCACACTGATTTTATGATTTTCTAGCACAAACAGATGTTTAGTGTTGTACCTGTTATATATTTTATAATCACACTGATTTTATGATTTTCTAGCACAAACAGATGTTTAGTGTTGCACCTGTTATATATTTTATAATCACACTGATTTTATGATTTTCTAGCACAAACAGATGTTTAGTGTTGTACCTGTTATATATTTTATCATCACATTGATTTTATGATTTTCTAGCACAAACAGATGTTTAGTGTTGTACCTGTTATATATTTTATCATCACACTAATTTTATGATTTTCTAGCACAAACAGATGTTTAGTGTTGTACCTGTTATATATTTTATAATCACACTGATTGTATGATTTTCTAGCACAAACAGATGTTTAGTGTTGTATCTGTTATATATTTTATAATCACACTGATTTTATGATTTTCTAGCACAAACAGATGTTTAGTGTTGCACCTGTTATATATTTTATAATCACACTGATTTTATGATTTTCTAGCACAAACAGATGTTTAGTGTTGTATCTGTTATATATTTTATCATCACACTGATTTTATGATTTTCTAGAGCAAGCAAAGATCTTTAGTGTGGTTTAGAAATAGGGGATACTCATGTCTTATCAGCATCTCTCCCTAGAGGCATATATTATAATACAATGATATTCAAGTTACTAGCGCTAGTAACAAAAGACAGGTGATTTTTATAACTTTATTTAATGGTTTTTTTTAGGACGGAGATTAGAATTCGATCAGAATGTGACAATAACAAGAGTACCAGTAGGTGGAGAAAGTTTGGCTCAAGGTAAAAGTAAGAAAAAGAAAAAGAAGAAAGGAAAAGGAGGAGATGAAGAGGAAGGTGAAGGAACAGAGAAAAAATCAAAGAAAGAAAAAAATGAAATTGATGATAGTGCTATAGAAGATACAGGATCCTTGTTTAACGAAGAAAAGATAGAGGTTCAGGGAAAAGATGTACAAAGAGTTGTAGAAAAGATTGAGGGTCAGGAAGAAAATGTACAAAGAGTTGTAGAAAAAAAGGAAGAAAAGATTGAGGTTCAGGAA
Source organism: Bathymodiolus brooksi (assembly GCA_963680875.1). NCBI lineage: Eukaryota > Metazoa > Mollusca > Bivalvia > Mytilida > Modiolidae > Bathymodiolus > Bathymodiolus brooksi. The sequence continues at coordinate 31,074,041 of OY804576.1, forward strand.
GAAAATGTAGAACAAATGGAAGTGACTGAGCAGAAAGCACCAGAGAAATGGGATGAAGATGAGGATTATGAAGATGCAGTTCAAGACGATGATTGTCATGATACTGAAGATGGTTCAGATGTAATAGATGAACCAAGTAAGATGTTTTGTTACAGGTTGATACCTTTTCACTAAACAAATAAGGCATAGGGTGTGAATGCTGTTGATGGTGGGAATTTTCTTAGTAAACAGTATAAACCTTTATGACCAAAGCAATATGGGCGCAGTCGTGGTCATATGGTAGTTGGGTGTATAACCACCTATGCAATCAGTGCATATCACCACTAAATTTGTGAGTTCGAATCCAGTCCATGTCAAGGTGTACTGGAGATCGATATGTGATAAAGTTGTCAGTGACTTGCGACAGATCGGTGGTTTTCTCCTGGTACTCCGGTTTCCTCCACCAATAAAACTGACAACCACGATATGACTGATATATTGCTGAAAGTGGCGTTAAATACCATAATCCTAACCAAAGCAATCGCCCTGCACTTTTGAAAATAAGGACATGCAAAAATTATATTATTTGAATGTAAATTTCATAGTATTATTTCATAAAGGTGGCTGCAAAAACTAATTGAAGTTTAGTCATTCATTGATTAAAAATTAAGTAATAGTATAATGTTTGAGACTATATGTTTTTAATGATATACATTTTGTAGTTGTGTTGCACCTGTTATATATTTTATAATCACACTGATTTTATGATTTTCTAGCACAAACAGATGCTTAGTGTTGTACCTGTTATATATTTTATAATCACACTGATTTTATGATTTTCTAGCACAAACAGATGTTTAGTGTTGTACCTGTTATATATTTTATAATCACACTGATTTTATGATTTTCTAGCACAAACAGATGTTTAGTGTTGTACCTGTTATATATTTTATCATCACACTGATTTTATGATTTTCTAGAGCAAGCAAAGATCTTTAGTGTGGTTTAGAAATAGGGGATACTCATGTCTTATCAGCATCTCTCCCTAGAGGCATATATTATAATACAATGATATTCAAGTTACTAGCGCTAGTAACAAAAGACAGGTGATTTTTATAACTTTATTTAATGTTTTTTTTTAGGACGGAGATTAGAATTCGATCAGAATGTGACAATAACAAGAGTACCAGTAGGTGGAGAAAGTTTGGCTCAAGGTAAAAGTAAGAAAAAGAAAAAGAAGAAAGGAAAAGGAGGAGATGAAGAGGAAGGTGAAGGAACAGAGAAAAAATCAAAGAAAGAAAAAAATGAAATTGATGATAGTGCTATAGAAGATACAGGATCCTTGTTTAACGAAGAAAAGATAGAGGTTCAGGAAGAAGATTTACAAAGAGTTGTAGAAAAAAAGGAAGAAAAGATTGAGGGTCAGGAAGAAAATGTACAAAGAGTTGTAGAAAAAATGGAAGAAAAGATTGAGGGTCAGGAAGAAAATGTACAAAGAGTCGTAGAAAAAAAGGAAGAAAAGATTGAGGGTCAGGAAGAAAATGTACAAAGCGTTGTAGAACAAAAGGAAGAAAAGATTGAGGAAGAGGAAGAAAATGTAGAAAAAATGGAAGTGACTGAGCAGAAAGCACCAGAGAAATGGGATGAAGATGAGGATTATGAAGATGCAGTTCAAGATCATGACGATGACTTTCACGATGCTGAAGATGGTTCAGCTGTAATAGAGGAACCAAGTAAGACTTTCTGTAACATGTTAATACCTTTTCACTAAACAAATAAGGCATAGGGTGTGAATGCTGTTGATGGTGGGAAGTTTCTTAGTAAACAGTATAACTACCTATGCAATCAGTGCCTATCAACACTAAATTTGTGAGTTCGAATCCAATCCATGGCAAGGTGTACTGGAGATCGATATGTGATAAAGTTGTCAGTGACTTGCAGCAGGTCGGTGGTTTTCTCCTGGTACTCCGGTTTCCTCCACCAATAAAACTGACAACCACGATATGACTGACATATTGCTGAAAGTGGCGTTAAACACCATAATCCTAACCAAAGCAATCACCCTGCACTTTTGAAAATAAGGAGATGCAAAAATTATATTATTTGAATGTAAATCTCATAGTATTGTTTCATAAAGGTGGCTGCAAAAACTAGATAAAGTTTAGTCATTCATTGATTAAAAATTAAGTAATAGTATAATGTTTGAGACATATATGTTTTTAATGATATACATTTTGTAGTTGTGATAGAAGATGCACCAGCTAGTGTTAGTGCTGTAGAATATCTAAAAGGTCAAGAGGTTGTTGCTGTTTATTGTGACCAATCAGAGGACACCTTTAGTAAAATTGTATGTGCAGTGAGTGATAAGTTTTACATCTTTGATATAGAGAAGACTCCAGATATTATGTCAGAGGGAAAGTTGGCAGAATTTTTTAATAGTAAAGAAAAGCCAGAGAAGGTAACTAAATACAATAATGACAACTCTTTTCTTAACAAAACTATGTAGACAATTAAACTTTGAAACTCCTTGATATATAATTATGATACATAAGGCTTCAACCATGCCATCTTCATAAAAAATAGCATAAGATTAAATTACTAGGTGTGAACGGTGGTGTTGTATACTCCAAAATAGTATATGATTTGTAGTATATGATTAATCTTACCATGTGAACCGGCCTCAATGATAATTGAATTGTCCTTTCTTCAAGTTTATGTTTTAGTATTGATCAGAAAATCAAAATTGCCTCCACCACAGGCCTTATTAAGCTGAGCATCACATGACGAAATGTTAAAAGGCCTTCTTCATAGTAAATGTTCCACTGATGGAACCTCAACTTCACCTGAATGATGATTCTCCATTAAAGAGGAAAACATTTGATGACCATCCATGCTTACATAGTTTAACAATAGAATTAAAATTAAAATTTAATAATACCAATCTATTGGAACAATTCTAATATCCATTTGAACAATTTTTAAAAATCTTTTGTCTCAGGAACTGCAAACCTGATGGAAACCAAACTATATTTTAGTGTTCATTTGATGGTCCTTTACAAAGGTTTGTGGGTTTTTTGTGTGTTTTTTTATTGTTTTCATAAGAAACCCAAAGATGGCTGCTAAAAATAGCAACTATAGGAAAATGTTAAAAGACTGCTTCTTACAAACTGATGATGCAATGGAATCAAAACTGTTTTTCAACAAATCTTAAGAACTGCTTCACTGATTTTCATAATTGGTTCAACACTACCTTTAAGGTCATAGTTTTCTTCTGTGAAATATTTGTTTTCACTTATTATGGAATTTTTTGTAACAATGACAACCAGGTTTGTATTGCAACTGATTTGAAATCTAAAATTTTGTGTCATTAGTCACTTTCTTATACTTAGAATATTTTTTATTAATTTCAAATGATAAAAAAAGCATTTAATTTATTTACATATACAATGTAATATCAATATTTTACAGGTGTTTCATGGATTAACTTCCAGAATATGTGCCACATTTTTTGAAAAGTTTGAAATTATTTTGAATGGAACCAAGATATTTGATCTCAAGGTAAGCTTCAACCTCATATTTTTTGCTTCCCTTCTAAGAAACAATTTCAGTAATAAGAAAAATAATTCTTAATGAGCAATGTACAATATAATTTAGTCCTATGCACACTATTTCTTTTAGTCTAGAAACCTTTTAAAATTTATAAACCTGTTTTAACTTGTATTTAAACTTCCAGAATTCATTGATATTTAAGGATCTTGATTTATTTTAAAGATGGCCTATGACATAATGAACACACAAGGCTTGGGAAACATGACAGAATTAAAACAAACTAGATATGATCCAGGAAGTGTTCCTACGAGTTTAGAGAGTTGTAATGTAATGGCCTACCTTAAAGGATTTCAGTATTTAGATAAGTAAGTATAATAGTTTAAACAGCCTTTGTTTGTCCTACAATAGAATGACATTTGTACTAAACGACCTGTCTCTGGCTTACATAGAAAGACATTGGTATCTACAACAGCCTATGTCTGGGCTGCCTTGTAGTTTTTCCGGTATTTGATTTTATTTCTCACTAAGCACCTTTGTTTTATTTACATTCCATTGAGTGTTTTTCTGCAAAGTTGTCGATTTATTGATATACATCTGTGTCTTGACAGTATTTTAAATGTATTTTATCAATGCACTATAAATGCTACTACAACAGCGATGAACACCTGTAACAAAATAAAATTAATCTGACTTTGGTCAAAGGGAGGTTATTTTTATTTCTTTCTTTACATTTGTTATTAACAAGGGAGAGCACTCTATTATTTACTCAATGTAAACAAATATTGACATGGTAGAAATGGGTGAGAAAAAGAGTCAAACACTGAAAGGTGCAATATCGTTAGATTGTTAGCTAGCAGATATGATACATAGACGTCATAGATTAATCTTTAAATACTTATGTGTAGAAAATGGTTTTATTGATAAGAATAAAGTCTGAACCGTGGTGAAGAGATATGAATAGATTTTTTTCAAGAAAAATTGCGTTATTTTTTTTTGTCTTGTATGGGGGTACAAGACAAGAATATCTTCCATCCCTAAAAATAGGAACTGGCTTATCTTTTTAGTGAGAAATTGACATTAAGCAGCCTATGTTGAATGAAATTGACATTAGACGGCCTATGTCATGTCTAACTACATACGTTTATGTTAAATGACCTAAAATAAAAATTCTAATATAATGTACTGTGCTATCTAATTGTAAAAACAGATTTATCAATCACACACTTGTGTGCACATTTATTGTGGGTATTCCAATTTACTCCCCGGTTATTAATGTATATATTTTGTACCTTAATTACTAAACACTGCTTGTAAAAACAGATAACGATGAACAGGGAAGTACAGATTATCTTCTACTCTAAAACACTACAAACTTCCATGAAATTGATGACAACATAAACATGATCAGTTAAAAGACAATGATCAGTGCTTGTAGTTAATTGATTAATAGTTAATATGGTAGAATATATTGGTTACACAACCAACACATTATTCTACAAGTCTACAAACAATAAGTCAGTATGCTATAGGTAAAAAGGAGCTGCCGTGGCTATCATGGTTATCATGGCAGTGATCATACAGTAGTTTTCTTTACTTCTACCTACACAACCAATGTATATCACCACTAATGTTATCATGGCAGTGATCATACAGTAGTTTTCTTTACTTCTACCTATACAACCAATGTATATCACCACTAATGTTATCATGACAGTGATCATACAGTAGTTTTCTTTACTTCTACCTATACAACCAATGTATATCACCACTAATGTTATCATGGCAGTGATCATACAGTAGTTTTCTTTACTTCTACCTATACAAACAATGTATATCACCACTAATGTTATCATGACAGTGATCATACAGTAGTTTTCTTTACTTCTACCTATACAACCAATGTATATCACCACTAATGTTATCATGGCAGTGATCATACAGTAGTTTTCTTTACTTCTACCTATACAACCAATGTATATCACCACTAATGTTATCATGGCAGTGATCATACAGTAGTTTTCTTTACTTTTACCTATACAACCAATATATATCACCACTAATGTTATCATGGCAGTGATCATACAGTAGTTTTCTTTAGTTCTACCTATACAGCCAATGTATATCACCACTAATGTTATCATGGCAGTTATCATACAGTAGTTTTCTTTACTTCTACCTATACAACCAATGTATATCACCACTAACGTTATCATGGCAGTGATCATACAGTAGTTTTCTTTACTTCTACCTATACAACCAATGTATATCACCACTAATGTTATCATGGCAGTGATCATACAGTAGTTTTCTTTACTTCTACCTATACAACCAATGTATATCACCACTAATGTTATCATGGCAGTGATCATACAGTTGTTTTCTTTACTTCTATCTATACAAACAATGTATATCACCACTAATGTTATCATGGCAGTGATCATACAGTAGTTTTCTTTACTTCTACCTATACAACCAATGTATACCACCACTAATGTTATCATGGCAGTGATCATACAGTTGTTTTCTTTACTTCTATCTATACAAACAATGTATATCACCACTAATGTTATCATGGCAGTGATCATACAGTAGTTTTCTTTACTTCAACCTATACAACCAATGTACATGATGGCAGTGATCATACAGTAGTTTTCTTTACTTCTACCTGTACAAACAATGTATATCACCACTAATGTTATCATGGCAGTTATCATACAGTAGTTTTCTTTACTTCTACCTATACAACCAATGTATATCACCACTAACGTTATCATGGCAGTGATCATACAGTAGTTTTCTTTACTTCTACCTATACAACCAATGTATATCACCACTAATGTTATCATGACAGTGATCATACAGTAGTTTTCTTTACTTCTACCTATACAACCAATGTATATCACCACTAATGTTATCATGGCAGTGATCATACAGTAGTTTTCTTTACTTCTACCTATACAACCAATGTATATCACCACTAATGTTATCATGGCAGTGATCATACAGTAGTTTTCTTTACTTCTACCTATACAACCAATGTATATCACCACTAATGTTATCATGGCAGTGATCATACAGTAGTTTTCTTTACTTCTACCTATACAACCAATGTATATCACCACTAATGTTATCATGGCAGTGATCATACAGTAGTTTTCTTTACTTCTACCTATACAACCAATGTATATCACCACTAATGTTATCATGGCAGTGATCATACAGTAGTTTTCTTTACTTCTACCTATACAACCAATGTACATGATGGCAGTGATCATACAGTAGTTTTCTTTACTTCTACCTATACAAACAATGTATATCACCACTAATGTTATCATGGCAGTCATCATACAGTAGTTTTCTTTACTTCTATCTATACAACCAATGTATATCACCACTAATGTTATCATGGCAGTGATCATACAGTAGTTTTCTTTACTTCTATCTATACAACCAATGTATATCACCACTAATGTTATCATGGCAGTGATCATACAGTAGTTTTCTTTACTTCTACCTATACAACCAATGTATATCACCACTAATGTTATCATGGCAGTGATCATACAGTAGTTTTCTTTACTTCTACCTGTACAAACAATGTATATCACCACTAATGTTATCATGGCAGTGATCATACAGTAGTTTTCTTTACTTCTACCTATACAACCAATGTATATCACCACTAATGTTATCATGGCAGAGATCATACAGTAGTTTTCTTTACTTCTACCTATACAACCAATGTATATCACCACTAATGTTATCATGGCAGTGATCATACAGTAGTTTTCTTTACTTCTATCTATACAACCAATGTATATCACCACTAATGTTATCATGGCAGTGATCATACAGTAGTTTTCTTTACTTCTATCTATACAAACAATGTATATTACCACTAATGTTATCATGGCAGTAATCATACAGTAGTTGTCTTTACTTCTACCTATACAACCAATGTATATCACTACTAATGTTATCATGACAGTGATCATACAGTAGTTTTCTTTACTTCTATCTATACAAACAATGTATATTACCACTAATGTTATCATGGCAGTAATCATACAGTAGTTGTCTTTACTTCTACCTATACAACCAATGTATATCACCACTAATGTTATCATGGCAGTGATCATACAGTAGTTTTCTTTACTTCTACCTATACAAACAATGTATAATCACCACTAATGTTATCATGGCAGTGATCATACAGTAGTTTTCTTTACTTCTACCTATACAACCAATGTATATTACCACTAATGTTATCATGGCAGTGATCATACAGTAGTTTTCTTTACTTCTACCTATACAACCAATGTATATCACCACTAATGTTATCATGGCAGTGATCATACAGTAGTTTTCTTTACTTCTACCTATACAACCAATGTATATTACCACTAATGTTATCATGACAGTGATCATACAGTAGTTTTCTTTACTTCTACCTATACAACCAATGTATATCACCACTAATGTTATCATGGCAGTGATCATACAGTAGTTTTCTTTACTTCTACCTATACAACCAATGTATATCACCACTAATGTTATCATGGCAGTGATCATACAGTAGTTTTCTTTACTTCTACCTATACAACCAATGTATATCACCACTAATGTTATCATGGCAGTGATCATACAGTAGTTTTCTTTACTTCTACCTATACAACCAATGTATATTACCACTAATGTTATCATGACAGTGATCATACAGTAGTTTTCTTTACTTCTACCTATACAACCAATGTATATCACCACTAATGTTATCATGGCAGTGATCATACAGTAGTTTTCTTTACTTCTATCTATACAACCAATGTATATCACCACTAATGTTATCATGGCAGTGATCATACAGTAGTTTTCTTTACTTCTACCTATACAAACAATGTATATCACCACTAATGTTATCATGGCAGTGATCATACAGTAGTTTTCTTTACTTCTACCTATACAAACAATGTATATCACCACTAATGTTATCATGGCAGTGATCATACAGTAGTTTTCTTTACTTCTACCTATACAACCAATGTATATCACCACTAATGTTATCATGGCAGTGATCATACGGTAGTTTTCTTTACTTCTACCTATACAACCAATGTATATCACCACTAATGTTATCATGGCAGTGATCATACAGTAGTTTTCTTTACTTCTACCTATACAAACAATGTATATCACCACTAATGTTATCATGGTAGTGATCATACAGTAGTTTTCTTTACTTCTACCTATACAAACAATGTATATCACCACTAATGTTATCATGGCAGTTATCATACAGTAGTTTTCTTTACTTCTACCTATACAACCAATGTATATCACCACTAATGTTATCATGGCAGTGATCATACAGTAGTTTTCTTTACTTCTACCTACACAACCAATGTATATCACCACTAATGTACATCATGGCAGTGATCATATAGTAGTTTTCTTTGCTTCTACCTATACAACCAATGTATATCACCCCTAATGTTATCATGGCAGTGATCATACAGTAGTTTTCTTTACTTCTATCTATACAAACAATGTATATCACCACTAATGTTATCATGGCAGTAATCATACAGTAGTTTTCTTTACTTCTACCTATACAACCAATGTATATCACCACTAATGTTATCATGGCAGTGATCATACAGTAGTTTTCTTTACTTCTATCTATACAACCAATGTATATCACCACTAATGTTATCATGGCAGTGATCATACAGTAGTTTTCTTTACTTCTACCTATACAACCAATGTATATCACCACTAATGTTATCATGGCAGTGATCATACAGTAGTTTTCTTTACTTCTACCTATACAACCAATGTATATCACCACTAATGTTATCATGGCAGTGATCATACAGTAGTTTTCTTTACTTCTACCTATACAACCAATGTATATCACCACTAATGTTATCATGGCAGTGATCATACAGTAGTTTTCTTTACTTCTACCTATACAACCAATGTATATCACCACTAATGTTATCATGGCAGTGATCATACAGTAGTTTTCTTTAGTTCTACCTATACAACCAATGTATATCACCACTAATGTTATCATGGCAGTGATCATACAGTAGTTTTCTTTACTTCTACCTATACAACCAATGTATATCACCACTAATGTTATCATGGCAGTGATCATACAGTAGTTTTCTTTACTTCTACCTATACAACCAATGTATATCACCACTAATGTTATCATGGCAGTGATCATACAGTAGTTTTCTTTACTTCTACCTATACAACCAATGTATATCACCACTAATGTTATCATGGCAGTTATCATACAGTAGTTTTCTTTACTTCTACCTATACAACCAATGTATATCACCACTAATGTTATCATGGCAGTGATCATACAGTAGTTGTCTTTACTTCTACCTATACAAACAATGTATATCACCACTAATGTTATCATAGCAGTGATCATACAGTAGTTTTCTTTACTTCTACCTATACAACCAATGTACATCATGGCAGTGATCATACAGTAGTGTTCTTTACTTCTACCTATACAACCAATGTATATCACCACTAATGTTATCATGGCAGTTATCATACAATAGTTTTCTTTACTTCTACCTATACAACCAATGTACATCATGGCAGGGATCATACAGTAGTTTTCTTTACTTCTACCTATACAACCAATGTATATCACCACTAATGTTATCATGGCAGTGATCATACAGTAGTTTTCTTTACTTCTATCTATACAACCAATGTATATCACCACTAATGGTATCATGGCAGTGATCATACAGTAGTTTTCTTTACTTCTACCTATACAACCAATGTATATCACCACTAATGTTATCATGACAGTGATCATACAGTAGTTTTCTTTACTTCTACCTATACAACCAATGTATATCACCACTAATGTTATCATGGCAGTGATCATACAGTAGTTTTCTTTACTTCTACCTATACAACCAATGTATATCACCACTAATGTTATCATGGCAGTGATCATACAGTAGTTTTCTTTACTTCTACCTATACAACCAATGTATATCACCACTAATGTTATCATGGCAGTGATCATACAGTAGTTTTCTTTACTTCTACCTATACAACCAATGTATATCACCACTAATGTTATCATGGCAGTTATCATACAATAGTTTTTTTTACTTCTACCTATACAACCAATGTATATCACCACTAATGTTATCATGGCAGTGATCATACAGTAGTTTTCTTTACTTCTACCTATACAACCAATGTATATCACCACTAATGTTATCATGGCAGTGATCATACAGTAGTTTTCTTTACTTCTACCTATACAACCAATGTATATCACCACTAATGTTATCATGGCAGTAATCATACAGTAGTTTTCTTTACTTCTACCTATACAACCAATGTATATCACCACTAATGTTATCATGGCAGTGATCATACAGTAGTTTTCTTTACTTCTACCTATACAACCAATGTATATCACCACTAATGTTATCATGGCAGTAATCATACAGTAGTTTTCTTTACTTCTACCTATACAACCAATGTATATCACCACTAATGTTATCATGACAGTGATCATACAGTAGTTTTCTTTACTTCTACCTATACAAACAATGTATATCACCACTAATGTTATCATGACAGTGATCATACAGTAGTTTTCTTTACTTCTACCTATACAAACAATGTATATCACCACTAATGTTATCATGGCAGTGATCATACAGTAGTTTTCTTTACTTCTACCTATACAAACAATGTATATCACCACTAATGTTATCATGGCAGTGATCATACAGTAGTTTTCTTTACTTCTACCTACACAACCAATGTATATCACCACTAATGTTATCATGGCAGTGATCATACAGTAGTTTTCTTTACTTCTACCTATACAACCAATGTATATCACCACTAATGTTATCATGGCAGTGATCATACAGTAGTTTTCTTTACTTCTACCTATACAACCAATATATATCACCACTAATGTTATCATGGCAGTGATCATACAGTAGTTTTCTTTACTTCTACCTACACAACCAATGTATATCACCACTAATGTTATCATGACAGTGATCATACAGTAGTTTTCTTTACTTCTACCTATACAACCAATGTATATCACCACTAATGTTATCATGGCAGTGATCATACAGTAGTTTTCTTTACTTCTACCTATACAACCAATGTATATCACCACTAATGTTATCAGTTTGAATCATATCCATTGTGAGGTGTACTTAATACAACAATAAATGATTTGCAGTCACTACTTGTGGAAGTTCTGCAGTTTTCTCTGGGTATACCTATACATTACAACAGTAGGATTGTTGATACTTATTTTGATGATATTTATTTCAGAGTGATGAAAAATGAAACAAATGATTACAAGAAACAGCTGTTTGAGATGGTAAATGCAGGCATTTGTAAAGATAAGATGAAAAAACTGAGGGACCAAAGAAAGACGGAATTGCCAAAATCATTAAATCTAGCACATGCACCCTCCAAATACAAATCGAAAAAAAAATAATATTGTTGAAAATAAATAATATATACCATGGCAGTGATTATTAAACTTTTACTGTACAAATTCTCCGATATATAACATAATTTTTGTGTTTATTTGTGGCAGGGTGCTTACTTGTAACTGAAAAATCGTACAAAAAAGTGAATCAATTACATTCTGCAATTCACAAGTTTACTTTTCCTTCATATAATTTTGTTATATTACATTAAAATGAAGTGTAACTCACAAAATTATGTAGATTTTGGAGGAAATGTACTCTTTGTCTACCAGTGACGTCTGCAACTTTTAAAAGAAAATTTGACATGATATAACATTTACCGTGGAAAAGTTACATTTCATTTTTAATCATTGATTTTAAATAAATCAACAACATAATGTATATATATATTTTCAAGTTTTTTGATAAGATGAAGTAGATTAAGAAAAAATTATTAGGATATGCAAATTAGCATCTTGACCTGCTTTATGTGATATACATGAATTATAATCAATGTAGGGTCCAGTAATTGTATATCTTTAGAGGGCAGCTAACTAGAGGAGAAGAAGCTATCACTTTTATAAACTGTTAATTATATTTTTGACTGTTGGATTGTTAAAAACGAGTTTTTAAACATATTTTTCCTGTATAGGAAATGCTTTTGATATATTTCTGCTGAGATCGGTGATTTTGTTGTTAGTAAAGATATACTGATTGTTTGTTAATATTTTCACCTACAAATAAATTCCATTGTAATACACAATACATTTACCTGATAATAAAATATTTGTGGCCTTGATAAAGTACCAAATAAAAAACAAACTTTTGACCTTACGGTGTTATATCTTGTGAGTACAAATTTTCCATTTGTACTCCAAAATTATCTAACAACAATGCTTGATAAGAGGATGTGAACTGGATTGTATTAATCATTATTTTGTACATTAAAATGCTGCACACTTTAAACCCTTGTAAACAGTAATTACATCACAATGTTTATATTTCTTTTTATCATTGTGATGATATTGAACAAACATCAAATCATATCAGCTTCAAAAATTTAAAAATGAAGAAAGAAAAAAATATATATATTGCTGGGTGACAAGAAGTGATGATGTCCACAGGCACTTGATGAAAAAAATTCTTTATTGTTTTTTTTTCTCTCCATTTTATGCTTTATTTTATTTTTAGTAACAAATATTCGTAAATTTTTACTAAAAATAAGTTATTTAAGTTTAATAATGTCACAAAAAGTCTGTTAATTATAACTCCACATTGTTATCATTTATGCAAATGAACTACATGTAGTTGAAAAAAATGTTGACTTAGTATTAAGGTATTTACAGTGAGATAATAAGTCTACATATTTTCAGTGAAAGTTTTAGGAATATTAGTTACTAAAAATTAAAAAAAATTAAAATCGTAAAAAAAAGAAAGAAAGAAAATACAAAATGTGAGAGTGTTCTTGCCTCAAGTGCCTGTGATTATGTCAGATTATTTTGATCGGTCTGTCAAGATGGACACAATGTGATTTAAGTCAAGTATTACATTACACTACATTGACCTCTGACATACATAATTTTATCTGACCTTTAACCTTCTATCTAAGTGACATTTAGTATATCATTTTGTTTCTCTCTGACCTTTCCTTTACTACAGGTAACCAAACACAATATCTCATCTGTATTGTATTTGAATGTTTATGGAAAGTTCACTTGGAACGAAAGTTAAATCAAGCTGTGTCAGATGTTTATGGGGCATAACGTAATCAAGATAAGATTTTAATTAGACAGACTATACCTTTATTTATATGTAATATTTGTGTACAGAGTAAGTTGTTACAACTTTAAACTAGTATTTGTTTATATAGATACATGTATAGAAACTGTATATTATACACATTAAGTTAGTATGTAGATTTTTCAAAATATAATAAAATTTTCTTGCTAATAAATGAAGTTATTATTTTATTTTCTCCAAATTAATATATTTTACATCATTGGTTTACAGATGTTGCATATTTTATTGCTTCAGCGATTTTGAATTTTATAATAAAATTGTTTTATTATGCTGAAGAAAATATGAGTTTTTAACTTAAGTTATCTACAGCTTAAGAGGAGGTTTAGAGGTTTATGGTGTTTAACAATATTTCAGTTATATGAGTTTTTAACTTAAGTTATCTACAGCTTAAGAGGAGGTTTAGAGGTTTATGGTGTTTAACAATATTTTAGCTATATGAGTTTTTAACTTAAGTTATCTACAGCTTAAGAGGAGGTTTAGAGGTTTATGGTGTTTAACAATATTTCAGTTATATGAGTTTTTAGCTTAAGTTATCTACAGCTTAAGAGGAGGTTTAGAGGTTTATGGTGTTTAACAATATTTCAGTTATATGAGTTTTTAACTTAAGTTATCTACAGCTTAAGAGGAGGTTTAGAGGTTTATGGTGTTTAACAATATTTCAGTTATATGAGTTTTTAACATAAGTTATCTACAGCTTAAGAGGAGGTTTAGAGGTTTATGGTGTTTAACAATATTTCAGTTATATGAGTTTTTAGCTTAAGTTATCTACAGCTTAAGAGGAGGTTTAGAGGTTTATGGTGTTTAACAATATTTCAGTTATATGAGTTTTTAACTTAAGTTATCTACAGCTTAAGAGGAGGTTTAGAGGTTTATGGTGTTTAACAATATTTCAGTTATATGAGTTTTTAGCTTAAGTTATCTACAGCTTAAGAGGAGGTTTAGAGGTTTATGGTGTTTAACAATATTTCAGTTATATGAGTTTTTAACTTAAGTTATCTACAGCTTAAGAGGAGGTTTAGAGGTTTATGGTGTTTAACAATATTTCAGTTATATGAGTTTTTAACTTAAGTTATCTACAGCCTAAGAGGAGGTTTAGGGGTTGATGGTGTTTAACAATATTTTAGTTATATGAGTTTTTAACTTAAGTTATCTACAGCTTAAGAGGAGGTTTAGAGGTTTATGGTGTTTAACAATATTTCAGTTATATGAGTTTTTAACTTAAGTTATCTACAGCTTAAGAGGAGGTTTAGAGGTTTATGGTGTTTAACAATATTTCAGTTATATGAGTTTTTAACATAAGTTATCTACAGCTTAAGAGGAGGTTTAGAGGTTTATGGTGTTTAACAATATTTCAGTTATATGAGTTTTTAGCTTAAGTTATCTACAGCTTAAGAGGAGGTTTAGAGGTTTATGGTGTTTAACAATATTTCAGTTATATGAGTTTTTAACTTAAGTTATCTACAGCTTAAGAGGAGGTTTAGAGGTTTATGGTGTTTAACAATATTTCAGTTATATGAGTTTTTAGCTTAAGTTATCTACAGCTTAAGAGGAGGTTTAGAGGTTTATGGTGTTTAACAATATTTCAGTTATATGAGTTTTTAACTTAAGTTATCTACAGCTTAAGAGGAGGTTTAGAGGTTTATGGTGTTTAACAATATTTCAGTTATATGAGTTTTTAACTTAAGTTATCTACAGCCTAAGAGGAGGTTTAGGGGTTGATGGTGTTTAACAATATTTTAGTTATATGAGTTTTTAACTTAAGTTATCTACAGCTTAAGAGGAGGTTTAGAGGTTTATGGTGTTTAACAATATTTCAGTTATATGAGTTTTTAACTTAAGTTATCTACAGCCTAAGAGGAGGTTTAGAGGTTTATGGTGTTTAACGATATTTCAGTTATATGAGTTTTTAACTTAAGTTATCTACAGCTTAAGAGGAGGTTTAGAGGTTGATGGTGTTTAACAATATTTTAGTTATATGAGTTTTTAACTTAAGTTATCTACAGCCTAAGAGGAGGTTTAGGGGTTGATGGTGTTTAACAATATTTCAGTTATATGAGTTTTTAACTTAAGTTATCTACAGCTTAAGAGGAGGTTTAGGGGTTGATGGTGTTTAACAATATTTTAGTTATATGAGTTTTTAACTTAAGTTATCTACAGCCTAAGAGGAGGTTTAGGGGTTGATGGTGTTTAACAATATTTCAGTTATATGAGTTTTTAACTTAAGTTATCTACAGCTTAAGAGGAGGTTTAGGGGTTGATGGTGTTTAACAATATTTCAGTTATATGAGTTTTTAACTTAAGTTATCTACAGCTTAAGAGGAGGTTTAGAGGTTTATGGTGTTTAACAATATTTCAGTTATATGAGTTTTTAACTTAAGTTATCTACAGCTTAAGAGGAGGTTTAGAGGTTTATGGTGTTTAACAATATTTCAGTTATATGAGTTTTTAGCTTAAGTTATCTACAGCTTAAGAGGAGGTTTAGAGGTTTATGGTGTTTAACAATATTTCAGTTATATGAGTTTTTAACTTAAGTTATCTACAGCTTAAGAGGAGGTTTAGAGGTTTATGGTGTTTAACAATATTTCAGTTATATGAGTTTTTAACTTAAGTTATCTACAGCTTAAGAGGAGGTTTAGAGGTTTATGGTGTTTAACAATATTTCAGTTATATGAGTTTTTAACTTAAGTTATCTACAGCTTAAGAGGAGGTTTAGAGGTTTATGGTGTTTAACGATATTTCAGTTATATGAGTTTTTAACTTAAGTTATCTACAGCCTAAGAGGAGATTTAGAGGTTTATGGTGTTTAACAATATTTCAGTTATATGAGTTTTTAACTTAAGTTATCTACAGCTTAAGAGGAGGTTTAGAGGTTTATGGTGTTTAACGATATTTCAGTTATATGAGTTTTTAACTTAAGTTATCTACAGCCTAAGAGGAGGTTTAGAGGTTTATGGTGTTTAACAATATTTCAGTTATATGAGTTTTTAACTTAAATTATCTACAGCTTAAGAGGAGGTTTAGAGGTTTATGGTGTTTAACGATATTTCAGTTATATGAGTTTTTAGCTTAAGTTATCTACAGCTTAAGAGGAGGTTTAGAGGTTTATGGTGTTTAACAATATTTCAGTTATATGAGTTTTTAACTTAAGTTATCTACAGCTTAAGAGGAGGTTTAGAGGTTTATGGTGTTTAACAATATTTCAGTTATATGAGTTTTTAACTTAAGTTATCTACAGCCTAAGAGGAGGTTTAGGGGTTGATGGTGTTTAACAATATTTCAGTTATATGAGTTTTTAACTTAAGTTATCTACAGCTTAAGAGGAGGTTTAGAGGTTGATGGTGTTTAACAATATTTTAGTTATATGAGTTTTTAACTTAAGTTATCTACAGCCTAAGAGGAGGTTTAGGGGTTGATGGTGTTTAACAATATTTCAGTTATATGAGTTTTTAACTAAGTTATCTACAGCTTAAGAGGAGGTTTAGAGGTTTATGGTGTTTAACAATATTTCAGCTATATGAGTTTTTAACTTAAGTTATCTACAGCTTAAGAGGAGGTTTAGAGGTTTATGGTGTTTAACAATATTTCAGTTATATGAGTTTTTAACTTAAGTTATCTACAGCTTAAGAGGAGGTTTAGAGGTTTATGGTGTTTAACGATATTTCAGTTATATGAGTTTTTAACTTAAGTTATCTACAGCTTAAGAGGAGGTTTAGAGGTTTATGGTGTTTAACAATATTTCAGTTATATGAGTTTTTAGCTTAAGTTATCTACAGCTTAAGAGGAGGTTTAGAGGTTTATGGTGTTTAACAATATTTCAGTTATATGAGTTTTTAACTTAAGTTATCTACAGCTTAAGAGGAGGTTTAGAGGTTTATGGTGTTTAACAATATTTCAGTTATATGAGTTTTTAACTTAAGTTATCTACAGCTTAAGAGGAGGTTTAGAGGTTTATGGTGTTTAACGATATTTCAGTTATATGAGTTTTTAACTTAAGTTATCTACAGCTTAAGAGGAGGTTTAGAGGTTTATGGTGTTTAACGATATTTCAGTTATATGAGTTTTTAACTTAAGTTATCTACAGCCTAAGAGGAGATTTAGAGGTTTATGGTGTTTAACAATATTTCAGTTATATGAGTTTTTAACTTAAGTTATCTACAGCTTAAGAGGAGGTTTAGAGGTTTATGGTGTTTAACGATATTTCAGTTATATGAGTTTTTAACTTAAGTTATCTACAGCCTAAGAGGAGGTTTAGAGGTTTATGGTGTTTAACAATATTTCAGTTATATGAGTTTTTAACTTAAATTATCTACAGCTTAAGAGGAGGTTTAGAGGTTTATGGTGTTTAACGATATTTCAGTTATATGAGTTTTTAGCTTAAGTTATCTACAGCTTAAGAGGAGGTTTAGAGGTTTATGGTGTTTAACAATATTTCAGTTATATGAGTTTTTAACTTAAGTTATCTACAGCTTAAGAGGAGGTTTAGAGGTTTATGGTGTTTAACAATATTTCAGTTATATGAGTTTTTAACTTAAGTTATCTACAGCCTAAGAGGAGGTTTAGGGGTTGATGGTGTTTAACAATATTTCAGTTATATGAGTTTTTAACTTAAGTTATCTACAGCTTAAGAGGAGGTTTAGAGGTTGATGGTGTTTAACAATATTTTAGTTATATGAGTTTTTAACTTAAGTTATCTACAGCCTAAGAGGAGGTTTAGGGGTTGATGGTGTTTAACAATATTTCAGTTATATGAGTTTTTAACTTAAGTTATCTACAGCTTAAGAGGAGGTTTAGGGGTTGATGGTGTTTAACAATATTTTAGTTATATGAGTTTCTAACTTAAGTTATCTACAGCCTAAGAGGAGGTTTAGGGGTTGATGGTGTTTAACAATATTTCAGTTATATGAGTTTTTAACTTAAGTTATCTACAGCTTAAGAGGAGGTTTAGGGGTTGATGGTGTTTAACAATATTTCAGTTATATGAGTTTTTAACTTAAGTTATCTACAGCTTAAGAGGAGGTTTAGAGGTTTATGGTGTTTAACAATATTTCAGTTATATGAGTTTTTAACTTAAGTTATCTACAGCTTAAGAGGAGGTTTAGAGGTTTATGGTGTTTAACAATATTTCAGCTATATGAGTTTTTAGCTTAAGTTATCTACAGCTTAAGAGGAGGTTTAGAGGTTTATGGTGTTTAACAATATTTCAGTTATATGAGTTTTTAACTTAAGTTATCTACAGCTTAAGAGGAGGTTTAGGGGTTGATGGTGTTTAACAATATTTCAGTTATATGAGTTTTTAACTTAAGTTATCTACAGCTTAAGAGGAGGTTTAGAGGTTGATGGTGTTTAACAATATTTCAG
Source organism: Bathymodiolus brooksi (assembly GCA_963680875.1). NCBI lineage: Eukaryota > Metazoa > Mollusca > Bivalvia > Mytilida > Modiolidae > Bathymodiolus > Bathymodiolus brooksi. The sequence goes on from OY804576.1 coordinate 31,093,222, forward strand.
TTATATGAGTTTTTAACTTAAGTTATCTACAGCTTAAGAGGAGGTTTAGAGGTTTATGGTGTTTAACAATATTTCAGTTATATGAGTTTTTAACTTAAGTTATCTACAGCCTAAGAGGAGGTTTAGGGGTTGATGGTGTTTAACAATATTTCAGTTATATGAGTTTTTAACTTAAGTTATCTACAGCTTAAGAGGAGGTTTAGGGGTTGATGGTGTTTAACAATATTTTAGTTATATGAGTTTTTAACTTAAGTTATCTACAGCTTAAGAGGAGGTTTAGAGGTTTATGGTGTTTAACAATATTTCAGCTATGAGTTTTTAACTTAAGTTATCTACAGCCTAAGAGGAGGTTTAGGGGTTGATGGTGTTTAACAATATTTTAGTTATATGAGTTTTTAACTTAAGTTATCTACAGCTTAAGAGGAGGTTTAGAGGTTTATGGTGTTTAACAATATTTCAGTTATATGAGTTTTTAACTTAAGTTATCTACAGCCTAAGAGGAGGTTTAGAGGTTTATGGTGTTTAACAATATTTCAGCTATGAGTTTTTAACTTAAGTTATCTACAGCCTAAGAGGAGGTTTAGGGGTTGATGGTGTTTAACAATATTTCAGTTATATGAGTTTTTAACTTAAGTTATCTACAGCTTAAGAGGAGGTTTAGGGGTTGATGGTGTTTAACAATACTTCAGTTATATGAGTTTTTAACTTAAGTTATCTACAGCTTAAGAGGAGGTTTAGGGGTTGATGGTGTTTAACAATATTTTAGTTATATGAGTTTTTAGCTTAAGTTATCTACAGCCTAAGAGGAGGTTTAGGGGTTGATGGTGTTTAACAATATTTTAGTTATATCATGGCAGTTGAGTTTTATTGGTGGAGGAAACTGGAGTGCCGTAGAAAACCACCAACCTGTCACAAGCCACTGACAAACTTTATCACCTATTATAGTATCAAGTACACCTTGCCATGAACAGGGTTCAAACTCACAACTTTTGTGGTGATAGGCACTGATTGCACAGATAGTTGTAAATCCAACTATCATACGATCATGACCACGATGGCCCCCTCTACAGCCTAAGAAGATAGATGTTGACAGAGTAATTGTTTTAAACGACTTTCAAATATTTACGATGATGTCAGTAGCTTAGTGGTTGATTGTCAGAATGTATAAGATGCTCGTGATGGTAACTCAGATGTACATAACGTTTTATTGATGTCTATAATAAACCTGTAGATATCTAATTTAGTACACACATACACGTTTCTGTGATAACTTTCTTGACATACTCTACGTAGATATCTAATTTAGTACACACATACACGTTTCTGTGATAACTTTCTTGACATACTCTACGTAGATATCTAATTTAGTACACACATACACGTTTCTGTGATAACTTTCTTGACATACTCTACGTAGATATCTAATTTAGTACACACATACACGTTTCTGTGATAACTTTCTTGACATACTCTACGTAGATATCTAATTTAGTACACACATACACGTTTCTGTGATAACTTTCTTGACATACTCTACGTAGATATCTAATTTAGTACACACATACACGTTTTTGTGATAACTTTCTTGCATACTCTACGTAGATATCTAATTTAGTACACACATACACGTTTCTGTGATAACTTTCTTGACATACTCTACGTAGATATCTAATTTAGTACACACATACACGTTTCTGTGATAACTTTCTTGACATACTCTACGTAATATCTAATTTAGTACACACATACACGTTTCTGTGATAACTTTCTTGACATACTCTACGTAGATATCTAATTTAGTACACACATACACGTTTCTGTGATAACTTTCTTGACATACTCTACGTAGATATCTAATTTAGTACACACATACATGTTTCTGTGATAACTTTCTTGACATACTCTACGTAGATATCTAATTTAGTACACACATACACGTTTCTGTGATAACTTTCTTGACATACTCTACGTAGATATCTAATTTAGTACACACATACATGTTTCTGTGATAACTTTCTTGACATACTCTACGTAGATATCTAATTTAGTACACACATACACGTTTCTGTGATAACTTTCTTGACATACTCTACGTAGATATCTAATTTAGTACACACATACACGTTTCTGTGATAACTTTCTTGACATACTCTACGTAGATATCTAATTTAGTACACACATACATGTTTCTGTGATAACTTTCTTGACATACTCTACGTAGATATCTAATTTAGTACACACATACACGTTTCTGTGATAACTTTCTTGACATACTCTACGTAGATATCTAATTTAGTACACACATACACGTTTCTGTGATAACTTTCTTGACATACTCTACGTAATATCTAATTTAGTACACACATACACGTTTCTGTGATAACTTTCTTGACATACTCTACGTAGATATCTAATTTAGTACACACATACACGTTTCTGTGATAACTTTCTTGACATACTCTACGTAGATATCTAATTTAGTACACACATACACGTTTCTGTGATAACTTTCTTGACATACTCTACGTAGATATCTAATTTAGTACACACATACACATTTCTGTGATAACTTTCTTGACATACTCTACGTAGATATCTAATTTAGTACACACATACATGTTTCTGTGATAACTTTCTTGACATACTCTACGTAGATATCTAATTTAGTACACACATACACGTTTCTGTGATAACTTTCTTGACATACTCTACGTAGATATCTAATTTAGTACACACATACACGTTTCTGTGATAACTTTCTTGACATACTCTACGTAGATATCTAATTTAGTACACACATACACGTTTCTGTGATAACTTTCTTGACATACTCTACATAGATATCTAATTTAGTACACACATACACGTTTCTGTGATAACTTTCTTGACATATTCTACGTAGATATCTAATTTAGTACACACATACACGTTTCTGTGATAACTTTCTTGACATACTCTACGTAGATATCTAATTTAGTACATACATACACGTTTCTGTGATAACTTTCTTGACATACTCTACGTAGATATCTAATTTAGTACACACATACACGTTTCTGTGATAACTTTCTTGACATACTCTACGTAGATATCTAATTTAGTACACACATACATGTTTCTGAAATAACTTTCTTGACATACTCTACGTAGATATCTAATTTAGTACACACATACACGTTTCTGAAATAACTTTCTTGACATACTCTACGTAGATATCTAATTTAGTACATACATACACGTTTCTGTGATAACTTTCTTGACATACTCTACGTAGATATCTAATTTAGTACACACACACACGTTTCTGAAATAACTTTCTTGACATACTCTACATAGATATCTAATTTAGTACATACATACACGTTCCTGTGATAACTTTCTTGACATACTCTATGTAGATATCTAATTTAGTACACACACACACGTTTCTGAAATAACTTTCTTGACATACTCTACGTAGATATCTAATTTAGTACACACATACACGTTTCTGTGATAACTTTCTTGACATACTCTACGTAGATATCTAATTTAGTACACACATACATGTTTCTGTGATAACTTTCTTGACATACTCTACGTAGATATCTAATTTAGTACACACATACACGTTTCTGAAATAACTTTCTTGACATACTCTACGTAGATATCTAATTTAGTACATACATACACGTTTCTGTAATAACTTTCTTGACATACTCTACGTAGATATCTAATTTAGTACACACATACACGTTTCTGAAATAACTTTCTTGACATACTCTACGTAGATATCTAATTTAGTACATACATACACGTTCCTGTGATAACTTTCTTGACATACTCTATGTAGATATCTAATTTAGTACACACATACATGTTTCTGAAATAACTTTCTTGACATACTCTACGTAGATATCTAATTTAGTACACACATACACGTTTCTGTGATAACTTTCTTGACATACTCTATGTAGATATCTAATTTAGTACACACATACATGTTTCAGTGATAACTTTCTTGACATACTCTACGTAGATATCTAATTTAGTACACACATACACGTTTCTGAAATAACTTTCTTGACATACTCTACGTAGATATCTAATTTAGTACACACATACATGTTTCTGAAATAACTTTCTTGACATACTCTACGTAGATATCTAATTTAGTACACACATACACGTTTCTGAAATAACTTTCTTGACATACTCTACGTAGATATCTAATTTAGTACATACATACACGTTTCTGTGATAACTTTCTTGACATACTCTACGTAGATATCTAACTTAGTACACACACACACGTTTCTGAAATAACTTTCTTGACATACTCTACGTAGATATCTAATTTAGTACATACATACACGTTCCTGTGATAACTTTCTTGACATACTCTATGTAGATATCTAATTTAGTACACACATACACGTTTCTGAAATAACTTTCTTGACATACTCTACGTAGATATCTAATTTAGTACACACATACACGTTTCTGTGATAACTTTCTTGACATACTCTACGTAGATATCTAATTTAGTACACACATACATGTTTCTGAAATAACTTTCTTGACATACTCTACGTAGATATCTAATTTAGTACACACATACATGTTTCTGAAATAACTTTCTTGACATACTCTACGTAGATATCTAATTTAGTACACACATACATGTTTCTGAAATAACTTTCTTGACATACTCTCCACGTTGAAAGATTGGAAAGCCAAATAATTTTCCAGTGAGTCAGTGATCGTTGTTAAAAGTCAACTCAGCAATTTTTCAGCTATATCATGGCGAGAAGTTAATTTTCAATGAGATGATGATGAGGTCCGCTTTGTGCTAGACCAACACACTTAGTTGGATTTTTATAGTGCTAGCCCACTGAAACAAGTCTGTGGAAAGACATGTCGCTCAACTCGAACACATTCTCCCTAATGCTGAGTGCTTAGCTGAGAAGCAACAAATACCAATTTTATTGTCGAACCAACGATGTACCACACTCGAGGTGTGCACGCTAACCATTATACCACCAATACAGATAAAAAATTATTATATAATACAGACGTTAGTGGTAAATAAAGAAGATGCAATGCCAAGTAAAATATCTTTTTATTGCATTTTTGTAACTCGTAGGCAAAAATTAAGACAAATTCTAGATAGTATGAGAAACTATGTGTACATGTATTATAATTATTTGAGAAAACCAATATACACATTTGAAAGGAACAGATGCAGTCTACCATTATCATAAAACCATAAGCTATAAAATGAATGGCGATTTCAACCAGCAATGATGATTAAATCCTGATTTGCAGTTTATTTAATTAGTAATACAGTTTTGTTGTAGTACATGTGACAATACTATTAATATTAGTTGTATTATAATATATATCCCATCTCTACACGTGTGCACACACATTCACACTTTTCTATAAAAATAAATAGGCAATTAAGGTAACTTTTAATTTGGCAATACTCACAAGACAGAAAAGAGTAATTGAGTTTAGTCAATATAAAAGCTTTCAATCAAAATTTATTGTGTAATATTTCAAAATTAAAGTTTTCAATAACAAGATTATAATATAATATATTTCATCTAAAGATTTGCATATACAAATAAACTGTAGAAGAATAACTTGAAAATATAACCAGAGAAGGAATTGAACAAAATTATCCAAATTTACATTAAAAAAATATTAATTTGAAGCTTTAAAAAAATCCAGTACAAATAATGAATAACATTTTTATGTATTTCATATTTGAAAGAAACATATGTGTAGATCCATGTTAGAATTAAAAAAGCAAAAACTATGGCCCATCAATAATAGAAAAAAAAGATGATAATTTTGCAACAGAAATATAAATGAAATTTAAAAAGACCCATCAAAATTGGATGCAAAATTAAAAAAAAGTTCAAATCTTGAAATATCCCTTTTTGGTCCCTCTTAATGTCAAAAATGGTTAAAGTTACATAATAAAACTATATATTTCTAGTCAAGAATTATATTTAAAAAAACCTCATCAAAAACAGATGAACAATAAATTTTCATGTACAAAAACAGAAAACACCATTTTTTGTCCCTTGGGGTCTTTTGTTTGGAAATGGGTCCAGCTACAATCCCCCAAATCAATCATAACTTTTATTCTGTGCCAAGAATCATTGTGGTAAAATTTCTGTGGGATCGGGCAAGCAGAACAAAAGTTATTGTACAGAATGGAGTACTAATTAAAAGTTTTGGTACCCGTATATTAATGATTTTATAATGTACATTGTACTAATACTTATTCAACAAAAACAAATCACATATAAAAAAAACCAACAATATATTCAAGTGATTGATATATAAAGTGAGAAATATGTACAATATTAAAAGCTAGTCATGTTCACATTATCATGACCATGCATATATCAATATATTAAACAAAATTTAGAAATATATTAATTTGATCAGACCATAAATCCATAAATATATATAATATATAAATAATAACATAACATGATTAAACAAAATAAATCTAACAAAATTATATAATAAGTACATTAAAATAAAATATGCATGCAATCTAAGAAAATGTTTTATAATCATGAAAACGTATTCACACTGAATAAAATTGCATGCCTTGTAAAAATGTAACCTAAAAATATTGTGTCTGTGTCCAGAGCATGTGAGTTCAGAACAGACAGGTGTTTTTGATTTATACAGGTTAAATAAACAAATATTTCTGACATTGGGACTTTATCTAAAGTTTGGTTTAGACAGGTTGCACTGTAATTTGTTCATCATAAAATGTTGATCACTGAGATGAGAAGACATAGGGAAGCCACCATTCCATGAGTGAGATGATTATTTTTTTATCTGTCAGTTATAAGTCTCCTGTACAACAAATAGAAAGTAATAGAATACTAAATATTATTATATGTGATAAAATATCGTAATTTCTATGTAAAATATATATCGAATGATGTCCATTTTGAAGGTCGATACAGAAATTATCACTAGTATCGCATCATGTCCGGTAGGAAGAGCTGTGATACTAGTGATCATGTATATTGAGATCTTCAAATCGGACGTTGTTGTTTTTATTGGTAGGAAGAGCTGTGATACTAGTGATTATGTATATGGAGATCTTCAAATCGGACGTTGTTGTTTTTATTGGTAGGAAGAGCTGTGATACTAGTGATCATGTATATTGAGATCTTCAAATCGGACATTGTTGTTTTTATTGGTAGAAAGAGCTGTGATACTAGTGATCATGTATATTGAGATCTTCAAATCGGACGTTGTTGTTTTTATTGTTGTTTTTATTGGTAATGTGTTTGACATCACACTGACCGATAGTTTTCAGTATCGCTATTTTGTTTATTTTCCCATTGATGTTTAAAACCGATATATTTCATATCACGTAAGCGCATGAGATGATTCCAATTATCGCTAATCTCTAAGCGTTGTCAAGGACGCACATAGTATTATCTTGTTTTCTAATATGACGTTATAATGACGTCACATTACCAAATTCTTGATAATTAAGTGATTTACGATATAAAATATTAATTGTGTTAAAAAAAAATGTCAGTATCTCAACAAAAATTATTTAATTATGAATACAAAATAGCGATAAAATAATTAAAGATGTTTTTTAAAACTCGAGGACGTTTCTCAGTCGTCTCGTTTTAAAAAACATTGTTAATCACTTAGTATCAGTGTCAGTACATTGATACTGAAAATATCACTAGACATCAAAGAAAAAATGCCTGAATTACTGATCAATCTAATATGGGGGGTTCAAGTCTGGTGAATGCGCTGCCCACTCAATTTCACACTTCCTGCTGATCAGTCTGTCTTTAAATCGCTCTCTAAGCCAGGCTAGGGAGTCATTTGTTGTGTGGGGGGTGGCCCCCATCTTGCCGGAACCACTGTTCATCTCGATCTATACCTCTGCGTCGTCCCAATGATGCCCAAAACTTCATCAGTACTGCCACATAGCACATTCACCAGACTTGAACCCCCCAGATTTTTATCTGTGGGGGTATCTCAAGGATAATGTGTATGAGAACAATCCTCAAACAATTGGTGAACTGAAGGCAGCAATCACAGCAAAGAGTAGGGAAATCCCATAGGAGGAATGTGTGCGAGTCATTGACAATTTTGTGCGACGTATGCAAGTGTGCCTTCAACGCCGAGGATGCCATTTGGAGCACATTTTGGAAAGAACATAAAAATTATATGCAAACTGACTCAGATGGCTAAAACTTTGTGGAAAGATCATCCATAGGCTGTAGTTTAAGTCTACCAAATTTGAAGAAATTTGATGGACCTATGTAGGATTAATTAACATTTTTAGGGGTTAGGTTTTTTTTGGGTCACCCTGTATCATAAGTATGATGATTGTTGACAGTTGTTAGTATATAATGTTCAGTGTGTTTATTCTTCTGATTTAATTGAAATATAGTAAGTTAGCCCTAACCACATTGTAAAACAATATTCCAGTATTAATAATAAATGTCATGATATTTATGGATATTTGACAACCAAATGGAACAGCTAAAGAGATATTTGTAAATTTTGCATGAAATCAATTGATTATCTAATACCAAATGGAACAGCTAAACAGATATTGCTTAATTTAGCAGGAAATCAATTGATTATCTAATACCAAATGGAACAGCTAAAGAGATATTACTAAATTTAGCAAGAAATCAATTAATTTTCAAAAATCGTCCTTCAGGAGTGAAACACAAACTACACACATTCTTGAGTTATTATACATAAGACCATCAAGAGATCAAAGAAGATGTAAAATATGTAACAGTCTAGAAGATGAATCTCATTTCTTTTTAACTGTGATACTAACAAAAATCTAAGAGTAACATTTTTGAAATATTTCACATATAATTACACCTTATATAAGAATCCTGGATTTTGATTGGTTAATAGCCAGTGTATTTTTCGTGTATTTTCATATTTAGGATTATTTTCGTTCATTTTTGTCACTGCCAGGGTATTTGCATGAGGATTTAACTTTTTTACCCTCGCATGCATCAAACCGCCAAATTCATTCGGAATATTTCTTCTTTACTGTTATACGTAAAGTAACGTGATTAATCAAAATTGAAACCCGGAAGTGTTCCGAAGTAAAGGATTTAACTTTTTTTCCCTCTGCTGTGGTATTTGCGAAAACGTATTTCACTTTTTTACCCTCACGTGCAAACTGCCAAATTCATTCAGAATACAAAAATGTACTTCAACCACTGTCTAACAAAACAAATCGAATATTCCTGAAAACGACAAGGAAAAGGTATTATTTAATTAGCCAGTGTTCTAAATATAAATAATATTCGGTGTAATTAAACAGATATATCATGTTTGGGAGGGGTATTTGCGAAAAATACCAGTCTTGAGACTAAATTCCCCTCGCCATTCGGCTCGAGGAAATGTTTCGTCTCTCGACTGGTATTTTTCGCAAATACCCCTCCCAAACATGATATATCTGTTCAAAATCACTATGATTTTAATAATTGTAAAATAAATGATTAACAAAATATATATTGCAATATTAAATCCATCAGCACCTTAAGATATTAAAACACTGGTTTCTTTTATCCAACAGTTGTTAAAACTGAGGAAAGGCGACATGTAATCATATTATATAGTATATTTCTTTATTGTCTCATTGTTTGTTTGTATTTGTGTTGCTTCATTCCAATTAGATTTTTGCTTAGCCAATAAATAAAATTATTTATTCATTTTATTAATAAATTATACAATTACTCTTTACATATATTTTGATAATCAGAAATCCAGATCTATATTTAGAATTTAGAAATCCACATAAAACTAGACATTGAACATAACTTACTAATATAAAGTAAGGAACTATCCGTGGTACATGTTTATACCACTATTATTATCCTCATTTCTTCTTAACTGACAATGGTTTTTGTGGCTGTGATGATTTACTACTGCTAGGACTTGGTGTTGTAGACTTAGGATCAACTCTTGGTGTTGTAGACTTAGGGTCAACTTTTGGTGTAGTAGACTTAGGGTCAACTTTTGGTTTAGTAGACTTAGGATCAACTCTTGGTGTTGTAGACTTAGGGTCAACTTTTGGTGTAGTAGACTTAGGGTCAACTTTTGGTGTAGTAGACTTAGGGTCAACTTTTGGTTTAGTAGACTTAGGATCAACTCTTGGTCTTGTTTCAGCTTTCTTTGGGATAGTTACTTTTGTAGGTGCTTTTGAAGTTTCAGGTGAGGGTTCTTTCTTGGATGTTGTAACAGATGTATCTATTTTGGGTGTTGTACTAGAAGCTCCTGTTGTACTAGAGGCTCCTTTAGTTGTATTAGATGCATCATCTATCTTTTCATGTTCAGTTTTGACCAAAGCTCGAAGTTCATCCTGAAACAAGTAAATTATCCATACATTACATTTCCTGGAGTTTGATTTCCAGATTTGTCATGCTTACACTGACATTGTTCAACTTTCTGAAATTTGCTACAATCTTGAGGATATGAATTATTGTTGGTGTTTTTACCAATAATGGTGTGGATAAATTTTTGTTGTACTAGCTTTTTATGCCATGTCTGTATTAATGTACGTTCATTTGGTTTCCATTCAATAATTTCCATTTAAGAAAATCACTTTATATTAATACACCAGGAGAGGGATCATAAAAGACAGCCTAAGCTTGATCTTGGACCTTAACACTTTTTCTTGATATGGAGTATTTCCCTTGATTTGTCCAGAAATAAAATTTCTCAGGTTTTCTGTTTAATAAGCAACTCATTTAATGTTCTTAACCACAATACACAGGGAAATGCAAGAACCAATTTTCAAGACTCATCCTAGATCAACCTAACTAGACTTACCCCCCATCCTAGAGCATCGACTAATGCTTCACACCCATCATCACAGGTTCCTTGCCAGAAAACATCCCTATAAAACATTAAATGCAAAATTAATTAATAAATCACAAGCAAGAGAAATTTAAAGGGATAGTGCCTGTAAGCTTGCTATCTTTTTTTTGCATTGAATTTTAATATATTCCTTCAAAACATGAGTATCAAACATCGTTTGGCAAGATTCGACCAAAAAAATGTATTTTCGTTGTTTTTTGTATGCAGTTTGTCTCCCAGCATCATTAAATATGTATGTCCCAATTTCCAAACTACATGTTCAATGACACTGATGTTTACACTTCCGCTGAGTTTGAACTCTCAATGCTACCTTCAGTTCCATCAAACAGTCATGTTGGTTTCCTATATTAATTCTTGTTTTATTATAATTCGCCAAAACTTCTTTCCTGTTTATTTTTCTAGCAGAATCAGTTAAAATTCTTGTACGACTGTATGCAGGTTTTCCATCGGCAGACCTTTTTAACGCAACAACAGACTTTGCACATGCATAGTAAAACGTCACCTTAAGGTCATATGAATAGGGTCCATATTTTGTAGTACAGACAGAAATTAATGGTAGAGATGTTTTCATTAAAAAAAAAAAAGAGAATGGATGGACTTTTTACTTTAAAACTCAATAATTAGTGTTAATTTATGTTTTTAATGTACTCCTTGCAAAAAATTTCTGGACCCCAAAAAATCACTAAAATCAACAACATTATCTGTTTAAGAGAAAGGAATTTCATTTTTTCTGTAAAATACATTTTTTTAATCTCAAAAGGGACAAGTATTCCTCTCAAAGAGGGAACTATAACATGTAAATGTAATGAGACTTACCTGTGATTATTCTCACCATCAAAATCAAAACCTTTCCCAAAAATCACAGCCATAATGGGATCTAATTTCTGTAATACACAAAAATCAAAAACTCTCAAAAGCCAGTATTCCTCACATGATTTATATTATATAAGCAATGAAAAAAACAATACTGAAATTTCTCATCAGAAGGAGATGGCCCTCTTGTAGTCTTGTCGCCAAAATTACAAGATTGGTAGAGGCACATGTTTACTTCTTGAAATCAGCCTAATTTGTATATTCCACAAAAATATGCAAAAATTTTAAGCTTCACAGAAAAACTTTGAAGATATAATAGAATTTTTTATAATTTACATACATCATAAATTCAGTTACCTTCATCTTAAAACAAAGAAGCTCTGGATATATAAAACTGGAGGCTCACCTGAGCCTGTATCACCTTTATGATTATTCATGCAGTTTGTGTTCAATCGAGCCTTGTTTAAAAAAGATATGTTTTGTATTTTCACATCAGATACTAGATTAAACTATGTCCTATGGTGGTAGCCATCTTGGATTTATGATCCATACGATAAATGATGACATTGTAAGGGACCATCCAATGATTATGTACAGTTTGAGGTCAATCAAATTTTTTTTTCATTCATTTTCATGTAGGGTTCTATGTTAAACTATATCCTGTCTTGGTGGCCACCTTGAATTTCTTATCAAGACAAAAAACATACATTTTGTTGAGGACTATTCAAGGAAGGCCCCAGTCAAGTGTGATTTCAAATCATTCAGTGGTTTTACAGAATAATAATTTGAAATTTTCTCCTTGAGTTATTCCCCTTTAATCATCATTAAAATAAATTGTATGTTTCTTGTTGCCTTGTATTAAGAGATGATAAATATAGGTTATTCCTGCTGTTCAATCCTTCTCATTTTTCGGAATGAAATATAGTTTAAACAAACAAGTGGTTTCAAGAGAAGATTTTCAAATCATTTTTCCTAAAAAAAGAACTAATTTACACATTTGTTACACATGTTATAGCTTTCATTTTGCGGATCACCTGAGAGTGATTAGTGAGATTGTCAACTTTCTATTTGTCAATCTTGATAGCTTTGTTTTTCATCTTGAACCTCACGGTTGAAATGGAAAATTGAACTATCCTCATGTTTTAAAATGTGCATTGGTCACTTAATTATGCACAGAGTAAGAATAAACTTACCGGAGCACAATGGTTTTCTAGGTTAATATATAACCTTGGTACTTGATCATTTGTTCTGAAATAGAAATAAAATATTCAATAAGTAAAACTGCAAAATATCTATTATCTTGTTCTTTCATCTTATTTCATTGATATTTAACTTTGTAGACTGATATCAGATTAATGAACATCTTAGTGATAAATGTCATTTGGAAGTACTTGGATTTCACCTTGTCAGTATGTGAATGGATGTCACACATTATCATAAAGAGTGTGTATTTCAGACCTTGTAAGGATGTGTTTGAATTTCACACATTGTCAGTAAGAGTTTTGAATTCATACATTATCAGTAAGAGCTTGGATTTTTTACATTGTCGGTAAGTTCCTGGATTTCACACATTGTCAGAAAAGGCTAGGATTTCACATATTGTCAGTCTTAATTTGGAATTCACATGTACATATTGTCAGTAAGTGCTTGGATTTCACACATTGTCAGTAAGTGCTTGGATTTTAAACAGTGTCAATAAATGCTTGGATTTCACATATTGTCAGTAAGTGTTTGGATTTCACACATTTTCAGTAAGTGTTTGAATTTCACACATATTGTCAGTAAGTGTTTGGATTTCACACATTGTATGTATGTGTTTGGATTTAACACATATTGTCAGTAAGTGTTTGGATTTCACACATTGTCAGTAAGTGTTTGGATTTCACACATATTGTCAGTAAGTGTATCGATTTCACACATTGTATGTATGTGTTTGGATTTCACACATTGTCAGTAAGTGTATGGATTTCACACATATTGTCAGTAAGTGCATGGATTTCACACATTGACAGTAAGTGTTTGGATTTCACACATTGTCAGTAAGTGTTTGGATTTCACACATATTGTCAGTAAGTGTATGGATTTCACACATTGTATGTATGTGTTTGGATTTCACACATTGTCAGTAAGTGTTTGGATTTCACACATATTGTCAGTAAGTGTTTGGATTTCACACATTGACAGTAAGTGTTTGGATTTCACACATATTGTCAGTAAGTGTATGGATTTCACACATTGTATGTATGTGTTTGGATTTCACACATCTTCAGTAAGTGTATGGATTTTAAAGTGTCAATAAATACTTGGATTTAACATATTGTCAGTAAGTGTTTGTATTTCACACATTGTCAGTAAGTGTATGGATTTCATACATTGTCAGTAAGTGTTTGGATTTCATACATTGTCAGTAAGTGTATGGATTTCATACATTGTCAATAAGTGTATGGATTTCATACATTGTCAGTAAGTGTATGGATTTCATACATTGTCAGTAAGAGTTTGGATTGCACATATTGACAGTAAGTGTTGGATTTCACACATTGACAGTAAGTGTTTGTATTTCACACATATTGTCAGTAAGTGTTGGATTTACACATTGACAGTAAGTGCTTGGATTTCACATTTTATCAATAAGGTCTTGGATTCACATCTTGTCAGTAAGTTCATGAATTTCACATTTTGTCAGTAAATGCTAGGATCTTTATAAACATTATTTTCTTCTGTTTGTGTCATTTGTTTACCGAATCAATTAATTAAGGTTTAATACAATTAGTTTAGAACTAGTGACACTTCTGCAAGTCAAAGTATTAAACTATCTACTGACAGCTAAGATGGTCTATTACCATGATATACCAGTAAGAATGTAATTTATGTTGTCTTTCAAATGTTCTGACACTCTTGTAAAACTGTAATTTATTTTGCCTTAAAAATGTGTGGACACTTGTAAGACTTTAATTAATGTTGTCTTAAAAATGTTCTGGTACTCTTGTAAGACTGTAATTATTGCTGTCTTAAAAATGTTCTGACACTCTTGTAAGACTGTAATTTATGTTGCCTTAAAATGTGTGTACACTTTTGTAATAGCTAAATAACTCAATATTCTATCTCTTTCTTTAAAACATACACATTAATCTAATGCTATTATGTCAGTGCTTTACAAAACTAGCAACATCAATTTCAACCAAGACAAAAATTAGACCCGTCTCAAATTTTGAATAATACAAAGTAGACACACAAAATACTGTATTAGATCTTTATTTGATCCTCCTTTCTGATATGTCTCACATTTGATCCCCCTTTCTGATATGTCTCACATCTGATCCCCCTTTCTGATATGTCTCACATTTGATCCCCCTTTCTGATATGTCTCACATCTAATGAAACTCTGTAAGGAAAAACATTGAGGTAACCTTTTACAATTCAATTTAGAGCTGACCAATTGGGTGATGCGTTCCTGGTTACATTAAATTGTCAGAAAGTTAAAAATAAGATTTTTAGGGGAGAGGGGGTGATACGGATACAATGTCTATCAATGGTGAATTAAAACCTTTGACCAGATGGTAGGAAACATCATCAAAGAGTGAGCAAATCATACCTGTTAGGAAGTGATGCAAACGGCTGAACAACTAGAGATGTTCCCATTATAATCAGCAGGTCACACTTTTCAAAATCCTGAAAGAATAAATATCATTGTAATGATACATGGATAACAGGTATTCTATACCTGATCCATCAATCATGATTTTTAGAAATATTTGTGTAGTAATGCTACACAATTCTAATAAATAATTTTATGAATTGTTAATACATTATTGGTTTCCATTTCAGCCTTTATTAGTCATTAGCTATGGCTGTGGTAATCAAAATGTTTCTCATTCATTTTTTACAGTTAATTACAAGTGACTAGGTATATTTAAATCTGAACTTTTGCATAACTTTGAAAATGTGCTCTTTATTTTCATAATAAAGGTCAAACCCTTTTTTGAAATTACCAATCACTTCTTCTAATCACTAAGTGATAACAGACTGTAAAGAAAATTATATTACCTCATTTGCATACTTGGCAAATCTGAATGGTAGAGGTTCGCCAAAGAAAACAATATCTGAAATAAACAACAACCAATATAAATACAAGAAATAATGAGGTTATTCTTGATACATTGAAACCAGTACAAACTGAACCCTGAATACAACAGAATCATGTATAAACCAGTACAAACTGAACCCTGAATACAACAGAATCATGTATAAACCAGCACAAACTGAACCCTGAATACAACAGAATCATGTATAAATCAGTACAAACTGAACCCTGAATACAACAGAATCATGTATAAATCAGAACAAACTGAACCCTGAATACAACAGAATCATGTATAAACCAGTACAAACTGAACCCTGAATACAACAGAATCATGTATAAACCAGTACAAACTGAACCCTGAATACAACAGAATCATGTATAAACCAGTACAAACTGAACCCTGAATACAACAGAATCATGTATAAACCAGTACAAACTGAACCCTGAATACAACAGAATCACGTATAAACCAGTACAAACTGAACCCTGAATACAACAGAATCAAGTATAAACCAGTACAAACTGAACCCTGAATACAACAGAATCATGTATAAACCAGTACAAACTGAACCCTGAATACAACAGAATCATGTATAAATCAGAACAAACTGAACCCTGAATACAACAGAATCATGTATAAACCAGCACAAACTGAACCCTGAATACAACAGAATCATGTATAAACCAGTACAAACTGAACCCTGAATACAACAGAATCATGTATAAACCAGTACAAACTGAACCCTGAATACAACAGAATCATGTATAAACCAGTACAAACTGAACCCTGAATACAACAGAATCATGTATAAACCAGTACAAACTGAACCCTGAATACAACAGAATCATGTATAAACCAGTACAAACTGAACCCTGAATACAAAAGAATCATGTATAAATCCAACTTAAAATAAAGTCCCATTGTAGGAAATCCTTGTTAAAATAATCTGCTTAAACCGAAAACCTGTCTATTCCAAAAACAAAAGTTGGCCCAAGGAGGTTTTGCTTAGACTGGTTTCACTTTATTTAAAGTTATAGGGCCATTCACTAAGAATTAAATACTTTTTTTTGTGCTAAAGACATTTAATATATAGTGTAGTAGAGCTTCATTATAACATTTGTATTTGTTAGCTTTAATACAACTTCTTATGGAAGAGAAAGTGAATTATCTGGGGACCATTCTATGTTCAAAAAGGAAACATTATTTGTTCACCTTACAGTAGAAAATTATGTGGCTCAAGTCATTTGAACATGGACTAAATAGGAGATTCATATTGTTTTTATTTTTTTCATGTTGTGCAAATCATACATCTATACTGGATCTGGGTATTAACGTGACTGAACTATAAACTAAATCATCTTGAATTGGAAAGGTACAAAGTATTTCAAAATAAATCATCCCATATCTGGCTACTTCAAAAACAACCTTAATCTTAATGACAAGATCACACATGCTGATATTTTTAATGTAAACATTCACAACCTGTTTGAAAGAGTAAAAATCTGCAGTCTGAGTAGTACATTGTGTTGTTAGCATTTATTAATCTTATTAGTGTGTTATTTTTAGATATAGATTTATTATGTAATAATTTATATTTCTTACGAGTCCCCTAAATTTCAGCCAATAGAGTTTGTCATGCATAATGGTTAGCAGGAATGGACTTTACAACTAGAGGCTCAGTAGGCTGAGCCTGTATCGCTCACCTTTCATTCTGCTTTGAGGAAACTTAATACAGAGCCTTCCATACATGTAGATGCTTCCTACCAAGTTTCGGTTCATATGGCTAAGCAGTTTCAAAGGAGAAGATTTTTTAGAAATCGACCAATCAAAAACAAGAATTGCATGTGGTGGCCATGTTTGCTAACCGATCGGGACAAAATGAGCAATCTTCATAGAGGGCATTCCATAGATGCTTCCTACCAAGTTTTGGTGGTAGCCATGTTTGCTAACTGATCGGGATGAAATGAGCAATCTTCATAGAGGACATTCCATAGATGATTCCTATCAAGTTTCGGTGGTAGTCATGTTTGTTAACTGATCGGGACGAAATGAGCATTCTTCATAGAGGACATTCCATAGATGCTTCCTACCAAGTTTCGGTTCATTTGGCCAAGCGGTTTCAGAGGAGAAGATTTTTTTTAAATCAGCCAATCAGAAACAAGAATTGCCTGTGGTGGCCATGTTTGGTAATGGATCATAACAAAATGTGCACTCTTTAGAGAGGACCTTCTATAGATGCGTCCTACCAAGTTTCAGTTCATTTGGCTGAGGGTTTTCAGAGGAGAAGATTACAATGTGAAAAGTAAACGGATGACAGATGACGGACACCAAGAGATGGCAAAAGCTCATGTTGTCTTTGGCAAGGTTTGCTCAAAAGAATATTAAAATGTGACTACCTACTTGTAATGTATAGAATAAACATGTTACACTATATCAGCATTAGTTAATTTCTAAGGGAGATAATGGCAAGAGTTATCTTTCTTTTAACAGAGGAGAATTTTTTTTAGAAATCAACCAATCAGAAACAAGAATTGCCTGTGGTGGCCATGCTTGTTAAAAGATCGGGACAAAATGAGCAATCTTTATAGAGGACCTTCCATAGATGCTTCCTACCAAGTTTCGGTTCATTTGGCCAAGCGGTTTCAGAGGAGAAGATTTTAAAAACTCAGCCAATCAGAAACAAGAATTGCCTGTGGTGGCCATGTTTGTTAATGGATCGGGACAAAATGTGCAATCTTTAGAGAGGACCTTCTATAGATGATTAATACCAAGTTTCAGTTCATTTGGCTGAGGGGTTTCAGAGGAGAAGATTAAAATGTGAAAAGTTAACGGACGACGGACGCCAAGTGATGGCAAAAGCTCACATTCCCTTTGGTAAGGTGAGCTAAAAAAGAAGTAACTCACCAGGTTTTACAAGATCTCCACATCCTTCTACAGTACATCTAGGCACCTCTGATTTCATTATTCTCTCTGAGAAATGCAAAATAAACTTGGTATACTAAGACTAAAGAATACAAAATATTATGTATGTCTAAATAGATTAAAAAGTGTTCATCATATGATTAGTAAGTTTTACAGTCCTTAAATGATTACTGTACACCAGAATCATGATTACAGTACAACAGAATCATGATTACAGTACACCAGAATCATGATTAATGTACACCAGAATTGTGATTACAGTACAACAGAATCATGATTACAGTACACCATAATCATGATTACTGTACACCAGAATTGTGATTACTGTACACCAGAATGATGATTACAGTACAACAGAATCATGATTACTGTACACCAGAATCATGTTTACAGTACAACAAAATCACGATTACAGTACAACAGAATCATGATTACTGTACATCAGAATTGTGATTACAGTACAACAGAATCATGATTACAGTATACCAGAATCTTGATTATAGAGAATCATGATTACAGTATACCAGAATCTTGATTATAGCACTCCAGAATCATGATTACAGTATACCAGAATCTTGATTATAGTACACCAGCAACATGATCACTGTACACCAGAATCAATAACTATTGTCTGACCAGTTAATACTGTAGGGACAGTAGGGTAATTGAAAGTTTCTAGCTATAAGGTTCTTAGAATTATTCCCCTTATTTGGTCATAGGCAAAAAACAAGGTATGATGAAGGCTGTGTTTGTTCCTCAATTTTGACAGAAATGAAATTGGATAATTTTTTAGGGCAAAACCTTATATTCAGGATTCAATTACTCAGAAACGTGTGATTTATTAAATTCTATGCCATGTGTGATGTCATAAAATAACCATTTATTCACAGCTTCCCCATAAACTTATAAAAATGTGGCAAACTTTGAAAGGTTTTTAGATTCAGAAACATGGATATCAAGAGAGAACAAATTAGATAATTTTACAGTCTAAGTGTTATTCCTTACGCTCGATCTTTCCAAGAAAGCGTCATTTATCTCACAAATTCTTAATTAAGTACATTTTATCAATTAATTTTGAAAAAAGCATATAATATGTTCAATAGGAAGATTGTTTATAATTTCTATACATTGTATCAGGGCTGTCTTAACAGCATTATAGGCCCCCGGGGCAAAGCAGTGCACTGGGGCCCCTAGCTACACAACCACTGACAGGAATAAAAATGTAAATGGCGATAAAATTAATCATATTTTTATTGCATTGCTACTTCCAATAAAATCAGTGTTTAAACGTTAAAAACGTGCTGTACACAACATACATAGATTAGCATGGGGCACTATGCTCATGGGCCCCTAGGCAACTTCCCAGTGTGCCCATGCGTGACAACACTGCATTGTATATCTATTAAGATTAGTCTAATTGGTGTAATATCACCTGTGCTCACTTTTGGGGACCAATTTAATCATGATTACCTCCCTTTTATATATTCATCTTTTTTTAAAATAGTGGAATACAAAATAAAAGCATTAGTGTTATACCTTTCATCCAGTCTTGAGTATACCTTGTTTTACATTCATCATTTAAACAATGTCCTGTTCTGAAGTGACCATGGGCTTCTACACACATCTCTGGGTCTAATCCTGCTATAGTCTCTAATGTATCTATATTCTAAAAATTAAAGAGGGTTAGAGTTATGGCGCTTAACCCACTTTCAACAATATTTCAGCTATATCGTGGTGGTCAGTTTTATTGATGGAAGAAACCGGGGTACCCGGGAGAAAACCACCCATCTGTCCAGAGTCACTGACAAACTTTATCACATAATGTTATATCGAGTACACCTCGCCATGAGCAAGATTCGACCTCATAACTTTAGTTGTGATAGGCACTGATTGCACAGGTAGTTGTAAATCCAACTACCATTCGATCACGACAACGACTGCCCCCTAAAAAAATATAAAAGAAAAGTTTTTTTTTTCAAACTATAAGTCATAACTTTTCTACTTTATAAAAGAACAGCCTTTCACATTGTGAGTACTAAGAGAAGTTGGCAAATTAGACCTCTAGTCCACTTAGGAGTTTAGTCAGAAAAATCATCTCCAGTAACCCATAGCTGTTTATATTCCTCCTCATGTCAGTTTATAGAGAAAAATATGGTAATCACAAAATAATATGTCTTTGAGATTTCTTTATTACATCATAACTCTTCATTCACTTAGATATGGGTTTTTTTTATTTTGAGGTTTGACATTAGTTCTGAATAGAGAAATACCTCCCACCCCACCCCTGTTACTTAATTACTTCAATATATTTTTCATCATAGATTCATAACTAGGAACAAGAGAACTTAATATATTATTAGGGTTAGGGTTATGGTGTTTAACACCACTCTCAATAATATTTCAGCTGTATCGTAGCAGTCAGCTTTATTTGTGGAGGAAACCTCAGTACCCAGAGAAAACCTACAATCTATTGCAAGTCACTGACAAACTTTATCACATTATGTTGTATTGAGTACACCATGAGCAGGATTCGAACTCACAATTTTAGTGATGGTAGGCACTGATTGCATAGGTAGCTGTTAATCCATTTTTTTTTAAGAAAATATATACAGTCAAACCTGTCAATCCGCTCACCTCTATTAAACAGTCACCTTTATTAAACAGTCACCTTTATTAAACAGTCACCTCTATTAAACAGTCACCTCTATTAAACAGTCACCTCTATTAAACAGTCACCTCTATTAAACAGTCACCTTTATTAAACAGTCACCTCTATTAAGCAGTCACCTCTATTAAACAGTCATCTCTATTAAACAATCACCTTTATTAAACAGTCACCTCTATTAAACAGTCACCTCTATTAAACAGTCACCTCTATTAAACAGTCACCTTTATTAAACAGTCACCTCTATTAAACAGTCACCTTTATTAAACAGTCACCTCTATTAAGCAGTCACCTCTATTAAACAGTCATCTCTATTAAACAATCACCTTTATTAAACAGTCACCTCTATTAAACAGTCACCTTTATTAAATTCATCTTTTTCTTGTCCTGTCATAGAAAATTTCATATGAATTGAACTTCTTTTAAGAGGTCACCTGTCTTAGAGGACCCCTTTTTCTTTGTCCTTAAGTTGACCTCTTAATACAGGTTTGACTGTACAATAATTACATTACTTCCGTTTTTCATTGAAATGTTACAATATGATTGTTTATGAAGTGGTCACATGATTATAAAAGAGATGTTTTACATCCCAATAAAACTCAAACCCGAACTCGCATGTGCCTCCATGACGACGACAGATGTAAACAATCAATGGCGTAGTAATTTCCAACAGCAAATAATCTAACACAAATAAAATTCACAACGAAAAATTCAACTACATGTATATTAAATTTTGGTGTGATTTAAATGTAATTATAAGAATTGAATGCATTTTTTTGTAGTTTTATAGGCGTGTAAAAGCGTGGACCGAGGCACATTTTTTGTATACCGGTAGCGCTTCATACAAAATGTGCTTCGGTCCACGCTTTTACATGCCAATAAAACTACAAAAAAATGCATTTAATTCTTAATTGAACTACTATTATACTGACCTGTGTATAATGTCTGAGTAAAATACCTTTCTCCTGTAGTAATCTAATAAAATAGTGGCATAGTGTTGGCTGAAAATAAAGAGGAAATGGCTTAATAACATAATAAAGTCTCCTGTAGTAATCTAATAAAATAGTGGCATAGCGTTGGCTGAAAATAAAGAGGAAATGGCTTAATAATATAATAAAGTCTCCTGTAGTAATCTAATAAAATAGTGGCATAGCGTTGGCTGAAAATAAAGAGGAAATGGCTTAATAACATAATAAAGTCTCCTGTAGTAATCTAATAAAATAGTGGCATAACGTTGGCTGAAAATAAAGAGGAAATGGCTTAATAACATAATAAAGTCTCCTGTAGTAATCTAATAAAATAGTGGCATAACGTTGGCTGAAAATAATAAGGAAATGGCTTAATAACATAATAAAGTCTCCTGTAGTAATCTAATAAAATAGTGGCATAGTGTTGGCTGAAAATAAAGAGGAAATGGCTTAATAACATAATAAAGTCTCCTGTAGTAATATATATAATAGTGGCATAGCATTGGCTGAAAATAAAGAGGAAATGGCTTAATAACATAATAAAGTCTCCTGTAGTAATCTAATAAAATAGTGGCATAACGTTGGCTGAAAATAAAGAGGAAATGGCTTAATAACATAATAAAGTCTCCTGTAGTAATCTAATAAAATAGTGGCATAGTGTTGGCTGAAAATAAAGAGGAAATGGCTTAATAACATAATAAAGTCTCCTGTAGTAATCTAATAAAATAGCAGCATAACGTTGGCTGAAAATAAAGAGGAAATGGCTTAATAACATAATAAAGTCTCCTGTAGTAATCTAATAAAATAGTGGCATAGTGTTGGCTGAAAATAAAGAGGAAATGGCTTAATAACATAATAAAGTCTCCTGTAGTAATCTAATAAAATAGTGGCATAGTGTTGGCTGAAAATAAAGAGGAAATGGCTTAATAACATAATAAAGTCTCCTGTAGTAATCTAATAAAATAGTGGCATAACGTTGGCTGAAAATAAAGAGGAAATGGCTTAATAACATAATAAAGTCTCCTGTAGTAATATATATAATAGTGGCATAGCATTGGCTGAAAATAAAGAGGAAATGGCTTAATAACATAATAAAGTCTCCTGTAGTAATCTAATAAAATAGTGGCATAACGTTGGCTGAAAATAAAGAGGAAATGGCTTAATAACATAATAAAGTCTCCTGTAGTAATCTAATAAAATAGTGGCATAGTGTTGGCTGAAAATAAAGAGGAAATGGTTTAATAACATAATAAAGTCTCCTGTAGTAATCTAATAAAATAGTGGCATAACGTTGGCTGAAAATAAAGAGGAAATGGCTTAATAACATAATAAAGTCTCCTGTAGTAATCTAATAAAATAGTGGCATAGTGTTGGCTGAAAATAAAGAGGAAGTGGCTTAATAACATAATAAAGTCTCCTGTAGTAATCTAATAAAATAGTGGCATAGCGTTGGCTGAAAATAAAGAGGAAATGGCTTAATAACATAATAAAGTCTCCTGTATTAATCTAATAAAATAGTGGCATAGTGTTGGCTGAAAATAAAGAGGAAGTGGCTTAATAACATAATAAAGTCTCCTGTAGTAATCTAATAAAATAGTGGCATAGAGTTGGCTGAAAATAAAGAGGAAATGGCTTAATAACATAATAAAGTCTCCTGTAGTAATCTAATAAAATAGTGGCATAGTGTTGGCTGAAAATAAAGAGGAAATGGCTTAATAACATAATAAAGTCTCCTGTAGTAATCTAATAAAATAGTGGCATAACGTTGGCTGAAAATAAAGTAGAAATGGCTTAATAACATAATAAAGTCTCCTGTAGTAATATATATAATAGTGGCATAGCATTGGCTGAAAATAAAGAGGAAATGGCTTAATAACATAATAAAGTCTCCTGTAGTAATCTAATAAAATAGTGGCATAGTGTTGGCTGAAAATAAAGAGGAAATGGCTTAATAACATAATAAAGTCTCCTGTAGTAATCTAATAAAATAGTGGCATAGTGTTGGCTGAAAATAAAGAGGAAATGGCTTAATAACATAATAAAATCTCCTGTAGTAATCTAATAAAATAGTGGCATAGTTTTGGCTGAAAATAAAGAGGAAATGGCTTAATAACATAATAAAGTCTCCTGTAGTAATCTAATAAAATAGTGGCATAGCATTGGTTGAAAATAAAGAGGAAGTGCTTTAATAACACAATAAAGTAGTATATCAATATAAAAAATTGTATGAAACAAGTAGATTATACTGTTTGTATAAACAACTTCTTGCAATAAAAATCTTAAAATTAAAGTAACCAAACATATGAATACTTTACAAGGAAAGTGACAGCCAACTTGAAAAATCCTTGAAAAATCTTATTCATAATAACTATGACTTAGCAACTATAGTTCACACTTTGAGGCAGCTTTACTTTGCTAAAAATATAGAAAATCTGCTGGTAGAACTAGTACCGGTAGGTCAAACTATCAATTAAACTACAACATTTATATTGAAGTCCATATTAAATTACTATTTTTTATGTTCAATATTTGATTCCAACAAAATGATGACCTACATTATATTTTTTAAGATGTTCAATATTGATGACTAATTGATATTAAAAATCTGTTAGAAGTATCAATTATGATTTTGTCTAAAGAGGAATAGTCTTCAACCAACAGATTCTACCCTCCTAACTAGTAGTCAGTTAACTATAGGCATTCATTAACCTTCAACCAACAGATTCTCCTAACTAGTAGTCAGTTAACTACGGCATTCATTAACCTTCAACCAACAGATTCTTATAACTAGTAGTCAGTTAACGGGCATTCATTAACCTTCAACCAACAGATTCTCCTAACTAGTAGTCAGTTAACTACGGCATTCATTAACCTTCAACCAACAGATTCTCCTAACTAGTAGTCAGTTAACGGGCATTCATTAACCTTCAACCAACAGATTCTCCTAACTAGTAGTCAGTTAACTACGGGCATTCATTAACCTTCAACCATCAGATTCTCCTAACTAGTAGTCAGTTAACTACGGCATTCATTAACCTTCAACCAACAGATTCTCCTAACTAGTAGTCAGTTAACTACGGCATTCATTAACCTTCAACCAACAGATTCTTCTAACTAGTAGTCAGTTAACGGGCATTCATTAACCCTGCAACTGTCCATGTTCATGTTGTCACTCATTTTTGTGATAGTATGTGGTCTTTTTGAGTGGAAGCAAATCTGTACAGGTATTTTCTCGTTTGTTTATACATGTATTGTCGTTGGAGATCCAGTTATCAAGAGATGAGGGTTTGGAACAGGGGTAGAAATTAAGCAAAAATTGCAACTAGCCAGTAGGACTAGTAGATATAAAAATCAACTAGCCCCCCAGATATTCTACTAGCCCGACCATCATGGGGACAATTACTAAAAATTATATAATAATTATTTTATTTGAAAAAATTATAATGAAGAAAGAATGTCAGTATTGTCATCACTTGAAACATCATCATCACCAGTGTCACCATCATCCTGTCGGAAGAAGCATATTGTATGCAAACTGAACATATCATTCGGTCTATTTCACTGTTGTGAACTAACCAGTTGCGGTTTTTCTGCCAGCTTGTTTTTCTTTTTCTTTTGACCTGATCATACATCCTTTTTCTCTCCAATTTTTCATTATAGTCTGGTTGCTCTACGCCGGTAATGTGTCGCCACATTTCTTGAACCTTAGATTATGTTGTTAAGAACGGTCACTGAGTTACCCGGATTATCAAGTAATTTGATCAATTCGCATACCACCCTTTAGGATCTAATTGCTATCGAGGGAATTCCAACAGGTAATTTGTGTACAGCGTAAACAAACACAGTAATATGAATGACTAATTATGATTTTCAATTATGTCATTAAAATTAATGAAGTGGAAACAATAATTGACAATTGGAAATTTTAACTAGCCCATCAGACTAGCTTGTAAGAGAGTTCTTCTAGCCCGACGCTGATCTTACTAGCCTCGGGCTAGCGGACTAGCATTAATTTCGTGCTCTGGTTTGGAACCTATTAACCATTTTAAGTTCATCACATTTTTTGTGCCTGTTCCAAGTCAGGAGGACCTGGACTTCTAATGTCAAATGCTGTGGTCTTTCTTTGCATTCAGCGAGTTAAGGTGAGAGGTCATTGTTCATTTTGTTGATATTGGTGGCATTGCTGTTTAAACTTTTTTTTCATAATTATACCAGAAAATTCATTAAAAAAATAAACACCTTGACAGAAATAGCATATCTTTATACAAGTAAAATTTTTAATCTATTTTCAATCATTTCAGAAAAATAAATAAATCTGTATATATTCATATTTGGTATTTCATTTGATCAATTAACATGTAGATCTTAGCATACATGTAGATAGGTAGAAGAAGGATTAGGGTTATGGCATTTAATGCCACTTAAAATAATATTTCCATAATATCATGGCAGTCAGTCACTGATCTTCTGCAGGTAACTGACAAACTCAATCACATTAATTTGTGTACAACTTGCCTTTTGTGTGGGAACTAAACTAATGACACCAAATTGCTTTGCTTAGGAGCCAAGCTTACAAGAGATCAACGAAACATGTGTGGGAGTCAAACTCATAAGAGACCAACTCACCCTGTATGGGAGCCAAAATCATAAGAGACCACCTGGCCATGTATTGAAACCATACTTATATGAGACCACCTGGCCATGTGTGGGGACCATACTTATATGAGACCACCTGGTCGTGTGTGGGGACCATACTTATAATAGACACATGGCCATGTGTTGGAACCATACTTATATGAGACCACCTGGCCATGTGTGGGACCATACTTATAAGAGACACCTGGCCATGTGTTGGAACCATACTTATATGAGACAACCTGGCCATGTGTGGGGATCATACTTATAATAGACACATGGCCATGTGTTGGAACCATACTTATATGAAACCACCTGGTCATGTGTGGGGACCATACTTATAAGAGACACGTGTCCATGTGTTGGAACCATACTTATATGAGACCACCTGGCCATGTGTGGGGACCATACTTATAAGAGACACTTGTCCATGTGTTGGAACCATACTTATATGAGACCACCTGGCCAAGTGGGGATCATACTTATAATAGACACATGGCCATGTGTTGGAACCATACTTATATGAGACCACCTGGCCATGTGTGGGGATCATACTTATAATAGACACATGGCCATGTGTTGGAACCATACTTATATGAGACCACCTGGCCATGTGTGGGGATCATACTTATAATAGACACATGGTCATGTGTTGGAACCATACTTATAAGAGACCAACTCGCCATGTGTGGGAACCCAGATCATAAGAGGTACACAACTTCAATAAACACTATATCTTATGCTATTTTTACAAGACATTTTTTATTAGAACTACATATAAAAGGTTGACAAACTTTTAACATAAATTTATATTTTACAAATGTATCTTACTAATATTACATTAGTGCTAATGATCTTTTACTTGTGTGGTTGTTTGTATCAATAAATAGTTTACCTTGAATATACCTGGCCATAATTCTCTTGCCAACATACAGAATGGTTCTGGATTTTCCTACAACAAGAACAAAACATGACAAATACATATGTCGAAAATATCAAATATCAGAGATGGTCTTTTATTGAATTTAATGACTAGGTTATTCCTTATGCCATGTAAAGACCTGCACACAGACATTTTATATACATGTGGCATTAAAGAGAAAGTCTGTGTCTATATCAAGACACATTTCATTAAACAATATGCAAACAATAGTTACAAAATACAGTCTATAAGTTAAACAATGTGAAATTATATTAAAAATTAATAAAAAAAAAATCCATAATAATCCCATTCTCATTTTCATTACTAGTATATTCATAAACATCCTGCCTGGTATTATATTTATTTGGTAAAATATGTTAGAAGAGTTATCTCCAGAAAAATATGATAGTTGTTTATTTTGATACAAGGAAGGACAATGATATAACAATATATAAGAAGATAAATAAGGACAGACAACTCTTTACCATCATAAGTGTAAGTTATATATCAGATTTGACCAGCACATATAGCAGACGTCCCTTTTTCATAAATTGTACTGTAGGTAACTACCGGTATTCTTAGATCTTGATGATTCCATTGAGGTGGGGTCTCCTCTAATACATTTTTTTAATTTAAATACATAATGCACATAATTGTATTTACCCTGAAATAGTCCAGTGCAAAGATAGCCATTGGGTCAGGCAAGTTATATTTCTGTAAATTGCTATATAATCCTGTCTCTGGAGATCTAAAATCAGGAATTCCAGCCGCTGAAATATATAAATCATTGTTTCTATAACCTAGAGTTTGTTCTGTAACTGATCTGCATTCAGTAGTTTCCATAACATCACTAAATCTTTCCTCTTAGAACAGATTGAACACATTATGAAATATACAATCTGACTAACCGATACAGCATTCCTCGTCGATTACCCATGAGTAATGGTGTCTCGTTATCTTAAGTTGCAAGGAATTCCTGTTATTTTTAAAAAGCTGTGATGTGATAGGCTGTAAAACAGTCAGTCGGAACTAATCAAAATATTTCAAAATAACTGATAATTCATGACTACAAGGATTTTTTGGTCGGTTGACCCACAGGTGGTGAGTAGATAGTATCGGAGTGTGAATAGCTGTGGGTTACTAACGAGTGGATAGTATCGGAGTGTGATTAGCCGTGGGTTACTAAATAGTGGATAGTATCAGAGTGTGATTAGCCACAGGTTACTAACGAGTGGATAGTATTGGAGTGTGATTAGCCGTGGGTTACTAACGAGTGGATAGTATTAGAGTGTGATTAGCCACAGGTTACTAACGAGTGGATAGTATCAGAGAGTGATTAGCCGTGGGTTACTAAATAGTGGATAGTATCAGAGTGTGATTAGCCACGGGTTACTAAATAGTGGATAGTATCAGAGTGTGATTAGCCACGGGTTACTAAATAGTGGATAGTATCAGAGTGTGATTAGCCACGGGTTACTAAATAGTGGATAGTATCAGAGTGTGATTAGCCACGGGTTACTAACGAGTGGATAGTATCGGAGTGTGATTAGCTGTGGGTTACTAATGAGTGGATAGTATCAGAGTGTGATTAGCCACGGGTTACTAAATAGTGGATAGTATCAGAGTTTGATTAGCCGTGGGTTACTAACGAGTGGATAGTATCAGAGTGTGATTAGCCATGGGTTACTAAAGAGTGGATAGTATCGGAGTGTGAATAGCTGTGGGTTACTAACGAGTGGATAGTATCGGAGTGTGATTAGCCGTGGGTTACTAACGAGTGGATAGTATCAGAGTGTGATTAGCCACGGGTTACTAAATAGTGGATAGTATCAGAGTCTGATTAGCCGTGGGTTACTAACGAGTGGATAGTATCGGAGTGTGATTAGCCGTGGGTTACTAACGAGTGGATAGTATCAGAGTGTGATTAGCCACGGGTTACTAAAGAGTGGATAGTATCGGAGTGTGAATAGCCGTGGGTTACTAACGAGTGGATAGTATCGGAGTGTGATTAGCCGTGGGTTACTAATGAGTGGAGAGTATCAGAGTGTGATCAGCCATGGGTTACTGATGAGTGGATAGTATCGGATTGTGATCAGCCATTGATTACTGATGAGTAGATAATATTGGATTGTGATCAGCCGTGGGTTACTGATGAGTGGATAGTATTGGATTGTGATCAGCCGTGGGTTCCTGGTTAGTGGAGAGTATCAGAGTGTGATCAGCCGTGGGTTGCTGAAGAGTGGAGAGTATCGGAGTGTGATTAGCAAGGGTTACTAACAAGTAGATAGTATCAGAGTGTGATCCACCGTGTGTTACTGATGAGTGGATAGTATCGAAGTGCGATTAGCCCTGGGTATCAAATGAGTGGATAGTATCGGAGTGTGATCAGCCCTGGGTAACAAATGAGTGGATAGTATCGGAGTGTGATCAGCCCTGGGTTACTGATAAGTGGAGAGTATCAGAGTGTGATCCACCATGTGTTACTGATGAGTGGATAGTATCGGAGTGTGATCAGCCCTGGGTAACAAATGAGTGGAGAGTATCGGAGTGTGATCAGCCATGAGTTACTGATAAGTGGAGAGTATCGGAGTGTGATACAGGTAAGTCGTGGGTCACTGACGATGGTTCCTACCATTATACCACTTGTCTACTAGATAGTATTGTAGTGAGATCAGCCATGGGTAATTGACGATGGTTATATCACTTGTTTTCTGTATCCACCTAATGCTCTACTATACAATACTTACATGTAGATATTCCAGCTCCTGCCATGGTGATTATATTGGTAGCTTTTTTGTCTTTGATGTATTTAATAATTCCATTAAAGTCAACAGAATCTAACAATGTTTCAAACTTTGGTTCCTCCTTCAGTCCTAGAGATATGGCAAACGCATCAAATAGAGCTAAAACAGAAAAGACATTCACAAAAATAATACTCATTTCAAAGTTGCTATCTCATACAGAAGATTTCTATGTTATTTAATGGTGTGTGTTATAATCTCTCTATATGTATGTGGTACTGTTGACGTACCCAAACATCACAAATGTTCCAACTCTATGGGGTTAGGGTTATGGTGTTTAATGCCACTTTCAACAATATATCTGCTATATCGTGGCGGTCAGTTTTATTGGTGGAGGAAACCGAAGTACCCGGAGAAAACCACTGACCTGTCGCAAGTCACTGACAAACTTTTTCATATAATGTTGTATCGAGTACACCTCGTCATGAACAGGATTCAAACTCACAACTTTACTAATTGCACAGGTAGTTGTAAATCCAACTACCATATGATCACATCCATGACTGCCCCTCCAAATCTATGGAGAACACATAGAGGTAATACTGATAGTATTAGCAGACCAATTACATCAGACATGTTCTAATTATATGGAGAACACAAGTTTGAGGTAATACCAGTATATTTAACAATGTACCCAGTTTGTGAGAGATGTTCCAATTATATGGAGAACACAAGTTTGTGATACTATCAGTACATTTATTAATGTACCCAGTACCCACATCCTGGCAGCAGTAATATTATCATATTTATAGCTTCCACTGAATTCGGTATAATTCATGGATACCTGAGTTTTTGGTGGTTTGAGGAAAAATTGCAAATTGATGGATACAAAAACTTCTGGATCCCCATCTAGAAAACAAAAACAATTCACAAATATGTAATGAATTCTGAATATTGTGGTTTGATACATCCCATGAATGATGATGTACACAAACATTCATGAATGATGATGTACACAAACATTCATGATGATGTACTCAAAGGTTTAAAACTTTCATAACTTATACATACCTACTGTAGATTATAAAATTGTTTTGTAACTTATAAGTACCTGGTTTTGCAACTTATACATACCTACTGTCGATTATAAAATTGCTTTGTAACTTATAAGTACCTGGTTTTGTAACTTATACATACCTACTGTAGATTATAAAATTGTTTTGTAACTTATAAGTACCTGGTTTTGTAACTTATACGTACCTGGTTTTGTAACTTATACGTACCTGGTTTTGTAACTTATACGTACCTGGTTTTGTAACTTATACGTACCTGGTTTTGTAACTTATACGTACCTCCTTTATTTGCTTCTTCCTAAAAATAAAAGAAACTTAAATAAATACATAATATCTGTGAGGGAGTAGAATTATAGAAATGATATTGTTATAGTTTTGACAGTATTATCTATCTGTGAGGGAGTAGAATTATAGAAATGATATTGTTATAGTTTTGACACTATTATCTATCTGTGAGGGAGTAGAATTATAGAAATGATCTTGTAATAGTTTTGACAGTATTATCTGTCTGTGAGGGAGTAGAATTATAGAAATGATATTGTTATAGTTTTGACAGTATTATCTGTCTGTGAGGGAGTAGAATTATAGAAATGATATTGTTATAGTTTTGACAGTATTATCTGTCTGTGAGGGAGTAGAATTATAGAAATGATATTTTTATAGTTTTGGCAATATTATCTGTCTGTGAGGGAGTAGAATAATAGAAATGATATTGTTATAGTTTTGCCAGTATTAATTATCTGTCTGTGAGCGAGTAGAATTATAGAAATGATATTATTATAGTTTTGACAGTATTATCTCTCTGTGAGGGAGTAGAATTATAGAAATGATCTTGCTATAGTTTTGACAGTATTATCTGTCTGTGAGGGAGTAGAATTATAGAAATGATATTGTTATAGTTTTGACAGTATTATCTGTCTGTGAGGGAGTAGAATTATAGAAATGATATTGTTATAGTTTTGACAGTATTATCTGTCTGTGAGGGAGTAGAATTATAGAAATGATCTTGTTATAGTTTTGACAGTATTATCTCTCTGTGAGGGAGTAGAATTATAGAAATGATATTGTTATAGTTTTGACAGTAATATCTATCTGTGAGGGAGTAGAATTATAGAAATGATCTTGTTATAGTTTTGACAGTATTATCTGTCTGTGAGGGAGTAGAATTATAGAAATGATATTTTTATAGTTTTGGCAGTATTATCTCTCTGTGAGGGAGTAGAATAATAGAAATGATATTGTTATAGTTTTGACAGTATTATCTGTCTGTGAGGGAGAAGAATTATAGAAATGATATTGTTATAGTTTTGACAGTATTATCTGTCTGTGAGGGAGAAGAATTATAGAAATGATATTATTATAGTTTTGACAGTATTATCTGTCTGTGAGGGAGTAGAATTATAGAAATGATATTGTTATAGTTTTGACAGTATTATCTCTCTGTGAGGGAGAAGAATTATAGAAATGATATTGTTATAGTTTTGACAGTATTATCTGTCTGTGAGGGAGAAGAATTATAGAAATGATATTATTATAGTTTTGACAGTATTATCTCTCTGTGAGTGAGTAGAATTATAGAAATGATATTATTATAGTTTTGACAGTATTATCTGTCTGTGAGGGAGTAGAATTATAGAAATGGTCTTGTCATAATTTTGGCAGTATTATCTGGCATATTTGAAAGACTCATTGATTTATTGAAGCTCTTGTTTTATTTGAACTCAGTAACTGTTGTTTTTGTGTACTCATTAGTAACCATTGTTTTACTTGTACTCAGTAACTGTTGGTTTATTTGCACTTAATAACAGTTGTTTTATGTGTACTTAGTAACTGTTGTTTTATTTGTACTCAGTAGTCATTGTTTTATTTGTACTCAGTAGTTGTTGTTTTATTTGTACTCAGTGGTTGTTGTTTTATTTGTACTCAGTAGTTGTTATTTTATTTGTACTCAGTAGTTGTTGTTTTATTTGTACTCAGTAGTTGTTGTTTTATTTGTACTCTGTGGTTGTTGCTTTATTTGTACTCAGTGGTTGTTGTTTTATTTGTACTCAGTGGTTGTTTTATTTGTAATCAGTAGTTGTTGTTTTATTTGTTCTCAGTGGTTGTTGTTTTATTTGTAATCAGTAGTTGTTGTTTTATTTGTACTCAGTGGTTGTTGTTTCATTTCAATGGTTGTTTTTATTTGTACTCTGGTTGTTATTTTATTTGTACTCAGTGGTTGTTGTTTTATTTGTACTCAGTAGTTGTTGTTTTATTTGTACTCAGTAGTTGTTGTTTTATTTGTACTCAGTGGTTGTTGTTTTATTTGTACTCAGTGGTTGTTGTTTTATTTGTACTCAGTGGTTGTTGTTTTATTTGTACTCAGTACTTGTTTTATTTGTACTCAGTAGTTGTTGTTTTATTTGTACTCAGTGGTTGTTGTTTTATTTGTTCTCAGTGGCTGTTGTTTTATTTGTTCTCGGTGGTTGTTGTTTTATTTGTACTCAGTGGTTGTTGTTTTATTTGTTCTCGGTGGATGTTGTTTTATTTGTTCTCAGTGGTTGTTGTTTTATTTGTACTCAGTGGTTGTTGTTTTATTTGTTCTCAGTGGATGTTGTTTTATTTGTACTCAGTAGTTGTTTTATTTGAACTCGGTGGTAGTTGTTTTATTTGTTCTCAGTGGATGTTGTTTTATTTGTTCTCAGTGGTTGTTGTTTTATTTGTACCCAGTGGTTGTTGTTTTATTTGTTCTCGGTGGATGTTGTTTTATTTGTTCTCAGTGGTTGTTTTATTTGTTCTCAGTGGATGTTGTTTTATTTGTACTCAGTAGTTGTTTTATTTGAACTCAGTGGTAGTTGTTTTATTTGTTCTCAGTGGATGTTGTTTTATTTGTACTCAGTAGTTGTTTTATTTGTTCTCAGTGGTTGTTGTTTTATTTGTACTCAGTGATTGTTGTTTTATTTGTTCTCAGTGGCTGTTGTTTTATTTGTTCTCAGTGGTTGTTGTTTTATTTGTTCTCAGTGGTTGTTGTTTTATTTGTACTCAGTGGTTGTTGTTTTATTTGTTCTCAGTGGTTTTTGTTTTATTTGTAATCAGTAGTTGTTGTTTTATTTGTACTCAGTGGTTTGTTGTTTTATTTGTTCTCAGTGGCTGTTGTTTTATTTGTACTCAGTGGTAGTTGTTTTAATTGTTCTCAGTGGTTGTTGTTTTATTTGTACTCAGTGGTTGTTGTTTTATTTGTTCTCAGTGGTTGTTGTTTTATTTGTAATCAGTAGTTGTTGTTTTATTTGTACTCAGTGGTTTGTTGTTTTATTTGTACTCAGTGGTTGTTGTTTCATTTCAATGGTTGTTGTTTTTATTTGTACTCAGTAGTTGTTGTTTTATTTGTACTCAGTAGTTGTTGTTTTATTTGTATTCAGTAGTTGTTGTTTTATTTGTACTCTGTAGTTGTTGTTTTATTTGTACTCAGTGGTTGTTGTTTTATTTGTACTCAGTGGTTGTTGTTTTATTTGTACTGTGGTTGTTGTTTTATTTGTACTCAGTGGTTGTTGTTTTATTTGTACTCAGTGGTTGTTGTTTTATTTGTACTCAATGGTTGTTGTTTTATTTGTAATCAGTAGTTGTTGTTTTATTTGTACTCAGTGGTTGTTGTTTCATTTCAATGGTTGTTTTTATTTGTACTCTGGTTGTTATTTTATTTGTACTCAGTGGTTGTTGTTTTATTTGTACTCAGTAGTTGTTGTTTTATTTGTACTCAGTGGTTGTTGTTTTATTTGTACTCAGTGGTTGTTGTTTTATTTGTACTCAGTGGTTGTTGTTTTATTTGTACTCAGTGGTTGTTGTTTTATTTGTACTCAGTAGTTGTTTTATTTGTACTCAGTAGTTGTTGTTTTATTTGTACTCAGTGGTTGTTGTTTTATTTGTTCTCAGTGGCTGTTGTTTTATTTGTTCTCAGTGGTTGTTGTTTTATTTGTACTCAGTGGTTGTTGTTTTATTTGTTCTCGGTGGATGTTGTTTTATTTGTTCTCAGTGGTTGTTGTTTTATTTGTACTCAGTGGTTGTTGTTTTATTTGTTCTATGTGGTTGTTGTTTTATTTGTACTCAGTGGTTGTTGTTTCATTTCAATGGTTGTTTTTATTTGTACTCTGGTTGTTATTTTATTTGTACTCAGTGGCTGTTGTTTTATTTGTACTCAGTAGTTGTTGTTTTATTTGTACTCAGTGGTTGTTGTTTTATTTGTACTCAGTGGTTGTTGTTTTATTTGTACTCAGTAGTTGTTGTTTTATTTGTACTCAGTGGTTGTTGTTTTATTTGTACTCAGTAGTTGTTTTATTTGTACTCAGTAGTTGTTGTTTTATTTGTACTCAGTGGTTGTTGTTTTATTTGTTCTCAGTGGCTGTTGTTTTATTTGTTCTCAGTGGTTGTTGTTTTATTTGTACACAGTGGTTGTTGTTTTATTTGTTCTCGGTGGATGTTGTTTTATTTGTACTCAGTAGTTGTTTTATTTGAACTCAGTGGTAGTTGTTTTATTTGTTCTCAGTGGATGTTGTTTTATTTGTTCTCAGTGGTTGTTGTTTTATTTGTACTCAGTGGTTGTTGTTTTATTTGTTCTCAGTGGCTGTTGTTTTATTTGTTCTCAGTGGTTGTTGTTTTATTTGTACTCAGTGGTTGTTGTTTTATTTGTTCTCAGTGGTTGTTGTTTTATTTGTAATCAGTAGTTGTTGTTTTATTTGTACTCAGTGGTTTGTTGTTTTATTTGTACTCAGTGGTTGTTGTTTCATTTCAATGGTTGTTGTTTTTATTTGTACTCAGTAGTTGTTGTTTTATTTGTACTCAGTAGTTGTTGTTTTATTTGTATTCAGTAGTTGTTGTTTTATTTGTACTCTGTGGTTGTTGTTTTATTTGTACTCAGTAGTTGTTGTTTTATTTGTACTCAGTGGTTGTTGTTTTATTTGTACTGTGGTTGTTGTTTTATTTGTACTCAGTGGTTGTTGTTTTATTTGTACTGTGGTTGTTGTTTTATTTGTACTCAGTGGTTGTTGTTTTATTTGTACTCAGTGGTTGTTGTTTTATTTGTACTCAATGGTTGTTGTTTCATTTCAATGGTTGTTGTTTTTATTTGTACTCAGTAGTTGTTTTATTTGTACTCAGTGGTTGTTGTTTTATTTGTACTCAGTGGTTGTTGTTTTATTTGTTCTCAGTGGTTGTTGTTTTATTTGTACTCAGTGGTTGTTGTTTTATTTGTTCTCAGTGGTTGTTGTTTTATTTGTACTCAGTGGTTGTTGTTTTATTTGTACTCAGTGGTTGCTGTTTTATTTGTTCTCAGTGGCTGTTGTTTTATTTGTACTCAGTGGTTGTTGTTTTATTTGTACTCAGTAGTTGTTTTATTTGTTATCAGTGGCTGTTGTTTTATTTGTTCTCAGTGGTTGTTGTTTTATTTGTACTCAGTGGTTGTTGTTTTATTTGTACTCAGTAGTTGTTTTATTTGTACTCAGTGGTTGTTGTTTTATTTGTTCTCAGTGGTTGTTGTTTTATTTGTTCTCAGTAGTTGTTGTTTTATTTGTATTCAGTGGTTGTTGTTTTATTTGTTTTCAGTGGTTGTTGTTTTATTTGTTCTCAGTAGTTGTTGTTTTATTTGTTATCAGTGGCTGTTGTTCTATTTGTACTCAGTAGTTGTTGTTTTATTTGTTCTCAGTGGCTGTTGTTTTATTTGTATTCAGTGGTTGTTATTTTATTTGTTCTCAGTAGTTGTTGTTTTATTTGTATTCAGTGGTTGTTGTTTTATTTGTTATCAGTGGCTGTTGTTTTATTTGTACTCAGTAGTTGTTGTTTTATTTGTTCTCAGTGGTTGTTGTTTTATTTGTATTCAGTGGTTGTTGTTTTATTTGTTATCAGTGGTTGTTGTTTTATTTGTACTCAGTGGTTGTTGTTTTATTTGTACTCAGTAGTTGTTGTTTTATTTGTTCTCAGTGGTTGTTGTTTTATTTGTTCTCAGTAGTTGTTGTTTTATTTGTTCTCAGTGGCTGTTGTTTTATTTTTTTCTAATGGATCTAAGATATTAATAATACATTTGTATTTAATTGTTTACAGATTAACTTCCTTACTGTTTTCTCTGATTCTGGATTATCACCTCCTTCTGCATTTTTTATCTCTAAATCGTCTTTCCCTCCTTCTGCATTGTTGCTCTCTGTATCATCTTTCCCCCCTTTGGCACCTTTATTTTCTTGTTTTTCTGTATTGGAAATAAAATACTTATCAGATAATGGTAACAAAAATTTAAGTATTTAATTTGTGTGCTATACTAGTTTGTCGACATAACTCTTAAAAAACACATATTAGCAAAGACATTAGAAAGCTGTGGTAACATCAGAGAAATGTAGCATTGATGTTATATTTTACCAAATCCTGATATCCCAAATTGTTTAAAACATTTATTCCTAAATCATGTAATTATTATTAAAACTAAGGTTCTCCTCCCTCGGGTATAGGTGATCTTAGCTGATTTTGGCTATCCTGTTAAAAAGTGTTTAGGATCTTCCATTTTATTGCTCCCAAACACCTTTAAATTATTTAGCTTTCCAATGTTTTGATAACGAGTGTACCTGATGATGGTTATTCCAGAAATGTGTCTTGCACACTAAATTTGATATCTACGTTTTTATTATATACATGTAGATGTCAATGAAATACAGAGACTTTAAATTTAATAAAATTAAACAGGAAATGTTATTTATTGTCTCACAAATTAACTTTTTTCAACAAAAAAAATGTATTAAAACTGGATGAAAAATAAAAATGTAAAAATTTGGGAGACTGACACTTTTGGGACCCTTTCAGTCAAGTAATAACTTATAATATGTGACCTTAATTGTAATTTCCCTTCACAGTGCATTTCATATTAATTAAACCTCTATTTAGTGACCACCTGTCTTATGTGACTCTATTTTAATGTTCCCTTGGAAGGTCATGTTTAACTGTAATGGACTTTGGATGGACATATTATGATGCACAAACTAAACTCTCAAAGTAAGTTTTCATCAAATTAATTTGTAAGTTTTCTGTTTAAGCATACATGACTTGAACTGCAGATTACAAAATGTAAATTTTCAACTTGAAAATGTAGTTTGTGCTAACTAACTCAAATATAACCCACATGTGTAAAATAAATTGACATACTTTTTTGTATTTACATAATATATCATCCATGAATTTTGTTTCACATAATTGTTATCATTTCATTTTTCCAAATTAAATTTCAAAGCAAGGAACATAATCATTAACATTATATATATAAATCAGTAGATATTTATACAAGGAACATAATCATTAACATTATATATATAAATCAGTAGATATTTATACAAGGAACATAATCATTAACATTAGATATATAAATCAGTAGATATTTATATAAATACAGTGAAACCGGTCTAAACCAAACCCTGGTTAAAACTGAACCCTTTAT
This sequence comes from Bathymodiolus brooksi, assembly GCA_963680875.1. Lineage (NCBI taxonomy): Eukaryota > Metazoa > Mollusca > Bivalvia > Mytilida > Modiolidae > Bathymodiolus > Bathymodiolus brooksi. Next base: position 31,132,395 of record OY804576.1, read on the forward strand.
AAACCAAACCCTGGTTAAAACTGAACCCTTTATAAACCAAACCCTGGTTAAATCTGAACCCTTTATAAACCAAACTTTGAATAAACTCATAATTTTTTATTTATTATTTAACCTGTATAAAGCGAACACCTGTCTATACTGTACACAAAAGTTGGCCACGATGAGGTTTGGTTTTGACAGGTTTCAATGCATACAAAATGATAACAGGACAATTCATAACAACAGATTTAATTAATGATTTCGAATCCAGAAACTTAGTGTTGATTAGCAGTTATACTATCTACAAGGGGGCCAAGTTTAGTGAACCCTTGGTTCTTATATATATGAGGGTGTTTTGGTCAAATGATTTTTATTTTGGAAAAAGTGTAGCCATTTTGGTAAGCTAGTGGGTATCTTTTGGTCAAAAAATGGTGGCATTTTGACCCCATTCCAGTATAACATCAAGCTCAATTATGTACTTCTTGATATCATTATGAAATAGTATTCCTTCCACCTTTCCTGACCAATTTCTATAAACTTGGGTCTCATCATAAATATAGCTGAAATAGTGGTACTTATGAAATAACTGTATTGTATTTTAATAATTGCTGGCATCAATTGGGGATTTAACGGTCAAAAATGGAGTTTTACTTGGAGACGTGTAGCGGAGACAGTAAAACAGATATTTGAGACTGTCAAATCCCCAATTGATGCCAGCAACTATTCCAATACAATTTGACATTCAACAACAATCAATCAATCACTGATACACTGATAGTCTAACTTCCCAGCAACATTAATAAGTCACAAGTGACCATGTAATTTTTTTTTCTCAAGACACTCAAGGTGTCACTTGACGATTTTTGTCAAAAGGCATGTTGACTATGACAGCGTGTGTCACTATCCATGTATGAACACAAAACTGCTTGTAAATTGTGTTTATGAATGCTATGGATACTAGGATAGTAACATACATGTGTCAACAAGGTATTGTGCTTGTGCACAGCCACACTTGTGTGTCGTTTGTTATCATATCTAAAAATAATAACAATTAAAACTGTAATCTCGTTGAGATTAGGATTCCGAAGAAATTTCTGACAGTATCTTCATCCGTCCATGCCAAAATATCCATCGAAATGCGCCGGGGGTCAAATTTTAAATTTCCAGAATACCTTTGATAGACCTTGAAACGAGAGGTAAAGGCAACAGGTCAAATCGGCCCCAAGTCAAATCGGCCCCAGGTCAAATCATCAAATCGACGTCCAATTACATCACTGACGTATACTTCAAATGACGTTACACCCGTTAGGACATGGTTTTGAAACAATGATGGAGAAGGGACAAGACCAGATTCAGAGTACATTGTACTTCTTTGTCTTCTACTTTAGCAGACCCTATTACCCTAATCATAACTTAACCTTAACTTTAACCCTAACCGGCTTAGCCCTAACCCTAACCCTAACCTTAACCCTAACCTTAACCCTAACCCTAACCTTAACCCTAACCCTAACCCTAAACCTAACCCTAACCCTAATCATAATCATAACCCTAACCCTAACCTTAACCTTAACCTTAACCTTAACCTTAACCTTAATCCTAACCCTTGACTGAATAATCTGTCTCTTGTGTGTCTATATTTGTCATTATATATTTCCTTTTTATTATTTGGACATTTTTTTTTTTTTTGACACACGTGTTAAATTTTTATCGGAAATACAAAAATGTATATAATGACAAATATAGACACACAAGAGACAGATTATTCGGTCTACCCTAACCCTAAACTTAACCCTAAATAATAATAATGAATGGGAAAATGCTTTAAAAACACACAAAACAAAAAACAACAACTTTAAGAAACACATAAAAACTAGAGCTGTCCAAGAAGGACTAATACCCCCCGCATCAGTGTAATAACTCTGGAATGGCAAAAGTGAAAATCATCAAAAATGAAAGGGATCCTCCTCTCTTCACCGGTAAGCTGCTGATAAAATTTCAAAACATTCTGAGAAACACTACTCAAGTTATCGTATGACATAGGATTTGTCTACAGACGGACGGACATGATGAAACCAGTATACCCCCCTACAACTTCGTTGCGGTGGGTATAAAAACATGCAAAACAAAACTGTCATTACAATTATTTTTGATGGCAAACTTTGATCGTGTAAACGGGCCTATTGATATGCGAGTTTGGAAAGAACGCCGATTTGAGAATATCCTAAAATTGGACCGTGATTTGAGATAATGACGTCAGTGGACGCCGATTTGAGGAGTGGACGTAGATTAGAGACTGGACGTCGATGTGAGTCTATCATATATATATAATTAAAAGAAATACAGATATTTGATATTGATCATCAATCACTCTTTCATAAAGGAATTTGATTTGTATTTAGTGTGTTTAATATGTATTGACGACAATGTGTCTTAATACGGTAACGCCAGATTTCGACATTGTAGCACGACTGTGATTTTTTAATTGAGTGTCCACAATAGAAAAACAGTAATCTATAACAGTTTATGGTAAAAAAAAATGGTATTTCATAAAAAAAAAAAGCAAGTTAATTTTCAATGAGATATGATAAGGTCCGCTGTTTGTAGTAGACCAACACGCTTGGTTGGATTTGTATTGTCCCAGCTCACTGAAACAACAGTCCGCATCGCCCTAAATACACATTCGTCCTGGGTTCGTTCGCCCCGATAATTAAAAGGGATTTTAATTAACATATTGTATATTTTAATTAAAATAAAGAAGTAATGATATAGAAAAGTATTATTAAAAAAAATATGAGCTTTTGGAAAATAATTAAGTTCTGTTCAAGCTATTATTAGGTATATTGTTTGAAATGTTTAATTGGAATTAATGATTGTTGATTGCTTTGGTTGTGCAATTATGCACTTTCGATGTAAGCTTGGTATGAGTAAAACAACACTGAAGCAAATTACAAACATAAAAGAATTATATACCTCACAGCTTGTGTTCTTTGATCTCATGCTATTTCATGTGATGTGTGTGAAAGGTGACAACATCGATTATGTGACAATGGTAAGACTATTTTAAATATTCTAAGTTTAAAATGATTTTCTTCAATGATTTCGGATGGTGACTAATTTATATCTTAAATGTGATCACTCTTATTTCTATTAATTATTTTTGGAAAATCAGAAAATAGCTAAATGTATATTGGATACCACTCAAAACTTCATTTCCAATATATATGAATTAGAATAAATATTATTATTATTAATCAGATGAGTATTTTAAACGGTCTGCTCTGAATAACACAATAATGGTATGATTTAAAGAATGCACATAGATGTATGATCATATTTTTTAGTTAGAAATTTATATTTTTTTCAGGCATCAGAGATCACACTTCATTATCGAAACATACACATTAGCATGTCCCATATTTAAAATTTCTCAATTTATTATCTATTGCCATTAAATATCATTTATTTTTAATATCCTACATATATATATAATTATCAGGGCAAACGGACCCAGGGCAAACGTGTATCAGGGCGAACAGGTAATAGGGCGAACGTGCATTAGGGCGAACGGACCCCAGAATCGGCTAGTCCGAGATGGCTACAGCAACTTTATAAAAGCCGTTAAACGACAGAGGAATCTCGGACTAGGAATCGGCCTACATAATACCAACCCTGTTTTTGATTTTTTTTATCAGCACCCGCGTTCTTAGTGCCAGTTACGGTTTCGTGTGCCCGAATACCTGCCGTGTTTATAGACAATAGATAAAAAAAAATGTGCCTAATCAACATAAAGTTGGTTTTTTTAATAATTGTCGCCAATCACGTTTTATGTAAATTAGTAATCACTTAATTAGATCATAAATTAATCATTAATTAATTTCTTTAATTAAAAAAAAAGAACACATTCATAAATAAAAATAAGATTAGCTATACATTAATCTTTTGACCAAAAATTTTAATTCATATTAATGCATTTTTTTTAATTCAATTTGAAATATGTGGCCGATTTGACTTTCATTTTGAGGCCGTTTTGACTGAGGACAATTTGACCTGAGGCCGATTTGACTGAAAATCAAACGAGATTAGGATGAAGATAGAGTCAGAAATTTCTTTGGAATCCTAATCTCAACAAGATTATTAATAAAACTGATAAGAAGATGATTGTGGGGTCTACTATCTCTATGGGAAACAAAAACTATAAATAAATAAATAAATAAATAAATAAATAAATAAATAAATAAATAAATAAATAAATAAATAAATAAATAAATAAATAAATAAATAAATAAATAAATAAATAAATAAATAAATAAATAAATATAAATAAATAAATAAATAATAAATAAATAAATAAATTTTATTCCAATTATGGGCCCTCGAGGGGCAAACAGAAATTACACATATTATAGTAAAATTACACATGTAAACTCACATGAGGGAAAGAGTTGATGATTGATAGAGCAAAAATGTGCATCTACAACGTATATGAACCCGTTTGACATGCTTCGTTGTGAAATAAACGCCTTTATGATCTATGCCCCATTTTCCTAATACAATGTATCCATTGTATTAGGAAGATATTAGGAAAATGGGACATAGTTCATAAAGGCGTTTATTTCACAACGAAACATGTCAAACGGGTTCATATACATGTACGTTGTAGATGCACATTTTATTGATAAAATTGAAGAAAACAAATATCCTGGACCCAAGTGCCTGTGAATTCAACAACCAAAATAAAAAAAAATTATCAGATAAATTGGAATAACTACCTGATGACATTTCTTTATAATCTATTTGTTTTCGTCTGAGCGATCAACAACATGTGATTATTTTTGGATATGGTAATCAGTATTTATAGAAAGTCAAATCGAAAGTAGATCCGAATGTTTGCTGGTATCACTAAACATCAAAAACCAATTATAACGTACCAATCTGATCAAACAGTACTATTTGGTGTTATATATGGTGCAGAACTACGTCGATATTAATGAGATCAACATCAATAAGAAATGAAAACAAAAACATTGAAAGTTGTAATAAGAGCATGAACACAGTGAGAATCGTAAATACAATATGTCCATGAAACACACACACACACACACACAATATTTTATTCCAATTAGGGTCCCTCAAGGGGCAATAACAAATATACATTCATAATTATATCAACAGTTACAACAATACAGAATGGAGATATATGTTTTTAAACAAGACAATTCTAACTATTTAAATGATATATGTTACAAAAAATATATAAATAAATAAATAAATAGGCCGTGTTCGGCAGCACGACCCGAGGAGAGGCAATGAGTAATGTATAGTTGCAGTGTATCATATGGTTGAAGAATGGACTACATGTATGCGATTACTTAGCTGGAGGAGACACCAGGGGACGATGCTTAAGAATTGTGTTTTGATTCTCTCCGTGTCTGATCCAGCAAAGCAAGCGGTTCAAGTAGTAAAACATCATGTGTTTGATGAAAGGACTGTGATTACTTAGCTGGAGGAGACACCAGGGGACGGTGCTTAAGAATCGCATTTCGATTTTCCCCGTGTCTGATCCAGGAAAGCAAGCAGTTCAAGTAATAAACTAAAATGGGAATAAATAGATGTATCGTTTATCTGCAACAGACACCAAGGGACAGTGCTTCAGGAAATGTATTGCATCTACTAAGATTAGCAATGAGCATTCCTCCTCGTGTCTAGTGCAGACAAACAATAATATATTTTAGACATTGATATGTAGATTTTGTTAATAAAATTGAAGCAGTGTTATTCAGTTATTTAAATTATCAGCAGTATTTATAAATAAAGTGACACAACTCTTTCAAAACTGATACATCTTCACAGGTCATTAACCAGTAAAATTTTTCTCGAGGATTTAATTGTAGAAAATTGTTACACGATTGAGATATTGTTTTGAACAGCTGTTGTCGCTCGTCTCTAAATTTGCTGCAGCAAAGTAGAAAATGAATTTCATCTTCTACCTCTCCCGAGTCGCACTGCTCACACAACCTTTGGTGTGGAGGGATACCCTGGTATCTACCAGTCTCAATATGTAGACGATGTGCTGAGATTCTTAGTTTAGTTAAACATCTCCTATGCTCAAAATTACCGATAACAGATAGATAATTTTCAAACCCAAAATGTACTTTGAATGTGGTGTAAGTGCGAAGCATGTAGTGTTTTGTTACTGTTTTTGACAACGTTGTTTATATGCAGTTGTACACTTTTGCATTGTACGACAAAATCAAACCACAGGATGGGATGGGGTAGTTCCTAAATAAAGTGTTAACTTCTTCTGCTTTGAAATAGGTGATTGGTCCATAACTTTTCCACTTCAAAATATCAATAGAGATATGGTATTATAAATCAATAGAATTCAACACATTTCTACAAAGCAATGCAGCTTCATTATTGCCAAAACAAAGGTTACAATTTAACATATCAAGATACAAACTTGCTCTATGTCACTTTTTTGTGTGTGTTTATTTTGGATTTTAATCTAATGTGTGATGGGTCACCAACAACTGAATAATACGGGAGACGGATTTGTATACGCATGTTGTTTGTTTCCGAATCTCGTTCATGTAAATTTGTATTATGTTTGTATATTATGCGTGCTAATTTTACAAAAATAAATATTGCTTAAGCCAACTGAATAATAAAAGGTTTTGTTTTCGTACTTCGAATATGAACGAGTATGGTTTTCCATAGGTATCCGATTTGTGCCCCCCCCCCCCCCCCCCCCCCCCCTCTTTTTTTTTTTAAATTTTTAATTCATCACTTTTGTGGGACGTTTTCATTATAAACAGTGTTGAACAACTTCAAACATAACCAAAAACTCAATCCGAGATCAATATAAGCCCATTTCTAGAAACACAAAAACCCTCATCTAGTCTAATCTTCTTAAAGGTAACCGATTTGTGGACCCCCCTCCCCTTTAGACTAGAGGAGGGTTTTTGTGTTTTTCAAGAAATGGGCTTATATCGATCTCGGATTGAGTTTTTGGTTGTTTGAAGTTGTTCAACACTGTTTATAATGAAAACGTCCCACAAAAGTGATGAATTAAAAAAAAAGGGGGGTCCACAAATCGGGTACCTATGTGGTTTTCATGCCGAGTGTATTTATGAATGGGGGTGAAGGTTAAAACTTCAGAGGCACCGCCATGCCCAATCTTACCTTTAGTATATCATACTCCTGTGAACTAAATACAATACAAATAATAAAAATTCACACCATAGATATAGGCTACTGTATACCTAAAAGACACATCACCATACCTTTACCTGCAGTATGTTATTTTCAGGTCAATTATTAGTTCGTACGCATTTTTCACAAAGAAACCTTGTAATACGGATAGTTTTTAACATAACGTCGTTATAAAAAATTTTAGGCGTGGTTTACAATGCAACGTCTGAGTCAAAAACATGGTTTTAATTTGGAAAAATATGAAAATATAAGTTACATGTGCTTAGTCTTATATGACGATATTGGTTCCTGTAAATAATAACGTCACCAAAGCTAATTGTCTAAACAATAAAGGCGATGACAAGGTACTAAGTATTTGTTAATACCAATCATACATTAAAAAAAAAGTTTGGTTAATATTTTAAATGTTGATCTTCAAAATATATATTTTATTAATCTAATTCATAGGAAATTATATTAACAGTAGGGCGGACCAACCCAGGGTGAAAGCGTGTTTATGGCGAGCGGGCCAATACCTTACCGTGGTGCTTGCACCTTTGGTCCTGTAAGAACTAATTATTAATTGTACAAGAGACTCTTGGTTCCTGTAACTTGGGTAATACTTTACAAACGTGTATATGTACATTACTGAAGAAAAGTTTGAATATACCAAAGGGATGGATGAGAAGCTATATATCGAAAAAGAGTCAATACAACAGTTAACAGAAAAGGGACAAACTACAAATTAAACACTGTCAAAAAAAACCTAAATATTGAGCAACACAAACACCACAAAAAGGGGTGAACTCGGGTGCCCCGGAAGTGTTTGTAATTCCTGCTCCATTAGTGGCACCCGTCGTGTTACTTTTGTTACAAATCCAATGATAAGTCGTACATGAGGAAGGGATCGGAGTGTGATTTCGAAAAACGGAACACATCCGTTGTCATTTTGTGCCACATATATTTCTCAATGGTTAACCAAGTCGTGGTGGCGATATAAAAACTTTTACATGTGATGGCTTCAACTTGACCACTATGAATCCTGGGTTCGGTGGCTTCCTTGTTAGCAGCAACACTGTAAAAGAAATAATGACAAGACCCACAAGCTTTGTGGTATCGGGTCAGCTGAGAGACGTGCACCCCATGTGCAGGTACTGCTGGAATGTTGCTACATATATATTGAAATCATCTCTTTGTCGTCAGTCTCATTCTTAGTTGGCTCTCACTGTCCATTTCTCTGAGTATAAAGTAGACCTAGCCGAATATGTTTCTCAATCAATGGGATAGATGCGATCAAGATAAACATAGAATTATTTAGTGAAAGGACATCATCTATATGGCAGAAAGTGAAATCAAAGGTTCTAGTTAGCTTCATTTTGTTTTTCTCGAGAGCCCCTCTATGAAGTCTGCATAATAGGGACAAAGGAATGAGTTGACGAGAAGAGGAGCACAGTTGGTACCCACAGGAATGCCGACTGTCTGTTGAAAAACATGTCCACAAAATATAACAAATATGTTGTCAATTAAAAACTCAATCATGTTGACGATATCATCTTCAGAATATTGACGATATCATCTTCAGAATATTGACGATATCATCTTCAGAATATTGACGATATCATCTTCAGAATATTGACGATATCATCTTCAGAATATTGACGATATCATCTTCAGAATATTGACGATATCATCTTCAGAATATTGACGATATCATCTTCAGAATATTGACGATATCATCTTCAGAATATTGACGATATCATCTTCAGAATATTGACGATATCATCTTCAGAATATTGACGATATCATCTTCAGAATATTGACGATATCATCTTCAGAATATTGACGATATCATCTTCAGAATATTGACGATATCATCTTCAGAATATTGACGATATCATCTTCAGAATATTGACGATATCATCTTCAGAATATTGACGATATCATCTTCAGAATATTGACGATATCATCTTCAGAATATTGACGATATCATCTTCAGAATATTGACGATATCATCTTCAGAATATTGACGATATCATCTTCAGAATATTGACGATATCATCTTCAGAATATTGACGATATCATCTTCAGAATATTGACGATATCATCTTCAGAATATTGACGATATCATCTTCAGAATATTGACGATATCATCTTCAGAATATTGACGATATCATCTTCAGAATATTGACGATATCATCTTCAGAATATTGACGATATCATCTTCAGAATATTGACGATATCATCTTCAGAATATTGACGATATCATCTTCAGAATATTGACGATATCATCTTCAGAATATTGACGATATCATCTTCAGAATATTGACGATATCATCTTCAGAATATTGACGATATCATCTTCAGAATATTGACGATATCATCTTCAGAATATTGACGATATCATCTTCAGAATATTGACGATATCATCTTCAGAATATTGACGATATCATCTTCAGAATATTGACGATATCATCTTCAGAATATTGACGATATCATCTTCAGAATATTGACGATATCATCTTCAGAATACTTTTGGCAGAAATCGGAGTGGTTTTTTGTTTTTGTTTTTTTGTTTTTGTTTTTACAAAATAAGATTAGTCCTAAAACAAGGTATTTGTATTTATGCTCATCATTCTTTTTTATGAAATATAGTTGAACTAATTCTTTTCAACTGTCTTTCATTTTTGAGAGGGGAATAGTTGTGTAGAGGGTAGAAAAGTCAAATGTGTTAATGCTATTGTACAAGGGGAGATCTAGAGCCATTGATTGTACAAATGTATGTACTCTGAAATAGGATCCAGCGATGTTAGAATGGGAATTTATGCTGATAAATTTATGTCCTCTCCCCAGAGGGATTCTAATTCTAGTATCTATTGGACACTTTGGCACTGTTTGACCAGCACCCAAGACGTAGAATGCATTAAGATATGCTCCCAACTGACTAGATCCTTGTTGTGGATACAGAAGTGTAATGTTGTGCAACAATGGTATATTTTTGTCGCTTAGAATGTTTTATTGGACATATCATTCAGCATGACAACAATTTTATTCAGCATATCTTTTATTTGATTGATAAATAAGGGAAAAATACATTTGATTGATATACTTGAGTGAGTAAGCCATGTACCATGCATCGTAGGTCAAACCGGGTGTCTCTAAAGTGAGTCCACAACAAAGAACAAGAGTCCAGATGAGTCCAGAAGCACAAAATGATATTTAAATGCATGGTTATGATTTCTATCAAATAAATTTATATGTTTTAAATAAATTTCATATATATTTTATAAATTACAGTGGCTTTTAAGGTCCTTACAGTGGAAATTGGGGAGAGACCATAAATATTTGTTATCCATAGGAGTAACATCTAATGCACCTGTCTATTCTGCACACAAAAGTTGCTCCCAAGGAGGTTTGGTTAAGACAGCTTTTACTGTATCAGCTACGCCATTCAACATCTCAATACAGTGCAACTTGTGCAATCCAACACCTGAGTTTTCCGACATCCTGTGACATCCGACAAAAATTTATGGTACCAAAGTATTTCTGTTAACTAAAATAAAACCTGAGTATTCCGATATCCTGTACAATCCGACACAATTCCGTTGTCTCTTGGTGTGTGGGATTAGACAGGTTCCACTGTTTTATTATCTACACCATGAAGCTGATATAATAAAAAGTACACTTTAATAAAGAAACATGTTGGAGTAATAGGCAATAAAACAAGATGAACTTGAAAATAATAAATTTAATAGACATCATTTACATAAATTACTTTCTAGCACACAGATGATGGCCCCATAACTTTGGGTTTTCTTTGTACGATTTTGTTTGTACATTGTACCAGGAAGAATACTGCAATTATTCATATCTTTTGTAATATAATGTCTCTTTGTATGAATCCTTTTTTCTATAATAAACATATCCTTCTTCTGTGAGACATGTCTGACATAACATGGTGTGTTATTTAAAGCAGTCATTGTACCAATCATTATCGTTCGTCATGGAGAAGCGATACACCTCCAGGAAGTAACCAAGACTTCTCTAGACATACTGCATTTTCTGTTCTAACTTTTTCTTAGTTTCTTCAGATTGTAACTGTTCTACTGTTAGAAGTGAAAGTCCTAACTGATCCTCCTGAAATAAACATCAAATTATATACAGAACGATATTGTCATTAGGTGATTGGAGTTTATCGTCATTTTCAAAAAATTTTCAGCTATATCATGACTACCTGAAATAAAATAAAGGAGCAAAGACTGAATAGTTACAATTAAATGACCAGTCTATCCCCAGGCCTTGATAAGATGTCTTGAAATCGTAACATGATACTGGTGTTGGGTTATTGACCTGCTTAATATGTGATACATGAATTATAATCCCTGTAGGGTCCAGTAATTGTATATCTTCAGTTAGAGGGCAGCTAATTAACTAGAGAAGAAACTACCACTTTTATAAACTGTTAATTATATTTTTGACTGTTGGATTGTTAAAAAGTAGTTTTTAAACATATTTTTCCTGTATATGAAATGCTTTTGATATATTTCTGCTGAGATCGGTGATTTTGTTGTTAGTAAAGATATACTGATTGTTTGTTGATATTTTCACCTACAAATAAATTCCATTGTAATACACAATACATGTACCTGATAATAACCAAGTAAAAAAATATTTGTGGCCTTGATAAAGTACCAAATAAAAAACAAACTTTTGACCTTACGGTGTTATATCTTGAGAGTACAAATTTTCCATTTGTACTTCAAAATTATCTAACAACAATGGTCGATTAAAAGGTAATGGTCTCAAAGTTTTATCTCAAAAGTTGTTGTAAGAAAATGTCTCATTATATCTAGTCCACAATCATATGGTAGTTAGATTTACATCAATGTCTATCATCACTACACTAGAGTTGTGAGATTCCCACTCATGGCCATGTGTACTCGATACAACTTCAAGTTTGTCAATAACTTGCGGCAGGTCAGTGTTTTTTTCTAGGTACTTCGGTTTCCTCAACTAAAAAACTGACCACCACGAAAGCTTACAATATTGTAAAAAGTGGTGTTACGCACCCATAACTCTGACCTAACGTGTAATATATTTATGGTATATAATATCACATGTACAATATCATGTATAATATCACATGTGCAATATCACATGCATAATATTACAGAGGGTACATGTATAATATCACATGTATATTACATATACGATGTCACATGTAAAGTATCACAAATACAATATCACATGTATAATATTACATAGATCTATAATATCACATATATGATATTACATATACGATGTCACATGTAAAGTATCACAAATACAATATCACATGTATATTACATATACGATGTCACATGTAAAGTCTCACAAATACAATATCACATGTACAATATCACATGTATAATATTACATGTACAATATCACATGTATAATATCACATGTACAATATCACATGTATATTACATATATGATGTCACATGTAAAGTATCACAAATACAATATCACATGTATAATATTACATATATGATATTACATATACGATGTCATGTAATGTATCACAAATACAATATCATATGTACGATATCACATAAAAATATCACATGTACCATATCGCATGTATGATATCACATGTACAATACCACAAATGCAATTTCACATAAGTTTTTATTTATGCAAATCATTTATTGGTGAAATTCATTTTTCTTAATTATTAGATTATTCTCTCCTTTGCTAAATGTCAATTTTTTTTTTCTATTATGATCAGATTTGATTGAAGCCAATGAATTTTTGTTTTGTTTCATAATTTGTTTGTTTCACCTTATTAGAATCAGAAAAATATTAATAATATGGGAATCTTAGACCCTGATAAGATGATGTGAACTGGATTTTATTAATGATTATTTTGTACATTAAAATGCTGCACACTTTAAACCCCTGTAAACAGTAATTACATCACAATGTTTATATTTCTTTTTATCATTGTGATGATATTGAACAAATATCAAATCATATCAGCTTCAAAAATTTAAAAATGAAGAAAAAAATATATATATATTGCTGGGTGACAAGAAGTGATGATGTCCACAGGCACTTGATGAAAAAAATTCTTTATTGTTTTTTTCTCTCCATTTCATGCTTTATTTTATTTTTAGTAACAAATATTTGTAAATTTTTACTAAAAATAAGTTATTTAAGTTTAATAATGTCACAAAAAATCTGTTAATTATAACTCCACATTGCTATCATTTATGCAAATGAACTAGTTGAAAAAAATGATGACTTAGGATTAAGGTATTTACAGTGAGATAATAAGTCTATATAAAATATTTTCAGTGAAAGTTTTAGGAATATTAGTTACTAAAAATTAAAAAAATTTAAAATCGTACAAAAAAGAAAGAAAGAAAATACAAAATGGGAGAGTGTTCTTGCCTCAAGTGCCTGTGGTTATGTCAGATTATTTTGGTCGGTCTGTCAAGATGGACACCGTGTGATTTAAGTCAAATATTACATCACTACATTGACCTCTGACATACATAATTTTATCTGACCTTTAACCTTCTATCTAAGTGACATTTAGTATATCATTTTGTTTCTCTCTGACTTTTCCTTTACTACAAGTAACCAAACGCAATATCTCGTCTGTATTGTATTTGAATGTTTATGGAAAGTTCAAAGTTAAATCAAGCTGTGTCAGATGTTTATGGGCATAACGTAATCAAGATAAGATTTTAATTAGACAGACTATACCTTTATTTATATGTTATATTTGTGTACAGAGTAAGTTGTTACAACTTTAAACTAGTATTTGTTTATATAGATACTTGTATAGAAACTTTGTATTATACACATTAATTTAGTATGTAGACTTTTCAAAATATAATAAAATTTTCTTTCTGATCAAAGTTATTTTATTTTCTTCAAATACATATATTTGACATCATTGGTTAACAACAATGGTTTACAGATGTTGCATATTTTATTGCTTCAGTGATTTTGAATTTTATAATAAAATTATTTTATTATGCTGAAGAAAATATGAGTTTTTAACTTAAGTTATCTACAGCTTAAGAGGAGGTTTAGAGGTTTATGGTGTTTAACAATATTTCAGTTATATGAGTTTTTAACTTAAGTTATCTACAGCTTAAGAGGAGGTTTATGGTGTTTAATAATATTTCAGTTATATCATGGCAGTTGAGTTTTATTGGTGGAGGAAACTGGAGTGCCGTAGAAAACCACCAACCTGTCACAAGTCACTGACAAACTTTATCACCTATTATAGTATCAAGTACACCTTGCCATGAACAGGGTTCAAACTCACAACTTTTGTGGTGATAGGCACTGATTGCACAGATAGTTGTAAATCCAACTACCATACGATCATGACCACGATGGCCCCCTCTACAGCCTAAGAGCCTAAGAATGCAGATGTTGACAGAGTAATTGTTTTAAACGGCTTTCAAATATTTACGATGACGTTGGTAACTTAGTGGTTGGTCATCATTTTTAAAATGTATAAGATGCTGGTGATGGCATCAGATGTACATAACATTTTATTGATGTCTATAATAAACACATAGATATCTAATTTAGTACACACATACATGTTTCTGTAATAACTTTCTTGACGTACTCTACGTAGATATCTAATTTAGTACACACATACATGTACATGTTTCTGTGATAACTTTCTTGACATACTCTGCGTAGATATCTAATTTAGTACACACATACATGTTTCTGTGATAACTTTCTTGACATATTCTACGTAGATATCTAATTTAGTACACACATACATGTTTCTGTGATAACTTTCTTGACATACTCTACGTAGATATCTAATTTAGTACACACATACATGTTTCTGTGATAAATTTCTTGACGTAATCTACGTAGATATCTAATTTAGTACACACATACACGTTTCTGTGATAACTTTCTTGACGTACTCTACGTAGATATCTAATTTAGTACACACATACACGTTTCTGTGATAACTTTCTTGACACTCTACGTAGATATCTAATTTAGTACACACATACACGTTTCTGTGATAATTTTCTTGACGTACTCTACGTAGATATCTAATTTAGTACACACATACACGTTTCTGTGATAACTTTCTTGACGTACACTACGTAGATATCTAATTTAGTACACACATACACGTTTCTGTGATAACTTTCTTGACGTACTCTATGTAGATATCTAATTTAGTACACACATACATGTTTCTGTGATAACTTTCTTGACATACTCTACGTAGATATCTAATTTAGTACACACATACATGTTTCTGCAATAAATTTCTTGACGTACTCTACGTAGATATCTAATTTAGTACACACATACATGTTTCTGTGATAACTTTCTTGACGTACTCTACGTAGATATCTAATTTAGTACACACATACACGTTTCTGCAATAAATTTCTTGACGTACTCTCAAAGTTGAAAGATTGGAAAGCCAAATAACTTTCCAGTGAGTCAGTGATTGTTGCTAAAAGCCAACTCAGCAATTTTTCAGCTATATCATGGCGATAGTTAATTTTCAATGAGATGATGTCCGCTTTGTGCTAGACCAACACACTTAGTTGGATTTTTATAGTGCTAGCCCACTGAAACAACAATCCATGGAAAGACATGTCGCTCCACTCGAACACATTCTCCCTGATGCCTAGTGCTTAGCTGAGAAGCAACAAATACCAATTTTATTGTCGAACCAACGATGTACCACACTCGACGTGTACACGCTAACCATTAAACCACCAATACAGATAAAAAACTATTATATAATACAGACTTTTGTGGTAAATAAAGAAGATGCAATGCCAAGTAAAATATCTTTTTATTGCATTTTTATAACTCGTAAGCAAAAATTAACGACATATTCTAGATAGTATGAGAAACTATGTGTACATGTATTATAATTATTTGAGAAAACCAATGAACACATTTGAAAGGAACAGATGCAGTCTACCATTATCATAAAACCATAAGCTATAAAATGAATGGTGACTTCAACCAGCAATGATGATTAAATCCTGATTTGCAGTTTATTTAATTAGTAATACAGTTTTGTTGTAGTACATGTGACAATACTATTAATATTAGTTGCATTATAATATATATCCCATCTCCACACGTGTGCACATACATTCACACTTTTCTATAAAAATAAATAGGCAATTAAGGTAACTTTTAATTTGGCAACACTCACAAGACAGAAAAGAATAATTGAGTTAGTCAATATAAAAGCTTTCAATCAAAATTTATTGTGTAATATTTCAAAATTAAAGTTTTCAATAACAAGATTATAATATAATATATTTCTTCTAAAGATTGGCATATACAAATAAACTGTAGAAGAATAACTTGAAAATATAACCAGAGAAGGAATTGAACAAAATTATCAAAATTTACATTAAAAAAATATTAATTTGAAGCTTTAAAAAAATCCAGTACAAATAATGAATAATATTAATAATTAATTAACATATAGGTATTTCATATTTGAAAGAAACATATGTGTAGGTCCATGTTGGAATTAAAAAAGCAAAAAATATGGCCGATCAATAATAAAAAAAAAAGATGATAATTTTGCAACAGAAAAATAAATGAAATTTAAAAAACCCCATCAAAATTGGATGCAAAATTAAAAAAAAGTTCAAATCTTGAAATATCCCTTTTTGGTCCCTCTTAATGTCAAAAATGGTTAAAGTTACATAATAAAACTATATATTTCTAGTCAAGAATTATTTTTAAAAAAACCTCATCAAAAACAGATGAACAATAAATTTTCATGTACAAAAACAGAAAACACCATTTTTTGTCCCTTGGGGTCTTTTGTTTGGAAACGGGTCCAGCTACAATCCCCCAAATCAATCATAACTTTTATTCTGTGCCAAGAATCATTGTGGTAAAATTTCTGTGGGATCGGTTAAGCAGAACAAAAGTTATTGTACAGAATGGAGTACTAATTAAAAGTTTTGGTACCCAATGATTTTATAATGTACATTGTACTAATACTTATTCAACAAAAACAAATCACATATAAAAAAACCAACAATATATTCAAGTGATCGATATATAAAGTGAGAAATATGTACAATATTAAAAGCTAGTCATGTTCACATTATCATGACCATGCATATATCAATATATTAAACAAAATTTAGAAATAAATTAATTTGATCAGACCATAAATATATATAATATATAAATAATAACATAACATGATTAAACAAAATAAATGTAACAAAATCATATAATAAGTACATTAAAATAAAATATAACTGGGGGGGTGGGGGGTGATACATATGCACATATTAAAAAGAAAAGCATTTGCATGCAATCTAAGAAAATGTTTTATAATCATGAAAACGTATTCACGCTGAATAAAATTGCATGCCTTGTAAAAATGTAACCTAAAAATGTTGTGTCTGTGTCCAGAGCATGTGAGTTCAGAACAGACAGGTGTTTTTGATTTATACAGGTTAAATAAACAAATATTTCTGACATTGGGACTTTATCTAAAGTTTGGTTTAGACAGGTTGCACTGTAATTTGTTCATCATAAAATGTTGATCACTGAGATGAGAAGACATAGGGAAGCCACCATTCCATGAGTGAGATGATTATTTTTTTATCTGTCAGTTATAAGTCTCCTGTACAACAAATAGAAAGTAATAGAATACTAAATATTATTATATGTGATAAAATATCGTAATTTCTATGTAAAATATATATCGAATGATGTCCATTTTGAAGGTCGATACAGAAATTATCACTAGTATCACATCATGTCCGGTAGGAAGAGCTGTGATACTAGTGATCATGTATATTGAGATCTTCAAATCGGACGTTGTTGTTTTTATTGGTAGGAAGAGCTGTGATACTAGTGATCATGTATATTGAGATCTTCAAATCGGACGTTGTTGTTTTTATTGGTAGGAAGAGCTGTGATACTAGTGATCATGTATATGGAGATCTTCAAATCGGACGTTGTTGTTTTTATTGGTAGGAAGAGCTGTGATACTAGTGATCATGTATATTGAGATCTTCAAATCGGACGTTGTTGTTTTTATTGGTAGGAAGAGCTGTGATACTAGTGATCATGTATATTGAGATCTTCAAATCGGACGTTGTTGTTTTTATTGGTAGGAAGAGCTGTGATACTAGTGATCATGTATATTGAGATCTTCAAATCGGACGTTGTTGTTTTTATTGTTGTTTTTATTGGTAATGTGTTTGACATCACACTGACCGATAGTTTTCAGTATCGCTATTTTGTTTATTTTCCCTTTGATGTTTAAAACCGATATATTTCATATCACGTAAGCGCATGAGATGATTCCAATTATCGCTAATCTCTAAGCGTTGTCAAGGACGCACATAGTATTATCTTGTTATCTAGATAAAGTCCCAATGTCAGAAATATTTGTCTGAGTCAAAAACATGGTTTTAATTTGGAAAAATATGAAAATATAAGTTACATGTGCTTAGTCTTATATGACGATATTGGTTCCTGTAAATAATAACGTCACCAAAGCTAATTGTCTAAACAATAAAGGCGATGAAAAGGCACAATGGTTTTTGTGGCTGTGATGATTTACTACTGCTAGGACTTGGTGTTGTAGACTTAGGATCAACTCTTGGTGTTGTAGACTTAAGGTCAACTTTTGGTGTTGTAGACTTAGGGTCAACTTTTGGTGTAGTAGACTTAGGGTCAACTCTTGGTGTTGTAGACTTAAGGTCAACTTTTGGTGTAGTAGACTTAGGATCAACTCTTGGTGTTGTAGACTTAAGGTCAACTTTTGGTGTAGTAGACTTAGGGTCAACTTTTGGTGTAGTAGACTTAGGGTCAACGTTTGGTTTAGTAGACTTAGGATCAACTCTTGGTGTTGTTTCAGCTTTCTTTGGGATAGTTACTTTTGTAGGTGCTTTTGAAGTTTCAGGTGAGGGTTCTTTCTTGGATGTTGTCATGTATCTTTTTTGGGGGTTGTATTAGAAGTTCCTGTTGTATTATATGCATCATCTATCTTTTCATGTTCAGTTTTGACCAAAGCTCGAAGTTCATCCTGAAACAAGTAAATTATCCATACATTACATTTCCTGGAGTTTGATTTCCAGATTTGTCATGCTTACACTGACATTGTTCAACTTTCTGAAATTTGCTACAATCTTGAGGATATGAATTATTGTTGGTGTTTTTACCAATAATGATGTGGATAAATTTTTGTTGTACTAGCTTTTTATGCCATGTCTGTATTAATGTACGTTCATTTGGTTTCCATTCAATAATTTCCATTTAAGAAAATCACTTTATATTAATACACCAGGAGAGGGATCATAAAAGACAGGTTAAACTTGATCTTGGACCTTAACACTTTTTCTTGATATGGAGTATTTCCCTTGATTTGTCCAGAAATAAAATTTCTCAGGTTTTCTGTTTAATAAGCAACTCATTTAATGTTCTTAACCACAATACACAGGGAAATGCAAGAACCAATTTTCAAGACTCATCCTAGATCAACCTAACTAGACTTACCCCCCATCCTAGAGCATCGACTAATGCTTCACACCCATCATCACAGGTTCCTTGCCAGAAAACATCCCTATAAAACATTAAATGCAAAATTAATTAATAAATCACAAGCAAGAGAAATTTAAAGGGATAGTGCCTGTAAGCTTGCTATTTTTTTTTTGCATTGAATTTTAATATATTCCTTCAAAACATGAGTATCAAACGTCGTTTGGCAAGATTCGACCAAAAAATGTATTTTCGTTGTTTTTTGTGTGCAGTTTGTCTCCCAGCATCATTAAATATGTATGTCCCAATTTCCAAACTACATGTTCAATGGCACTGATGTTTACACTTCCACTGAGTTTGAACTCTCAATGCTACCTTCAGTTCCATCCAACAGTCATGTTGTTTACCTATGTTAATTCTTGTTTTATTATAATTCGCCAAAACTTCTTTCCTGTTTATTTTTCTAGCAGAATCAGTTAAAATTCTTGTACGACTGTATGCAGGTTTTCCATCAGCAGACCTTTTTTAACGCAACAACAGACTTTGCACATGCATAGTAAAACGTCACCTAAGGTCATATGAATAGGGTCCATATTTTGTAGTACAGACAGAAATTAATGGTAGAGATGTTTTCATTAAAAAAAAAAAAGAGAATGGATGGACTTTTTACTTTAAAACTCAATAATTAGTGTTAATTTATGTTTTTAATGTACTCCTTGCAAAAAATTTCTGGACCCCAAAAAATCACTAAAATCAACAACATTATCTGTTTAAGAGAAAGGAATTTCATTTTTTCTGTAAAATACATTTTTTTAATCTCAAAAGGGACAAGTATTCCTCTCAAAGAGGGAACTATAACATGTAAATGTAATGAGACTTACCTGTGATTATTCTCACCATCAAAATCAAAACCTTTCCCAAAAATCACAGCCATAATGGGATCTAATTTCTGTAATACACAAAAATCAAAAACTCTCAAAAGCCAGTATTCCTCACATGATTTATATTATATAAGCAATGAAAAAAACAATACTGAAATTTCTCATCAGAAGGAGATGGCCCTCTTGTAGTCTTGTCGCCAAAATTACAAGATTGGTAGAGGCACATGTTTACTTCTTGAAATCAGCCTAATTTGTATATTCCACAAAAATATGCAAAAATTTTAAGTTTCACAGAAAAACTTTGAAGATATAATAGAATTTTTTATAATTTACATACATTATAAATTCAGTTACCTTCATCTTTAAACAAAGAAGCTCTGGATATATAAAACTGGAGGCTCACCTGAGCCTGTATCACCTTTATGATTATTCATGCAGTTTGTGTTCAATCGAGCCTTGTTTAAAAAAGATATGTTTTGTATTTTCACATCAGATACTAGATTAAACTATGTCCTATGGTGGTAGCCATCTTGGATTTATGATCCATACGATAAATGATGACATTGTAAGGGACCATCCAATGATTATGTACAGTTTGAGGTCAATCAAATTTTTTTTTCATTCATTTTCATGTAGGGTTCTATGTTAAACTATATCCTGTCTTGGTGGCCACCTTGAATTTCTTATCAAGACAAAAAACATACATTTTGTTGAGGACTATTCAAGGAAGGCCCCAGTCAAGTGTGATTTCAAATCATTCAGTGGTTTTACAGAATAATAATTTGAAATTTTCTCCTTGAGTTATTCCCCTTTAATCATCATTAAAATAAATTGTATGTTTCTTGTTGCCTTGTATTAAGAGATGATAAATATAGGTTATTCCTGCTGTTCAATCCTTCTCATTTTTCGGAATGAAATATAGTTTAAACAAACAAGTGGTTTCAAGAGAAGATTTTCAAATCATTTTTCCTAAAAAAAGAACTAATTTACACATTTGTTACACATGTTATAGCTTTCATTTTGCGGATCACCTGAGAGTGATTAGTGAGATTGTCAACTTTCTATTTGTCAATCTTGATAGCTTT
Source organism: Bathymodiolus brooksi (assembly GCA_963680875.1). Taxonomy (NCBI): domain Eukaryota; kingdom Metazoa; phylum Mollusca; class Bivalvia; order Mytilida; family Modiolidae; genus Bathymodiolus; species Bathymodiolus brooksi. The sequence continues at coordinate 31,154,062 of OY804576.1, forward strand.
GTTTTTCATCTTGAACCTCACGGTTGAAATGGAAAATTGAACTATCCTCATGTTTTAAAATGTGCATTGGTCACTTAATTATGCACAGAGTAAGAATAAACTTACCGGAGCACAATGGTTTTCTAGGTTAATATATAACCTTGGTACTTGATCATTTGTTCTGAAATAGAAATAAAATATTCAATAAGTAAAACTGCAAAATATCTATTATCTTGTTCTTTCATCTTATTTCATTGATATTTAACTTTGTAGACTGATATCAGATTAATGAACATCTTAGTGATAAATGTCATTTGGAAGTACTTGGATTTCACCTTGTCAGTATGTGAATGGATGTCACACATTATCATAAAGAGTGTGTATTTCAGACCTTGTAAGGATGTGTTTGAATTTCACACATTGTCAGTAAGAGTTTTGAATTCATACATTATCAGTAAGAGCTTGGATTTTTTACATTGTCGGTAAGTTCCTGGATTTCACACATTGTCAGAAAAGGCTAGGATTTCACATATTGTCAGTCTTAATTTGGAATTCACATGTACATATTGTCAGTAAGTGCTTGGATTTCACACATTGTCAGTAAGTGCTTGGATTTTAAACAGTGTCAATAAATGCTTGGATTTCACATATTGTCAGTAAGTGTTTGGATTTCACACATTTTCAGTAAGTGTTTGAATTTCACACATATTGTCAGTAAGTGTTTGGATTTCACACATTGTATGTATGTGTTTGGATTTAACACATATTGTCAGTAAGTGTTTGGATTTCACACATTGTCAGTAAGTGTTTGGATTTCACACATATTGTCAGTAAGTGTATCGATTTCACACATTGTATGTATGTGTTTGGATTTCACACATTGTCAGTAAGTGTATGGATTTCACACATATTGTCAGTAAGTGCATGGATTTCACACATTGACAGTAAGTGTTTGGATTTCACACATTGTCAGTAAGTGTTTGGATTTCACACATATTGTCAGTAAGTGTATGGATTTCACACATTGTATGTATGTGTTTGGATTTCACACATTGTCAGTAAGTGTTTGGATTTCACACATATTGTCAGTAAGTGTTTGGATTTCACACATTGACAGTAAGTGTTTGGATTTCACACATATTGTCAGTAAGTGTATGGATTTCACACATTGTATGTATGTGTTTGGATTTCACACATCTTCAGTAAGTGTATGGATTTTAAAGTGTCAATAAATACTTGGATTTAACATATTGTCAGTAAGTGTTTGTATTTCACACATTGTCAGTAAGTGTATGGATTTCATACATTGTCAGTAAGTGTTTGGATTTCATACATTGTCAGTAAGTGTATGGATTTCATACATTGTCAATAAGTGTATGGATTTCATACATTGTCAGTAAGTGTATGGATTTCATACATTGTCAGTAAGAGTTTGGATTGCACATATTGACAGTAAGTGTTGGATTTACACATTGACAGTAAGTGCTTGGATTTCACATTTTATCAATAAGGTCTTGGATTCACATCTTGTCAGTAAGTTCATGAATTTCACATTTTGTCAGTAAATGCTAGGATCTTTATAAACATTATTTTCTTCTGTTTGTGTCATTTGTTTACCGAATCAATTAATTAAGGTTTAATACAATTAGTTTAGAACTAGTGACACTTCTGCAAGTCAAAGTATTAAACTATCTACTGACAGCTAAGATGGTCTATTACCATGATATACCAGTAAGAATGTAATTTATGTTGTCTTTCAAATGTTCTGACACTCTTGTAAAACTGTAATTTATTTTGCCTTAAAAATGTGTGGACACTTGTAAGACTTTAATTAATGTTGTCTTAAAAATGTTCTGGTACTCTTGTAAGACTGTAATTATTGCTGTCTTAAAAATGTTCTGACACTCTTGTAAGACTGTAATTTATGTTGCCTTAAAATGTGTGTACACTTTTGTAATAGCTAAATAACTCAATATTCTATCTCTTTCTTTAAAACATACACATTAATCTAATGCTATTATGTCAGTGCTTTACAAAACTAGCAACATCAATTTCAACCAAGACAAAAATTAGACCCGTCTCAAATTTTGAATAATACAAAGTAGACACACAAAATACTGTATTAGATCTTTATTTGATCCTCCTTTCTGATATGTCTCACATTTGATCCCCCTTTCTGATATGTCTCACATCTGATCCCCCTTTCTGATATGTCTCACATTTGATCCCCCTTTCTGATATGTCTCACATCTAATGAAACTCTGTAAGGAAAAACATTGAGGTAACCTTTTACAATTCAATTTAGAGCTGACCAATTGGGTGATGCGTTCCTGGTTACATTATATTGTCAGAAAGTTAAAAATAAGATTTTTAGGGGAGAGGGGGTGATACGGATACAATGTCTATCAATGGTGAATTAAAACCTTTGACCAGATGGTAGGAAACATCATCAAAGAGTGAGCAAATCATACCTGTTAGGAAGTGATGCAAACGGCTGAACAACTAGAGATGTTCCCATTATAATCAGCAGGTCACACTTTTCAAAATCCTGAAAGAATAAATATCATTGTAATGATACATGGATAACAGGTATTCTATACCTGATCCATCAATCATGATTTTTAGAAATATTTGTGTAGTAATGCTACACAATTCTAATAAATAATTTTATGAATTGTTAATACATTATTGGTTTCCATTTCAGCCTTTATTAGTCATTAGCTATGGCTGTGGTAATCAAAATGTTTCTCATTCATTTTTTACAGTTAATTACAAGTGACTAGGTATATTTAAATCTGAACTTTTGCATAACTTTGAAAATGTGCTCTTTATTTTCATAGTAAAGGTCAAACCCTTTTTTGAAATTACCAATCACTTCTTCTAATCACTAAGTGATAACAGACTGTAAAGAAAATTATATTACCTCATATGCATACTTGACAAATCTGAATGGTAGAGGTTCGCCAAAGAAAACAATATCTGAAATAAACAACAACCAATATAAATACAAGAAATAATGAGGTTATTCTTGATACATTGAAACCAGTACAAACTGAACCCTGAATACAACAGAATCATGTATAAACCAGTACAAACTGAACCCTGAATACAACAGAATCATGTATAAACCAGCACAAACTGAACCCTGAATACAACAGAATCATGTATAAACCAGAACAAACTGAACCCTGAATACAACAGAATCACGTATACACCAGTACAAACTGAACCCTGAATACAACAGAATCACGTATAAACCAGTACAAACTGAACCCTGAATACAACAGAATCACATATAAACCAGTACAAACTGAACCCTGCATACAACAGTCATGTATAAACCAGTACAAACTGAACCCTGAATACAACAGAATCACGTAAAAACCAGTACAAACTGAACCCTGAATACAACAGAATCACGTATAAACCAGTACAAACTGAACCCTGAATACAACAGAATCATGTATACACCAGTACAAACTGAACCCTGAATACAACAGAATCATGTATACACCAGTACAAACGGAACCCTGAATACAACAGAATCACGTATACACCAGTACAAACTGAACCCTGAATACAACAGAATCACGTATACACCAGTACAAACTGAACCCTGAATACAACAGAATCATGTATAAACCAGTACAAACTGAACCCTGAATACAACAGAATCACGTATAAACCAGTACAAACTGAACCCTGAATACAACAGAATCACATATAAACCAGTACAAACTGAACCCTGAATACAACAGAATCACGTATAAACCAGTACAAACTGAACCCTGAATACAACAGAATCATGTATAAACCAGCACAAACTGAACCCTGAATACAACAGAATCACGTATACACCAGTACAAACTGAACCCTGAATACAACAGAATCACATATAAACCAGTACAAACTGAACCCTGAATACAACAGAATCACGTATAAACCAGTACAAACTGAACCCTGAATACAACAGAATCACGTATAAACCAGTACAAACTGAACCCTGAATACAACAGAATCACGTATAAACCAGTACAAACTGAACCCTGAATACAATAGAATCATGTATAAACCAGTACAAACTGAACCCTGAATACAACAGAATCATGTATAAACCAGTACAAACTGAACCCTGAATACAACAGAATCACATATAAACCAGTACAAACTGAACCCTGAATACAACAGAATCATGTATAAATCAGTACAAACTGAACCATGAATACAACAGAATCATGTATAAACAAGTACAAACTGAACCCTGAATACAACAGAATCATGTATAAACCAGTACAAACTGAACCCTGAATACAACAGAATAATGTATAAACCAGTACAAACTGAACCCTGAATACAACAGAATCATGTATAAACCAGTACAAACTGAATCCTGAATACAACAGAATCATGTATAAACCAGTACAAACTGAACCCTGAATACAACAGAATCATGTATACACCAGTACAAACTGAACCCTGAATACAACAGAATCATGTATACACCAGTACAAACTGAACCCTTAATACAACAGAATCATGTATACACCAGTACAAACTGAACCCTGAATACAACAGAATCATGTAGAAACCAGTACAAACTGAACCCTGAATACAACAGAATCACGTATACACCAGTACAAACTGAACCCTTAATACAACAGAATCACGTATACACCAGTACAAACTGAACCCTGAATACAACAGAATCATGTATAAACCAGTACAAACTGAACCCTGAATACAACAGAATCTCGTATAAACCAGTACAAACTGAACCCTGAATACAACAGAATCACATATAAACCAGCACAAACTGAACCCTGAATACAACAGAATCACGTATAAACCAGTACAAACTGAACCCTGAATACAACAGAATCATGTATAAACCAGTACAAACTGAACCCTGAATACAACAGAATCACGTATAAACCAGTACAAACTGAACCCTGAATACAACAGAATCACGTATAAACCAGTTCAAACAGAACCCTGAATACAACAGAATCACGTATAAACCAGTACAAACTGAACCCTGAATACAACAGAATCACGTAAAAACCAGTACAAACTGAACCCTGAATACAACAGAATCACGTAAAAACCAGTACAAACTGAACCCTGAATACAACAGAATCACGTATAAACCAGTACAAACTGAACCCTGAATACAACAGAATCACGTATAAACCAGAACAAACTGAACCCTGAATACAACAAAATCACGTATAAACCAGTACAAACTGAACCCTGAATACAACAGAATCACGTATAAACCAGTACAAACTGAACCCTGAATACAACAGAATCACGTAAAAACCAGTACAAACTGAACCCTGAATACAACAGAATCACGTATAAACCAGTACAAACTGAACCCTGAATACAACAGAATCACATATAAACCAGTACAAACTGAACCCTGCATACAACAGTCATGTATAAACCAGTACAAACTGAACCCTGAATACAACAGAATCACGTAAAAACCAGTACAAACTGAACCCTGAATACAACAGAATCACGTATAAACCAGTACAAACTGAACCCTGAATACAACAGAATCATGTATACACCAGTACAAACTGAACCCTGAATACAACAGAATCATGTATACACCAGTACAAACGGAACCCTGAATACAACAGAATCACGTATACACCAGTACAAACTGAACCCTGAATACAACAGAATCACGTATACACCAGTACAAACTGAACCCTGAATACAACAGAATCATGTATAAACCAGTACAAACTGAACCCTGAATACAACAGAATCACGTATAAACCAGTACAAACTGAACCCTGAATACAACAGAATCATGTATAAACCAGCACAAACTGAACCCTGAATACAACAGAATCACGTATAAACCAGTACAAACTGAACCCTGAATACAACAGAATCACGTATAAACCAGTACAAACTGAACCCTGAATACAACAGAATCACGTATAAACCAGTACAAACAGAACCCTGAATACAACAGAATCACGTATAAACCAGTACAAACTGAACCCTGAATACAACAGAATCACGTAAAAACCAGTACAAACTGAACCCTGAATACAACAGAATCACGTAAAAACCAGTACAAACTGAACCCTGAATACAACAGAATCATGTATAAACCAGTACAAACTGAACCCTGAATACAACAGAATCATGTATAAACCAGTACAAACTGAACCCTGAATACAACAGAATCACGTATAAACCAGTACAAACTGAACCCTGAATACAACAGAATCACGTATAAACCAGTACAAACTGAACCCTGAATACAACAGAATCACGTATAAACCAGTACAAACTGAACCCTGAATACAACAGAATCACGTATAAACCAGTACAAACTGAACCCTGAATACAACAGAATCACGTATAAACCAGTACAAACTGAACCCTGAATACAACAGAATCACGTATAAACCAGTACAAACTGAACCCTGCATACAACAGAATCACGTATAAACCAGTACAAACTGAACCCTGCATACAACAGAGTCATGTATAAACCAGTACAAACTGAACCCTGAATACAACAGAATCATGTATAAATCAGTACAAACTGAACCCTGAATACAACAGAATCATGTATAAATCAGTACAAACTGAACCCTGAATACAACAGAATCACGTATAAACCAGTACAAACTGAACCCTGAATACAACAGAATCATGTATAAACCAGTACAAACTGAACCCTGAATACAAAAGAATCATGTATAAACCAGTACAAACTGAACCCTGAATACAACAGAATCATGTATAAACCAGTACAAGTTGAACCCTGAATACAACATAATCATGTATAAACCAGTACAAACTGAACCCTGAATACAACAGAATCACGTATAAACCAGAACAAACTGAACCCTGAATACAACAGAATCACGTATAAACCAGTACAAACTGAACCCTGAATACAACAGAATCACGTATAAACCAGTACAAACTGAACACTGAATACAACAGAATCACGTATAAACCAGTACAAACTGAACCCTGAATACAACAGAATCACGTATAAACCAGAACAAACTGAACCCTGAATACAACAGAATCACGTATAAACCAGTACAAACTGAACCCTGAATACAACAGAATCACGTATAAACCAGTACAAACTGAACCCTGAATACAACAGAATCACGTATAAACCAGTACAAACTGAACCCTGAATACAACAGAATCACGTATAAACCAGTACAAACTGAACCCTGCATACAACAGAATCATGTATAAACCAGTACAAACTGAACCCTGAATACAACAGAATCACGTATAAACCAGTACAAACTGAACCCTGCATACAACAGAATCATGTATAAACCAGTACAAACTGAACCCTGAATACAACAGAATCATGTATACACCAGTACAAACTGAACCCTGAATACAACAGAATCATGTATAAACCAGTACAAACTGAACCCTGAATACAACAGAATCATGTATAAACCAGTACAAACTGAACCCTGAATACAACAGAATCATGTATAAACCAGTACAAACTGAACCCTGAATACAACAGAATCATGTATAAACCAGTACAAACTGAACCCTGAATACAACAGAATCACGTATAAACCAGTACAAACTGAACCCTGAATACAACAGAATCATGAATAAATCAGTACAAACTGAACCCTGAATACAACAGAATCATGTATAAACCAGTACAAACTGAACCCTGAATACAACAGAATCATGTATAAACCAGTACAAACTGAACCCTGAATACAACAGAATCACGTATAAACCAGTACAAACTGAACCCTGAATACAACAGAATCACGTATAAACCAGTACAAACTGAACCCTGAATACAACAGAATCACGTATAAACCAGTACAAACTGAACCCTGCATACAACAGAATCATGTATAAACCAGCACAAACTGAACCCTGAATACAACAGAATCATGTATAAACCAGCACAAACTGAACCCTGCATAAAACAGAATCATGTATAAATCAGTACAAACTGAACCCTGAATACAACAGAATCATGTATAAATCCAACTTTAAATAAAGTCCCATTGTAGGAAATCCTTGTTAAAATAATCTGCTTAAACTGAAAACCTGTCTATTCCAAAAACAAAAGTTGGCCCAAGGAGGTTTCTCTTAGACTGGTTTCACTGTATTTAAAGTTATAGGACCATTCATTAAGAATTAAATACTTTTTTTGTGCTAAAGACATTTAATATATAGCTCAGTAGAGCTTCATTATAACATTTGTATTTGTTAGCTTTAATACAACTTCTTATGGAAGAGAAAGTGAATTATCTGGGGACCAGTATGTTCAACTATTTTATGTTCAAAAAGGAAACATTATTTGTTCACCTTACAGTAGAAAATTATGTGGCTGAAGTCATTTGAACATGGACTAAATAGGAGATTCATATTGATTTTATTTTTTTCATGTTGTGCAAATCATACATCTATACTGGATCTGGGTATTAACATGACTGAACTATAAATTAAATCATCTTGAATTGGAAAGGTACAAAGTATTTCAAAATAAATCATCCCATATCTGGCTATGGTACTTCAAAAACAATCTTAATCTTAATGACAAGATCACACATGCTGATATTTTTAATGTAAACATTCACAACCTGTTTGAAAGAGTAAAAATCTGCAGTCTGAGTAGTACATTGTGTTGTTGGCATTTATTAATCTGATTAGTGTGTTATTTTTAGATATAGATTTATTATGTAATAATTTATATTTCTTACGAGTCCCCTAAATTTCAGCCAATAGAGTTTGTCATGCATAATGGTTAGCAGGAATGGACCTTACAACTAGAGGCTCAGTGGGCTGAGCCTGTATCGCTCACTTTTCATTCTGCTTTGAGGAAACTTAATACAGAGCCTTCCATACATGTAGATGCTTCCTACCAAGTTTCGGTTCATATGGCTAAGCAGTTTCAAAGGAGAAGATTTTTTAGAAATCGACCAATCAAAAACAAGAATTGCATGTGGTGGCCATGTTTGCTAACCGATCGTGACGAAATGAGCAATCTTCATAGAGGACATTCCATAGATGATTCCTATCAAGTTTCGGTGGTAGTCATGTTTGTTAACTGATCGGGACGAAATGAGCAATCTTCATAGAGGACATTCCATAGATGCTTCCTACCATGTTTCGGTTCATTTGGCCAAGCGGTTTCGGAGGAGAAGATTTTTTTAAATCGGCCAATCAGAAACAAGAATTGCCTGTGGTGGCCATGTTTGGTAATGGATCATAACAAAATGTGCACTCTTTAGAGAGGACCTTCCATAGATGCTTCCTACCAAGTTTCAGTTCATTTGGCTGAGGGTTTCCAGAGGAGAAGATTACAATGTGAAAAGTAAATGGATGACAGATGACGGACATCAAGAGATGGCAAAAGCTCATATTGTCTTTGGCAAGGTTTGCTAAAAAGAATATTAAAATGTGACTACCTACTTGTAATGTATAGAATAAACATGTTACACTATATCAGCATTAGTTAATTTCTAAGGGAGATAATGGCAAGAGTTATCTTTCTTTTAACAGAGGAGAATTTTTTTTAGAAATCAACCAATCAGAAACAAGAATTGCCTGTGGTGGCCATGTTTGTTAAAAGATCGGGACAAAATGAGCAATCTTTATAGAGGACCTTCCATAGATGCTTCCTACCAAGTTTCGGTTCATTTGGCCAAGCGGTTTCAGAGGAGAAGATTTTAAAAACTCGGCCAATCAGAAACAAGAATTGCCTGTGGTGGCCATGTCTGTTAATAGATCGGTACAAAATGTGCAATCATTAGAGAGGACCTTCTATAGATGATTAATACCAAGTTTCAGTTCATTTGGCTGAGGGGTTTCAGAGGAGAAGATTAAAATGTGAAAAGTTAACGGACGACGGACGATCGGTGACAGACAACGGACGCCAAGTGATGACAAAAGCTCACATTCTCTTTGGTAAGGTGAGCTAAAAAAGAAGTAACTCACCAGGTTTTACAAGATCTCCACATCCTTCTACAATACATCTAGGCACCTCTGATTTCATTATTCTCTCTGAGAAATGCAAAATAAACTTGGTATACTAAGATTAAAGAATACAAAATATTATGTATGTCTAAATAGATTAAAAAAGTGTTCATCATATGATTAGTAAGTTTTACAGTCCTTAAATGATTACTGTACACCAGAATCATGATTACAGTACAACAGAATCATGATTACAGTACACCAGAATCATGATTAATGTACACCAGAATTGTGATTACAGTACAACAGAATCATGATTACAGTACACCATAATCATGATTACTGTACACCGGAATTGTGATTACTGTACACCAGAATGATGATTACAGTACAACAGAATCATGATTACTGTACACCAGAATCATGTTTACAGTACAACAAAATCACAATTACAGTACAACAGAATCATGATTACTGTACATCAGAATTGTGATTACAGTACAACAGAATCGTGATTACAGTATACCAGAATCTTGATTATAGAAAATCATGATTACAGTATACCAGAATCTTGATTATAGCACTCCATAATCATGATTACAGTATACCAGAATCTTGATTATAGTACACCAGAATCATGATCACTGTACACCAGAATCAATAACTATTGTCTGACCAGTTAACACTGTAGGGACAGTAGGGTAATTGAAAGTTTCTAGCTATAAGGTTCTTAGAATTATTCCCCTTATTTGGTCATAGGCAAAAAACAAGGTATGATGAAGGCCGTGTTTGTTCCTCAATTTTGACAGAAATGAAATTGGATAAATTTTTAGGATTCAATTACTCAGAAACATGTGATTTATTAAATTCTATGCCATGTGTGATGTCCTAAAATAACCATTTATTCACAGCTTCCCCATAAACTTATAAAAATGTGGCAATCTTTGAAAGGTTTTTAGATTCAGAAACATGGATATCAAGAGAGAACAAATTAGATAATTTTAAATGTTATTCCTTACGCTCGATCTTTCCAAGAAAGTGTCATTTATCTCACAAATTCTTAATTAAGTACATTTTATCAATTAATTTTGAAAAAAGCATATAATGTGTTCAATAGGAAAATTGTTTATAATTTCTATACATTGTATCAGGGCTGTCTTAACAGCATTATAGGCCCCCGGGGCAAAGCAGTGCACTGGAGCCCCTAGCTACACAACCACTGACAGGAATAAAAATGTAAATGGCGATAAAATTAAACATATTTTTATTGCATTGCTACTTCCAATAAAATCAGTGTTTAAACGTTAAAAACGTGCTGTACACAACATACATAGATTAGCATGGGGCCCTATGCTCATGGGCCCCCGGGAAACTACCCAGTGTGTCCATGCATGACAATTGCAACACTGCATTGTATATCTATTAAGATTAGTCTAATTGGTGTAATATCACCTGTACTCACTTTTGGGGACCAATTTAATCATGATTACCTCCCTTTTATATATTCATTTTTTTTTTAAATAGTGGAATACAAAATAAAAGCATTAGTGTTATACCTTTCATCCAGTCTTGAGTATACCTTGTTTTACATTCATCATTTAAACAATGTCCTGTTCTGAAGTGACCATGGGCTTCTACACACATCTCTGGGTCTAATCCTGCTATAGTCTCTAATGTATCTATATTCTAAAAAGTATATAGGGTTAGGGTTATGGCGTTTAACCCACTTTCAACAATATTTCAGCTATATCGTGGTGGTCAGTTTTATTGATGGAAGAAACCGGGGTACCCGGAGAAAACCACCCATCTGTCCAAAGTCACTGACAAACTTTATCACAAAATGTTATATCGAGTACAGCTCGCCATGAGCAAGATTCGACCTCATAACTTTAGTTGTGATAGGCACTGATTGCACAGGTAGTTGTAAATCCAACTACCATTCGATCACGACAACGACTGCCCCCTAAAAAAATATAAAAGAAAATCTTTTTATTTCAAACTATAAGTCATAACTTTTCTACTTTATAAAAGAACAGCCTTTCACATTGTGAGTACTAAGAGAAGTTGGCAAATTAGACCTCTAGTCCACTTAGGAGTTTAGTCAGAAAAATCATCTCCAGTAACCCATAGCTGTTTATATTCCTCCTCATGTCAGTTTATAGAGAAAAATATGGTAATCACAAAATAATATGTCTTTGAGATTTCTTTATGACATCATAACTCTCCATTCACTTAGATATGGTTTTTTTTATTTTGAGGTTTGACATTAGTTCTGAATAGAGAAATACCCCCCACCCCACCCCTGTTACTTAATTACTTCAATATATTTTTCATCATAGATTCATAACTAGGAACAAGAGAGCTTAATATATTATTAGGGTTAGGGTTATGGTGTTTAACACCACTCACAATAATATTTCAGCTGTTTAGTTTAGTTTAAACATATTTTATTTGCTCAAATGTGCAAAAGGGATAAGACACAAGTTAAACAAACTTATGAAGTCTTCTCCTATATACAATAAGTTACAACATTATTTGATAGAGCATGCATGTATATAAATATTTCTTACATTAATATGTGTAGATTGAACTAAAACAGAGAATGAAGAAAGGAATGAGAGAGAGGGTTAGTGGTGGTGATGTGTGCGATTGTTGTTTTGGTGAACAACTAGACAATAAGAAACCTTTCAGACCTCTTTATATATTCAAACACATGCTTAAAAATAATTTCGTTCTGTTCATACAGGAGTGTAGGATTACCACAGGTCAAAAGTGTAAGGTCTAAAGCACAATAATTAGGTAGCCAGTTGAGATTTTGAAACAATGTATGTCTTATATTTGAATAATGGGAACAATCGAAGAAGAAATGATAGGAGTCTTCGCGATTGGCACCACAATGACAAGACGGATCTGAGACTATATTTACTTGGAACAAATCGTAATTCAAAAAAGAAGCAAAACATCGAAGCTGGGTTAAAATAATATTCAGTTTTCGAGGTCCAATTTCGTAATGTTTAGGAACTTGGCTAATATCTTTCCGCTTTCTTAATTCAGCTTTAAATTTTGCAATAGAATCCACATTTCGAAGAGATGGATCTAAGCTATTCCATTGACGTATAGTTGAAGGAATAAATGAATCATAAGTATTCGATAGTCTACAAAATGGCATTATAATATCACTTCCATTATGCAATGGATAAACGGTTGTACTTTGAATTGATGGTGGAATTAAGTCACAAAGATACATGGGTGCATTATTATTTTGTATGTTATAAAACATTTGTAATTTTCTCCTTTTTCTTCTTTCTGCCAATGATTCCCAGCCTAATTCTTTATAAATTAAAATTGAACTAGCAAATATTGGAAGACCAGTAACGATTCTAGCAGCCTCAGCCTCAGCTGTATCGTAGCAGTCAGCTTTATTTGTGGAGGAAACCTCAGTACCCAGAGAAAACCTACAATCTATTGCAAGTCACTGACAAACTTTATCATATAATGTTGTATTGAGTACACCATGAGCAGGATTCGAACTCACAATTTTAGTGATGGTAGGCACTGATTGCATAGGTAGCTGTTAATCCATTTTTTTTTAAGAAAATATATAGTCAAACCTGTCAATCCACTCACCTTTATTAAACAGTCACCTTTATTAAACAGTCACCTCTATTAAACAGTCACCTTTATTAAACAGTCACCTCTATTAAACAGTCACCTTTATTAAACAGTCACCTCTATTAAACAGTCACCTTTATCAAACAGTCACCTCTATTAAACAGTCACCTTTATTAAACAGTCACCTCTATTAAACAGTCACCTTTATTAAACAGTCACCTTTATTAAACAGTCACCTCTATTAAACAGTCACCTTTATTAAATTCATCTTTTTCTTGTCCTGTCATAGAAAATTTCATATGAATTGAACTTCTTTTAAAAGGTCACCTGTCTTAGAGGACCCCTTTTTCTTTGTCCTTAAGTTGACCTCTTAATACAGGTTTGACTGTACAATAATTACATTACTTCCGTTTTTCATTGAAATGTTACAATATGATTGTTTATGAAGTGGTCACATGATTATAAAAGAGATGTTTTACATCCCAATAAAACTCAAACCCGAACTTGCACGTGCCTTCATGACGACGTCAGATGTAAACAATCAATGGCGTAGTAATTTCCAACAGCAAATAATCTAACACAAATAAAATTCACAAAGAAAAATTCAACTACATGTATATTAAATTTTGGTGTGATTTAAATGTAATTATAAGAATTGAATGCATTTTTTTGTAGTTTTATAGGCGTGTAAAAGCGTGGACAGAGGCACATTTTTTGTATACCAGTAGCGCTTTATACAAAATGTGCTTCGGTCCACGCTTTTACACGCCAATAAAACTACAAAAAAATGCATTTAATTCTTAATTGAACTACTATTATACTGACCTGTGTATAATGTCTGAGTAAAATACCTTTCTCCTGTAGTAATCTAATAAAATAGTGGCATAGCGTTGGCTGAAAATAAAGAGGAAATGGCTTAATAACATAATAAAGTCTCCTGTAGTAATCTAATAAAATAGTGGCATAGCGTTGGCTGAAAATAAAGAGGAAATGGCTTAATAACATAATAAAGTCTCCTGTATTAATCTAATAAAATAGTGGCATAGCGTTGGCTGAAAATAAAGAGGAAGTGCCTTAATAACATAATAAAGTCTCCTGTAGTAATCTAATAAAATAGTGGCATAGCGTTGGCTGAAAATAAAGAGGAAATGGCTTAATAACATAATAAAGTCTCCTGTAGTAATCTAATAAAATAGTGGCATAGCGTTGGCTGAAAATAAAGAGGAAATGGCTTAATAACATAATAAAGTCTCCTGTAGTAATCTAATAAAATAGTGGCATAGTGTTGGCTGAAAATAAAGAGGAAATGGCTTAATAACATAATAAAGTTTCCTGTAGTAATCTAATAAAATAGTGGCATAGCATTAGCTGAAAATAAAGAGGAAATGGCTTATATAACATAATAAAGTCTCCTGTAGTAATCTAATAAAATAGCATCTTCGCTAACCAAGGGTTACGATCCGCTCTACTCATCTTCACCCTTAACATCGTCAGTCGGATTTTCGTAATTCCCGCACACTGCCACCTGCTGGATTTTGACAGTTACGCCCCTTGTAATGATGTCATTTTCAGCCAATTGACGTGAGGATTTCATTTCCATTCGTTTGAATGCCCTGAAAATTGATTCGAGATTATAATATGGCTGATTTTTTTTCAAGCGAAAATTTGACGAGGCTCATACTGTTATTCAATGGTAAGCTAGTGCTTTTATTTCAAACTTACAACATTATTTTATATGTACATGCATTTTTATATTGTTGACATTTTTCCTACAGAACATGTGCTTTTTGTAAAGCACTTTTTTTGTAAAGCACTTTCTGATTGGTTGCAGCTACCATTAGCTGCATTACATATAAACCATCACCGTGTGACCTCGAAAATCCGTCTAACGATGCCAAGGGTGAAGATGAGTAGAGCGGATCGTAACCCTTGGCTAACGAAGATGATAAAATAGTGGCATAGTGTTGGCTGAAAATAAAGAGGAAGTGCTTTAATAACACAATAAAGTAGCATATCTATATAAAAAAAAAAAAAAAAAAAAGTTGTATAAAACAAGTAGATTATACTGTTTGTATAAACAACTTCTTGAAATATAAATCTTAAAATTAAAGTAACCAAATTTATGAATACTTTACAAGGAAAGTGATAGCCAACTTGAAAAATCCTTGAAAAAATCTTATTCATAATGACTATGACTTAGCAACTATAGTTCACACTTTGAGGCAGCTTTACTTTGCTAAAAATAT
The DNA here is from genome assembly GCA_963680875.1 of Bathymodiolus brooksi. Lineage (NCBI taxonomy): Eukaryota > Metazoa > Mollusca > Bivalvia > Mytilida > Modiolidae > Bathymodiolus > Bathymodiolus brooksi. Next base: position 31,169,862 of record OY804576.1, read on the forward strand.
AGAAAATCTGCTGGTAGAACTAGTACCGGTAGGTCCAACTATCAATTAAATTACAACATTTATATTGCAGTCCATATTAAATTACTATTTTTTATGTTCAATATTTGATTCCAACAAAATGATGACCTACTTATTCTGGTCTCCCATGGAGACCATTATTTTTTTTAGATGTTCATGACTAATTGATATTAAAAATCTGTTAGAAGTATCAATTATGATTTTGTTGTCTAAAGAGGAATAGTGTTCAACCAACAGATTCTCCTAACTAGTAGTCAGTTAACTATGGACATTCATTAACCTTCAACCAATAGATTCTCCTAACTAGTAGTCAGTTAACTATGGGCATTCATTAACCTTCAACCAACAGATTTTCCTAACTAGTAGTCAGGCAGTCATTAACCTTCAACCAACAGATTCTCCTAACTAGTAGTCAGTTAACTACGGGCATTCATTAACCTTCAACCAACAGATTCTCCTAACTAGTAGTCAGTTAACTATGGGCATTCATTAACCTTCAACCAACAGATTCTCCTAACTAGTAGTCAGTTCACTATGGGCATTCATTAACCTTCAACCAACAGATTCTCCTAACTAGTAGTCAGTTCACTATGGGCATTCATTAACCTCCCATCCAACAGATTCTCCTAACTAGTAGTCAGTTAACTACGGGCATTCATTAACCTTCAACCATCAGATTCTCCTAACTAGTAGTCAGTTAACTACGGCATTCATTAACCTTCAACCAACAGATTCTCCTAACTAGTAGTCAGTTAACTACGGCATTCATTAACCTTCAACCAACAGATTCTTCTAACTAGTAGTCAGTTAACGGGCATTCATTAACCTTCAACCAACAGATTCTCCTAACTAGTAGTCAGTTAACGGGCATTCATTAACCCTGCAACTGTACTGTCCATGTTCATGTTGTCACTCATTTTTGTGATAGTATGTGGTCTTCTTGAGTGGAAGCAAATCTGTACAGGTATTTTCTCATTTGTTTATACATGCATTGTTGTTGGAGATCCAGTTATCAAGAGATGAGGGTTTGGAACCTATTAACCATTTTAAGTTTATCACAATTTTTGTGCCTGTTCCAAGCCAGGAGGACCTGGACTTCTAATGTCAAATGCTGTGGTCTTTTTTTGCATTCAGCGAGTTAAGGTGAGAGGTCATTGTTCATTTTGTTGATATTAGTGGCATTGCTGTTTAAACTTTTTTTTCATAATTATACCAGAAAATTCATTAAAAAAATAAACACCTTGACAGAAATAGCATATCTTTATACATGTAAAAATTTTAATCTATTTTCAATCATTTCAGAAAAATAAATAAATCTGTATATATTCATTTTTGGTATTTCATTTTATCAATTAACATGTAGATTTTAGCATACATGTAGATAGGTAGAAGAAGGATTAGGGTTATGGCATTTAATGCCACTTAAAATAATATTTCCATAATATCATGGCAGTCATGTCAATGATCTTCTGCAAGTAACTGACAAACTCAATCACATTATTTTGTGTACAACTTGCCTTTTGTGTGGGAACTAAACTAATGACACCAAATTGCTTTGTTTAGGAGTCAAACTTACAAGAGACCAACGAAACATGTGTGGGAGTCAAACTCATAAGAGACCAACTCACCCTGCATGGGAGCCAAAATCATAAGAGACCACCTGGCCATGTATTGAAACCATACTTATATGAGATCACCTGGCCATGTGTGGGGACCATACTTATATGAGACCACCTGGTCGTGTGTGGGGACCATACTTATAATAGACACATGGCTATGTGTTGGAACCATACTTATATGAGACCACCTGGCCATGTGTTGGAACCATACTTATATGAGACCACCTGGCCTTGTGTGGGGACCATACTTATAAGAGACACCTGGCCATGTGTTGGAACCATACTTATATGAGACAACCTGGCCATGTGTGGGGATCATACTTATAATAGACACATGGCCATGTGTTGGAACCATACTTATATGAGACCACCTGGCCATGTGTGGGGACCATACTTATAAGAGACACTTGTCCATGTGTTGGAACCATACTTATATGAGACCACCTGGCCATGTGTGGGGATCATACTTATAATAGACACATGGCCATGTGTTGGAACCATACTTATAAGAGACCAACTCGCCATGTGTGGGGATCATACTTATAATAGACACATGGCCATGTGTTGGAACCATACTTATAAGAGACCAACTCGCCATGTGTGGGAACCCAGATCATAAGAGGTACACAACTTCAATAAACACTATATCTTATGCTATTTTTACAAGACATTTTTTATTAGAACTACATATAAAAGGTTGACAAACTTTTAACATAAATTTATATTTTACAAATGTATCTTACTAATATTACATTAGTGCTAATGATCTTTTACTTGTGTGGTTGTTTGTATCAATAAATAGTTTACCTTGAATAAACCTGGCCATAATTCTTTTGCCAACATACAGAATGGTTCTGGATTTTTCTACAACAAGAACAAAACATGACAAATACCTATGCTGAAAATATCAAATATCAGAGACGGTCTTTTATTGAATTTATTGACTAAGTTATTCCTTATGCCATGTAAAGGCCTACACACAGACATTTCATATACATGTGGCATTAAAGAGAAAGTCTGTGTCTATATCAAGACACATTTCATTAAACAATATGCAAACGATAGTTACAAAATACAGTCTATAAGTTAAACAATGTGAAATTATATTAAAAATTAATAAAAAAAAAATCCATAATAATCCCATTCTCATTTTCATTACTAGTATATTCATAAACATCCTGCCTGGTATTATATTTATTTGGTAAAATATGTTAGAAGAGTTATCTCCAGAAAAATATGATTGTTTTTTATTTTGATACAAGGAAGGACAATGATCATGATATAACAATATATAAGAAGATAAATAAGGACAGACAACTCTTTACCATCATAAGTATAAGTTATATATCAGATTTGACCAGCACATATACCAGACGTCCCTTTTTCATAAATTGTACTGTAGGTAACTACCGGTATTCTTAGATCTTGATGATTCCATTGAGGTGGGGTCTCCTCTAATACATTTTTTTAATTTAAATACATAATACACATAATTGTATTTACCCTGAAATAGTCCAGTGCAAAGATATCCATTGGGTCAGGCAAGTTATATTTCTGTAAATTGCTATATAATCCTGTCTCTGGAGATCTAAAATCAGGAATTCCAGCCGCTGAAATATATAAATCATTGTTTCTATAACCTAGAGTTTGTTCTGTAACTAATCTGCATTCAGTAGTTTCCATAACAACACTAAAACTTTCCTATTAGAACAGATTGAACACATTATGAAATATACAATCTGACTAACCGATACAGCATTCCTCGTCGATTACCCATGAGTAATGGTGTCTCGCTATCTTAAGTTGCAAGGAATTCCTGTTATTTTTAAAAAGCTGTGATGTGATAGGCTGTAAAACAGTCAGTCGGAACTAATCAAAATATTTCAAAATAACTGATAATTCATGACTACAAGGATTTTTTGGTCAGTTGACCCACAGGTGGTGAGTGGATAGTATCGGAGTGTGATTAGCCGTGGGTTACTAAATAGTGGATAGTATCAGAGTGTGATTAGCCACGGGTTACTAAATAGTGGATAGTATCGGAGTGTGATTTGCCGTGGGTTACTAAATAGTGGATAGTATCAGAGTGTGATTAGCCACGGGTTACTAAATAGTGGATAGTATCGGAGTGTGATTTGCCTTGGGTTACTAAATAGTGGATAGTATCAGAGTGTGATTAGCCACGGGTTACTAAAGAGTGGATAGTATCGGAGTGTGATTAGCTGTGGGTTACTAAATAGTGGATAGTATCGGAGTGTGATTAGCCGTGGGTTACTAAATAGTGGATAGTATCAGAGTGTGATTAGCCGTGGGTTACTAAAGAGTGGATAGTATCAGAGTGTGATTAGCCATGGGTTACTGATGTGTGGATAGTATCGGAGTGTGATTAGTCGTGGGTTACTAAATAGTGGATAGTATCAGAGTGTGATTAGCCACGGGTTACTAAAGAGTGGATAGTATCGGAGTGTGAATAGCTGTGGGTTACTGACGAGTGGATAGTATCGGAGTGTAATTAGCCACGGGTTACTAAAGAGTGGATAGTATCGGAGTGTGATTAGCCACGGGTTACTAATGAGTGGAGAGTATCATAGTGTGATCAGCCGTGGGTTACTGATGAGTGGATAATATCGGATTGTGATCAGCCGTGGGTTACTGATGAGTGGATAGTATTGGATTGTGATCAGCCGTGGGTTCCTGGTTAGTGGAGAGTATCAGAGTGTGATCAGCCGTGGGTTGCTGAAGAGTGGATAGTATCAGAGTGTGATTAGCAAGGGTTACTAACAAGTAGATAGTATCAGAGTGTGATCAGCTGTGGGTTGCTGATGAGTAGATAGTATCAGAGTGTGATCAGCCGTGGGTTACTGACAAGTGGAGAGTATCGGAGTGTGATACAGGTAAGTCGTGGGTCACTGATGATGGTTCCTACCATTATACCACTTGTCTACTAGATAGTATTGTAGTGAGATCAGCCATGGGTAATTGACGATGGTTATATCACTTGTTTTCTGTATCCACCTAATGCTCTACTATACAATACTTACCTGTAGATATTCCAGCTCCTGCCATGGTGATTATATTGGTAGCTTTTTTGTCTTTGATGTATCTAATAATTCCATTAAAGTCAACAGAATCTAACAATGTTTCAAACTTTGGTTCCTCCTTCAGTCCTAGAGATATGGCAAATGCATCAAATAGAGCTAAAACAGAAAAGACATTCACAAAAATAATACTCATTTCAAAGTTGCTATCTCATACAGAAGATTTCTATGTTATTTAATGGTGTGTGTTATAATCTCTCTATATGTATGTGGTACTGTTGACGTACCCAAACATCACAAATGTTCCAACTCTATGGGGTTAGGGTTATGGTGTTTAATGCCACTTTCAACAATATATCTGCTATATCGTGGCGGTCAGTTTTATTGGTGGAGGAAACCGAAGTACCCGGAGAAAACCACTGACTTGTCGCAAGTCACTGACAAACTTTTTCATATAATGTTGTATCGAGTACACCTCGTCATGAACAGGATTCAAACTCACAACTTTACTAATTGCACAGGTAGTTGTAAATCCAACTACCATATGATCACATCCATGACTGCCCCTCCAAATCTATGGAGAACACATAGAGGTAATACTGATAGTATTAGCAGACCAATTACATCAGACATGTTCTAATTATATGGAGAACACAAGTTTGAGGTAATACCAGTATATTTAACAATGTACCCAGTTTGTGAGAGATGTTCCAATTATATGGAGAACACAAGTTTGTGATACTATCAGTACATTTATTAATGTACCCAGTACCCACATCCTGGCAGCAGTAATATTATCATATTTATAGCTTCCACTGAATTCGGTATAATTCATGGATACCTGAGTTTTTGGTGGTTTGAGGAAAAATTGCAAATTGATGGATACAAAAACTTCTGGATCCCCATCTAGAAAACAAAAACAATTCACAAATATGTAATGAATTCTGAATATTGTGGTTTGATACATCCCATGAATGATGATGTACACAAACATTCATGAATGATGATGTACACAAACATTCATGATGATGTACTCAAAGGTTTAAAACTTTTATAACTTATACATACCTACTGTAGATTATAAAATTGTTTTGTAACTTATAAGTACCTGGTTTTGCAACTTATACATACCTACTGTAGATTATAAAATTGCTTTGTAACTTATAAGTACCTGGTTTTGTAACTTATACATACCTACTGTAGATTATAAAATTGTTTTGTAACTTATAAGTACCTGGTTTTGTAACTTATACGTACCTGGTTTAGTAACTTATACGTACCTGGTTTTGTAACTTATAAGTACCTGGTTTTGTAACTTATACGTACCTGGTTTTGTAACTTATAAGTACCTGGTTTTGTAACTTATAAGTACCTGGTTTTGTAACTTATACATACCTACTGTAGATTATAAAATTGCTTTGTAACTTATAAGTACCTGGATTTGTAACTTATACGTACCTGGTTTTCTAACTTATACATACCTGGTTTTGTAACTTATACGTAAATGATTTTGTAACTTATACGTACCTGGTTTTGTAACTTATACGTACCTGGTTTTGTAACTTATACGTGCCTGGTTTTATAACTTATACATACCTGGTTTTGTAACTTATATGTACCTGGTTTTGTAACTTATACGTACCTGGTTTTGTAACTTATAAGTACCTGGTTTTGTAACTTATGCGTACCTGGTTTTGTAACTTATACATACCTCCTCTCTTTGCTTCTTCCTAAAAATAAAAAAAAATTAAATAAATACACAATATCTGTGAGGGAGTAGAATTATAGAAATGATATTGTAATAGTTTTGACAGTATTATCTCTCTGTGAGGGAGTAGAATTATAGAAATGATATTGTTATAGTTTTGACAGTATTATCTATCTGTGAGGGAGTAGAATTATAGAAATGATATTGTTATAGTTTTGACAGTATTATCTCTCTGTGAGGGAGTAGAATTATAGAAATGATATTGTTATAGTTTTGGCAGTATTATCTCTCTGTGAGGGAGTAGAATTATAGAAATGACATTGTTATAGTTTTGACAGTATTATCTATCTGTGAGGGAGTAGAATTATAGAAATGATCTTGTTATAGTTTTGGCAGTATTATCTGTCTGTGAGGGAGTAGAATTATAGAAATGATATTGTTATAGTTTTGACAGTATTATCTCTCTGTGAGGGAGTAGAATTATAGAAATGATCTTGTTATAGTTTTGACAGTATTATCTCTCTGTGAGGGAGTAGAATTATAGAAATGATATTGCTATAGTTTTGGCAGTATTATCTCTCTGTGAGGGAGTAGAATTATAGAAATGATATTGTTATAGTTTTGGCAGTATTATCTGTCTGTGAGGGAGTAGAATTATAGAAATGATCTTGTTATAGTTTTGACAGTATTATCTATCTGTGAGGGAGTAGAATAATATAAATGATATTGTTATAGTTTTGACAGTATTATCTCTCTGTGAGGGAGTAGAATTATAGAAATGATCTTGTTATAGTTTTGGCAGTATTATCTATCTGTGAGGGAGTAGAATTGTAGAAATGATATTGTCATAGTTTTGACAGTATTATCTATCTGTGAGGGAGTAGAATTATAGAAATGATATTGTCATAGTTTTGACAGTATTATCTATCTGTGAGGGAGTAGAATTATAGAAATGATATTGTTATAGTTTTGACAGTATTATCTATCTGTGAGGGAGTAGAATTATAGAAATGATATTGTCATAGTTTTGACAGTATTATCTATCTGTGAGGGAGAAGAATTATAGAAATGATATTGTCATAGTTTTGACAGTATTATCTATCTGTGAGGGAGTAGAATTATAGAAATGATATTGTTATAGTTTTGACAGTATTATCTGTCTGTGAGGGAGAAGAATTATAGAAATGATATTGTTATAGTTTTGACAGTATTATCTCTCTGTGAGGGAGTAGAATTATAGAAATGATCTTGTTATAGTTTTGACAGTATTATCTGTCTGTGAGGGAGTAGAATTATAGAAATGATATTGTTATAGTTTTGACAGTATTATCTGTCTGTGAGGGAGTAGAATTATAGAAATGATCTTGTTATAGTTTTGACAGTATTATCTGTCTGTGAGGGAGTAGAATTATAGAAATGATCTTGTTACAGTTTTGACAGTATTATCTCTCTGTGAGGGAGTAGAATTATAGAAATGATATTGTTATAGTTTTGACAGTATTATCTATCTGTGAGGGAGTAGAATTATAGAAATGATCTTGTTATAGTTTTGACAGTATTATCTCTCTGTGAGGGAGTAGAATTATAGAAATGATATTGTTATAGTTTTGACAGTATTATCTCTCTGTGAGGGAGTAGAATTATAGAAATGATATTGTTATAGTTTTGGCAGTATTATCTATCTGTGAGGGAGTAGAATTATAGAAATGATATTGTTATAGTTTTGACAGTATTATCTATCTGTGAGGGAGTAGAATTATAGAAATGATATTGTTATAGTTTTGAGAGTATTATCTGTCTGTGAGGGAGTAGAATTATAGAAATGATATTGTTATAGTTTTGACAGTATTATCTATCTGTGAGGGAGTAGAATTATAGAAATGATATTGTTATAGTTTTGACAGTATTATCTATCTGTGAGGGAGTAGAATTATAGAAATGATCTTGTTATAGTTTTGGCAGTATTATCTGTCTGTGAGGGAGTAGAATTATAGAAATGATATTGTTATAGTTTTGACAGTATTATCTCTCTGTGAGAGAGTAGAATTATAGAAATGATATTGTTATAGTTTTGACAGTATTATCTCTCTGTGAGGGAGTAGAATTATATAAATGATATTGTCATAGTTTTGACAGTATTATCTATCTGTGAGGGAGTAGAATTATAGAAATGATATTGTTATAGTTTTGGCAGTATTATCTCTCTGTGAGGGAGTAGAATTATAGAAATGATATTGTTATAGTTTTGGCAGTATTATCTGTCTGTGAGGGAGTAGAATTATAGAAATGATATTGTCATAGTTTTGAGAGTATTATCTGTCTGTGAGGGAGTAGAATTATAGAAATGATATTGTTATAGTTTTGGCAGTATTATCTGTCTGTGAGGGAGTAGAATTATAGAAATGATATTGTTATAGTTTTGAGAGTATTATCTGTCTGTGAGGGAGTAGAATTATAGAAATGATATTGTTATAGTTTTGGCAGTATTATTTCTCTGTGAGGGAGTAGAATTATAGAAATGATATTGTTATAGTTTTGACAGTACTATCTATCTGTGAGGGAGTAGAATTATAGAAATGATATTGTTATAGTTTTGACAGTATTATCTCTCTGTGAGGGAGTAGAATTATAGAAATGATATTGTTATAGTTTTGAGAGTATTATCTGTCTGTGAGGGAGTAGAATTATAGAAATGATATTGTCATAGTTTTGACAGTATTATCTCTCTGTGAGGGAGTAGAATTATAGAAATGATATTGTTATAGTTTTGAGAGTATTATCTGTCTGTGAGGGAGTAGAATTATAGAAATGATATTGTTATAGTTTTGGCAGTATTATTTCTCTGTGAGGGAGTAGAATTATAGAAATGATATTGTTATAGTTTTGACAGTATTATCTCTCTGTGAGGTAATAGAATTATATAAATGATATTGTCATAGTTTTGACAGTATTATCTATCTGTGAGGGAGTAGAATTATAGAAATGATATTGTTATAGTTTTGGCAGTATTATCTCTCTGTGAGGGAGTAGAATTATAGAAATGATATTGTTATAGTTTTGGCAGTATTATCTGTCTGTGAGGGAGTAGAATTATAGAAATGATATTGTTATAGTTTTGAGAGTATTATCTGTCTGTGAGGGAGTAGAATTATAGAAATGATATTGTTATAGTTTTGGCAGTATTATCTGTCTGTGAGGGAGTAGAATTATAGAAATGATATTGTCATAGTTTTGACAGTATTATCTATCTGTGAGGGAGTAGAATTATAGAAATGATATTGTTATAGTTTTGAGAGTATTATCTGTCTGTGAGGGAGTAGAATTATAGAAATGATATTGTTATAGTTTTGACAGTATTATCTCTCTGTGAGAGAGTAGAATTATAGAAATGATATTGTTATAGTTTTGACAGTATTATCTGTCTGTGAGGGAGTAGAATTATAGAAATGATATTGTTATAGTTTTGTCAGTACTATCTGTCTGTGAGGGAGTAGAATTATAGAAATGATATTGTTATAGTTTTGGCAGTATTATCTATCTGTGAGGGAGTAGAATTATAGAAATGATATTGTTATAGTTTTGACAGTATTATCTATCTGTGAGGGAGTAGAATTATAGAAATGATATTGTTATAGTTTTGACAGTATTATCTGTCTGTGAGGGAGTAGAATTATAGAAATGATATTGTTATAGTTTTGACAGTATTATCTATCTGTGAGGGAGTAGAATTATAGAAATGATATTGTTATAGTTTTGACAGTATTATCTATCTGTGAGGGAGTAGAATTATAGAAATGATCTTGTTATAGTTTTGGCAGTATTATCTGTCTGTGAGGGAGTAGAATTATAGAAATGATATTGTTATAGTTTTGAGAGTATTATCTGTCTGTGAGGGAGTAGAATTATAGAAATGATATTGTTATAGTTTTGACAGTATTATCTCGCTGTGAGAGAGTAGAATTATAGAAATGATATTGTTATAGTTTTGACAGTATTATCTGTCTGTGAGGGAGTAGAATTATAGAAATGATATTGTTATAGTTTTGTCAGTACTATCTGTCTGTGAGGGAGTAGAATTATAGAAATGATATTGTTATAGTTTTGGCAGTATTATCTATCTGTGAGGGAGTAGAATTATAGAAATGATATTGTTATAGTTTTGACAGTATTATCTATCTGTGAGGGAGTAGAATTATAGAAATGATATTGTTATAGTTTTGACAGTATTATCTGTCTGTGAGGGAGTAGAATTATAGAAATGATATTGTTATAGTTTTGAGAGTATTATCTATCTGTGAGGGAGTAGAATTATAGAAATGATATTGTTATAGTTTTGACAGTATTATCTATCTGTGAGGGAGTAGAATTATAGAAATGATCTTGTTATAGTTTTGGCAGTATTATCTGTCTGTGAGGGAGTAGAATTATAGAAATGATATTGTTATAGTTTTGACAGTATTATCTCTCTGTGAGAGAGTAGAATTATAGAAATGATATTGTTATAGTTTTGACAGTATTATCTCTCTGTGAGGGAGTAGAATTATATAAATGATATTGTCATAGTTTTGACAGTATTATCTATCTGTGAGGGAGTAGAATTATAGAAATGATATTGCTATAGTTTTGGCAGTATTATCTCTCTGTGAGGGAGTAGAATTATAGAAATGATATTGTTATAGTTTTGGCAGTATTATCTGTCTGTGAGGGAGTAGAATTATAGAAATGATATTGTCATAGTTTTGAGAGTATTATCTGTCTGTGAGGGAGTAGAATTATAGAAATGATATTGTTATAGTTTTGGCAGTATTATCTGTCTGTGAGGGAGTAGAATTATAGAAATGATATTGTTATAGTTTTGAGAGTATTATCTGTCTGTGAGGGAGTAGAATTATAGAAATGATATTGTTATAGTTTTGGCAGTATTATTTCTCTGTGAGGGAGTAGAATTATAGAAATGATATTGTTATAGTTTTGACAGTACTATCTATCTGTGAGGGAGTAGAATTATAGAAATGATATTGTTATAGTTTTGACAGTATTATCTCTCTGTGAGGGAGTAGAATTATAGAAATGATATTGTTATAGTTTTGACAGTATTATCTGTCTGTGAGGGAGTAGAATTATAGAAATGATATTGTTATAGTTTTGTCAGTATTATCTCTCTGTGAGGGAGTAGAATTATAGAAATGATCTTGTTATAGTCTTGACAGTATTATCTGTCTGTGAGGGAGTAGAATTATAGAAATGATCTTGTTATAGTTTAGACAGTATTATCTCTCTGTGAGGGAGTAGAATTATAGAAATGATATTGTTATAGTTTTGAGAGTATTATCTGTCTGTGAGGGAGTAGAATTATAGAAATGATATTGTCATAGTTTTGACAGTATTATCTCTCTGTGAGGGAGTAGAATTATAGAAATGATATTGTTATAGTTTTGAGAGTATTATCTGTCTGTGAGGGAGTAGAATTATAGAAATGATATTGTTATAGTTTTGGCAGTATTATTTCTCTGTGAGGGAGTAGAATTATAGAAATGATTTTGTTATAGTTTTGACAGTATTATCTCTCTGTGAGGTAATAGAATTATATAAATGATATTGTCATAGTTTTGACAGTATTATCTATCTGTGAGGGAGTAGAATTATAGAAATGATATTGTTATAGTTTTGGCAGTATTATCTCTCTGTGAGGGAGTAGAATTATAGAAATGATATTGTTATAGTTTTGGCAGTATTATCTGTCTGTGAGGGAGTAGAATTATAGAAATGATATTGTTATAGTTTTGAGAGTATTATCTGTCTGTGAGGGAGTAGAATTATAGAAATGATATTGTTATAGTTTTGGCAGTATTATCTGTCTGTGAGGGAGTAGAATTATAGAAATGATATTGTCATAGTTTTGACAGTATTATCTATCTGTGAGGGAGTAGAATTATAGAAATGATATTGTTATAGTTTTGAGAGTATTATCTGTCTGTGAGGGAGTAGAATTATAGAAATGATATTGTTATAGTTTTGACAATATTATCTCTCTGTGAGAGAGTAGAATTATAGAAATGATATTGTTATAGTTTTGACAGTATTATCTGTCTGTGAGGGAGTAGAATTATAGAAATGATATTGTTATAGTTTTGTCAGTACTATCTGTCTGTGAGGGAGTAGAATTATAGAAATGATATTGTTATAGTTTTGGCAGTATTATCTATCTGTGAGGGAGTAGAATTATAGAAATGATATTGTTATAGTTTTGAGAGTATTATCTGTCTGTGAGGGAGTAGAATTATAGAAATGATATTGTTATAGTTTTGGCAGTATTATTTCTCTGTGAGGGAGTAGAATTATAGAAATGATATTGTTATAGTTTTGAGAGTATTATCTGTCTGTGAGGGAGTAGAATTATAGAAATGATATTGTTATAGTTTTGAGAGTATTATCTGTCTGTGAGGGAGTAGAATTATAGAAATGATATTGTTATAGTTTTGAGAGTATTATCTGTCTGTGAGGGAGTAGAATTATAGAAATGATATTGTTATAGTTTTGGCAGTATTATCTGTCTGTGAGGGAGTAGAATTATAGAAATGATATTGTCATAGTTTTGACAGTATTATCTATCTGTGAGGGAGTAGAATTATAGAAATGATATTGTTATAGTTTTGAGAGTATTATCTGTCTGTGAGGGAGTAGAATTATAGAAATGATATTGTTATAGTTTTGACAGTATTATCTCTCTGTGAGAGAGTAGAATTATAGAAATGATATTGTTATAGTTTTGACAGTATTATCTGTCTGTGAGGGAGTAGAATTATAGAAATGATATTGTTATAGTTTTGTCAGTACTATCTGTCTGTGAGGGAGTAGAATTATAGAAATGATATTGTTATAGTTTTGGCAGTATTATCTATCTGTGAGGGAGTAGAATTATAGAAATGATATTGTTATAGTTTTGAGAGTATTATCTGTCTGTGAGGGAGTAGAATTATAGAAATGATATTGTTATAGTTTTGGCAGTATTATTTCTCTGTGAGGGAGTAGAATTATAGAAATGATATTGTTATAGTTTTGAGAGTATTATCTGTCTGTGAGGGAGTAGAATTATAGAAATGATATTGTTATAGTTTTGAGAGTATTATCTGTCTGTGAGGGAGTAGAATTATAGAAATGATATTGTTATAGTTTTGACAGTATTATCTCTCTGTGAGGGAGTAGAATTATAGAAATGATATTGTTATAGTTTTGAGAGTATTATCTGTCTGTGAGGGAGTAGAATTATAGAAATGATATTGTTATAGTTTTGGCAGTATTATTTCTCTGTGAGGGAGTAGAATTATAGAAATGATATTGTCATAGTTTTGACAGTATTATCTGTCTGTGAGGGAGTAGAATTATAGAAATGATATTGTTATAGTTTTGAGAGTATTATCTGTCTGTGAGGGAGTAGAATTATAGAAATGATATTGTCATAGTTTTGACAGTATTATCTCTCTGTGAGGGAGTAGAATTATAGAAATGATATTGTTATAGTTTTGAGAGTATTATCTGTCTGTGAGGGAGTAGAATTATAGAAATGATATTGTCATAGTTTTGGCAGTATTATTTCTCTGTGAGGGAGTAGAATTATAGAAATGATATTGTTATAGTTTTGACAGTATTATCTCTCTGTGAGGGAGTAGAATTATATAAATGATATTGTCATAGTTTTGACAGTATTATCTATCTGTGAGGGAGTAGAATTATAGAAATGATATTGCTATAGTTTTGGCAGTATTATCTCTCTGTGAGGGAGTAGAATTATAGAAATGATCTTGGTATAGTTTTGACAGTATTATCTGTCTGTGAGGGAGTAGAATTATAGAAATGATCTTGTTATAGTTTTGACAGTATTATCTCTCTGTGAGGGAGTAGAATTATAGAAATGATATTGTTATAGTTTTGAGAGTATTATCTGTCTGTGAGGGAGTAGAATTATAGAAATGATATTGTCATAGTTTTGACAGTATTATCTCTCTGTGAGGGAGTAGAATTATAGAAATGATATTGTTATAGTTTTGAGAGTATTATCTGTCTGTGAGGGAGTAGAATTATAGAAATGATATTGTTATAGTTTTGGCAGTATTATTTCTCTGTGAGGGAGTAGAATTATAGAAATGATATTGTTATAGTTTTGGCAGTATTATCTGTCTGTGAGGGAGTAGAATTATAGAAATGATCTTGTTATAGTTTTGACAGTATTATCTATCTGTGAGGGAGTAGAATTATAGAAATGATATTGTTATAGTTTTGACAGTATTATCTATCTGTGAGGGAGTAGAATTATAGAAATGATATTGTCATAGTTTTGACAGTATTATCTATCTGTGAGGGAGTAGAATTATAGAAATGATATTGTTATAGTTTTGACAGTATTATCTGTCTGTGAGGGAGTAGAATTATAGAAATCATCTTGTTATAGTTTTGGCAGTATTATCTATCTGTGAGGGAGTAGAATAATATAAATGATCTTGTTATAGTTTTGACAGTATTATCTATCTGTGAGGGAGTAGAATTATAGAAATCATCTTGTTATAGTTTTGGCAGTATTATCTATCTGTGAGGGAGTAGAATTGTAGAAATGATATTGTCATAGTTTTGACAGTATTATCTATCTGTGAGGGAGTAGAATTATAGAAATGATATTGTCATAGTTTTGACAGTATTATCTATCTGTGAGGGAGTAGAATTATAGAAATGATATTGTCATAGTTTTGACAGTATTATCTATCTGTGAGGGAGTAGAATTATAGAAATCATCTTGTTATAGTTTTGGCAGTATTATCTATCTGTGAGGGAGTAGAATAATATAAATGATCTTGTTATAGTTTTGACAGTATTATCTATCTGTGAGGGAGTAGAATTATAGAAATCATCTTGTTATAGTTTTGGCAGTATTATCTATCTGTGAGGGAGTAGAATTATAGAAATGATATTGTCATAGTTTTGAGAGTATTATCTATCTGTGAGGGAGTAGAATTATAGAAATGATATTGTCATAGTTTTGACAGTATTATCTATCTGTGAGGGAGTAGAATTATAGAAATGATATTGTCATAGTTTTGACAGTATTATCTATCTGTGAGGGAGTAGAATTATAGAAATGATATTGTCATAGTTTTGACAGTATTATCTATCTGTGAGGGAGTAGAATTATAGAAATGATATTGTTATAGTTTTGACAGTATTATCTGTCTGTGAGGGAGAAGAATAATAGAAATGATATTGTTATAGTTTTGACAGTATTATCTCTCTGTGAGGGAGTAGAATTATAGAAATGATATTGTCATAGTTTTGACAGTATTATCTATCTGTGAGGGAGTAGAATTATAGAAATGATCTTGCTATAGTTTTGACAGTATTATCTCTCTGTGAGGGAGTAGAATTATAGAAATGATATTGTTATAGTTTTGAGAGTATTATCTGTCTGTGAGGGAGTAGAATTATAGAAATGATATTGTCATAGTTTTGACAGTATTATCTGTCTGTGAGGGAGTAGAATTATAGAAATGATCTTGTTATAGTTTTGACAGTATTATCTGTCTGTGAGGGAGTAGAATTATAGAAATGATATTGTTATAGTTTTGACAGTATTATCTGTCTGTGAGGGAGTAGAATTATAGAAATGATTTTGTTATAGTTTTGACAGTATTATCTGTCTGTGAGGGAGTAGAATTATAGAAATGATATTGTTATAGTTTTGACAGTATTATCTGTCTGTGAGGGAGTAGAATTATAGAAATGATCTTGTTATAGTTTTGACAGTATTATCTGTCTGTGAGGGAGTAGAATTATAGAAATGATCTTGTTATAGTTTTGACAGTATTATCTCTCTGTGAGGGAGTAGATTTATAGAAATGATATTGTTATAGTTTTGGCAGTATTATCTATCTGTGAGGGAGTAGAATGATAGAAATGATCTTGTTATAGTTTTGACAGTATTATCTATCTGTGAGGGAGTAGAATTATAGAAATGATATTGTTATAGTTTTGACAGTATTATCTCTTTGTGAGGGAGAAGAATTATAGAAATGATCTTGTTATAGTTTTGGCAGTATTATCTGTCTGTGAGGGAGTAGAATTATAGAAATGATATTGTTATAGTTTTGACAGTATTATCTATCTGTGAGGGAGTAGAATTATAGAAATGATATTGTTATAGTTTTGACAGTATTATCTATCTGTGAGGGAGTAGAATTATAGAAATGATATTGTCATAGTTTTGACAGTATTATCTATCTGTGAGGGAGTAGAATTATAGAAATGATATTGTCATAGTTTTGGCAGTATTATTTCTCTGTGAGGGAGTAGAATTATAGAAATGATCTTGTTATAATTTTGGCAGTATTATCTGTCTGTGAGGGAGTAGAATTATAGAAATGATATTGTTATAGTTTTGACAGTATTATCTATCTGTGAGGGAGTAGAATTATAGAAATGATATTGTTATAGTTTTGACAGTATTATCTATCTGTGAGGGAGTAGAATTATAGAAATGATCTTGCTATAGTTTTGACAGTATTATCTATCTGTGAGGGAGTAGAATAATATAAATGATCTTGTTATAGTTTTGACAGTATTATCTATCTGTTAGGGAGTAGAATTATAGAAATGATATTGTCATAGTTTTGACAGTATTATCTATCTGTGAGGGAGTAGAATTATAGAAATGATATTGTCATAGTTTTGACAGTATTATCTATCTGTGAGGGAGTAGAATTATAGAAATGATATTGTTATAGTTTTGTCACTATTATCTCTCTGTGAGGGAGTAGAATTATAGAAATGATATTGTCATAGTTTTGACAGTATTATCTCTCTGTGAGGGAGTAGAATTATAGAAATGATCTTGTTATAGTTTTGAGAGTATTATCTGTCTGTGAGGGAGTAGAATTATAGAAATGATCTTGTTATAGTTTTGACAGTATTATCTGTCTGTGAGGGAGTAGAATTATAGAAATGATATTGTTATAGTTTTGACAGTAATATCTGTCTGTGAGGGACTAGAATTATAGAAATGATATTGTTATAGTTTTGACAGTATTATCTGTCTGTGAGGGAGTAGAATTATAGAAATGATCTTGTTATAGTTTTGACAGTATTATCTCTCTGTGAGGGAGTAGAATTATAGAAATGATATTGTTATAGTTTTGACAGTATTATCTATCTATGAGGGAGTAGAATTATAGAAATGATCTTGTTATAGTTTTGACAGTATTATCTCTCTGTGAGGGAGTAGAATTATAGAAATGATATTGTTATAGTTTTGACAGTATTATCTCTCTGTGAGGGAGTAGAATTATAGAAATGATATTGTTATAGTTTTGAGAGTATTATCTGTCTGTGAGGGAGTAGAATTATAGAAATGATATTGTTATAGTTTTGGCAGTATTATCTATCTGTGAGGGAGTAGAATTATAGAAATGATATTGTTATAGTTTTGACAGTATTATCTATCTGTGAGGGAGTAGAATTATAGAAATGATATTGTTATAGTTTTGGCAGTATTATCTGTCTGTGAGGGAGTAGAATTATAGAAATGATATTGTTATAGTTTTGACAGTATTATCTATCTGTGAGGGAGTAGAATTATAGAAATGATATTGTTATAGTTTTGACAGTATTATCTATCTGTGAGGGAGTAGAATTATAGAAATGATCTTGTTATAGTTTTGGCAGTATTATCTGTCTGTGAGGGAGTAGAATTATAGAAATGATATTGTTATAGTTTTGACAGTATTATCTCTCTGTGAGAGAGTAGAATTATAGAAATGATATTGTTATAGTTTTGACAGTATTATGTCTCTGTGAGGGAGTAGAATTATAGAAATGATATTGTCATAGTTTTGACAGTATTATCTATCTGTGAGGGAGTAGAATTATAGAAATGATATTGCTATAGTTTTGGCAGTATTATCTCTCTGTGAGGGAGTAGAATTATAGAAATGATATTGTTATAGTTTTGGCAGTATTATCTGTCTGTGAGGGAGTTGAATTATAGAAATGACATTGTTATAGTTTTGACAGTATTATCTGTCTGTGAGGGAGTAGAATTATAGAAATGATATTGTTATAGTTTTGACAGTATTATCTGTCTGTGAGGGAGTAGAATTATAGAAATGATATTGTTATAGTTTTGACAGTATTATCTGTCTGTGAGGGAGTAGAATTATAGAAATGATATTGTTATAGTTTTGTCAGTATTATCTCTCTGTGAGGGAGTAGAATTATAGAAATGATATTGTTATAGTTTTGACAGTATTATCTATCTGTGAGGGAGTAGAATTATAGAAATGATCTTGTTATAGTTTTGACAGTATTATCTATCTGTGAGGGAGTAGAATTATAGAAATGATATTGTTATAGTTTTGACAGTATTATCTATCTGTGAGGGAGTAGAATAATATAAATGATCTTGTTATAGTTTTGACAGTATTATCTCTCTGTGAGGGAGTAGAATTATAGAAATGATCTTGTTATAGTTTTGGCAGTATTATCTCTCTGTGAGGGAGTAGAATTGTAGAAATGATATTGTCATAGTTTTGACAGTATTATCTATCTGTGAGGGAGTAGAATTATAGAAATGATATTGTCATAGTTTTGACAGTATTATCTATCTGTGAGGGAGTAGAACTATAGAAATGATATTGTCATAGTTTTGACAGTATTATCTATCTGTGAGGGAGTAGAATTATAGAAATGATATTGTCATAGTTTTGACAGTATTATCTATCTGTGAGGGAGTAGAATTATAGAAATGATATTGTCATAGTTTTGACAGTATTATCTATCTGTGAGGGAGTAGAATTATAGAAATGATATTGTTATAGTTTTGACAGTATTATCTGTCTGTGAGGGAGAAGAATTATAGAAATGATATTGTTATAGTTTTGACAGTATTATCTATCTGTGAGGGAGTAGAATTGTAGAAATGAAATTGTCATAGTTTTGACAGTATTATCTATCTGTGACGGAGTAGAATTATAGAAATGATATTGCTATAGTTTTGGCAGTATTATCTCTCTGTGAGGGAGTAGAATTATAGAAATGATATTGTTATAGTTTTGACAGTATTATCTGTCTGTGAGGGAGTAGAATTATAGAAATGATATTGTCATAGTTTTGACAGTATTATCTGTCTGTGAGGGAGTAGAATTATAGAAATGATATTGTTATAGTTTTGACAGTATTATCTGTCTGTGAGGGAGTAGAATTATAGAAATGATATTGTTATAGTTTTGACAGTATTATCTATCTGTGAGGGAGTAGAATTATAGAAATGATCTTGTTATAGTTTTGACAGTATTATCTATCTGTGAGGGAGTAGAATTATAGAAATGATATTGTTATAGTTTTGACAGTATTATCTATCTGTGAGGGAGTAGAATTATAGAAATGATCTTGTTATAGTTTTGGCAGTATTATCTATCTGTGAGGGAGTAGAATTATAGAAATGATATTGCTATAGTTTTGACAGTATTATCTGTCTGTGAGGGAGTAGAATTATAGAAATGATATTGTTATAGTTTTGACAGTATTATCTATCTGTGAGGGAGTAGAATTATAGAAATGATATTGTTATAGTTTTGACAGTATTATCTCTCTGTGAGGGAGTAGAATTATAGAAATGATCGTGTTATAGTTTTGGCAGTATTATCTGTCTGTGAAGGAGTAGAATTATAGAAATGATATTGTTATAGTTTTGGCAGTATTATCTGTCTGTGAGGGAGTAGAATTATAGAAATGATATTGTTATAGTTTTGACAGTATTATCTGTCTGTGAGGGAGTAGAATTATAGAAATGATATTGTGATAGTTTTGGCAGTATTATCTATCTGTGAGGGAGAAGAATTATAGAAATGATATTGTCATAGTTTTGACAGTATTATCTATCTGTGAGGGAGTAGAATTATAGAAATGATATTGTTATAGTTTTGGCAGTATTATCTATCTGTGAGGGAGTAGAATTATAGAAATGATATTGTCATAGTTTTGGCAGAATTATCTGTCTGTGAGGGAGTAGAATTATAGAAATGATCTTGTTATAGTTTTGACAGTATTATCTATCTGTGAGGGAGTAGAATTATAGAAATGATATTGTTATAGTTTTGACAGTATTATCTCTCTGCGAGGGAGTAGAATTATAGAAATGATATTGTTATAGTTTTGACAGTATTATCTATCTGTGAGGGAGTAGAATTATAGAAATGATATTGTTATAGTTTTGACAGTATTATCTCTCTGTGAGGGAGAAGAATTATAGAAATGATATTGTTATAGTTTTGACAGTATTATCTGTCTTTGAGGGAGTAGAATTATAGAAATGATCTTGTTATACTTTTGGCAGTATTATCTGTCTGTGAGGGAGTAGAATTATAGAAATGGTCTTGTTATAGTTTTGACAGTATTATCTCTCTGTGAGGGAGTAGAATTATAGAAATGATATTGTTATAGTTTTGACAGTATTATCTATCTGTGAGGGAGTAGAATTATAGAAATGATATTGTTATAGTTTTGACAGTATTATCTGTCTGTGAGGGAGTAGAATTATAGAAATGATCTTGTTACACTTTTGGCAGTATTATCTGTCTGTGAGGGAGTAGAATAATAGAAATGATATTGTTATAGTTTTGACAGTATTATCTGTCTGTGAGGGAGACGGATTATAGAAATGGTCTTGTCATAATTTTGCACTATTATCTGGCATATTTGAAAGACTCATTGATTTATTGAAGCTCTTGTTTTATTTGAACTCAGTAACTGTTGTTTTTGTGTACTCATTAGTAACCGTTGTTTTACTTGTACTCAGTAACTGTTGGTTTATTTGCACTTAATAACAGTTGTTTTATGTGTACTTAGTAACTGTTGTTTTATTTGTACTCAGTAGTCGTTGTTTTATTTGTACTCAGTAGTTGTTGTTTTATTTGTAATCAGTAGTTGTTGTTTTATTTGTACTCAGTGGTTGTTGTTTTATTTGTACTCAGTAGTTGTTGCTTTATTTGTACTCAGTGGTTGTTGTTTTATTTGTACTCAGTGGTTGTTTTATTTGTAAACCGTAGTTGTTGTTTTATTTGTTCTCAGTGGTTGTTGTTTTATTTGTAATCAGTAGTTGTTGTTTTATTTGTACTCAGTGGTTGTTGTTTCATTTCAATGGTTGTTGTTTTTATTTGTACTCAGTTGTTGTTGTTTTATTTGTACTCAGTGGTTGTTGTTTCATTTCAATGGTTGTTGTTTTTATTTGTACTCAGTTGTTGTTGTTTTATTTGTACTCAGTGGTTGTTGTTTTATTTGTACTCAGTAGTTGTTGTTTTATTTGTACTCAGTAGTTGTTGCTTTATTTGTACTCAGTGGTTGTTGTTTTATTTGTACTCAGTAGTTGTTGTTTTATTTGTACTCAGTGGTTGTTGTTTTATTTGTTCTCAGTGGCTGTTGTTTTATTCGTTCTCAGTGGCTGTTGTTTTATTCGTTCTCAGTGGTTGTTGTTTTATTTGTACTCAGTGGCTGTTGTTTTATTTGTACTCAGTGGTTGTTGTTTTATTTGTTCTCAGTGGATGTTGTTTTATTTGTACTCAGTGGTTGTTGTTTTATTTGTACTGTGGTTGTTGTTTTATTTGTACTAAGTGGTTGTTGTTGTTTTATTTGCACTCAGTGGTTGTTGTTTTATTTGTTCTCAGTGGTTGTTGTTTTATTTGTACTCAGTGGTTGTTGTTTTATTTGTTCTCAGTGGTTGTTGTTTTATTTGTACTCAGTGGTTGTTGTTTTATTTGTACTCAGTAGTTGTTGTTTTATTTGTTCTCAGTGGCTGTTGTTTTATTTGTACTCAGTGGTTGTTGTTTTATTTCAATGGTTGTTGTTTTTATTTGTACTCAGTAGTTGTTTTATTTGTACTCAGTGGTTGTTGTTTTATTTGAACTCGGTGGTTGTTGTTTCATTTCAATGGTTGTTGTTTTATTTGTACTCAGTAGTTGTTTTATTTGTTCTCAGTGGTTGTTGTTTTATTTGTACTCTGTGGATGTTGTTTTATTTGTACTCAGTGGTTGTTGTTTTATTTGTACTCAGTGGTTGTTGTTTTATTTGTAGTGTGGCTGTTGTTTTATTTGTACTCAGTGGTTGTTGTTTTATTTGTTCTCAGTGGTTGTTGTTTTATTTGTACTCACTGGTTGTTGTTTTATTTGTACTCAGTAGTTGTTTTATTTGTACTCAGTGGTTGTTGTTTTATTTGTTCTCAGTGGCTGTTGTTTTATTTGTACTCAGTGGTTGTTGTTTCATTTCAATGGTTGTTGTTTTTATTTGTACTCAGTAGTTGTTTTATTTGTACTCAATGGTTGTTGTTTTATTTGAACTCGGTGGTTGTTGTTTTATTTGTACTCAGTAGTTGTTTTATTTGTTCTCAGTGGTTGTTGTTTTATTTGTACTCTGTGGTTGTTGTTTTATTTGTACTCAGTGGTTGTTGTTTTATTTGTACTCAGTGGTTGTTGTTTTATTTGTAGTGTGGTTGTTGTTTTATTTGTACTCAGTGGTTGTTGTTTTATTTGTTCTCAGTGGTTGTTGTTTTATTTGTACTCACTGGTTGTTGTTTTATTTGTACTCAGCAGTTGTTTTATTTGTACTCAGTGGTTGTTGTTTTATTTGTACTCAGTGGTTGTTGTTTTATTTGTTCTCAGTGGCTGTTGTTTTATTTGTTCTCAGTGGTTGTTGTTTTATTTGTACTCAGTGGTTGTTGTTTTATTTGTACTCAGTGGTTGTTGTTTTATTTATTTGTTCTCAGTGGTTTTTGTTTTATTTGTACTCAGTGGTTGTTGTTTTATATGTTCTCAGTGGTTGTTGTTTTATTTGTACTCAGTGGTTGTTGTTTTATTTGTACTCAGTGGTTGTTGTTTTATTTGTTCTCAGTGGTTGTTGTTTTATTTGTACTCACTGGTTGTTGTTTTATTTGTACTCAGTGGTTGTTGTTTTATTTGTTATCAGTGGTTGTTGTTTTATTTGTACTCAGTGGTTGTTGTTTTATTTATTTGTTCTCAGTAGTTGTTGTTTTATTTGTTCTCAGTGGCTGTTGTTTTATTTGTACTCAGTGGTTGTTGTTTCATTTCAATGGTTGTTGTTTTTATTTGTACTCAGTAGTTGTTTTATTTGTACTCAGTGGTTGTTGTTTTATTTGAACTCAGTGGTTGTTGCTTCATTTCAATGGTTGTTTTTTTATTTGTACTCAGTAGTTGTTTTATTTGTTCTCAGTGGTTGTTGTTTTATTTGTAATCAGTAGTTGTTGTTTTATTTGTACTCAGTGGTTGTTTTATTTGTACTCAGTGGTTGTTATTTCATTTCAATGGTTGTTGTTTTATTTGTACTCAGTAGTTGTTGTTTTATTTGTACTCAGTAGTTGTTGTTTTATTTGTACTCTGTGGTTGTTGTTTTATTTGTACTCAGTGTTTGTTGTTTTATTTGTACTGTGGTTGTTGTTTTATTTGTACTCAGTGGTTGTTGTTTTATTTGTACTCAGTGGATGTTGTTTTATTTGTTCTCAGTGGTTGTTGTTTTATTTGTATTCAGTGGTTGTTGTTTTATTTGTACTCAGTGGTTGTTGTTTAATTGTTCTCAGTGGTTGTTGTTTTATTTGTACTCAGTGGTTGTTGTTTTATTTGTTCTCAGTGGTTGTTGTTTTATTTGTACTCAGTGGTTGTTGTTTTATTTGTTCTCAGTGGTTGTTGTTTTATTTGTTCTCAGTTGCTGTTGTTTTATTTGTACTCAGTGATTGTTGTTTCATTTCAATGGTTGTTGTTTTTATTTGTACTCAGTAGTTGTTTTATTTGTTCTCAGTGGTTGTTGTTTTATTTGAACTCAGTGGTTGTTGTTTTATTTGTAATTAGTGGTTGTTGTTTTATTTGTACTCAGTGGTTGTTGTTTCATTTCAATGGTTGTTGTTTTTATTTGTACTCAGTAGTTGTTTTATTTGTACTCAGTTGTTGTTGTTTTATTTGTTCTCAGTGGTTGTTGTTTTATTTGTTCTCAGTAGTTGTTGTTTTATTTGTTCTCAGTGGCTGTTGTTTTATTTGTACTCAGTAGTTGTTGTTTTATTTGTACTCAGTGGTTGTTGTTTTATTTGTACTCTGTGGTTGTTGTTTTATTTGTACTCAGTAGTTGTTGTTTTATTTGTTCTCAGTGGCTGTTGTTTTATTTGTTCTCAGTGGTTGTTGTTTTATTTGTACTCAGTGGTTGTTGTTTTATTTGTTCTCAGTGGTTGTTGTTTTATTTGTACTCAGTGGTTGTTGTTTTATTTGTTCTCAGTAGTTGTTGTTTTATTTGTACTCAATGGTTGTTGTTTTATTTGTACTCTGTGGTTGTTGCTTTATTTGTATTCAGTGGTTGTTGTTTTATTTGTACTCGGTAGTTGTTTTATTTGTACTCAGTAGTTGTTGTTTTATTTATTCTCAGTAGTTGTTGTTTTATTTGTTCTCAGTGGTTGTTTTATTTGTACTCAGTAGTTGTTGTTTTATTTGTTCTCAGTGGCTGTTGTTTTATTTGTACTCAGTAGTTGTTGTTTTATTTGTACTAAGTGGTTGTTGTTTTATTTGTACTCTGTGGTTGTTGTTTTATTTGTACTCAGTAGTTGTTGTTTTATTTGTACTCAGTGGTTGTTGTTTTATTTGTACTCAGTAGTTGTTGTTTTATTTGTACTCAGTGGTTGTTGTTTTATTTGTACTCAGTGGTTGTTGTTTTATTTATTTGTTCTCAGTAGTTGTTGTATTATTTGTTCTCAGTGGTTGTTGTTTCATTTCAATGGTTGTTGGTTTTATTTGTACTCAGTGGTTGTTGTTTTATTTGAACTCAGTGGTTGTTGTTTCATTTCAATGGTTGTTGTTTTATTTGTACTCAGTAGTTGTTTTATTTGTTCTCAGTGGTTGTTGTTTTATTTGTACTCTGTGGTTGTTGTTTTATTTGTACTCAGTGATTGTTGTTTTATTTGTACTCAGTGGTTGTTGTTTTATTTGTACTCAGTGGTTGTTGTTTTATTTGTACTGTGGTTGTTGTTTTATTTGTACTCAATGGTTGTTGTTTCATTTGTACTCAGTGGTTGTTGTTTTATTTATTCTCAGTAGTTGTTGTTTTATTTATTCTCAGTAGTTGTTGTTTTATTTGTTCTCAGTGGTTGTTTTATTTGTACTCAGTAGTTGTTGTTTTATTTGTTCTCAGTGGCTGTTGTTTTATTTGTACTCAGTGGTTGTTGTTTTATTTGTACTCAGTAGTTGTTGTTTTATTTGTACTCAGTGGTTGTTGTTTTATTTGTACTCAGTAGTTGTTGTTTTATTTGTACTCAGTGGTTGTTGTTTTATTTGTACTCAGTGGTTGTTGTTTTATTTATTTGTTCTCAGTAGTTGTTGTTTTATTTGTTCTCAGTGGCTGTTGTTTTATTTGTACTCAGTGGTTGTTGTTTCATTTCAATGTTTGTTGGTTTTATTTGTACTCAGTGGTTGTTGTTTTATTTGAACTCAGTGGTTGTTGTTTCATTTCAATGGTTGTTGTTTTATTTGTACTCAGTAGTTGATTTATTTGTTCTCAGTGGTTGTTGTTTTATTTGTACTCTGTGGTTGTTGTTTTATTTGTACTCAGTGGTTGTTGTTTTATTTGTACTCAGTGGTTGTTGTTTTATTTATTTGTTCTCAGTAGTTGTTGTTTTATTTGTTCTCAGTGGCTGTTGTTTTATTTGTACTCAGTGGTTGTTGTTTCATTTCAATGTTTGTTGGTTTTATTTGTACTCAGTGGTTGTTGTTTTATTTGAACTCAGTGGTTGTTGTTTCATTTCAATGGTTGTTGTTTTATTTGTACTCAGTAGTTGATTTATTTGTTCTCAGTGGTTGTTGTTTTATTTGTACTCTGTGGTTGTTGTTTTATTTGTACTCAGTGGTTGTTGTTTTATTTGTACTCAGTGGTTGTTGTTTTATTTGTACTGTGGTTGTTGTTTTATTTGTACTCGGTAGTTGTTTTATTTGTACTCAGTAGTTGTTGTTTTATTTGTACTCAGTGGTTGTTGTTTTATTTGTACTCAGTGGTTGTTGTTTTATTTATTTGTTCTCAGTAGTTGTTGTTTTATTTGTTCTCAGTGGTTGTTTTATTTGTACTCAGTAGTTGTTGTTTTATTTGTTCTCAGTGTCTGTTGTTTTATTTGTACTCAGTAGTTGTTGTTTTATTTGTACTAAGTGGTTGTTGTTTTATTTGTACTCTGTGGTTGTTGTTTTATTTGTACTCAGTAGTTGTTGTTTTATTTGTACTCAGTGGTTGTTGTTTTATTTGTACTCTGTGGTTGTTGTTTTATTTGTACTCAGTAGTTGTTGTTTTATTTGTTCTCAGTGGCTGTTGTTTTATTTGTTCTCAGTGGTTGTTGTTTTATTTGTACTCAGTGGTTGTTGTTTTATTTGTTCTCAGTGGTTGTTGTTTTATTTGTACTCAGTGGTTGTTGTTTTATTTGTTCTCAGTAGTTGTTGTTTTATTTGTACTCAATGGTTGTTGTTTTATTTGTACTCTGTGGTTGTTGCTTTATTTGTATTCAGTGGTTGTTGTTTTATTTGTACTCGGTAGTTGTTTTATTTGTACTCAGTAGTTGTTGTTTTATTTATTCTCAGTAGTTGTTGTTTTATTTGTTCTCAGTGGTTGTTTTATTTGTACTCAGTAGTTGTTGTTTTATTTGTTCTCAGTGGCTGTTGTTTTATTTGTACTCAGTAGTTGTTGTTTTATTTGTACTAAGTGGTTGTTGTTTTATTTGTACTCTGTGGTTGTTGTTTTATTTGTACTCAGTAGTTGTTGTTTTATTTGTACTCAGTGGTTGTTGTTTTATTTGTACTCAGTAGTTGTTGTTTTATTTGTACTCAGTGGTTGTTGTTTTATTTGTACTCAGTGGTTGTTGTTTTATTTATTTGTTCTCAGTAGTTGTTGTTTTATTTGTTCTCAGTGGTTGTTGTTTCATTTCAATGGTTGTTGGTTTTATTTGTACTCAGTGGTTGTTGTTTTATTTGAACTCAGTGGTTGTTGTTTCATTTCAATGGTTGTTGTTTTATTTGTACTCAGTAGTTGTTTTATTTGTTCTCAGTGGTTGTTGTTTTATTTGTACTCTGTGGTTGTTGTTTTATTTGTACTCAGTGATTGTTGTTTTATTTGTACTCAGTGGTTGTTGTTTTATTTGTACTCAGTGGTTGTTGTTTTATTTGTACTGTGGTTGTTGTTTTATTTGTACTCATTGGTTGTTGTTTCATTTGTACTCAGTGGTTGTTGTTTTATTTATTCTCAGTAGTTGTTGTTTTATTTATTCTCAGTAGTTGTTGTTTTATTTGTTCTCAGTGGTTGTTTTATTTGTACTCAGTAGTTGTTGTTTTATTTGTTCTCAGTGGCTGTTGTTTTATTTGTACTCAGTGGTTGTTGTTTTATTTGTACTCAGTAGTTGTTGTTTTATTTGTACTCAGTGGTTGTTGTTTTATTTGTACTCAGTAGTTGTTGTTTTATTTGTACTCAGTGGTTGTTGTTTTATTTGTACTCAGTGGTTGTTGTTTTATTTATTTGTTCTCAGTAGTTGTTGTTTTATTTGTTCTCAGTGGCTGTTGTTTTATTTGTACTCAGTGGTTGTTGTTTTATTTGTACTCAGTAGTTGTTGTTTTATTTGTACTCAGTGGTTGTTGTTTTATTTGTTCTCAGTAGTTGTTGTTTTATTTGTACTCAATGGTTGTTGTTTTATTTGTACTCTGTGGTTGTTGCTTTATTTGTATTCAGTGGTTGTTGTTTTATTTGTACTCGGTAGTTGTTTTATTTGTACTCAGTAGTTGTTGTTTTATTTATTCTCAGTAGTTGTTGTTTTATTTGTTCTCAGTGGTTGTTTTATTTGTACTCAGTAGTTGTTGTTTTATTTGTTCTCAGTGGCTGTTGTTTTATTTGTACTCAGTAGTTGTTGTTTTATTTGTACTAAGTGGTTGTTGTTTTATTTGTACTCTGTGGTTGTTGTTTTATTTGTACTCAGTAGTTGTTGTTTTATTTGTACTCAGTGGTTGTTGTTTTATTTGTACTCAGTAGTTGTTGTTTTATTTGTACTCAGTGGTTGTTGTTTTATTTGTACTCAGTGGTTGTTGTTTTATTTATTTGTTCTCAGTAGTTGTTGTATTATTTGTTCTCAGTGGTTGTTGTTTCATTTCAATGGTTGTTGGTTTTATTTGTACTCAGTGGTTGTTGTTTTATTTGAACTCAGTGGTTGTTGTTTCATTTCAATGGTTGTTGTTTTATTTGTACTCAGTAGTTGTTTTATTTGTTCTCAGTGGTTGTTGTTTTATTTGTACTCTGTGGTTGTTGTTTTATTTGTACTCAGTGATTGTTGTTTTATTTGTACTCAGTGGTTGTTGTTTTATTTGTACTCAGTGGTTGTTGTTTTATTTGTACTGTGGTTGTTGTTTTATTTGTACTCAATGGTTGTTGTTTCATTTGTACTCAGTGGTTGTTGTTTTATTTATTCTCAGTAGTTGTTGTTTTATTTATTCTCAGTAGTTGTTGTTTTATTTGTTCTCAGTGGTTGTTTTATTTGTACTCAGTAGTTGTTGTTTTATTTGTTCTCAGTGGCTGTTGTTTTATTTGTACTCAGTGGTTGTTGTTTTATTTGTACTCAGTAGTTGTTGTTTTATTTGTACTCAGTGGTTGTTGTTTTATTTGTACTCAGTAGTTGTTGTTTTATTTGTACTCAGTGGTTGTTGTTTTATTTGTACTCAGTGGTTGTTGTTTTATTTATTTGTTCTCAGTAGTTGTTGTTTTATTTGTTCTCAGTGGCTGTTGTTTTATTTGTACTCAGTGGTTGTTGTTTCATTTCAATGTTTGTTGGTTTTATTTGTACTCAGTGGTTGTTGTTTTATTTGAACTCAGTGGTTGTTGTTTCATTTCAATGGTTGTTGTTTTATTTGTACTCAGTAGTTGATTTATTTGTTCTCAGTGGTTGTTGTTTTATTTGTACTCTGTGGTTGTTGTTTTATTTGTACTCAGTGGTTGTTGTTTTATTTGTACTCAGTGGTTGTTGTTTTATTTATTTGTTCTCAGTAGTTGTTGTTTTATTTGTTCTCAGTGGCTGTTGTTTTATTTGTACTCAGTGGTTGTTGTTTCATTTCAATGTTTGTTGGTTTTATTTGTACTCAGTGGTTGTTGTTTTATTTGAACTCAGTGGTTGTTGTTTCATTTCAATGGTTGTTGTTTTATTTGTACTCAGTAGTTGATTTATTTGTTCTCAGTGGTTGTTGTTTTATTTGTACTCTGTGGTTGTTGTTTTATTTGTACTCAGTGGTTGTTGTTTTATTTGTACTCAGTGGTTGTTGTTTTATTTGTACTGTGGTTGTTGTTTTATTTGTACTCGGTAGTTGTTTTATTTGTACTCAGTAGTTGTTGTTTTATTTGTACTCAGTGGTTGTTGTTTTATTTGTACTCAGTGGTTGTTGTTTTATTTATTTGTTCTCAGTAGTTGTTGTTTTATTTGTTCTCAGTGGTTGTTTTATTTGTACTCAGTAGTTGTTGTTTTATTTGTTCTCAGTGTCTGTTGTTTTATTTGTACTCAGTAGTTGTTGTTTTATTTGTACTAAGTGGTTGTTGTTTTATTTGTACTCTGTGGTTGTTGTTTTATTTGTACTCAGTAGTTGTTGTTTTATTTGTACTCAGTGGTTGTTGTTTTATTTGTACTCTGTGGTTGTTGTTTTATTTGTACTCAGTAGTTGTTGTTTTATTTGTTCTCAGTGGCTGTTGTTTTATTTGTTCTCAGTGGTTGTTGTTTTATTTGTACTCAGTGGTTGTTGTTTTATTTGTTCTCAGTGGTTGTTGTTTTATTTGTACTCAGTGGTTGTTGTTTTATTTGTTCTCAGTAGTTGTTGTTTTATTTGTACTCAATGGTTGTTGTTTTATTTGTACTCTGTGGTTGTTGCTTTATTTGTATTCAGTGGTTGTTGTTTTATTTGTACTCGGTAGTTGTTTTATTTGTACTCAGTAGTTGTTGTTTTATTTATTCTCAGTAGTTGTTGTTTTATTTGTTCTCAGTGGTTGTTTTATTTGTACTCAGTAGTTGTTGTTTTATTTGTTCTCAGTGGCTGTTGTTTTATTTGTACTCAGTAGTTGTTGTTTTATTTGTACTAAGTGGTTGTTGTTTTATTTGTACTCTGTGGTTGTTGTTTTATTTGTACTCAGTAGTTGTTGTTTTATTTGTACTCAGTGGTTGTTGTTTTATTTGTACTCAGTAGTTGTTGTTTTATTTGTACTCAGTGGTTGTTGTTTTATTTGTACTCAGTGGTTGTTGTTTTATTTATTTGTTCTCAGTAGTTGTTGTTTTATTTGTTCTCAGTGGTTGTTGTTTCATTTCAATGGTTGTTGGTTTTATTTGTACTCAGTGGTTGTTGTTTTATTTGAACTCAGTGGTTGTTGTTTCATTTCAATGGTTGTTGTTTTATTTGTACTCAGTAGTTGTTTTATTTGTTCTCAGTGGTTGTTGTTTTATTTGTACTCTGTGGTTGTTGTTTTATTTGTACTCAGTGATTGTTGTTTTATTTGTACTCAGTGGTTGTTGTTTTATTTGTACTCAGTGGTTGTTGTTTTATTTGTACTGTGGTTGTTGTTTTATTTGTACTCATTGGTTGTTGTTTCATTTGTACTCAGTGGTTGTTGTTTTATTTATTCTCAGTAGTTGTTGTTTTATTTATTCTCAGTAGTTGTTGTTTTATTTGTTCTCAGTGGTTGTTTTATTTGTACTCAGTAGTTGTTGTTTTATTTGTTCTCAGTGGCTGTTGTTTTATTTGTACTCAGTGGTTGTTGTTTTATTTGTACTCAGTAGTTGTTGTTTTATTTGTACTCAGTGGTTGTTGTTTTATTTGTACTCAGTAGTTGTTGTTTTATTTGTACTCAGTGGTTGTTGTTTTATTTGTACTCAGTGGTTGTTGTTTTATTTATTTGTTCTCAGTAGTTGTTGTTTTATTTGTTCTCAGTGGCTGTTGTTTTATTTGTACTCAGTGGTTGTTGTTTCATTTCAATGTTTGTTGGTTTTATTTGTACTCAGTGGTTGTTGTTTTATTTGAACTCAGTGGTTGTTGTTTCATTTCAATGGTTGTTGTTTTATTTGTACTCAGTAGTTGATTTATTTGTTCTCAGTGGTTGTTGTTTTATTTGTACTCTGTGGTTGTTGTTTTATTTGTACTCAGTGGTTGTTGTTTTATTTGTACTCAGTGGTTGTTGTTTTATTTATTTGTTCTCAGTAGTTGTTGTTTTATTTGTTCTCAGTGGCTGTTGTTTTATTTGTACTCAGTGGTTGTTGTTTCATTTCAATGTTTGTTGGTTTTATTTGTACTCAGTGGTTGTTGTTTTATTTGAACTCAGTGGTTGTTGTTTCATTTCAATGGTTGTTGTTTTATTTGTACTCAGTAGTTGATTTATTTGTTCTCAGTGGTTGTTGTTTTATTTGTACTCTGTGGTTGTTGTTTTATTTGTACTCAGTGGTTGTTGTTTTATTTGTACTCAGTGGTTGTTGTTTTATTTGTACTGTGGTTGTTGTTTTATTTGTACTCGGTAGTTGTTTTATTTGTACTCAGTAGTTGTTGTTTTATTTGTACTCAGTGGTTGTTGTTTTATTTGTACTCAGTGGTTGTTGTTTTATTTATTTGTTCTCAGTAGTTGTTGTTTTATTTGTTCTCAGTGGTTGTTTTATTTGTACTCAGTAGTTGTTGTTTTATTTGTTCTCAGTGTCTGTTGTTTTATTTGTACTCAGTAGTTGTTGTTTTATTTGTACTAAGTGGTTGTTGTTTTATTTGTACTCTGTGGTTGTTGTTTTATTTGTACTCAGTAGTTGTTGTTTTATTTGTACTCAGTGGTTGTTGTTTTATTTGTACTCAGTAGTTGTTGTTTTTTTGTACTCAGTGGTTGTTGTTTTATTTGTACTCAGTGGTTGTTGTTTTATTTATTTGTTCTCAGTAGTTGTTGTTTTATTTGTTCTCAGTGGTTGTTGTTTCATTTCAATGGTTGTTGGTTTTATTTGTACTCAGTGGTTGTTGTTTTATTTGAACTCAGTGGTTGTTGTTTCATTTCAATGGTTGTTGTTTTATTTGTACTCAGTAGTTGTTTTATTTGTTCTCAGTGGTTGTTGTTTCATTTCAATGGTTGTTGTTTTTATTTGTACTCAGTTGTTGTTGTTTTATTTGTACTCAGTGGTTGTTGTTTTATTTGTACTCAGTAGTTGTTGTTTTATTTGTACTCAGTAGTTGTTGCTTTATTTGTACTCAGTGGTTGTTGTTTTATTTGTACTCAGTAGTTGTTGTTTTATTTGTACTCAGTGGTTGTTGTTTTATTTGTTCTCAGTGGCTGTTGTTTTATTCGTTCTCAGTGGCTGTTGTTTTATTCGTTCTCAGTGGTTGTTGTTTTATTTGTACTCAGTGGCTGTTGTTTTATTTGTACTCAGTGGTTGTTGTTTTATTTGTTCTCAGTGGATGTTGTTTTATTTGTACTCAGTGGTTGTTGTTTTATTTGTACTGTGGTTGTTGTTTTATTTGTACTAAGTGGTTGTTGTTGTTTTATTTGCACTCAGTGGTTGTTGTTTTATTTGTTCTCAGTGGTTGTTGTTTTATTTGTACTCAGTGGTTGTTGTTTTATTTGTTCTCAGTGGTTGTTGTTTTATTTGTACTCAGTGGTTGTTGTTTTATTTGTACTCAGTAGTTGTTGTTTTATTTGTTCTCAGTGGCTGTTGTTTTATTTGTACTCAGTGGTTGTTGTTTTATTTCAATGGTTGTTGTTTTTATTTGTACTCAGTAGTTGTTTTATTTGTACTCAGTGGTTGTTGTTTTATTTGAACTCGGTGGTTGTTGTTTCATTTCAATGGTTGTTGTTTTATTTGTACTCAGTAGTTGTTTTATTTGTTCTCAGTGGTTGTTGTTTTATTTGTACTCTGTGGATGTTGTTTTATTTGTACTCAGTGGTTGTTGTTTTATTTGTACTCAGTGGTTGTTGTTTTATTTGTAGTGTGGCTGTTGTTTTATTTGTACTCAGTGGTTGTTGTTTTATTTGTTCTCAGTGGTTGTTGTTTTATTTGTACTCACTGGTTGTTGTTTTATTTGTACTCAGTAGTTGTTTTATTTGTACTCAGTGGTTGTTGTTTTATTTGTTCTCAGTGGCTGTTGTTTTATTTGTACTCAGTGGTTGTTGTTTCATTTCAATGGTTGTTGTTTTTATTTGTACTCAGTAGTTGTTTTATTTGTACTCAATGGTTGTTGTTTTATTTGAACTCGGTGGTTGTTGTTTTATTTGTACTCAGTAGTTGTTTTATTTGTTCTCAGTGGTTGTTGTTTTATTTGTACTCTGTGGTTGTTGTTTTATTTGTACTCAGTGGTTGTTGTTTTATTTGTACTCAGTGGTTGTTGTTTTATTTGTAGTGTGGTTGTTGTTTTATTTGTACTCAGTGGTTGTTGTTTTATTTGTTCTCAGTGGTTGTTGTTTTATTTGTACTCACTGGTTGTTGTTTTATTTGTACTCAGCAGTTGTTTTATTTGTACTCAGTGGTTGTTGTTTTATTTGTACTCAGTGGTTGTTGTTTTATTTGTTCTCAGTGGCTGTTGTTTTATTTGTTCTCAGTGGTTGTTGTTTTATTTGTACTCAGTGGTTGTTGTTTTATTTGTACTCAGTGGTTGTTGTTTTATTTGTACTCAGTGGTTGTTGTTTTATTTATTTGTTCTCAGTGGTTTTTGTTTTATTTGTACTCAGTGGTTGTTGTTTTATATGTTCTCAGTGGTTGTTGTTTTATTTGTACTCAGTGGTTGTTGTTTTATTTGTACTCAGTGGTTGTTGTTTTATTTGTTCTCAGTGGTTGTTGTTTTATTTGTACTCACTGGTTGTTGTTTTATTTGTACTCAGTGGTTGTTGTTTTATTTGTTATCAGTGGTTGTTGTTTTATTTGTACTCAGTGGTTGTTGTTTTATTTATTTGTTCTCAGTAGTTGTTGTTTTATTTGTTCTCAGTGGCTGTTGTTTTATTTGTACTCAGTGGTTGTTGTTTCATTTCAATGGTTGTTGTTTTTATTTGTACTCAGTAGTTGTTTTATTTGTACTCAGTGGTTGTTGTTTTATTTGAACTCAGTGGTTGTTGCTTCATTTCAATGGTTGTTTTTTTATTTGTACTCAGTAGTTGTTTTATTTGTTCTCAGTGGTTGTTGTTTTATTTGTAATCAGTAGTTGTTGTTTTATTTGTACTCAGTGGTTGTTTTATTTGTACTCAGTGGTTGTTATTTCATTTCAATGGTTGTTGTTTTATTTGTACTCAGTAGTTGTTGTTTTATTTGTACTCAGTAGTTGTTGTTTTATTTGTACTCTGTGGTTGTTGTTTTATTTGTACTCAGTGTTTGTTGTTTTATTTGTACTGTGGTTGTTGTTTTATTTGTACTCAGTGGTTGTTGTTTTATTTGTACTCAGTGGATGTTGTTTTATTTGTTCTCAGTGGTTGTTGTTTTATTTGTATTCAGTGGTTGTTGTTTTATTTGTACTCAGTGGTTGTTGTTTAATTGTTCTCAGTGGTTGTTGTTTTATTTGTACTCAGTGGTTGTTGTTTTATTTGTTCTCAGTGGTTGTTGTTTTATTTGTACTCAGTGGTTGTTGTTTTATTTGTTCTCAGTGGTTGTTGTTTTATTTGTTCTCAGTTGCTGTTGTTTTATTTGTACTCAGTGATTGTTGTTTCATTTCAATGGTTGTTGTTTTTATTTGTACTCAGTAGTTGTTTTATTTGTTCTCAGTGGTTGTTGTTTTATTTGAACTCAGTGGTTGTTGTTTTATTTGTAATTAGTGGTTGTTGTTTTATTTGTACTCAGTGGTTGTTGTTTCATTTCAATGGTTGTTGTTTTTATTTGTACTCAGTAGTTGTTTTATTTGTACTCAGTTGTTGTTGTTTTATTTGTTCTCAGTGGTTGTTGTTTTATTTGTTCTCAGTAGTTGTTGTTTTATTTGTTCTCAGTGGCTGTTGTTTTATTTGTACTCAGTAGTTGTTGTTTTATTTGTACTCAGTGGTTGTTGTTTTATTTGTACTCTGTGGTTGTTGTTTTATTTGTACTCAGTAGTTGTTGTTTTATTTGTTCTCAGTGGCTGTTGTTTTATTTGTTCTCAGTGGTTGTTGTTTTATTTGTACTCAGTGGTTGTTGTTTTATTTGTTCTCAGTGGTTGTTGTTTTATTTGTACTCAGTGGTTGTTGTTTTATTTGTTCTCAGTAGTTGTTGTTTTATTTGTACTCAATGGTTGTTGTTTTATTTGTACTCTGTGGTTGTTGCTTTATTTGTATTCAGTGGTTGTTGTTTTATTTGTACTCGGTAGTTGTTTTATTTGTACTCAGTAGTTGTTGTTTTATTTATTCTCAGTAGTTGTTGTTTTATTTGTTCTCAGTGGTTGTTTTATTTGTACTCAGTAGTTGTTGTTTTATTTGTTCTCAGTGGCTGTTGTTTTATTTGTACTCAGTAGTTGTTGTTTTATTTGTACTAAGTGGTTGTTGTTTTATTTGTACTCTGTGGTTGTTGTTTTATTTGTACTCAGTAGTTGTTGTTTTATTTGTACTCAGTGGTTGTTGTTTTATTTGTACTCAGTAGTTGTTGTTTTATTTGTACTCAGTGGTTGTTGTTTTATTTGTACTCAGTGGTTGTTGTTTTATTTATTTGTTCTCAGTAGTTGTTGTATTATTTGTTCTCAGTGGTTGTTGTTTCATTTCAATGGTTGTTGGTTTTATTTGTACTCAGTGGTTGTTGTTTTATTTGAACTCAGTGGTTGTTGTTTCATTTCAATGGTTGTTGTTTTATTTGTACTCAGTAGTTGTTTTATTTGTTCTCAGTGGTTGTTGTTTTATTTGTACTCTGTGGTTGTTGTTTTATTTGTACTCAGTGATTGTTGTTTTATTTGTACTCAGTGGTTGTTGTTTTATTTGTACTCAGTGGTTGTTGTTTTATTTGTACTGTGGTTGTTGTTTTATTTGTACTCAATGGTTGTTGTTTCATTTGTACTCAGTGGTTGTTGTTTTATTTATTCTCAGTAGTTGTTGTTTTATTTATTCTCAGTAGTTGTTGTTTTATTTGTTCTCAGTGGTTGTTTTATTTGTACTCAGTAGTTGTTGTTTTATTTGTTCTCAGTGGCTGTTGTTTTATTTGTACTCAGTGGTTGTTGTTTTATTTGTACTCAGTAGTTGTTGTTTTATTTGTACTCAGTGGTTGTTGTTTTATTTGTACTCAGTAGTTGTTGTTTTATTTGTACTCAGTGGTTGTTGTTTTATTTGTACTCAGTGGTTGTTGTTTTATTTATTTGTTCTCAGTAGTTGTTGTTTTATTTGTTCTCAGTGGCTGTTGTTTTATTTGTACTCAGTGGTTGTTGTTTCATTTCAATGTTTGTTGGTTTTATTTGTACTCAGTGGTTGTTGTTTTATTTGAACTCAGTGGTTGTTGTTTCATTTCAATGGTTGTTGTTTTATTTGTACTCAGTAGTTGATTTATTTGTTCTCAGTGGTTGTTGTTTTATTTGTACTCTGTGGTTGTTGTTTTATTTGTACTCAGTGGTTGTTGTTTTATTTGTACTCAGTGGTTGTTGTTTTATTTATTTGTTCTCAGTAGTTGTTGTTTTATTTGTTCTCAGTGGCTGTTGTTTTATTTGTACTCAGTGGTTGTTGTTTCATTTCAATGTTTGTTGGTTTTATTTGTACTCAGTGGTTGTTGTTTTATTTGAACTCAGTGGTTGTTGTTTCATTTCAATGGTTGTTGTTTTATTTGTACTCAGTAGTTGATTTATTTGTTCTCAGTGGTTGTTGTTTTATTTGTACTCTGTGGTTGTTGTTTTATTTGTACTCAGTGGTTGTTGTTTTATTTGTACTCAGTGGTTGTTGTTTTATTTGTACTGTGGTTGTTGTTTTATTTGTACTCGGTAGTTGTTTTATTTGTACTCAGTAGTTGTTGTTTTATTTGTACTCAGTGGTTGTTGTTTTATTTGTACTCAGTGGTTGTTGTTTTATTTATTTGTTCTCAGTAGTTGTTGTTTTATTTGTTCTCAGTGGTTGTTTTATTTGTACTCAGTAGTTGTTGTTTTATTTGTTCTCAGTGTCTGTTGTTTTATTTGTACTCAGTAGTTGTTGTTTTATTTGTACTAAGTGGTTGTTGTTTTATTTGTACTCTGTGGTTGTTGTTTTATTTGTACTCAGTAGTTGTTGTTTTATTTGTACTCAGTGGTTGTTGTTTTATTTGTACTCAGTAGTTGTTGTTTTTTTGTACTCAGTGGTTGTTGTTTTATTTGTACTCAGTGGTTGTTGTTTTATTTATTTGTTCTCAGTAGTTGTTGTTTTATTTGTTCTCAGTGGTTGTTGTTTCATTTCAATGGTTGTTGGTTTTATTTGTACTCAGTGGTTGTTGTTTTATTTGAACTCAGTGGTTGTTGTTTCATTTCAATGGTTGTTGTTTTATTTGTACTCAGTAGTTGTTTTATTTGTTCTCAGTGGTTGTTGTTTTATTTGTACTCTGTGGTTGTTGTTTTATTTGTACTCAGTGGTTGTTGTTTTATTTGTACTCAGTGGTTGTTGTTTTATTTGTACTCAGTGGTTGTTGTTTTATTTGTACTCATTGGTTGTTGTTTCATTTGTACTCAGTGGTTGTTGTTTTATTTATTCTCAGTAGTTGTTGTTTTATTTATTCTCAGTAGTTGTTGTTTTATTTGTTCTCAGTGGTTGTTTTATTTGTACTCAGTAGTTGTTGTTTTATTTGTTCTCAGTGGCTGTTGTTTTATTTGTACTCAGTAGTTGTTGTTTTATTTGTACTCAGTGGTTGTTGTTTTATTTGTACTCAGTAGTTGTTGTTTTATTTGTACTCAGTGGTTGTTGTTTTATTTGTACTCAGTAGTTGTTGTTTTATTTGTACTCAGTGGTTGTTGTTTTATTTGTACTCAGTGGTTGTTGTTTTATTTATTTGTTCTCAGTAGTTGTTGTTTTATTTGTTCTCAGTGGCTGTTGTTTTATTTGTACTCAGTGGTTGTTGTTTCATTTCAATGTTTGTTGGTTTTATTTGTACTCAGTGGTTGTTGTTTTATTTGAACTCAGTGGTTGTTGTTTCATTTCAATGGTTGTTGTTTTATTTGTACTCAGTAGTTGATTTATTTGTTCTCAGTGGTTGTTGTTTTATTTGTACTCTGTGGTTGTTGTTTTATTTGTACTCAGTGGTTGTTGTTTTATTTGTACTCAGTGGTTGTTGTTTTATTTGTACTCAGTGGTTGTTGTTTCATTTGTTCTCAGTGGTTGTTGTTTTATTTGTACTCAATGGTTGTTGTTTTATTTGTACTCAGTGGTTGTTGTTTTATTTGTTCTCAGTGGTTGTTGTTTTATTTGTACTCAGTGGTTGTTGTTTTATTTGTACTCAGTGGTTGTTGTTTTATTTGTTCTCAGTGGTTGTTGTTTTATTTGTACTCACTGGCTGTTGTTTTATTCGTACTCAGTGGTTGTTGTTTTATTTGTAATCAGTTGTTGTTGTTTTATTTGTACTCAGTGGTTGTTGTTTTATTTATTTGTTCTCAGTAGTTGTTGTTTTATTTGTTCTCAGTGGCTGTTGTTTTATTTGCACTCAGTTGTTGTTGTTTCATTTCAATGGTTGTTGTTTTATTTGTTCTCAGTGGTTGTTGTTTTATTTGTAATCAGTAGTTGTTGTTTTATTTGTACTCAGTGGTTGTTGTTTTATTTGTACTCAGTGGTTGTTGTTTCATTTCAATGGTTGTTGTTTTATTAGTACTCAGTAGTTGTTGTTTTATTTGTACTCAGTGGTTGTTGTTTTATTTGTACTCTGTGGTTGTTGTTTTATTTGTACTCAGTGGTTGTTGTTTTATTTGTACTCAGTGGTTGTTGTTTTATTTGTACTGTGGTTGTTGTTTTATTTGTACTCAGTGGTTGTTGTTTTATTTGTACTCAGTGGATGTTGTTTTATTTGAACTCAGTGGTTGTTGTTTTATTTGTTCTCAGTGGTTGTTGTTTTATTTGTACTCAGTGGTTGTTGTTTTATTTGTACTCAGTGGTTGTTGTTTTATTTGTACTCAGTAGTTGTTTTATTTGTATTCAGTGGTTGTTGTTTTATTTGTTCTCAGTGGTTGTTGTTTTATTTGTACTCAGTGGTTGTTGTTTCATTTGAATGGTTGTTGTTTTTATTTGTACTCAGTGGTTGTTTTATTTGAGCTCAGTGGTTGTTGTTTTATTTGTACTCAGTGGTTGTTGTTTTATTTGTACTCAGTGGTTGTTGTTTCATTTCAATGGTTGTTGTTTTTATTTGTACTCAGTAGTTGTTTTATTTGTACTCAGTGGTTGTTGTTTTATTTGTACTCTGTGGATGTTGTTTTATTTGTACTCAGTGGTTGTTGTTTTATTTGTACTCAGTGGTTGTTGTTTCATTTGTTCTCAGTGGTTGTTGTTTTATTTGTACTCAATGGTTGTTGTTTTATTTGTACTCAGTGGTTGTTGTTTTATTTGTTCTCAGTGGTTGTTGTTTTATTTGTACTCAGTGGTTGTTGTTTTATTTGTACTCAGTGGTTGTTGTTTTATTTGTTCTCAGTGGTTGTTGTTTTATTTGTACTCACTGGCTGTTGTTTTATTCGTACTCAGTGGTTGTTGTTTTATTTGTAATCAGTTGTTGTTGTTTTATTTGTACTCAGTGGTTGTTGTTTTATTTATTTGTTCTCAGTAGTTGTTGTTTTATTTGTTCTCAGTGGCTGTTGTTTTATTTGCACTCAGTTGTTGTTGTTTCATTTCAATGGTTGTTGTTTTATTTGTTCTCAGTGGTTGTTGTTTTATTTGTAATCAGTAGTTGTTGTTTTATTTGTACTCAGTGGTTGTTGTTTTATTTGTACTCAGTGGTTGTTGTTTCATTTCAATGGTTGTTGTTTTATTAGTACTCAGTAGTTGTTGTTTTATTTGTACTCAGTGGTTGTTGTTTTATTTGTACTCTGTGGTTGTTGTTTTATTTGTACTCAGTGGTTGTTGTTTTATTTGTACTCAGTGGTTGTTGTTTTATTTGTACTGTGGTTGTTGTTTTATTTGTACTCAGTGGTTGTTGTTTTATTTGTACTCAGTGGATGTTGTTTTATTTGAACTCAGTGGTTGTTGTTTTATTTGTTCTCAGTGGTTGTTGTTTTATTTGTACTCAGTGGTTGTTGTTTTATTTGTACTCAGTGGTTGTTGTTTTATTTGTACTCAGTAGTTGTTTTATTTGTATTCAGTGGTTGTTGTTTTATTTGTTCTCAGTGGTTGTTGTTTTATTTGTACTCAGTGGTTGTTGTTTCATTTGAATGGTTGTTGTTTTTATTTGTACTCAGTGGTTGTTTTATTTGAGCTCAGTGGTTGTTGTTTTATTTGTACTCAGTGGTTGTTGTTTTATTTGAACTCAGTGGTTGTTGTTTCATTTCAATGGTTGTTGTTTTTATTTGTACTCAGTAGTTGTTTTATTTGTACTCAGTGGTTGTTGTTTTATTTGTACTCTGTGGATGTTGTTTTATTTGTACTCAGTGGTTGTTGTTTTATTTGTACTCAGTGGTTGTTGTTTTATTTGTAGTGTGGCTGTTGTTTTATTTGTACTCAGTGGTTGTTGTTTTATTTGTTCTCAGTGGTTGTTGTTTTATTTGTACTCACTGGTTATTGTTTCATTTCAATGGTTGTTGTTTTTATTTGTACTCAGTAGTTGTTTTATTTGTACTCAGTGGTTGTTGTTTTATTTGTACTCAGTGGTTGTTGTTTTATTTGTAGTGTGGCTGTTGTTTTATTTGTACTCAGTGGTTGTTGTTTTATTTGTACTCACTGGTTGTTGTTTTATTTGTACTCAGTAGTTGTTTTATTTGTACTCAGTGGTTGTTGTTTTATTTGTTCTCAGTGGCTGTTGTTTTATTTGTACTCAGTGGTTGTTGTTTCATTTCAATGGTTGTTGTTTTTATTTGTACTCAGTAGTTGTTTTATTTGTACTCAGTGGTTGTTGTTTTATTTGAACTCGGTGGTTGTTGTT
The DNA here is from genome assembly GCA_963680875.1 of Bathymodiolus brooksi. NCBI lineage: Eukaryota > Metazoa > Mollusca > Bivalvia > Mytilida > Modiolidae > Bathymodiolus > Bathymodiolus brooksi. Next base: position 31,211,274 of record OY804576.1, read on the forward strand.
TCATTTCAATGGTTGTTGTTTTATTTGTACTCAGTAGTTGTTTTATTTGTTCTCAGTGGTTGTTGTTTTATTTGTACTCTGTGGTTGTTGTTTTATTTGTACTCAGTGGTTGTTGTTTTATTTGAACTCAGTGGTTGTTGTTTTATTTGTAGTGTGGTTGTTGTTTTATTTGTACTCAGTGGTTGTTGTTTTATTTGTTCTCAGTGGTTGTTGTTTTATTTGTACTCACTGGTTGTTGTTTTATTTGTACTCAGCAGTTGTTTTATTTGTACTCAGTGGTTGTTGTTTTATTTGTACTCAGTGGTTGTTGTTTTATTTGTTCTCAGTGGCTGTTGTTTTATTTGTTCTCAGTGGTTGTTGTTTTATTTGTACTCAGTGGTTTTTGTTTTATTTGTACTCAGTGGTTGTTGTTTTATATGTTCTCAGTGGTTGTTGTTTTATTTGTACTCAGTGGTTGTTGTTTTATTTGTACTCAGTGGTTGTTGTTTTATTTGTTCTCAGTGGTTGTTGTTTTATTTGTACTCACTGGTTGTTGTTTTATTTGTACTCAGTGGTTGTTGTTTTATTTGTACTCAGTGGTTGTTGTTTTATTTGTACTCAGTGGTTGTTGTTTTATTTATTTGTTCTCAGTAGTTGTTGTTTTATTTGTTCTCAGTGGCTGTTGTTTTATTTGTACTCAGTGGTTGTTGTTTCATTTCAATGGTTGTTGTTTTTATTTGTACTCAGTAGTTGTTTTATTTGTACTCAGTGGTTGTTGTTTTATTTGAACTCAGTGGTTGTTGCTTCATTTCAATGGTTGGTTTTTTATTTGTACTCAGTAGTTGTTTTATTTGTTCTCAGTGGTTGTTGTTTTATTTGTAATCAGTAGTTGTTGTTTTATTTGTACTCAGTGGTTGTTTTATTTGTACTCAGTGGTTGTTGTTTCATTTCAATGGTTGTTGTTTTATTTGTACTCAGTAGTTGTTGTTTTATTTGTACTCTGTGTTTGTTGTTTTATTTGTACTCAGTGTTTGTTGTTTTATTTGTACTGTGGTTGTTGTTTTATTTGTACTCAGTGGTTGTTGTTTTATTTGTACTCAGTGGATGTTGTTTTATTTGTTCTCAGTGGTTGTTGTTTTATTTGTATTCAGTGGTTGTTGTTTTATTTGTACTCAGTGGTTGTTGTTTAATTGTTCTCAGTGGTTGTTGTTTTATTTGTACTCAGTGGTTGTTGTTTTATTTGTTCTCAGTGGTTGTTGTTTTATTTGTACTCAGTGGTTGTTGTTTTATTTGTTCTCAGTGGTTGTTGTTTTATTTGTTCTCAGTTGCTGTTGTTTTATTTGTACTCAGTGGTTGTTGTTTCATTTCAATGGTTGTTGTTTTTATTTGTACTCAGTAGTTGTTTTATTTGTTCTCAGTGGTTGTTGTTTTATTTGAACTCAGTGGTTGTTGTTTTATTTGTAATTAGTGGTTGTTGTTTTATTTGTACTCAGTGGTTGTTGTTTCATTTCAATGGTTGTTGTTTTTATTTGTACTCAGTAGTTGTTTTAATTGTACTCAGTTGTTGTTGTTTTATTTGTTCTCAGTGGTTGTTGTTTTATTTGTTCTCAGTAGTTGTTGTTTTATTTGTTCTCAGTGGCTGTTGTTTTATTTGTACTCAGTAGTTGTTGTTTTATTTGTACTCAGTGGTTGTTGTTTTATTTGTACTCTGTGGTTGTTGTTTTATTTGTACTCAGTAGTTGTTGTTTTATTTGTTCTCAGTGGCTGTTGTTTTATTTGTTCTCAGTGGTTGTTGTTTTATTTGTACTCAGTGGTTGTTGTTTTATTTGTTCTCAGTGGTTGTTGTTTTATTTGTACTCAGTGGTTGTTGTTTTATTTGTTCTCAGTAGTTGTTGTTTTATTTGTACTCAATGGTTGTTGTTTTATTTGTACTCTGTGGTTGTTGCTTTATTTGTATTCAGTGGTTGTTGTTTTATTTGTACTCAGTGGTTGTTGTTTTATTTGTACTCGGTAGTTGTTTTATTTGTACTCAGTAGTTGTTGTTTTATTTATTCTCAGTAGTTGTTGTTTTATTTGTTCTCAGTGGTTGTTTTATTTGTACTCAGTAGTTGTTGTTTTATTTGTTCTCAGTGGCTGTTGTTTTATTTGTACTCAGTAGTTGTTGTTTTATTTGTACTCAGTGGTTGTTGTTTTATTTGTACTCTGTGGTTGTTGTTTTATTTGTACTCAGTAGTTGTTGTTTTATTTGTACTCAGTGGTTGTTGTTTTATTTGTACTCAGTAGTTGTTGTTTTATTTGTACTCAGTGGTTGTTGTTTTATTTGTACTCAGTGGTTGTTGTTTTATTTATTTGTTCTCAGTAGTTGTTGTTTTATTTGTTCTCAGTGGTTGTTGTTTCATTTCAATGGTTGTTGGTTTTATTTGTACTCAGTGGTTGTTGTTTTATTTGAACTCAGTGGTTGTTGTTTCATTTCAATGGTTGTTGTTTTATTTGTACTCAGTAGTTGTTTTATTTGTTCTCAGTGGTTGTTGTTTTATTTGTACTCTGTGGTTGTTGTTTTATTTGTACTCAGTGGTTGTTGTATTATTTGTACTCAGTGGTTGTTGTTTTATTTGTACTCAGTGGTTGTTGTTTTATTTGTACTGTGGTTGTTGTTTTATTTGTACTCATTGGTTGTTGTTTCATTTGTACTCAGTGGTTGTTGTTTTATTTATTCTCAGTAGTTGTTGTTTTATTTATTCTCAGTAGTTGTTGTTTTATTTGTTCTCAGTGGTTGTTTTATTTGTACTCAGTAGTTGTTGTTTTATTTGTTCTCAGTGGCTGTTGTTTTATTTGTACTCAGTAGTTGTTGTTTTATTTGTACTCAGTGGTTGTTGTTTTATTTGTACTCAGTAGTTGTTGTTTTATTTGTACTCAGTGGTTGTTGTTTTATTTGTACTCAGTAGTTGTTGTTTTATTTGTACTCAGTGGTTGTTGTTTTATTTGTACTCAGTGGTTGTTGTTTTATTTATTTGTTCTCAGTAGTTGTTGTTTTATTTGTTCTCAGTGGCTGTTGTTTTATTTGTACTCAGTGGTTGTTGTTTCATTTCAATGTTTGTTGGTTTTATTTGTACTCAGTGGTTGTTGTTTTATTTGAACTCAGTGGTTGTTGTTTCATTTCAATGGTTGTTGTTTTATTTGTACTCAGTAGTTGATTTATTTGTTCTCAGTGGTTGTTGTTTTATTTGTACTCTGTGGTTGTTGTTTTATTTGTACTCAGTGGTTGTTGTTTTATTTGTACTCAGTGGTTGTTGTTTTATTTATTTGTTCTCAGTAGTTGTTGTTTTATTTGTTCTCAGTGGCTGTTGTTTTATTTGTACTCAGTGGTTGTTGTTTCATTTCAATGTTTGTTGGTTTTATTTGTACTCAGTGGTTGTTGTTTTATTTGAACTCAGTGGTTGTTGTTTCATTTCAATGGTTGTTGTTTTATTTGTACTCAGTAGTTGATTTATTTGTTCTCAGTGGTTGTTGTTTTATTTGTACTCTGTGGTTGTTGTTTTATTTGTACTCAGTGGTTGTTGTTTTATTTGTACTCAGTGGTTGTTGTTTTATTTGTACTGTGGTTGTTGTTTTATTTGTACTCAGTGGTTGTTGTTTTATTTGTACTCAGTGGTTGTTGTTTCATTTGTTCTCAGTGGTTGTTGTTTTATTTGTACTCAATGGTTGTTGTTTTATTTGTACTCAGTGGTTGTTGTTTTATTTGTTCTCAGTGATTGTTGTTTTATTTGTACTCAGTGGTTGTTGTTTTATTTGTACTCAGTGGTTGTTGTTTTATTTGTTCTCAGTGGTTGTTGTTTTATTTGTACTCACTGGCTGTTGTTTTATTCGTACTCAGTGGTTGTTGTTTTATTTGTAATCAGTTGTTGTTGTTTTATTTGTACTCAGTGGTTGTTGTTTTATTTATTTGTTCTCAGTAGTTGTTGTTTTATTTGTTCTCAGTGGCTGTTGTTTTATTTGCACTCAGTTGTTGTTGTTTCATTTCAATGGTTGTTGTTTTATTTGTTCTCAGTGGTTGTTGTTTTATTTGTAATCAGTAGTTGTTGTTTTATTTGTACTCAGTGGTTGTTGTTTTATTTGTACTCAGTGGTTGTTGTTTCATTTCAATGGTTGTTGTTTTATTAGTACTCAGTAGTTGTTGTTTTATTTGTACTCAGTGGTTGTTGTTTTATTTGTACTCTGTGGTTGATGTTTTATTTGTACTCAGTGGTTGTTGTTTTATTTGTACTCAGTGGTTGTTGTTTTATTTGTACTGTGGTTGTTGTTTTATTTGTACTCAGTGGTTGTTGTTTTATTTGTACTCAGTGGATGTTGTTTTATTTGAACTCAGTGTTTGTTGTTTTATTTGTTCTCAGTGGTTGTTGTTTTATTTGTACTCAGTGGTTGTTGTTTTATTTGTACTCAGTGGTTGTTGTTTTATTTTTACTCAGTAGTTGTTTTATTTGTACTCAGTGGTTGTTGTTTTATTTGTTCTCAGTGGTTGTTGTTTTATTTGTACTCAGTGGTTGTTGTTTCATTTGAATGGTTGTTGTTTTTATTTGTACTCAGTGGTTGTTTTATTTGAGCTCAGTGGTTGTTGTTTTATTTGTACTCAGTGGTTGTTGTTTCATTTCAATGGTTGTTGTTTTTATTTGTACTCAGTAGTTGTTTTATTTGTACTCAGTGGTTGTTGTTTTATTTGTACTCTGTGGATGTTGTTTTATTTGTACTCAGTGGTTGTTGTTTTATTTGTACTCAGTGGTTGTTGTTTTATTTGTAGTGTGGCTGTTGTTTTATTTGTACTCAGTGGTTGTTGTTTTATTTGTTCTCAGTGGTTGTTGTTTTATTTGTACTCACTGGTTATTGTTTCATTTCAATGGTTGTTGTTTTTATTTGTACTCAGTAGTTGTTTTATTTGTACTCAGTGGTTGTTGTTTTATTTGTACTCAGTGGTTGTTGTTTTATTTGTAGTGTGGCTGTTGTTTTATTTGTACTCAGTGGTTGTTGTTTTATTTGTTCTCAGTGGTTGTTGTTTTATTTGTACTCACTGGTTGTTGTTTTATTTGTACTCAGTAGTTGTTTTATTTGTACTCAGTGGTTGTTGTTTTATTTGTTCTCAGTGGCTGTTGTTTTATTTGTACTCAGTGGTTGTTGTTTCATTTCAATGGTTGTTGTTTTTATTTGTACTCAGTAGTTGTTTTATTTGTACTCAGTGGTTGTTGTTTTATTTGAACTCGGTGGTTGTTGTTTCATTTCAATGGTTGTTGTTTTATTTGTACTCAGTAGTTGTTTTATTTGTTCTCAGTGGTTGTTGTTTTATTTGTACTCTGTGGTTGTTGTTTTATTTGTACTCAGTGGTTGTTGTTTTATTTGTACTCAGTGGTTGTTGTTTTATTTGTACTCATTGGTTGTTGTTTTATTTGTACTCAGTGGTTGTTGTTTTATTTGTTCTCAGTGGTTGTTGTTTTATTTGTACTCACTGGTTGTTGTTTTATTTGTACTCAGTAGTTGTTTTATTTGTACTCAGTGGTTGTTGTTTTATTTGTACTCAGTGGTTGTTGTTTTATTTGTTTTCAGTGGCTGTTGTTTTATTTGTTCTCAGTGGTTGTTGTTTTATTTGTACTCAGTGGTTTTTGTTTTATTTGTACTCAGTGGTTGTTGTTTTATATGTTCTCAGTAGTTGTTGTTTTATTTGTACTCAGTGGTTGTTGTTTTATTTGTACTCAGTGGTTGTTGTTTTATTTGTTCTCAGTGGTTGTTGTTTTATTTGTACTCACTGGTTGTTGTTTTATTTGTACTCAGTGGTTGTTGTTTTATTTGTACTCAGTGGTTGTTGTTTTATTTGTACTCAGTGGTTGTTGTTTTATTTATTTGTTCTCAGTAGTTGTTGTTTTATTTGTTCTCAGTGGCTGTTGTTTTATTTGTACTCAGTGGTTGTTGTTTCATTTCAATGGTTGTTGTTTTTATTTGTACTCAGTAGTTGTTTTATTTGTACTCAGTGGTTGTTGTTTTATTTGAACTCAGTGGTTGTTGCTTCATTTCAATGGTTGTTTTTTTATTTGTACTAAGTAGTTGTTTTATTTGTTCTCAGTGGTTGTTGTTTTATTTGTAATCAGTAGTTGTTGTTTTATTTGTACTCAGTGGTTGTTTTATTTGTACTCAGTGGTTGTTGTTTCATTTCAATGGTTGTTGTTTTATTTGTACTCAGTAGTTGTTGTTTTATTTGTACTCAGTAGTTGTTGTTTTATTTGTATTCAGTGGTTGTTGTTTTATTTGTACTCAGTGGTTGTTGTTTAATTGTTCTCAGTGGTTGTTGTTTTATTTGTACTCAGTGGTTGTTGTTTTATTTGTATTCAGTGGTTGTTGTTTTATTTGTTCTCAGTGGCTGTTGTTTTATTTGTTTCTAATGGATCTAAGATATTAATAATACATTTGTATTTAATTGCTTACAGATTAACTTCCTTACTGTTTTCTCTGATTCTGGATTATCACCTCCTTCTGCATTTTTTATCTCTAAATCGTCTTTCCCTCCTTCTGCATTGTTGCTCTCTGTATCATCTTTCCCCCCTTTGGCACCTTTATTTTCTTGTTTTTCTGTATTGGAAATAAAATACTTATCAGATAATGGTAACAAAAATTTAAGTATTGAATTTGTGTGCCATACTAGTTTGTCGACACAATTCTTAAACCAGAGGCTCCCAGGAGCCTGTAATCGCTCACCTGGATCAAAGCTGCTTTCAATAACAACGCAACTGCACTGTGGCGGCCATCTTGGCGGGAGAGCGCAACTGCCGGACACCATTTTGCAAGAGGACCATCCAATGACTATTCCATCAAAGTTTGGTTTTAATTGAGCTACTGGTTCCAGACAAGATGGTTTTTATGTGAATTTTATGTTAAACTAAGTACAGCTGTGCAGCCATCTTGGTCAGAGGGCGGGACCACCAGACACAAATTTGGTTCAGCGGTTTCAGAGGAGAAGATTTAAATGCGATCTTTTATCAAAATATGCCTAATTTGCATAATCGGTATATATTGGCTGAAAGAAACCCGGAATATATGCTAAACTACTTCTTGCCATGTAGCTGCAGTTAAAATTTGAGGTCATTTTGACTTACACTAAAGCAGCAATGGACAATTAAAATGTCATCCCCCCTTTTTTCTATTTTGAGCTTGGTGGCCATCTTGGTTGGAAGTCGGGATCACCGGACACAATTTTGGAAGGGGGCCATCCAAGAATCATTTCAGCAAAGTTTGGTTGAGATTGGCTCAGTAGTTTCAGAGGAGAAGATTTTTTTTTAATTTCATCCCCCCTTTTTTCTAATTTGCATAATCGGTCAAAATCGGCAAAAGTTCAAAGTTCATAAAAAATCCTGTAATACATGTTAAAAAGCTCATCATTATGCTTATACAGTTCAAATTTGGGCACATTCTGGCTTAAAATAGAGCAGTTTTGGCCATTTGAAGAAATTTCTATTTTTAGTAACAGCGGCCATCTTGAATGGAGGGCGGGGCTGTCGGACACAATTTTGAAAGGGACCCACCCAGGGACCATCCCTGCCAGGTTTGGTTTAATTTGGTTCAGCGGTTTCAGAGGAGAAGATTTAAATGTGATCTTTTATCAAAATATGCCTAATTTGCATAATCGGTATATATCGGCTGAAAGAAAAATTTCACAGATAAACCGGAATATATGTTAAACTACTCCTTGCCATGTAGCTGCATTTAAAATTTGAGCTCGTTTTGACTTACACTAAAGCAGCAATGGACAATTAAAATTGCATCCCCCTTTTTTCTATTTTTAGCTTGGCGCCCATCTTGGTTGGAAGTCGAGATCACCGGACATAATTTTGGAAGGGGGCCATCCAAGGACCATTCCACCAAAGTTTGGTTGCAATTGGTCCAGTGGTTTCTGAGGAGAAGATTAAAATGTGAAATGTTGACGGACGGACGACGGACGACGGATGACAGACGACGGACGACGGACGAAAAGTGATGACAATAGCTCACATGGCCTAAAGGCCAGGTGAGCTAAAAACACATATTAGCAAAGACATTAGAAAGCTGTGGTAACATCAAAGAAATGTAGCATTGATGTTATATTTTACCAAATCCTGATATCCCAAATTGTTTAAAACATTTATTCCTAAATCATGTAATTATTATTAAAACTAAGGTTCTCCTCCCTCAGGTATAGGTGATCTTAGCTGATTTTGGCTATCCTGTTAAAAAGTGTTTAGGATCTTCCATTTTATTGCTCCCAAACGCCTTTAAATTATTTAGCTTTCCAATCTTTTGATAACGAGTGTACCTGATGATGGTTATTCCAGAAATGTGTCTTGCACACTAAATTTGATATCTACGTTTTTATTATATACATGTAGATATCAATGAAATACAGAGACTTTAGATTTAATAAAATTAAACAGGAAATTTTATTTATTGTCTCATAAATTAACTTTTTTCAACAAAAAAAATGTATTAAAACTGGATGAAAAATACAAATGTAAAAATTTAGGAAACTGACACTTTTGGGACCCTTTCAGTCAAGCAATAACTTATAATATGTGACATTAATTGTAATTTCCCTTCACATTGCATTTCATATTAATTAAACCTCTATTTAGTGACCACCTGTCTTATGTGACTCTATTTTAATGTTCCCTTGGAAGGTCATGTTTAACTGTAATGGACTTTGGATGGACATATTATGATGCACAAACTAAACTCTCAAAGTAAGTTTTCATCAAGTTAATTTGTAATTTTTCTGCTTAAGCATACATGATATGAACTGCAGATTACAAAATGTAAAGGAGTAGGTATGATAAGGGCAGAAATTGGCCTAAAAAATAGACAAATTTTAAATGAAACGTATAGCTTTCGTTGTTTCTTGATTTTATAAGACCTTTACCCCAACTACTATTTTGGTAACAATTTTCCATATTTGCACGTGCGATGACGTCACACTAGTCAATGAAAAGTCTATCGTTTCGTGAAAATATATGAAATCTAACAAGAAATGTGTATTTAATGTCAATTTTCAGTATAACCACAAGCAGGTACCAACGGCATATTTTAGTATGATGTTTAATATACATAAACACATATCTCATTTAATTTTTGTGTTGGTACCCGAGTGTGGAGAGTATGAAATCTGCAATCAAAAAATAATTAAAGGTCGATTTCTCGTCAGCGGCCATTTTTTATTGACCGTTTTCATCCGTAATAAACAGAAATAGAAATCGACCTTTTAATCTCATCCAAAATAAAGTTGGTTATCGTAGTTGTTTTGCTACGGGAGTAAAACTTGAACAGTTTTTATGAAACAGTTTTGACGTTAAATAAATTTTGGAGGTGATTTACTGCCGACCTGATTGTGCATTGAGTCCGACGTGTTTTTTTTTCTAACCCGCAGTGGAATTTCATGTGTTGCTATACTAAAGTATACTTTAATATTATCCCCACAATTCACAAAAAGTACAGAAAACAAAACAAGCAACCAAAAAGAAAAATAGTACGTCAGATTATCTTAGAAATTAATTCATTGGACATGCAAACACATCGGAACTTTCTATTTTTAGTAGTCCCTTTACTTTTTATTATTATTTTCTTTTCTTTAACAAATCTATTTTATTTGGCACTTTCGCAAAGTGAATTCCCGATGAATAATTGTATTAACGTAAATTTGATTTATATATTATAGTATTATTACGTGATGTTTTTCATATTGGCCTAGTTATAGGTCCGAGGCCTGCTGTATTGGCCTGAGGCGCAGCCGAATGCCAATACAGCACACCGAGGACCTTTAACTAGGCCAATATGAAAAACATCATGTAATGATACCTTTATTAATTAACCAGTCCAATATCTCTCGGGATTTTTCCTTGCAATTGTCGAAATGTCTAGCGGATTCCGATCTAGTTGTTATTGGACTGACTGGAATTGGGCCAATACGGAAAATATCCGTATTGGACTGGTTTTTGCCGTATTGGCACAATGAAAGTTTTTATATTGTATTGACAGATTTGATCATATAAAGGCTAATAAATCAAAGTTAATTAATAAAACTTAATATTAACGTTGCGGTGGCGTAATGGTTTAGCACACATGACTGCCGATAACAACATCGTGAGATCAATATTTTATTCTTACTTATTTCAATAAAGTATGGAAAAACAAACAATATATTTGATAATTCATAATTCATCTAATACAGTACATATAACGATATAACGTGCATGAATTTAACATAGTACACGGATGTCAGGTTTGATTTACATATTCGGTGTTTTGTTTACAATGGTCCTTTCGTTATCCTTACTAAGAATGTCATTGATATAGTCTATCGTTTATGAGTCAGTGCTAAATGTGTAGTATTACTTGGAATTTTAGTGGTATGATTTTACTTTAATGGGCCATGACCGATAATACAGTATTACCAAGCATTCTATTTATATAATCTATCACGTTTTACTTTTCTCAACAAAAAAAGTTTGAAGATACCGTAAATATAAATTACCGTCTTCCAATCAAAGTATACCACCGTAGTTGTACTCTTAGACATATCAGAATCGAAATAAATCATGGAAGCCAGAATGTGTTTTGAGTTTTAACATGGATTGGCGGATATTAGTAAATTTTATCCCTCGCTTCTGGCTCGGGATAAAATACTATTCTCTGATGTTCTCGTTGCAAGTAGAATTTTGATTGGCTAAAAAGGTACTTTTAAAACTTCAGGGAAGCCGTGCGGTGACAGAAAATCAATAATCGCTCTCACCTATGTGCTGTCCATTTATATTGTGCACAGCAGACGACACACATTTCACAAGATGACAGAAAATCAATAATCGCTCTCTGTGATCTTTGTCCAAAGATACACGTATTTATGTTTTTCCTATAATAAGGACATACTTATTAATGTTGGAACATTAAGATAAAAATGTTATCAGTCTCTAGATGTTATATATCCCGTTTTAAAGGGATATATAACATCTCGAGACTAATAACGTATAATATCCGCCAATCCATGTTAAAACTCACAACACATTCTGGCTTCCATGATTTATTTCTTAATTATTCAACATGGATTACATCCTCTCTTGCCGCTGTAGCGCTGCTTTACCATGTTATGCAGTTGACTTGGTTCCTTTGACATTCTAATTACTGAGAATAATTTCCTCTCATGATTTAAAAAATAAAAAGATCAACATTCGGTTATAAAAAAATTTTTAAAAAAGCAATTTACAGAGCTTAGCATTGACGAGTTTCTGCGGTTGCTAGGGATAATATTTGGTTACTAGGAACATTGTAAGGTTTAAGGAATTCTTATAATGTATACTGGTTAGTAAATGATAAAATGTCTCTAGATCTGCTAAGGTGCTGTTGTAAAAAATATTTTCTTGATTAAATAAAAGGTCCATGAAGATCTACAGGAAAATATTGTGCATAGGGAAACCTGTTGCTATGGACGGGGCATAACTATGAATACAAATATCAAAATGTATTTTTGAAATATGAAATGACATTTGTAGTGTGTATAGCTTGACAAAAATGTACCGCTTAATCAAATATCAAGTCAAAAAATCGTAGATGTCAAAATTCAACCATTAATTGCAATAAAATAGGTTAATTTAATGTTTACAAAACCGTTGCTAGGGTGACAAAACTACACAAAAATACTATATGCTACCAGAGAGAATTGGAATATTATTTTTAGAGTGGACATACACAGAACATAACATTTTGTCGAAAAGACTATGCAAGATATGTAAAATAAAACCACCATATTAGAATTTCCAATGATTAATTGGACCCTCCTCCATTTACGTTGCTAAGCAACAAAGGACAAAGTGAAATCATCAAAAAAAATATTTTTCTTACCTTTCAATGATTGTGTTTAATATTATATCTATATAAACAGTTTCTGAGATTGGGTCAAAATCTACCCTTATCATACCCATTCCTTTTCAACTTGAAAATGTAGTTTGTGCTAACTAACTCAAATATAACCCACATGTGTAAAATAAATTGACATACTTTTTTGTATTTACATAATATATCATCCATGAATTTTGTTTCACATAATTTTTATCATTTCATTTTTCCAAATTAAATTTCAAAGCAAGGAACATAATCATTAACATTATATATATAAAAACTGGTTTTTTTTTTGTTTTTTTTTATGTATTTTGTTTATTACATATATTGTACCATATTGTTGGTATATGGCATGGTTAAAAGAAAAAAGAAAAACTCTTTTGCATGATCAAACTGTATACATTTATAATTATTATGTAGACATGAACATGATGTATGTAAATTGTTAATTAGGCAACAATAAAAAGTAAAATTACAAAAAAAAAAACCAACATTATATATATAAATCAGTAGATATTTATACAAGGAACATAATCATTAACATTAGATATATAAATCAGTAGATATTTATATAAATACAGTGAAACCGGTCTAAACCAAACCCTGGTTAAAACTGAACCCTTTATAAACCAAACCCTGGTTAAATCTGAACCCTTTATAAACCAAACTTTGAATAAACTCATAATTTTTTATTTATTATTTAACCTGTATAAAGCGAACACCTGTCTATACTGTACACAAAAGTTGGCCACGATGAGGTTTGGTTTTGACAGGTTTCAATGCGTACAAAATGATAACAGGATAATTCATAACAACAGATTTAATTAATGATTTCAAATCCAGAAACTTAGTGTTGATTAGCAGTTATACTATCTACAAGGGGGCCAAGTTTAGTGAACCCTTGGTTCTTATATATATGAGGGTGTTTTGGTCAAATGATTTTTATTTTGGAAAAAGTGTAGCCATTTTGGTAAGCTAATGGGTATCTTTTGGTAAAATAATGGGGGCGCTTTGGTAAAAAAAAATGGTGGCATTTTGACCCCTTTCCAGTATAACATCAAGCTCAATTATGTACTTCTTGATATCATTATGAAATAGTATTCCTTCCACCTTTCCTGACCAATTTCTATAAACTTGGGTCTCATCATAAATATAGCTGAAATAGTGGTACTTATGAAATAACTGTATTGTATTTTAATAATTGCCGGCATCAATTGGGGATTTAACGGTCAAAAATGCAGTTTTACTTGGAGACGTGTAGCGGAGACAGTAAAACAGATATTTGAGACTGTCAAATCCCCAATTGATGCCAGCAACTATTCCAATACAATTTGACATTCAACAACAATCAATCAATCACTGATACACTGATAGTCTAACTTCCCAGCAACATTAATAAGTCACAAGTGACCATGTAATTTTTTTTCTTAAGACACTCAAGGTGTCACTTGACGATTTTTGTCAAAAGGCATGTTGACTATGACGTGTGTCACTATCTATGTATGAACACAAAACTGCTTGTAAGTTGTGTTTATGAATGCTATGGATACTAGGATAGTAACATACATGTGTCAACAAGGTATTGTGCTTGTGCACAGCCACACTTGTGTGTCGTTTGTTATCATATCTAAAAATAATAACAATTAAAACTGTAATCTCGTTGAGATTAGGATTCCGAAGAAATTTCTGACTGTATCTTCATCCGTCCATGCCAAAATATCCATCGAAATGCGCCGGGGGTCAAATTTTAAATTTCCAGAATACCTTTGATAGACCTTGAAACGAGAGGTAAAGGCAACAGGTCAAATCGGCCCCAGGTTAAATCATCAAATCGACGTCCAATTACATCACTGCCGTATACTTCAAATGACGTTACACCCGTTAGGACATGGTTTTGAAACAATGATGGAGAAGGGACAAGACCAGATTCAGAGTACATTGTACTTCTACTTTAGCAGACCCTATTACCCTAATCATAACTTAACCTTAACTTTAACCCTAACCGGCTTAGCCCTTACCCTAACCCTAACCTTAACCCTAACCCTAACCTTAACCCTAACCCTAACCCTAAACCTAACCCTAACCCTAATCATAATCATAATCATAACCTTAACCTTAACCCTAACCCTAACCCTAACCCTAATCATAACCATAACCATAACCTTAACCTTAACCTTAACCTTAACCCTAACCCTTGACTGAATAATCTGTCTCTTGTGTGTCTATATTTGTCATTATATATTTCCTTTTTATTATTTGGACATTTTTATTTTTTTTTGACACACGTGTTAAATTTTTTTTTTTTTTAAATGTCCAAATAATAAAAAGGAAATACAAAAATGTATATAATGACAAATATAGACACACAAGAGACAGATTATTCGGTCTACCCTAACCCTAAACTTAACCCTAAATAATAATAATGAATGGGAAAATGCTTTAAAAACACACAAAACAAAAAACAACAACTTTAAGAAACACATAAAAACTGGAGCTGTCCAAGAAGGACTAATACCCCCCGCATCAGTGTAATAACTTTGGAATGGCAAAAGTGAAAATCATCAAAAATGAAAGGGATCCTCCTCTCTTCACCGGTAAGCTGCTGATAAAATTTCAAAACATTCTGAGAAACACTACTCAAGTTATCGTACGACATAGGATTTGTCTACAGACGGACGGACAGACGGACGGACATGGTGAAACCAGTATACCCCCCTACAACTTCGTTGCGGTGGGTATAAAAACATGCAAAACAAAACTGTCATTACAATTATTTTTGATGGCAAACTTTGATCGTGTAAACGGGCCTATTGATATGCGAGTTTGGAAAGAACGCCGATTTGAGAATATCCTAAAATTGGACCGTGATTTGAGATAATGACGTCAGTGGACGCCGATTTGAGGAGTGGACGTCGATTAGAGACTGGACGTCGATGTGAGTCTATCATATATATATAATTAAAAGAAATACAGATATCTGATATTGATCATCAATCACTCTTTCATAAAAGAAATACAGATATCTGATATTGATCATCAATCACTCTTTCATAAAGGAATTTGATTTGTATTTAGTGTGTTTAATAAGTATTGACGACAATGTGTCTTAATACGGTAACACCAGATTTCGACATTGTAGCACGACTGTGATTTTTTAATTGAGTGTCCACAATAGAAAAACAGTAATCTATAACAGTTTATGGTAAAAAAAATGGTATTTCATAAAAAAAAAAAGCAAGTTAATTTTCAATGAGATATGATAAGGTCCGCTGTTTGTAGTAGACCAACACGCTTGGTTGGATTTGTATTGTGCCAGCTCACTGAAACAACAGTCCGCATCGCCCTAAATACACATTCGCCCTGGGTTCGTTCGCCCCGATAATTAAAAGGGATTTTAATTAACATATTGCATATTTTAACTTAAAATAAAGAAGTAATGATATAGAAAAGTATTATTAAAAAAAATATGAGCTTTTGGAAAATAATTAAGTTCTGTTCAAGCTATTATTAGGTATATTGTTTGAAATGTTTAATTGGAATTAATGATTGTTGATTGCTTTGGTTGTGTAATTATGCACTTTCGATGTAAGCTTGGTATGAGTAAAACAACACTGAAGCAAATTACAAACATAAAAGAATTATATACCTCACAGCTTGTGTTCTTTGATCTCATGCTATTTCATGTGATGTGTGTGAAAGGTGACAACATCGATTATGTGACAATGGTAAGACTATTTTAAATATTCTAAGTTTAAAATGATTTTCTTCAATGATTTCGGATGGTGACTAATTTATATCTTAAATGTGATCACTTTTATTTCTATTAATTATTTTTGGAAAATCAGAAAATAGCTAAATGTATATTGGATACGACTCAAAACTTCATTTCCAATATATATGAATTAGAATAAATATTATTATTATTAATCAGATGAGTATTTTAAACGGTCTGCTCTGAATAACACAATAATGATATGATTTAAAGAATGCACATAGATGTACGATCATATTTTTTTAGTTAGAAAGGACTGGGAGCTATAAGGGCCAAAATCGGCCCCACCTCAGATGTCGATAAAATTTTCTCCAAAATGTATTCACAATATGTGCTTTTCAGAAATAAATACAGTTAGTTAATATGTGTATCTAATTCCTCACAGCGGATCGACAAATTCAGGTAATGAAAAGCACTGAACGTCATTTTTTTCATTATACAGAACGTACGTATCATTGTATTATAATGCATATCTTTAAAAAAGCAAAAACAAAAACAAAGCATAATAAAACTCAATAAACAAAGCATAAATTTGACTTAATATGCAATGTGGATTGATTTCAGGAATAAAAACATGTTCCGAAGCTGTATTATGAAATTAAAGTGAACGAATAGTAATGTCGCAACGTCACCCATTTTCGACGGTCTCCTGTTTTCGACGGTTTGCTTCACGTGATAAAATCTCTCATTATTTTGATCGCTTAATTTGTCAGAGGTTATATTATGATGCTGAATTTGCATGAATGATCTCATGAAATCTGATCTAAAAATGTCATCTTTAAATGTAAGAACTACGTACCTGGCACATCCATTATTTCACGTTCAAATTGTTGTTTTTCGTAATTCATTTTTTCGTCACCTTAATAAAGCTTTAATCATTTAAAAAATATATCTAATACAGACCAATTTTGGTTTCATCGTCTGCTATGACATTGATAATGTACATATTGAGGTCATATCAATTCAGAAACTTATTAACATTGATCGTCGAAAACTGGTCGAAATTTTGGTATTAATCTTAAAGAAGTAATAGATAGATTTATTTGGACAATAGAACTTTGTCATATTTGAAATTTTTTTAAACACTTTTTTAACCGTACTTTATTCTTAACGACAATCAATGCGATGATATATTCCAGTACATTTTTACGGATAACCATCACAAATCTATAAAAAAAAAAATGCCAAGGTGCGGGTTGAGAGAAGTCCAATATTTAAAGATCGCTTTTTTTTTATAATATGGAAATATCTTGGGAAATGGTGTGAAGCAAAATGTTTAATGTGTAACGATTTTAGCTAGGAACCTGTGAGAATTATTTTAGTTTTTTTGATAAACTGATAACAAGCCTTGGAATCAGATATCCCATAGAAAGTGGTTGTCGATAGATGATTGTTTTACAATCAAGTATTTCATATATATTTATGATGAGAACAAGCTTACAACCATATGATTAATCGTGTAGGTAAAATGTGTGTCGCTGCCATGAGTCTATGTATGCTTGTTTTGATTGTCACTAGAAAAAGAGGAGATGGTAGATATTATTTTGCTTTGTGACAAACCAACAACAACACTCCTAATAAAGTTTTCCTAGAGGAAGCCATTTGTTATTTTATTTATACCAAATTCGCAGTCATGTTAGGATTCTAATAATAATAGGTTATTATACATTATTATACAGCTATAATTTTAATCCAATCAAAAACAATATGGTTGTGATCGTCTTCCGTAATTAGAATCGTCAAAATGAAATACAACCGAATTAATATCAAATGGTGACTTATTTCAACCTCATTTAAAATATACCTTGACATTCTTTCAAACTAGTACATCACGTTCACGATCTTTTATTACAACACTATTTCACTCAAGTGCACATTTTTTTCCTGTTCTAGTTAAAGGACTTTATCAAACAGAATCATACAGTTTACATGTAATGCAGTTAATACGCATTTAAACCACAGAAGAATATTTCTATTTTCCACACCTTGTGGTGTGGGGTCGCCATTTTGTGCATGCGAAATATTAATTGCAAACCCCATTGACTGGCTATTTGCTCCCTGTCTAGAATATTTTATTTTTTTCTCGATCGACAGTTCAGAAGCTAGAAAACAATATGATGAATAGTGTCTGTCAATCATGCAAACAATAACTTATGCACATGACAGAACGCATTTTCAATGCACTACATACACAAACGTTTGATCCATCATTTGTCCATTGGAGGTTGATTTAAGAGAATGGAACTGATAGAGGTTAAACGCTTAATTTGGGCGCAAAAGGGGAAACTTTATATAATTTATGAAAATGTGATGTGAATTTTAGGGATCCTCAGATTCAAATCCATTCATTTACTTTTCTACACTTTTATACATATTATATATATGTATACTCGTTATTTCAAATGATAGTAATGTTATTTTAAAATATTTCTACTTTGTTTTACTTGTCGTTTTCTTTTAAGAGCCCCAGCTTTATACTGCTCATGCTCAGCAACGGACCACCTTCGTCAATTGTTTTAGCTCATCGATGATCATGAGATTCACTAAGATAAATAACACGGTCCGTGCAATATTTATTTATTTATTTATTTATTTATGCTTTGGTGTCAGTGTTTCAACTGTTGACTGAGTTTTAAATTCAACATGGGTAGACTTATAGAAAGTGTGTAATCGTAAAATTCAGTGGACAACCATCCCAGTCTGGTGGCAAACGAAAAGGTATTGTTCTGATATGCCTAACGTTGTATCTGCAATTGACGGAACTTCACATGAGATACAAATTCCATCCAATGAACCCCAACAAAAAAACATACTTTCAACAAACCAATTCTTTTCATTGATTGATATGAAAAGAAAGTTTATAAACAGTGATAATCATAAATTCCATCAATATCAATAAAACAATTACCTTTCATCTTAACTGAACTTGAGCCGTCGTGGTCGTATGGTAGTTGAATTTACAAATACCTGTGCAATCGTTGCCTATCACTACTTAAGTTGTGAGTTTGAACTCCATTCATGGCGAGGTGTACTCGATAAAACATTATGTGATAAAATTTGTCAGTGACTTGCGACAGGTCTGTGGATTCCTCTGAGTACTCCAATTTCCGCCACAAAAGTAGTAGCTGAAATATTTTTGAAAGTGGTGTTAAACACCTAACCTCCAATGGAAAAATGATGGATCAAAAGTTTGTGTATGTAGTGCATAACATAAAACACCTTTGGGTCATAATGTGGCATATCTTTACAAGTACCAATAATACTACAACAATATTGTTTCCCACACAATTATTGGAACTGTTATACACATATCATGTCATTAAACAATGTACTGAAAAAGAAACAACTTAACTTTCATATCATCGTTTTTTACGGCAAAGATTGCTTCTCAAATATAAAAACGTCATCTAAGCGCTTGGAATATTTGAACATTTTCCCGTCGATTTTCAAGAAATTTAACATCTCGTGAAACCCAAAAAATACTTTAACAGTATTTGTGTTTTATTTATTTTAATAATCTGGTAAAATATTTGTCTGGTGCACGACTGCGGAGGTGCTTAATTTCTACGAAAACCGTCTAAATATCGTGGGCAAAATTCCACGAAATACAGAAAAGAAATAACGCTCATGACGTCACAATGACGTCAAATACGTACCGATTTTGTTGGAAACAAGTTTTAACATCAAAAGTATGATGTCGTCTATAATATAAAACACATCAAATTTTAATCGAGTATTGTCTAAGATAATGATTCATTAAATATGGGGCCATATATGGCACTTATAGTCCCCACTCCCCAGTTCTTTTTATGGCATTGACGCAGGATTGCATGCACTTCAAGTTTTTCTCCTGGTTTCAATGTACGCAAACTGTATTTAAAATAAATACAATTATTTACAGAAACATAAGTTATTTACTGATGAATTTCATTACTTGAAATGAATCATGAAATGTACAGATATTATGTATATAATGCTTGACATAGAATAAAAACAATTCACTAATTTAATTGCTATATAAACAAATTTTCAAAAAATATATCTTTCCGTGAAATATAATATATATACATATACATATATATATATATATACAATCAGAAGAGTGAAAATATTGATCTTAAGGGTCTAGCTGAGGTTATAAATAAATTAATATTTAACAACCTCCACAATCCTCCACCAACAAAATATTTTGATATAATCATTAACCCCCTATACTCAAAACAACTGCTCAATTTGGTGTTGGTGGAAGACTGTGGAGGTATATAAAATAGCTAAAATGTACATTAAATATGTCGTTTGTAGTCCATTTTTAGCATTATCCGTCTCATTATGAGGTCATTATGACGTCATAACGCACCCAATTTCACGGAAAGATATATTTTTTGAAAATTTGTTTATATAGCAATTAAATTAGTGAATTGTTTTTATTCTATGTCAAGCATTATTTTTTAATATAATGTGGGGCCAATTTTGCACCTTAACGCCTCTCCCTCTTTATATTTTTTTCAGGCATCAGAGATCACACTTCATTATCGAAACATACACATTAGCATGTCCCATATTTAAAATTTCTCAATTTATTATCTATTTCCATTAAATATCATTTATTTTTAATATCCTACATATATATATAATTATCAGGGCAAACGGACCCATTTTTAGGGCGAACGGACCCAGGGCAAACGTGTATCAGGACGAACAGGTAATAGGGCGAACGGACCCGGAATCGGCCTACATAATACCAACCCTGTTTTTGATTTTTTTTATCAGCACCCGTGTTCTTAGTGCCAGTTACGGTTTCGTGTGCCCGAATACCTGCCGTGTTTATAGACAATAGATAAAAAAAATGTGCCTAATCAACATAAAGTTTTTTTTTTTAATAATTGTCGCCAATCACGTTTTATGTAAATTAGTAATCACTTAATTAGATCATAAATTAATCATTAATTAATTTCTTTAATTAAAAAAAAAGAACACATTCATAAATAAAAATAAGATTAGCTATACATTAATCTTTTAACCAAAAATTTTAATTCATATTAATGCATTTTTTTTAATTATATTTGAAATATGTGGCCTATTTGACTTTCATTTTGAGGCCGTTTTGACTGAGGACAATTTGATCTGGGGCCGATTTGACTGGAAATCAAACGAGATTAGGATGAAGATAGAGTCAGAAATTTCTTTGGAATCCTAATCTCAACAAGATTATTAATAAAACTGATAAGAAGATGATTGTGGGGTCTACTATCTCTATGGGAAACAAAAACTATAAATAAATAAATAAATAAATAAATAAATAAATAAATAAATAAATAAATAAATAAATAAATAAATAAATAAATAAATAAATAAATAAATAAATAAATAAATAAATAAATAAATAAATAAATTTTATTCCAATTATGGGAGTAAAATTACACATGTAAACTCACAAGAGGGAAAGAGTTGACGATTGATAGAACATGACATACAAACATGTTATAGGGAAGGTCTAAAACGCGGAAGTGGAGTGGGAAAACACGGAAGTAAGCCCAAAATGGGTACTTGAAAGGTCATATCTTGAAAAGTACTCAACCTAGGATAAAAATCTAAACGGATTCTAAAAGCTATTGTTAAGATCTATATTTTAAAGAAATAAATAATAAATAAATATTTTATTATTTAGGTACTCAAAAGTTGACCAGAAGTGTCAAAAATGAGAACGGGCAATGGACAAAATTTTGACTTTGATCTCAAATGTATCAAAATTCAAAGACCCCGATCAAAAACCGTTTAGATATTCTTAAAGACAATTTATACTCTATCAGACGATATAAAAATCTTTTTGCTAAAATATTAGATAAAAGCACAATCTTGACCGGAAGCCTACCTTTTCAGAGTTAGTCGTCGGCGAATTTTTAACTTTGATCTCAAATTTCTCCAAATTCAAGGAACCCAGTTAAAAACCGTTTAAATATTCTTAAAGACAATTTTATACTCTATCAGATGATATAAATATAATTTTATGGAAATATTGGTGGAAAACACAATCTTGACCGGAACCCTACCTTTTCAGAGTTATCCATCGACGAATTTTCAACTTTCATCTCAAATTTCTCAAAATTCAAGGAACCCGGTCAAAAACCGTTTAAATATTCTTAAAGACAATTGTATACTCTATCAGATGATATAAATATGATTTTATGGAAATATTGGTGGAAAAGACAATCTTGAGTTAAAATGCACGATGTAGCACTAATCGAAACACTTGTGATAATGAGATCTATAAATACATTTAACTCAAGGGAATAAATACATAAAGTATATAATATAAATATATAGTAGTAATTAGGGCATTTTTGGTAAAGAAATCTTCCAACAAAGTTTAAGATCTCCTGATTTTCACAATTCGACCACAGGCACTTGGGTCTAGGATTTTTTTTTCTTCAATTTTATCAAAAAAATGTTCATCTACAACGTATATGAACCCGTTTGACATGCTTCGTTGTGAAATAAACGCCTTTATGATCTATGCCCCATTTTCCTAATACAATGTATCTATTGTATTAGGAAGATATTAGGAAAATGGGGCATAGTTCATAAAGGCGTTTATTTCACAACGAAACATGTCAAACGGGTTCATATACGTTGTAGATGCACATGTTATTGATAAAATTGAAGAAAACAAATATCCTGGACTCAAGTGCCTGTGAATTCAACAACCAAATTAAAAAAAAATTATCAGATAAATTGGAATAACTACCTGATGACATTTCTTTAAAATCTGTTTGTTTTCGTCTGAGTGATCAACAACATGTGATTATTTTTGGATATGGCAATCAGTATTTATAGAAAGTCAAATCGAAAGTAGATCCGAATGTTTGCTGGTATCACTAAACATCAAAAACCAATTATAACGTACCAATCTGATCAAACAGTACTATTTGGTGTTATATATGATGCAGAACTACGTCGATATTAATGAGATCAACATTATCAGATAAATTGGAATAACTACCTGATGACATTTCTTTATAATCTGTTTGTTTTCGTCTGAGCGATCAACAACATGTGATTATTTTTGGATATGGTAATCAGTCTGTCAAAAGCCCACTAGGGCTTGTGTTGTATTGTTATTTAAATATGCCGACTATAAATAAAACTTATCTTATCTTATCTTAGTATTTCTAGAAAGTCAAATCGAAAGTAGATCCGAATGTTTTCTGGTATCACTAAACATCAAAAACCAATTATAACGTACCAATCTGATCAAACAGTACTATTTGGTGTTATATATGGTGCAGAACTACGTCGATATTAATGAGATCAACATCAATAAGAAATGAAAACAAAAACAATGAAAGTTGTAATAAGAGCATGAACACAGTGAGAATCGTAAATACAATATGTCCATGAAACAAGCATGTAGTGTTTTGTTACTGTTTTTGACAACGTTGTTTATATGCAGTTGTACACTTTTGCATTGTACGACAAAATCAAACCACAGGATGGGATGGGGTAGTTCCTAAATAAAGTGTTAACTTCTTCTGCTTTGAAATATGTGATTGGTCCATAACTTTTCCACTTCAAAATATCAATAGAGATATGGTATTATATATCAATAGAATTCAACACATTTCTACAAAGCAATGCAGCTTCATTATTGCCAAAACAAAGGTTACAATTTAACATATCAAGATACAAACTTGCTCTATGTCACTTTTTTGTGTGTGCTTATTTTGGATTTTAATCTAATGTGTGATGGGTCACCAACAACTGAATAATACGGGAGACGGATTTGTATACGCATGTTGTTTGTTTCCGAATCTCGTTCATGTAAACTTGTATTATGTTTGTATATTATGCGTGCTAATTTTACAAAAATAAATATTGCTTAAGCCAACTGAATTTTTTTTTTAATTTTTTAATTCATCACTTTTGTGGGACGTTTTCATTATAAACAGTGTTGAACAACTTCAAACATAACCAAAAACTCAATCCGAGATCAATATAAGCCCATTTCTAAAAACACAAAAACCCTCATCTAGTCTAATCTTCTTAAAGGTAACCGATTTGTGGACCCCCCCCCCCCCCTCCCCCCTCCCCCTTTAGACTAGAGGAGGGTTTTTGTGTTTTTCAAGAAATGGGCTTATATCGATCTCGGATCGAGTTTTTGTTATTTGAAGTTGTTCAACACTGTTTATAATGAAAACGTCCCACAAAAGTGATGAATTAAAAAAAAAGGGGGGGGGGGCGGGTCCACAAATCGGGTACCTATGTGGTTTTCATGCCGAGTGTTTATATGAATGGGGGTGAAGGTTAAAACTTCAGAGGCACCGCCATGCCCAATCTTACCTTTAGTATATCATACTCCTGTGAACTAAACACAATACAAATAATAAAAATTCACACCATAGATATAGGCTACTGTATACCTAAAAGACACATCACCATACCTTTACCTGCAGTATGTTATTTTCAGGTCAATTATTAGTTCGTACGCATTTTTCACAAAGAAACCTTGTAATACGGATAGTTTTTAACATAACGTCGTTATAAAAAATTTTTAGGCGTGGTTTACAATGCAACGTCTGAGTCAAAAACATGGTTTTAATTTGGAAAAATATGAAAATATAAGTTACATGTGCTTAGTCTTATATGACGATATTGGTTCCTGTAAATAATAACGTCACCAAAGCTAATTGTCTAAACAATAAAGGCGATGACAAAGTACTAAGTATTTGTTAATACCAATCATACATTAAAGAAAAAGTTTGGTTAATATTTTAAATGTTGATTTTCAAAATATATATTTTATTAATCTAATTCATAGGAAATTATATTAACAGTAGGGCGGACCAACCCAGGGTGAAAGCGTGTTTATGGCGAGCGGGCCGATACCTTACCGTGGTGCTTGCACCTTTGGTCTTGTAAGAACTAATTATTAATTGTACAAGAGACTCTTGGTTCCTGTAACTTGGGTAATACTTTACAAACGTGTATATGTACATTACTGAAGAAAAGTTTGAATATACCAAAGGGATGGATGAGAAGCTATATATCGAAAAAGAGTCAATACAACAGTTAACAGAAAAGGGACAAACTACAAATTAAACACTGTCAAAAAAAACTAAATATTGAGCAACACAAACACCACAAAAAGGGGTGAACTCGGGTGCCCCGGAAGTGTTTGTAATTCCTGCTCCATTAGTGGCACCCGTCGTGTTACTTTTGTTACAAATCCAATGATAAGTCGTACATGAGGAAGGGATCGGATTGTGATTTCGAAAAACGGAACACATCCGTTGTCATTTTGTGCCACATATATTTCTTAATGGTTAACCAAGTCGTGGTGGCGATATAAAAACTTTTCCATGTGATGGCTTCAACTTGACCACTATGAATCCTGGGTTCGGTGGCTTCCTTGTTAGCAGCAACACTGTAAAAGAAATAATGACAAGACCCACAAGCTTTGTGGTATGGGGTCAGCTGAGAGACGTGCACCCCATGTGCAGGTACTGCTGGAATGTTGCTACATACATATTGAAATCATCTCTTTGTCGTCAGTTTCATTCTTAGTTGGCTCTCACTGTCAATTTCTCTGAGTATAAAGTAGACCTAGCCGAATATGTTTCTCAATCAATGGGATAGATGCGATCCAGATAAACATAGAATTATTTAGTGAAAGGACATCATCTATATGGCAGAAAGTGAAATCAAAGGTTCTAGTTAGCTTCATTTTGTTTTTCTCGAGAGCCCCTCTATGAAGTCTGCATAATAGGGACAAAGGAATGAGTTGCAGAGGAGCACAGTTGGTACCCACAGGAATTTATGCTGATAAATTTATGTCCTCTCCCCAGAGGGATTCTAATTCTAGTATCTATTGGACACTTTGGCACTGTTTGACCAGCACCCAAGACGTAGAATGCATTAAGATATGCTCCCAACTGACTAGATCCTTGTTGTGGATACAGAAGTGTAATGTTGTGCAACAATGGTATATTTTTGTCGCTTAGAATGTTTTATTGGACATATCATTCAGCATGACAACAATTTTATTCAGCATATCTTTTATTTGATTGATAAATAAGGGAAAAATACATTTGATTGATATACTTGAGTGAGTAAGCCATGTACCATGCATCGTAGGTCAAACCGGGTGTCTCGAATGTGAGTCCACAACAAAGAACAAGAGTCCAGATGAGTCCAGAAGCACAAAATGATATTTAAATGCATGGTTATGATTTCTATCAAATAAATTTATATGTTTTAAATAAATTTCATATATATTTTATAAATTACAGTGGCTTTTAAGGTTCTTACAGTGGAAATTGGGGAGAGACCATAAATATTCGTTATCGGGCGATTGTAAAAGGAATGTCAATTACGGGACCTGCATAAAATATCCGAATTTGGAGCAATGCCAATCACGTTTTAGTTTATTTAAATTTTAATCAATGTTTCAACATTTTTAATTTCATGGATAAAATTTTTATTTTTTTCAAAGCAAAGACATACTAGTGTATCTGTTCAAACTGACTTTGGTGTTATTGTCTTTAATGTGATTGCTTATAAGAATATTGTTATCTCTAGTATGGATTGATTATATTATCAGCTGTCAGAATCTTGAACTTTTTCATCATAGTTAATTTTGAAAATTATATATTCTAAGAATATATGTATAAAAAATTAACAAGAAAGAAAAAAATTGTATATTTTTATAAAACAAATGTCTTTTGTTAATAAAAATAACATAAAGTTTTTTTTATTAATAAAAGACGTTTGTTCTATACAAATATACAAATTTTATGAATTACTTATGTAGAGATCCTAGCCATTCTTACGAATGTTTCCAGACCCCACGACGTGGACGTGGCTCTACTTCGGAGTTCTTTTTTCTTTTTTTCTTTTTTTTTTGTGAACAGTAAATACAAATATATGCAACGCAACGTACAGAAGCATTATTCTTCCGTAAATGGCCGTTTTCGGGTGAAGACGACCGAGGTAAGACGAGTCCACGTGCACTCGTCTTTACTCGTTGTGACATCCAAGAAAAAATTTCGTTTAAATATATACCCTAAGCCGGGAATGTCACATTATATACCCTGTCTGATAGCTGAATAACAGATATATTACGGATTTAACCATTGTTTTTTTTCCAAATACAGACTCCAACCGTATTAAATATATTTGTGTCTTTTATTTTCATTTTTTCGTATTTCTAGATGTCCTTTTCCGTACCTTTGACGTCATTCTTCAATGACGTCAAAATATGTGTCACGTCATATTTCATGTATGGGGTGTCTCATGAAGAAAAATACTGTACTTTCAATAAAATATTAGTGAGAAAAGCTCAAATATCAGTAGAAAGCTACTTAGTTTATTAGTCGGTGTCACAAAAGTCAATTTTATGTGATGTGTATTTCATAACGCTCAATGATATTGATCTGATAATTTATGCAAATTAGTTACTGATCAATGACGGACGTCTCTAGGAGTTCGCGATAGTGAAATTTGTTGGTTTACGGAAGAAATAGGTACTTCCATGCGTTGTTGGGAAAGCCCGGGTGATCTTCCTCTCGTGATAGAAATTGTTGTGTCTTTTCGCGAGTGGAGCGCAGCGAAACGAGCGAAAAGACATAAAATTTCTATCACTCGTGGAAGATCACCCGGTCTTTCCCAAGAACGTATGTAAGAACCTATTAATCTTTAACTTTCTCAACAATTTACTATTTTATGTGCAATCAGTGAAATTTGTGGGCTTGTGTTGTTTTACAATTACTTTTTAGTTCATTTAGCTAATTATGGTCTTCAATAACTTTAATTTATATTGTACAAATCTTAGAATTCTTTAAAGTTAATTTGCAAATAAAAAAAAATATTATTCTTACAAAATGTATTAAGAAAAAACTAACAAAAAGAGAGAAAAAGAAAAAAATAAGTAAGAACATTGATATAGTTTTTTTGTTTTTGTTTTTGTTTGTTTGTTATTTTCTTTTTATAAAATTTACACATTTTATAACAAGAATATAATATATATGAAATAACCATTTATATATATGAAATAACCATTTATTTTCATTTTCTTAACTTTCTTTTTTAAAAGTTATCGCTAAACTACTTATTCATCCGGAATTGACTTTCCTTTTACAATCGCCCGATAACGAATATTTCTGGTCTCACCCCAATTTCCACTGTAAGGATCTTAAAAGCCACTGTAATTTATGAAATATATTTGAAATTTATCAAAAACATATAAATTTATTTGATAGAAATCATAAAAATGCATTTTAATATCATTTTGTGCTTCTGGACTCTTGTTCTTTGTTGTGGACTCACTTTCGAGGTGCCGGGTCAAACCTGGTACTAGGAATAAATAGCATGATCCAGTGTATACTGTAACTAGGACCTTTTAGCTAAAACTGTGACATATGCCTCCCTTTCTGAGAAGTAAATGTAAGAAGAGTGTGAAGATACCAACGAGGGGTAATCAGAATCGGTATTTCGAAGAACAGACAACACAATGACCAAAAGAAAAAGGACAAAAGGACAAACAACGATCTACAAAACAATACACAGAAAACTAATGATCGAGCAACACGAACACCATTAAAAACCCAGGCTGAACGCGGGTGCTCTGGAAGGGTTAGCAGTTCCCGCTCAACTAGTGACACCCGTCGTGTTAAACGATACGAACATTATCTGACATGAAAATCGTGTTGGACATCAATATACGTAAATAAATACAAAAATATAATAAAACATGATCTCCTTACTAACAAATGAGAGTAAAGAGGAACCGAGCATCGTTTTTACCACGAAATCTTAGCGGACATCACAACACGGAACTAAAAACGTGAAGACATGTAATTTGACAACATTAAACAACAAGAATCAAACATTAAACTGGATCTCTGCCTTTTTATCAAACCGTACACAAACAGTGGTCCTGGATGGAGAATCATCAGATATTGCTCCGGTCACTTCTGGTGTCCCTCAGGGAACAGTTCTGGTCCTGTTCTTTTTCTGGTATATATAAATGACTTACCAGAATATTTGAAATCCAGCCAACTCGGACTGTTCGCCGACGACAGCATCATCTACAAAACTATCAAATCCTCAAAAGATTGTGATAGTCTCAAAGAAGACTTTGATGCTGCCACAAGATGGGAAAGTGACTGGCTGATGGCTTTCCACCCAGACAAATGCTCAGTCCTTAGGGACCGACCATTTAACTTGAAGTGGGGGGTTATGGTTTTTCTCTAAAAAAATATTCTGATTCCCAATGTTGCTGAAAAAATATTCTGATTTTGGTGGAGGAAAAAAAAATAATCTGATTCAGAGTTTTTGTCATATAATCTACCGGGTAATGTTAAATTCTGGAAAAAAATTTCGCGCTTCTCGCGTCAAAAAAAAAATATTCTAACTCTTGTTTTGTCCGATAAAAAAATTCTGAACGAAACAAAAAACCATAACCCCCCCCCCCCTTCAAGTTAAATGGTCGGTCCCTTACAATAACAAACAAGAAAAATCCTGTAAAACATAACTACTTGCTACACAATTCATACTTTGGAATCTGTTTCTTCAGCAAAATATCTTGGAATCACTCTTCAATCCAACTTAAAATGGACACAGCATACTAACAATATAGTAGCCAATGCAAATAAAAGTCTTGGATTTTTGAAAAGAAACCTTAAAACCTCCAACACAAATATAAAGTCGCAGGCATACCTATCTCTGGTCCGTCCAAAACTAGAGTATGCATGCTCAGTTTGGGACCCTCACACTGCAGAACATTGCAATAAAATTGAGATGGTCCCAACGACGGGCAGCTAGGTATGCCTGCAACCGATACCATACTACTAGCAGCATCACAGATATGCTACAAACTCTCACCTGGCCTACACTACAACAACGTCGACTCAAACCAAAACTTATTATTGTTTTACAAGATTGTTCACCATATAGTTGCAGTTCCTACAACAATATTAATACCAACAGACCCAAGAATCAGACTATTTCATCCATTTACATACAGACATCTTCATGCATTCAAAGATCCGTACAAGTACTCATTCTTTCCGAACACAATCATTCACTGGAATCTACTACCTCAAACTATAGTTCTATGCCCAACAGTCAACACGTTTAGAGAACAGCTAACACCAACTGTTCTCAGCCATCTACAATCACAAATTTAAATAAAAATGAAATTGTAAATAGTTTTAACCACAAAATTTATTTCTGTTGGCACCACTTGTAAATATATTATAAATTGACTGAATTTATTATTATTTCTTTATGACGTTAATTCCCACGCATGCACAACAGCTAGTGATCATCCAGTGGATGGATAGCTGTATACCGAAAGAAGAAGAACACAAATTCCACTAAGACAAGTACAACAAGAAATATGTGCATAAAAAAATACGCCCGTCTATATAAATTATCAAACGGTATAATGGTAATGACCCCAAAATAAATAGAGTTCTTCCCCTTCCACAGGGGAATCATGTGGCCAAGTTTGGTAAAGATCTATTATACAGAACTAAAGTTATTGTGCGGAAACGATCCTGTTGTCAAAAATTCTATTTATAGTAACAGTGACCTTGACTTTTGACCTAATGACCCCAAAATAAATGGGGTTCTTCCCCTCCACAGGGGAATCATGTGGCCAAGTTTGTTAAAGATCCAATATACAGAACTAAAGTTATCGTGCAGAAACGACCCTGTTGACAAAAATTATATTTATAGTAACAGTGACCTTGACCTTTGATCTAATGACCCCAAAATAAATAGAGGGATCCCCTTCCACAGGGGAATCATGTGGTCAAGATCCAATATACAGAACTAAAGATATCATGCGGAAACGACCCTGTTGTCAAAAATTATATTTATAGTAACAGTGACCTTGACCTTTGACCTAATGACTCCAAAATAAATAGGGTTCTTCCCCTTCCACAGGGGAATCATGTGGCCAAGTTTGTTAAAGATCCAATAAACAGAACTAAAGTTATCATGTGGAAACGACCCTGTTGTCAAAAATTCTATTTATAGTAATGGTGACCTTGACCTTTGACCTAATGACCCGAAAATAAATAGGGTTCTTTCCTTTCTACAGGGCAATCATGTGGTCAAGTTTGGTAAAGATCCGATATACAGAACTAAAGGTATTGTGCGGAAACCTGTGTGGACGCCCGCCCGCCTGCCATACCCAATCACATAATACGGCCCGTCTCGAGACGGGCGTATAAAAAGGGGCAAACTCAGGTGCCCCGGAAAGGTAAGCAGTTCCTGCTCAACTAGTGACACCCATCGTGTTGCTTTAGTTACAAAGCCGGTGATAAGTCATGAATGAGGAAAAGACTGGTAAGTGCTTACGACAAGTGGAACATATCCTTGGTCATTTGTGACACAGACATTTGGTAATGGTTAACCAGGTCATAGTGTTGACCGTAAAACTTTCAAAGTGATGACTTCAACTTAACCAATAGGAACCCTTGGTTCAGTAGCTTCATTGTTAGCAGCAACCCTCTATCAAGGAAATCCTGAAAGGAACCACAAGCTCTGGAATATAGGTTCAACTGAGAGATATATACTCCATATGCAGGTGCTGCTGGAATGTTGCTACATATAAATGTAAGCTTGTTCTCCTTTCAGAAATTGATTGTTGAAGTGTATTGTTTTCTGTGTACACACACATTTTTCAAAGAGCATATTGTCTGCCTCTTTTCTAAGATACAGAAGATGTATTTTCAACAACAAATAAAAAAAAAAATTATCAAGACATTTTGATCGTTAGATTCAGATTAACTTGTTAATTGGAGTAATGGCAGACAGGCAACAGAACCAATTGATGGTGGTTGAGTTAGGACAAAGTGCCAGGATCAATTTGTAGTTAATCTGTATCCCACAGGCCCTGCAAGATCAATAGACCAAAATATTCTACCATAAAACCAGAGGCTCTCAAGAGCCTGTATCGTTCACCTGGTTATACAAAAAACCAATTGGTCCTATGTAAAAACTATGTCCTGCAGTGGTAGTCATCTTGGAATTACGATCAACATAAAAAACACAAAGTTTGTAAAGGACCTTCCAATGATTGATGCACAATTTAGGTTCAATCAGTGCAATAGCTTCAGAGAAGAATATATTTCTGTATTTTCCCCTGTGTTAATACTATGACCTGTGGTGGCAGCCATCTTGGATTTCCGATCGGCATAAAAAACAGAAACTTTGTAGAGGACCTTCCAATGATCATTCCTGGGCAGTTTGGTTTCAACTGTCCAAGTGGTTTCAGAGAAGAAGCGTTTTGAAACATTTTCCCCATAGGGTCCAATGTTAAACTAAGTCCTGCCGTAGCCGCCATTTTGAATTTCATATCAGAACAAAAAACGTAAAGTTTGTAGAGGACCATCCAATGAACATTCATGTACAGTTTGGCTTTAATCATATTTGTAGTTTCTGAGTAGAAGGCATTTGAACATTTTCCCTTAGGGTCCAATGTTAATCTATGTATTGCGGTGGTGGCCATCTTGGATTTCCGATCGGCATAAAAAACAGAAAATTTGTAGAGGACCTTCCAATGATCATTCCTGGGCAGTTTGGTTTCAACTGTCCAAGTAGTTTCAGAGAAGAAGCATTTTGAAACATTTTTCCCATAGGGTCCAATGTTAAACTAAGTCCTGCCGTAGCCGCCATTTTGAATTTCATATCGGAACAAAAAACCTTAAGATTGTAGAGGACCATCCAATGAACATTCATGTACAGTTTGGCTTTAATCATATTTGTAGTTTCTGAGAAGAAGGCATTTGAATATTTTCCCATAGGGTCCAATGTTAATCTATGTCCTGCGGTGGCGGCCATCTTGGATTTCCGATCGGCATAAAAAACAAAAATTTTGTAGAGGACCTTCCAATGATCATTCCTGGGCAGTTTGGTTTCAACTGTCCAAGTGGTTTCAGAGAAGAAGCATTTTGAAACATTTTTCCCATAGGGTCCAATGTTAAACTAAGTCCTGCCGTAGCCGCCATTTTGAATTTCATATCGGAACAAAAAACCTAAAGTTTGTAGAGGACCATCCAATGAACATTCATGTACAGTTTGGCTTTAATCATATTTGTAGTTTCTGAGAAGAAGGCATTTGAATATTTTCCCATAGGGTCCAATGTTAATCTATGTCCTGCGGTGACGGCCATCTTGGATTTCCGATCGGCATAAAAAACAGAAAATTTGTAGAGGACCTTCCAATGATCATTCCTGGGCAGTTTGGTTTCAACTGTCCAAGTGGTTTCAGAGAAGAAGCATTTTGAAACATTTTTCCCATAGTGTCCAATGTTAAACTAAGTCCTGCCGTAGCCGCCATTTTGTATTTCATACCGGAACAAAAAACCTTAAGTTTGTAGAGGGCCATCTAATGAACATTCATGTACAGTTTGGCTTTAATCATATTTGTAGTTTCTGAGAAGGCATTTGAATATTTTCCCATAGGGTCCAATGTTAATCTATGTCCTGCGGTGGCGGCCATCTTGGATTTCCGATCGGCATAAAAAACAGAAAATTTGTAGAGGACCTTCCAATGATCATTCCTGGGCAGTTTGGTTTCAACTGTCCAAGTGGTTTCAGAGAAGAAGCATTTTGAAACATTTTTCCCATAGGGTCCAATGTTAAACTAAGTCCTGCCGTAGCCGCCATTTTGAATTTCATATCGGAACAAAAAACCTTAAGATTGTAGAGGACCATCCAATGAACATTCATGTACAGTTTGGCTTTAATCATATTTGTAGTTTCTGAGAAGAAGGCATTTGAATATTTTCCCATAGGGTCCAATGTTAATCTATGTCCTGCGGTGGCGGCCATCTTGGATTTCCAATCGGCATAAAAAACAGAAAATTTGTAGAGGACCTTCCAATGATCATTCCTGGGCAGTTTGGTTTCAACTGTCCAAGTGGTTTCAGAGAAGAAGCATTTTGAAACATTTTTCCCATAGGGTCCAATGTTAAACTAAGTCCTGCCGTAGCCGTCATTTTGAATTTCATATCGGAACAAAAAACCTTAAGATTGTAGAGGACCATCCAATGAACATTCATGTACAGTTTGGCTTTAATCATATTTGTAGTTTCTGAGAAGAAGGCATTTGAATATTTTCCCATAGGGTCCAATGTTAATCTATGTCCTGTGGTGGCGGCCATCTTGGATTTCCGATCGGCATAAAAAACAAAAATTTTGTAGAGGACCTTCCAATGATCATTCCTGGGCAGTTTGGTTTCAACTGTCCAAGTGGTTTCAGAGAAGAAACATTTTGAAACATTTTTCCCATAGGGTCCAATGTTAAACTAAGTCCTGCCGTAGCCGCCATTTTGAATTTCATATCGGAACAAAAAACCTTAAGATTGTAGAGGACCATCCAATGAACATTCATGTACAGTTTGGCTTTAATCATATTTGTAGTTTCTGAGAAGAAGGCATTTGAATATTTTCCCATAGGGTCCAATGTTAATCTATGTCCTGCGGTGGCGGCCATCTTGGATTTCCGATCGGCATAAAAAACAGAAAATTTGTAGAGGACCTTCCAATGATCATTCCTGGGCAGTTTGGTTTCAACTGTCCAAGTGGTTTCAGAGAAGAAGCATTTTGAAACATTTTTCCCATAGGGTCCAATGTTAAACTAAGTCCTGCCGTAGCCGCCATTTTGAATTTCATATCGGAACAAAAAACCTTAAGATTGTAGAGGACCATCCAATGAACATTCATGTACAGTTTGGCTTTAATCATATTTGTAGTTTCTGAGAAGAAGGCATTTGAATATTTTCCCATAGGGTCCAATGTTAATCTATGTCCTGCGATGGCAGCCATCTTGGATTTCCGATCGGCATAAAAAACAGAAATTTGTAGAGGACCTTCCAATGATCATTCCTGGGCAATTTGGTTTCAACTGTCCAAGTGGTTTCAGAGAAGAAGCATTTTGAAACATTTTTCCCATAGGGTCCAATGTTAAACTAAGTCCTGCCGTAGCCGCCAGTTTGAATTTCATATCGGAACAAAAAACCTTAAGATTGTAGAGGACCATCCAATGAACATTCATGTACAGTTTGGCTTTAATCATATTTGTAGTTTCTGAGAAGAAGGCATTTGAATATTTTCCCATAGGGTCCAATGTTAATCTATGTCCTGCGGTGGCGGCCATCTTGGATTTCCAATCGGCATAAAAAACAGAAAATTTGTAGAGGACCTTCCAATGATCATTCCTGGGCAGTTTGGTTTCAACTGTCCAAGTGGTTTCAGAGAAGAAGCATTTTGAAACATTTTTCCCATAGGGTCCAATGTTAAACTAAGTCCTGCCGTAGCCGTCATTTTGAATTTCATATCGGAACAAAAAACCTTAAGATTGTAGAGGACCATCCAATGAACATTCATGTACAGTTTGGCTTTAATCATATTTGTAGTTTCTGAGAAGAAGGCATTTGAATATTTTCCCATAGGGTCCAATGTTAATCTATGTCCTGCGGTGGCGGCCATCTTGGATTTCCAATCGGCATAAAAAACAGAAACTTTGTAGAGGACCTTCCAATGATCATTCCTGGGCAGTTTGGTTTCAACTGTCCAAGTGGTTTCAGAGAAGAAGCGTTTTGAAACATTTTCCCCATAGGGTCCAATGTTAAACTAAGTCCTGCCGTAGCCGCCATTTTGAATTTCATATCAGAACAAAAAACGTAAAGTTTGTAGAGGACCATCCAATGAACATTCATGTACAGTTTGGCTTTAATCATATTTGTAGTTTCTGAGTAGAAGGCATTTGAACATTTTCCCTTAAGGTCCAATGTTAATCTATGTATTGCGGTGGTGGCCATCTTGGATTTCCGATCGGCATAAAAAACAGAAAATTTGTAGAGGACCTTCCAATGATCATTCCTGGGCAGTTTGGTTTCAACTGTCCAAGTAGTTTCAGAGAAGAAGCATTTTGAAACATTTTTCCCATAGGGTCCAATGTTAAACTAAGTCCTGCCGTAGCCGCCATTTTGAATTTCATATCGGAACAAAAAACCTTAAGATTGTAGAGGACCATCCAATGAACATTCATGTACAGTTTGGCTTTAATCATATTTGTAGTTTCTGAGAAGAAGGCATTTGAATATTTTCCCATAGGGTCCAATGTTAATCTATGTCCTGCGGTGGCGGCCATCTTGGATTTCCGATCGGCATAAAAAACAAAAATTTTGTAGAGGACCTTCCAATGATCATTCCTGGGCAGTTTGGTTTCAACTGTCCAAGTGGTTTCAGAGAAGAAGCATTTTGAAACATTTTTCCCATAGGGTCCAATGTTAAACTAAGTCCTGCCGTAGCCGCCATTTTGAATTTCATATCGGAACAAAAAACCTAAAGTTTGTAGAGGACCATCCAATGAACATTCATGTACAGTTTGGCTTTAATCATATTTGTAGTTTCTGAGAAGAAGGCATTTGAATATTTTCCCATAGGGTCCAATGTTAATCTATGTCCTGTGGTGGCGGCCATCTTGGATTTCCGATCGGCATAAAAAACAAAAATTTTGTAGAGGACCTTCCAATGATCATTCCTGGGCAGTTTGGTTTCAACTGTCCAAGTGGTTTCAGAGAAGAAACATTTTGAAACATTTTTCCCATAGGGTCCAATGTTAAACTAAGTCCTGCCGTAGCCGCCATTTTGAATTTCATATCGGAACAAAAAACCTTAAGATTGTAGAGGACCATCCAATGAACATTCATGTACAGTTTGGCTTTAATCATATTTGTAGTTTCTGAGAAGAAGGCATTTGAATATTTTCCCATAGGGTCCAATGTTAATCTATGTCCTGCGGTGGCGGCCATCTTGGATTTCCGATCGGCATAAAAAACAGAAAATTTGTAGAGGACCTTCCAATGATCATTCCTGGGCAGTTTGGTTTCAACTGTCCAAGTGGTTTCAGAGAAGAAGCATTTTGAAACATTTTTCCCATAGGGTCCAATGTTAAACTAAGTCCTGCCGTAGCCGCCATTTTGAATTTCATATCGGAACAAAAAACCTTAAGATTGTAGAGGACCATCCAATGAACATTCATGTACAGTTTGGCTTTAATCATATTTGTAGTTTCTGAGAAGAAGGCATTTGAATATTTTCCCATAGGGTCCAATGTTAATCTATGTCCTGCGATGGCAGCCATCTTGGATTTCCGATCGGCATAAAAAACAGAAATTTGTAGAGGACCTTCCAATGATCATTCCTGGGCAATTTGGTTTCAATTGTCCAAGTGGTTTCAGAGAAGAAGCATTTTGAAACATTTTTCCCATAGGGTCCAATGTTAAACTAAGTCCTGCCGTAGCCGCCAGTTTGAATTTCATATCGGAACAAAAAACCTTAAGATTGTAGAGGACCATCCAATGAACATTCATGTACAGTTTGGCTTTAATCATATTTGTAGTTTCTGAGAAGAAGGCATTTGAATATTTTCCCATAGGGTCCAATGTTAATCTATGTCCTGCGGTGGCGGCCATCTTGGATTTCCAATCGGCATAAAAAACAGAAAATTTGTAGAGGACCTTCCAATGATCATTCCTGGGCAGTTTGGTTTCAACTGTCCAAGTGGTTTCAGAGAAGAAGCATTTTGAAACATTTTTCCCATAGGGTCCAATGTTAAACTAAGTCCTGCCGTAGCCGTCATTTTGAATTTCATATCGGAACAAAAAACCTTAAGATTGTAGAGGACCATCCAATGAACATTCATGTACAGTTTGGCTTTAATCATATTTGTAGTTTCTGAGAAGAAGGCATTTGAATATTTTCCCATAGGGTCCAATGTTAATCTATGTCCTGCGGTGGCGGCCATCTTGGATTTCCAATCGGCATAAAAAACAGAAACTTTGTAGAGGACCTTCCAATGATCATTCCTGGGCAGTTTGGTTTCAACTGTCCAAGTGGTTTCAGAGAAGAAGCGTTTTGAAACATTTTCCCCATAGGGTCCAATGTTAAACTAAGTCCTGCCGTAGCCGCCATTTTGAATTTCATATCAGAACAAAAAACGTAAAGTTTGTAGAGGACCATCCAATGAACATTCATGTACAGTTTGGCTTTAATCATATTTGTAGTTTCTGAGTAGAAGGCATTTGAACATTTTCCCTTAGGGTCCAATGTTAATCTATGTATTGCGGTGGTGGCCATCTTGGATTTCCGATCGGCATAAAAAACAGAAAATTTGTAGAGGACCTTCCAATGATCATTCCTGGGCAGTTTGGTTTCAACTGTCCAAGTAGTTTCAGAGAAGAAGCATTTTGAAACATTTTTCCCATAGGGTCCAATGTTAAACTAAGTCCTGCCGTAGCCGCCATTTTGAATTTCATATCGGAACAAAAAACCTTAAGATTGTAGAGGACCATCCAATGAACATTCATGTACAGTTTGGCTTTAATCATATTTGTAGTTTCTGAGAAGAAGGCATTTGAATATTTTCCCATAGGGTCCAATGTTAATCTATGTCCTGCGGTGGCGGCCATCTTGGATTTCCGATCGGCATAGAAAACAAAAATTTTGTAGAGGACCTTCCAATGATCATTCCTGGGCAGTTTGGTTTCAACTGTCCAAGTGGTTTCAGAGAAGAAGCATTTTGAAACATTTTTCCCATAGGGTCCAATGTTAAACTAAGTCCTGCCGTAGCCGCCATTTTGAATTTCATATCGGAACAAAAAACCTAAAGTTTGTAGAGGACCATCCAATGAACATTCATGTACAGTTTGGCTTTAATCATATTTGTAGTTTCTGAGAAGAAGGCATTTGAATATTTTCCCATAGGGTCCAATGTTAATCTATGTATTGCGGTGGTGGCCATCTTGGATTTCCGATCGGCATAAAAAACAGAAAATTTGTAGAGGACCTTCCAATGATCATTCCTGGGCAGTTTGGTTTCAACTGTCCAAGTGGTTTCAGAGAAGAAGCATTTTGAAACATTTTTCCCATAGTGTCCAATGTTAAACTAAGTCCTGCCGTAGCCGCCATTTTGTATTTCATACCGGAACAAAAAACCTTAAGTTTGTAGAGGGCCATCTAATGAACATTCATGTACAGTTTGGCTTTAATCATATTTGTAGTTTCTGAGAAGGCATTTGAATATTTTCCCATAGGGTCCAATGTTAATCTATGTCCTGCGGTGGCGGCCATCTTGGATTTCCGATCGGCATAAAAAACAGAAACTTTGTAGAGGACCTTCCAATGATCATTCCTGGGCAGTTTGGTTTCAACTGTCCAAGTGGTTTCAGAGAAGAAGCATTTTGAAACATTTTTCCCATAGGGTCCAATGTTAAACTAAGTCCTGCCGTAGCCGTCATTTTGAATTTCATATCGGAACAAAAAACCTTAAGATTGTAGAGGACCATCCAATGAACATTCATGTACAGTTTGGCTTTAATCATATTTGTAGTTTCTGAGAAGAAGGCATTTGAATATTTTCCCATAGGGTCCAATGTTAATCTATGTCCTGCGGTGGCGGCCATCTTGGATTTCCGATCGGCATAAAAAACAGAAAATTTGTAGAGGACCTTCCAATGATCATTCCTGGGCAGTTTGGTTTCAACTGTCCAAGTGGTTTCAGAGAAGAAGCATTTTGAAACATTTTTCCCATAGGGTCCAATGTTAAACTAAGTCCTGCCGTAGCCGCCATTTTGAATTTCATATCGGAACAAAAAACCTTAAGATTGTAGAGGACCATCCAATGAACATTCATGTACAGTTTGGCTTTAATCATATTTGTAGTTTCTGAGAAGAAGGCATTTGAATATTTTCCCATAGGGTCCAATGTTAATCTATGTCCTGCGGTGGCGGCCATCTTGGATTTCCGATCGGCATAAAAACAGAAAATTGTAGAGGACCTTCCAATGATCATTCCTGGGCAGTTTGGTTTCAACTGTCCAAGTGGTTTCAGAGAAGAAGCATTTTGAAACATTTTTCCCATAGGGTCCAATGTTAAACTAAGTCCTGCCGTAGCCGCCATTTTGAATTTCATATCGGAACAAAAAACCTTAAGATTGTAGAGGACCATCCAATGAACATTCATGTACAGTTTGGCTTTAATCATATTTGTAGTTTCTGAGAAGAAGGCATTTGAATATTTTCCCATAGGGTCCAATGTTAATCTATGTCCTGCGGTGGCAGCCATCTTGGATTTCCGATCGGCATAAAAAACAGAAATTTGTAGAGGACCTTCCAATGATCATTCCTGGGCAATTTGGTTTCAACTGTCCAAGTGGTTTCAGAGAAGAAGCATTTTGAAACATTTTTCCCATAGGGTCCAATGTTAAACTAAGTCCTGCCGTAGCCGCCATTTTGAATTTCATATCGGAACAAAAACCTTAAGATTGTAGAGGACCATCCAATGAACATTCATGTACAGTTTGGCTTTAATCATATTTGTAGTTTCTGAGAAGAAGGCATTTGAATATTTTCCCATAGGGTCCAATGTTAATCTATGTCCTGCGGTGGCGGCCATCTTGGATTTCCGATCGGCATAAAAAACAGAAAATTTGTAGAGGACCTTCCAATGATCATTCCTGGGCAGTTTGGTTTCAACTGTCCAAGTGGTTTCAGAGAAGAAGCATTTTGAAACATTTTTCCCATAGGGTCCAATGTTAAACTAAGTCCTGCCGTAGCCGCCATTTTGAATTTCATATCGGAACAAAAAACCTTAAGATTGTAGAGGACCATCCAATGAACATTCATGTACAGTTTGGCTTTAATCATATTTGTAGTTTCTGAGAAGAAGGCATTTGAATATTTTCCCATAGGGTCCAATGTTAATCTATGTCCTGCGGTGGCGGCCATCTTGGATTTCCAATCGGCATAAAAAACAGAAAATTTGTAGAGGACCTTCCAATGATCATTCCTGGGCAGTTTGGTTTCAACTGTCCAAGTGGTTTCAGAGAAGAAGCATTTTGAAACATTTTTCCCATAGGGTCCAATGTTAAACTAAGTCCTGCCGTAGCCGTCATTTTGAATTTCATATCGGAACAAAAAACCTTAAGATTGTAGAGGACCATCCAATGAACATTCATGTACAGTTTGGCTTTAATCATATTTGTAGTTTCTGAGAAGAAGGCATTTGAATATTTTCCCATAGGGTCCAATGTTAATCTATGTCCTGTGGTGGCGGCCATCTTGGATTTCCGATCGGCATAAAAAACAAAAATTTTGTAGAGGACCTTCCAATGATCATTCCTGGGCAGTTTGGTTTCAACTGTCCAAGTGGTTTCAGAGAAGAAACATTTTGAAACATTTTTCCCATAGGGTCCAATGTTAAACTAAGTCCTGCCGTAGCCGCCATTTTGAATTTCATATCGGAACAAAAAACCTTAAGATTGTAGAGGACCATCCAATGAACATTCATGTACAGTTTGGCTTTAATCATATTTGTAGTTTCTGAGAAGAAGGCATTTGAATATTTTCCCATAGGGTCCAATGTTAATCTATGTCCTGCGGTGGCGGCCATCTTGGATTTCCGATCGGCATAAAAAACAGAAAATTTGTAGAGGACCTTCCAATGATCATTCCTGGGCAGTTTGGTTTCAACTGTCCAAGTGGTTTCAGAGAAGAAGCATTTTGAAACATTTTCCCCATAGGGTCCAATGTTAAACTAAGTCCTGCCGTAGCCGCCATTTTGAATTTCATATCGGAACAAAAAACCTTAAGATTGTAGAGGACCATCCAATGAACATTCATGTACAGTTTGGCTTTAATCATATTTGTAGTTTCTGAGAAGAAGGCATTTGAATATTTTCCCATAGGGTCCAATGTTAATCTATGTCCTGCGGTGGCAGCCATCTTGGATTTCCGATCGGCATAAAAAACAGAAATTTGTAGAGGACCTTCCAATGATCATTCCTGGGCAATTTGGTTTCAACTGTCCAAGTGGTTTCAGAGAAGAAGCATTTTGAAACATTTTTCCCATAGGGTCCAATGTTAAACTAAGTCCTGCCGTAGCCGCCAGTTTGAATTTCATATCGGAACAAAAAACCTTAAGATTGTAGAGGACCATCCAATGAACATTCATGTACAGTTTGGCTTTAATCATATTTGTAGTTTCTGAGAAGAAGGCATTTGAATATTTTCCCATAGGGTCCAATGTTAATCTATGTCCTGCGGTGGCGGCCATCTTGGATTTCCAATCGGCATAAAAAACAGAAAATTTGTAGAGGACCTTCCAATGATCATTCCTGGGCAGTTTGGTTTCAACTGTCCAAGTGGTTT
The DNA here is from genome assembly GCA_963680875.1 of Bathymodiolus brooksi. NCBI lineage: Eukaryota > Metazoa > Mollusca > Bivalvia > Mytilida > Modiolidae > Bathymodiolus > Bathymodiolus brooksi. The sequence goes on from OY804576.1 coordinate 31,253,143, forward strand.
CAGAGAAGAAGCATTTTGAAACATTTTTCCCATAGGGTCCAATGTTAAACTAAGTCCTGCCGTAGCCGTCATTTTGAATTTCATATCGGAACAAAAAACCTTAAGATTGTAGAGGACCATCCAATGAACATTCATGTACAGTTTGGCTTTAATCATATTTGTAGTTTCTGAGAAGAAGGCATTTGAATATTTTCCCATAGGGTCCAATGTTAATCTATGTCCTGTGGTGGCGGCCATCTTGGATTTCCGATCGGCATAAAAAACAAAAATTTTGTAGAGGACCTTCCAATGATCATTCCTGGGCAGTTTGGTTTCAACTGTCCAAGTGGTTTCAGAGAAGAAGCATTTTGAAACATTTTTCCCATAGGGTCCAATGTTAAACTAAGTCCTGCCGTAGCCGCCATTTTGAATTTCATATCGGAACAAAAAACCTTAAGATTGTAGAGGACCAACCAATGAACATTCATGTACAGTTTGGCTTTAATCATATTTGTAGTTTCTGAGAAGAAGGCATTTGAATATTTTCCCATAGGGTCCAATGTTAATCTATGTCCTGCGGTGGCGGCCATCTTGGATTTCCGATCGGCATAAAAAACAGAAAATTTGTAGAGGACCTTCCAATGATCATTCCTGGGCAGTTTGGTTTCAACTGTCCAAGTGGTTTCAGAGAAGAAGCATTTTGAAACATTTTTCCCATAGGGTCCAATGTTAAACTAAGTCCTGCCGTAGCCGCCATTTTGAATTTCATATCGGAACAAAAAACCTTAAGATTGTAGAGGACCATCCAATGAACATTCATGTACAGTTTGGCTTTAATCATATTTGTAGTTTCTGAGAAGAAGGCATTTGAATATTTTCCCATAGGGTCCAATGTTAATCTATGTCCTGCGGTGGCAGCCATCTTGGATTTCCGATCGGCATAAAAAACAGAAATTTGTAGAGGACCTTCCAATGATCATTCCTGGGCAATTTGGTTTCAACTGTCCAAGTGGTTTCAGAGAAGAAGCATTTTGAAACATTTTTCCCATAGGGTCCAATGTTAAACTAAGTCCTGCCGTAGCCGCCATTTTGAATTTCATATCGGAACAAAAAACCTTAAGATTGTAGAGGACCATCCAATGAACATTCATGTACAGTTTGGCTTTAATCATATTTGTAGTTTCTGAGAAGAAGGCATTTGAATATTTTCCCATAGGGTCCAATGTTAATCTATGTCCTGCGGTGGCGGCCATCTTGGATTTCCGATCGGCATAAAAAACAAAAATTTTGTAGAGGACCTTCCAATGATCATTCCTGGGCAGTTTGGTTTCAACTGTCCAAGTGGTTTCAGAGAAGAAGCATTTTGAAACATTTTTCCCATAGGGTCCAATGTTAAACTAAGTCCTGCCGTAGCCGCCATTTTGAATTTCATATCGGAACAAAAAACCTTAAGATTGTAGAGGACCATCCAATGAACATTCATGTACAGTTTGGCTTTAATCATATTTGTAGTTTCTGAGAAGAAGGCATTTGAATATTTTCCCATAGGGTCCAATGTTAATCTATGTCCTGCGGTGGCAGCCATCTTGGATTTCCGATCGGCATAAAAAACAGAAATTTGTAGAGGACCTTCCAATGATCATTCCTGGGCAATTTGGTTTCAACTGTCCAAGTGGTTTCAGAGAAGAAGCATTTTGAAACATTTTTCCCATAGGGTCCAATGTTAAACTAAGTCCTGCCGTAGCCGCCATTTTGAATTTCATATCGGAACAAAAAACCTTAAGATTGTAGAGGACCATCCAATGAACATTCATGTACAGTTTGGCTTTAATCATATTTGTAGTTTCTGAGAAGAAGGCATTTGAATATTTTCCCATAGGGTCCAATGTTAATCTATGGCCTGCGGTGGCAGCCATCTTGGATTTCCGATCGGCATAAAAAACAGAAAATTTGTAGAGGACCTTCCAATGATCATTCCTGGGCAGTTTGGTTTCAACTGTCCAAGTGGTTTCAGAGAAGAAGCATTTTGAAACATTTTTCCCATAGGGTCCAATGTTAAACTAAGTCCTGCCGTAGCCGCCATTTTGAATTTCATATCGGAACAAAAAACCTAAAGTTTGTAGAGGACCATCCAATGAACATTCATGTACAGTTTGGCTTTAATCATATTTGTAGTTTCTGAGAAGAAGGCATTTGAATATTTTCCCATAGGGTCCAATGTTAATCTATGTCCTGCGGTGACGGCCATCTTGGATTTCCGATCGGCATAAAAAACAGAAAATTTGTAGAGGACCTTCCAATGATCATTCCTGGGCAGTTTGGTTTCAACTGTCCAAGTGGTTTCAGAGAAGAAGCATTTTGAAACATTTTTCCCATAGTGTCCAATGTTAAACTAAGTCCTGCCGTAGCCGCCATTTTGTATTTCATACCGGAACAAAAAACCTTAAGTTTGTAGAGGGCCATCTAATGAACATTCATGTACAGTTTGGCTTTAATCATATTTGTAGTTTCTGAGAAGGCATTTGAATATTTTCCCATAGGGTCCAATGTTAATCTATGTCCTGCGGTGGCGGCCATCTTGGATTTCCGATCGGCATAAAAAACAGAAACTTTGTAGAGGACCTTCCAATGATCATTCCTGGGCAGTTTGGTTTCAACTGTCCAAGTGGTTTCAGAGAAGAAGCATTTTGAAACATTTTTCCCATAGGGTCCAATGTTAAACTAAGTCCTGCCGTAGCCGTCATTTTGAATTTCATATCGGAACAAAAAACCTTAAGATTGTAGAGGACCATCCAATGAACATTCATGTACAGTTTGGCTTTAATCATATTTGTAGTTTCTGAGAAGAAGGCATTTGAATATTTTCCCATAGGGTCCAATGTTAATCTATGTCCTGCGGTGGCGGCCATCTTGGATTTCCGATCGGCATAAAAAACAGAAAATTTGTAGAGGACCTTCCAATGATCATTCCTGGGCAGTTTGGTTTCAACTGTCCAAGTGGTTTCAGAGAAGAAGCATTTTGAAACATTTTTCCCATAGGGTCCAATGTTAAACTAAGTCCTGCCGTAGCCGCCATTTTGAATTTCATATCGGAACAAAAAACCTTAAGATTGTAGAGGACCATCCAATGAACATTCATGTACAGTTTGGCTTTAATCATATTTGTAGTTTCTGAGAAGAAGGCATTTGAATATTTTCCCATAGGGTCCAATGTTAATCTATGTCCTGCGGTAGCGGCCATCTTGGATTTCCGATCGGCATAAAAACAGAAAATTGTAGAGGACCTTCCAATGATCATTCCTGGGCAGTTTGGTTTCAACTGTCCAAGTGGTTTCAGAGAAGAAGCATTTTGAAACATTTTTCCCATAGGGTCCAATGTTAAACTAAGTCCTGCCGTAGCCGCCATTTTGAATTTCATATCGGAACAAAAAACCTTAAGATTGTAGAGGACCATCCAATGAACATTCATGTACAGTTTGGCTTTAATCATATTTGTAGTTTCTGAGAAGAAGGCATTTGAATATTTTCCCATAGGGTCCAATGTTAATCTATGTCCTGCGGTGGCAGCCATCTTGGATTTCCGATCGGCATAAAAAACAGAAATTTGTAGAGGACCTTCCAATGATCATTCCTGGGCAATTTGGTTTCAACTGTCCAAGTGGTTTCAGAGAAGAAGCATTTTGAAACATTTTTCCCATAGGGTCCAATGTTAAACTAAGTCCTGCCGTAGCCGCCATTTTGAATTTCATATCGGAACAAAAACCTTAAGATTGTAGAGGACCATCCAATGAACATTCATGTACAGTTTGGCTTTAATCATATTTGTAGTTTCTGAGAAGAAGGCATTTGAATATTTTCCCATAGGGTCCAATGTTAATCTATGTCCTGCGGTGGCGGCCATCTTGGATTTCCGATCGGCATAAAAAACAGAAAATTTGTAGAGGACCTTCCAATGATCATTCCTGGGCAGTTTGGTTTCAACTGTCCAAGTGGTTTCAGAGAAGAAGCATTTTGAAACATTTTTCCCATAGGGTCCAATGTTAAACTAAGTCCTGCCGTAGCCGCCATTTTGAATTTCATATCGGAACAAAAAACCTTAAGATTGTAGAGGACCATCCAATGAACATTCATGTACAGTTTGGCTTTAATCATATTTGTAGTTTCTGAGAAGAAGGCATTTGAATATTTTCCCATAGGGTCCAATGTTAATCTATGTCCTGCGGTGGCGGCCATCTTGGATTTCCAATCGGCATAAAAAACAGAAATTTGTAGAGGACCTTCCAATGATCATTCCTGGGCAGTTTGGTTTCAACTGTCCAAGTGGTTTCAGAGAAGAAGCATTTTGAAACATTTTTCCCATAGGGTCCAATGTTAAACTAAGTCCTGCCGTAGCCGTCATTTTGAATTTCATATCGGAACAAAAAACCTTAAGATTGTAGAGGACCATCCAATGAACATTCATGTACAGTTTGGCTTTAATCATATTTGTAGTTTCTGAGAAGAAGGCATTTGAATATTTTCCCATAGGGTCCAATGTTAATCTATGTCCTGTGGTGGCGGCCATCTTGGATTTCCGATCGGCATAAAAAACAAAAATTTTGTAGAGGACCTTCCAATGATCATTCCTGGGCAGTTTGGTTTCAACTGTCCAAGTGGTTTCAGAGAAGAAACATTTTGAAACATTTTTCCCATAGGGTCCAATGTTAAACTAAGTCCTGCCGTAGCCGCCATTTTGAATTTCATATCGGAACAAAAAACCTTAAGATTGTAGAGGACCATCCAATGAACATTCATGTACAGTTTGGCTTTAATCATATTTGTAGTTTCTGAGAAGAAGGCATTTGAATATTTTCCCATAGGGTCCAATGTTAATCTATGTCCTGCGGTGGCGGCCATCTTGGATTTCCGATCGGCATAAAAAACAGAAAATTTGTAGAGGACCTTCCAATGATCATTCCTGGGCAGTTTGGTTTCAACTGTCCAAGTGGTTTCTGAGAAGAAGCATTTTGAAACATTTTTCCCATAGGGTCCAATGTTAAACTAAGTCCTGCCGTAGCCGCCATTTTGAATTTCATATCGGAACAAAAAACCTTAAGATTGTAGAGGACCATCCAATGAACATTCATGTACAGTTTGGCTTTAATCATATTTGTAGTTTCTGAGAAGAAGGCATTTGAATATTTTCCCATAGGGTCCAATGTTAATCTATGTCCTGCGGTGGCAGCCATCTTGGATTTCCGATCGGCATAAAAAACAGAAATTTGTAGAGGACCTTCCAATGATCATTCCTGGGCAATTTGGTTTCAACTGTCCAAGTGGTTTCAGAGAAGAAGCATTTTGAAACATTTTTCCCATAGGGTCCAATGTTAAACTAAGTCCTGCCGTAGCCGCCAGTTTGAATTTCATATCGGAACAAAAAACCTTAAGATTGTAGAGGACCATCCAATGAACATTCATGTACAGTTTGGCTTTAATCATATTTGTAGTTTCTGAGAAGAAGGCATTTGAATATTTTCCCATAGGGTCCAATGTTAATCTATGTCCTGCGGTGGCGGCCATCTTGGATTTCCAATCGGCATAAAAAACAGAAAATTTGTAGAGGACCTTCCAATGATCATTCCTGGGCAGTTTGGTTTCAACTGTCCAAGTGGTTTCAGAGAAGAAGCATTTTGAAACATTTTTCCCATAGGGTCCAATGTTAAACTAAGTCCTGCCGTAGCCGTCATTTTGAATTTCATATCGGAACAAAAAACCTTAAGATTGTAGAGGACCATCCAATGAACATTCATGTACAGTTTGGCTTTAATCATATTTGTAGTTTCTGAGAAGAAGGCATTTGAATATTTTCCCATAGGGTCCAATGTTAATCTATGTCCTGCGGTGGTGGCCATCTTGGATTTCCGATCGGCATAAAAAACAGAAACTTTGTAGAGGACCTTCCAATGATCATTCCTGGGCAGTTTGGTTTCAACTGTCCAAGTGGTTTCAGAGAAGAAGCGTTTTGAAACATTTTCCCCATAGGGTCCAATGTTAAACTAAGTCCTGCCGTAGCCGCCATTTTGAATTTCATATCAGAACAAAAAACGTAAAGTTTGTAGAGGACCATCCAATGAACATTCATGTACAGTTTGGCTTTAATCATATTTGTAGTTTCTGAGTAGAAGACATTTGAACATTTTCCCTTAGGGTCCAATGTTAATCTATGTATTGCGGTGGTGGCCATCTTGGATTTCCGATCGGCATAAAAAACAGAAAATTTGTAGAGGACCTTCCAATGATCATTCCTGGGCAGTTTGGTTTCAACTGTCCAAGTAGTTTCAGAGAAGAAGCATTTTGAAACATTTTTCCCATAGGGTCCAATGTTAAACTAAGTCCTGCCGTAGCCGCCATTTTGTATTTCATACCGGAACAAAAAACCTTAAGTTTGTAGAGGGCCATCTAATGAACATTCATGTACAGTTTGGCTTTAATCATATTTGTAGTTTCTGAGAAGGCATTTGAATATTTTCCCATAGGGTCCAATGTTAATCTATGTCCTGCGGTGGCGGCCATCTTGGATTTCCGATCGGCATAAAAAACAGAAACTTTGTAGAGGACCTTCCAATGATCATTCCTGGGCAGTTTGGTTTCAACTGTCCAAGTGGTTTCAGAGAAGAAGCATTTTGAAACATTTTTCCCATAGGGTCCAATGTTAAACTAAGTCCTGCCGTAGCCGTCATTTTGAATTTCATATCGGAACAAAAAACCTTAAGATTGTAGAGGACCATCCAATGAACATTCATGTACAGTTTGGCTTTAATCATATTTGTAGTTTCTGAGAAGAAGGCATTTGAATATTTTCCCATAGGGTCCAATGTTAATCTATGTCCTGCGGTGGCGGCCATCTTGGATTTCCGATCGGCATAAAAAACAGAAAATTTGTAGAGGACCTTCCAATGATCATTCCTGGGCAGTTTGGTTTCAACTGTCCAAGTGGTTTCAGAGAAGAAGCATTTTGAAACATTTTTCCCATAGGGTCCAATGTTAAACTAAGTCCTGCCGTAGCCGCCATTTTGAATTTCATATCGGAACAAAAAACCTTAAGATTGTAGAGGACCATCCAATGAACATTCATGTACAGTTTGGCTTTAATCATATTTGTAGTTTCTGAGAAGAAGGCATTTGAATATTTTCCCATAGGGTCCAATGTTAATCTATGTCCTGCGGTGGCGGCCATCTTGGATTTCCGATCGGCATAAAAACAGAAAATTGTAGAGGACCTTCCAATGATCATTCCTGGGCAGTTTGGTTTCAACTGTCCAAGTGGTTTCAGAGAAGAAGCATTTTGAAACATTTTTCCCATAGGGTCCAATGTTAAACTAAGTCCTGCCGTAGCCGCCATTTTGAATTTCATATCGGAACAAAAAACCTTAAGATTGTAGAGGACCATCCAATGAACATTCATGTACAGTTTGGCTTTAATCATATTTGTAGTTTCTGAGAAGAAGGCATTTGAATATTTTCCCATAGGGTCCAATGTTAATCTATGTCCTGCGGTGGCAGCCATCTTGGATTTCCGATCGGCATAAAAAACAGAAATTTGTAGAGGACCTTCCAATGATCATTCCTGGGCAATTTGGTTTCAACTGTCCAAGTGGTTTCAGAGAAGAAGCATTTTGAAACATTTTTCCCATAGGGTCCAATGTTAAACTAAGTCCTGCCGTAGCCGCCATTTTGAATTTCATATCGGAACAAAAACCTTAAGATTGTAGAGGACCATCCAATGAACATTCATGTACAGTTTGGCTTTAATCATATTTGTAGTTTCTGAGAAGAAGGCATTTGAATATTTTCCCATAGGGTCCAATGTTAATCTATGTCCTGCGGTGGCGGCCATCTTGGATTTCCAATCGGCATAAAAAACAGAAAATTTGTAGAGGACCTTCCAATGATCATTCCTGGGCAGTTTGGTTTCAACTGTCCAAGTGGTTTCAGAGAAGAAGCATTTTGAAACATTTTTCCCATAGGGTCCAATGTTAAACTAAGTCCTGCCGTAGCCGTCATTTTGAATTTCATATCGGAACAAAAAACCTTAAGATTGTAGAGGACCATCCAATGAACATTCATGTACAGTTTGGCTTTAATCATATTTGTAGTTTCTGAGAAGAAGGCATTTGAATATTTTCCCATAGGGTCCAATGTTAATCTATGTCCTGTGGTGGCGGCCATCTTGGATTTCCGATCGGCATAAAAAACAAAAATTTTGTAGAGGACCTTCCAATGATCATTCCTGGGCAGTTTGGTTTCAACTGTCCAAGTGGTTTCAGAGAAGAAACATTTTGAAACATTTTTCCCATAGGGTCCAATGTTAAACTAAGTCCTGCCGTAGCCGCCATTTTGAATTTCATATCGGAACAAAAAACCTTAAGATTGTAGAGGACCATCCAATGAACATTCATGTACAGTTTGGCTTTAATCATATTTGTAGTTTCTGAGAAGAAGGCATTTGAATATTTTCCCATAGGGTCCAATGTTAATCTATGTCCTGCGGTGGCGGCCATCTTGGATTTCCGATCGGCATAAAAAACAGAAAATTTGTAGAGGACCTTCCAATGATCATTCCTGGGCAGTTTGGTTTCAACTGTCCAAGTGGTTTCAGAGAAGAAGCATTTTGAAACATTTTTCCCATAGGGTCCAATGTTAAACTAAGTCCTGCCGTAGCCGCCATTTTGAATTTCATATCGGAACAAAAAACCTTAAGATTGTAGAGGACCATCCAATGAACATTCATGTACAGTTTGGCTTTAATCATATTTGTAGTTTCTGAGAAGAAGGCATTTGAATATTTTCCCATAGGGTCCAATGTTAATCTATGTCCTGCGGTGGCAGCCATCTTGGATTTCCGATCGGCATAAAAAACAGAAATTTGTAGAGGACCTTCCAATGATCATTCCTGGGCAATTTGGTTTCAACTGTCCAAGTGGTTTCAGAGAAGAAGCATTTTGAAACATTTTTCCCATAGGGTCCAATGTTAAACTAAGTCCTGCCGTAGCCGCCAGTTTGAATTTCATATCGGAACAAAAAACCTTAAGATTGTAGAGGACCATCCAATGAACATTCATGTACAGTTTGGCTTTAATCATATTTGTAGTTTCTGAGAAGAAGGCATTTGAATATTTTCCCATAGGGTCCAATGTTAATCTATGTCCTGCGGTGGCGGCCATCTTGGATTTCCAATCGGCATAAAAAACAGAAAATTTGTAGAGGACCTTCCAATGATCATTCCTGGGCAGTTTGGTTTCAACTGTCCAAGTGGTTTCAGAGAAGAAGCATTTTGAAACATTTTTCCCATAGGGTCCAATGTTAAACTAAGTCCTGCCGTAGCCGTCATTTTGAATTTCATATCGGAACAAAAAACCTTAAGATTGTAGAGGACCATCCAATGAACATTCATGTACAGTTTGGCTTTAATCATATTTGTAGTTTCTGAGAAGAAGGCATTTGAATATTTTCCCATAGGGTCCAATGTTAATCTATGTCCTGTGGTGGCGGCCATCTTGGATTTCCGATCGGCATAAAAAACAGAAAATTTTGTAGAGGACCTTCCAATGATCATTCCTGGGCAGTTTGGTTTCAACTGTCCAAGTGGTTTCAGAGAAGAAGCATTTTGAAACATTTTTCCCATAGGGTCCAATGTTAAACTAAGTCCTGCCGTAGCCGCCATTTTGAATTTCATATCGGAACAAAAAACCTTAAGATTGTAGAGGACCATCCAATGAACATTCATGTACAGTTTGGCTTTAATCATATTTGTAGTTTCTGAGAAGAAGGCATTTGAATATTTTCCCATAGGGTCCAATGTTAATCTATGTCCTGCGGTGGCGGCCATCTTGGATTTCCGATCGGCATAAAAAACAGAAAATTTGTAGAGGACCTTCCAATGATCATTCCTGGGCAGTTTGGTTTCAACTGTCCAAGTGGTTTCAGAGAAGAAGCATTTTGAAACATTTTTCCCATAGGGTCCAATGTTAAACTAAGTCCTGCCGTAGCCGCCATTTTGAATTTCATATCGGAACAAAAAACCTTAAGATTGTAGAGGACCATCCAATGAACATTCATGTACAGTTTGGCTTTAATCATATTTGTAGTTTCTGAGAAGAAGGCATTTGAATATTTTCCCATAGGGTCCAATGTTAATCTATGTCCTGCGGTGGCAGCCATCTTGGATTTCCGATCGGCATAAAAAACAGAAATTTGTAGAGGACCTTCCAATGATCATTCCTGGGCAATTTGGTTTCAACTGTCCAAGTGGTTTCAGAGAAGAAGCATTTTGAAACATTTTTCCCATAGGGTCCAATGTTAAACTAAGTCCTGCCGTAGCCGCCATTTTGAATTTCATATCGGAACAAAAAACCTTAAGATTGTAGAGGACCATCCAATGAACATTCATGTACAGTTTGGCTTTAATCATATTTGTAGTTTCTGAGAAGAAGGCATTTGAATATTTTCCCATAGGGTCCAATGTTAATCTATGTCCTGCGGTGGCGGCCATCTTGGATTTCCGATCGGCATAAAAAACAAAAATTTTGTAGAGGACCTTCCAATGATCATTCCTGGGCAGTTTGGTTTCAACTGTCCAAGTGGTTTCAGAGAAGAAGCATTTTGAAACATTTTTCCCATAGGGTCCAATGTTAAACTAAGTCCTGCCGTAGCCGCCATTTTGAATTTCATATCGGAACAAAAAACCTTAAGATTGTAGAGGACCATCCAATGAACATTCATGTACAGTTTGGCTTTAATCATATTTGTAGTTTCTGAGAAGAAGGCATTTGAATATTTTCCCATAGGGTCCAATGTTAATCTATGTCCTGCGGTGGCGGCCATCTTGGATTTCCGATCGGCATAAAAAACAGAAAATTTGTAGAGGACCTTCCAATGATCATTCCTGGGCAGTTTGGTTTCAACTGTCCAAGTGGTTTCAGAGAAGAAGCATTTTGAAACATTTTTCCCATAGGGTCCAATGTTAAAGTCCTGCCGTAGCCGCCATTTTGAATTTCATATCGGAACAAAAAACCTTAAGATTGTAGAGGACCATCCAATGAACATTCATGTACAGTTTGGCTTTAATCATATTTGTAGTTTCTGAGAAGAAGGCATTTGAATATTTTCCCATAGGGTCCAATGTTAATCTATGTCCTGCGGTGGCAGCCATCTTGGATTTCCGATCGGCATAAAAAACAGAAATTTGTAGAGGACCTTCCAATGATCATTCCTGGGCAATTTGGTTTCAACTGTCCAAGTGGTTTCAGAGAAGAAGCATTTTGAAACATTTTCCCCATAGGGTCCAATGTTAAACTAAGTCCTGCCGTAGTCGCCATTTTGTATTTCATACCGGAACAAAAAACCTAAAGTTTGTAGAGGGCCATCTAATGAACATTCATGTACAGTTTGGCTTTAATCATATTTGTAGTTTCTGAGAAGAAGGCATTTGAATATTTTCCCATAGGGTCCAATGTTAATCTATGTCCTGCGGTGGCGGCCATCTTGGATTTCCGATCGGCATAAAAAACAGAAAATTTGTAGAGGACCTTCCAATGATCATTCCTGGGCAGTTTGGTTTCAACTGTCCAAGTGGTTTCAGAGAAGAAGCATTTTGAAACATTTTTCCCATAGGGTCCAATGTTAAACTAAGTCCTGCCGTAGCCGCCATTTTGAATTTCATATCGGAACAAAAAACCTTAAGATTGTAGAGGACCATCCAATGAACATTCATGTACAGTTTGGCTTTAATCATATTTGTAGTTTCTGAGAAGAAGGCATTTGAATATTTTCCCATAGGGTCCAATGTTAATCTATGTCCTGCGGTGGCAGCCATCTTGGATTTCCGATCGGCATAAAAAACAGAAATTTGTAGAGGACCTTCCAATGATCATTCCTGGGCAATTTGGTTTCAACTGTCCAAGTGGTTTCAGAGAAGAAGCATTTTGAAACATTTTTCCCATAGGGTCCAATGTTAAACTAAGTCCTGCCGTAGCCGCCATTTTGAATTTCATATCGGAACAAAAAACCTTAAGATTGTAGAGGACCATCCAATGAACATTCATGTACAGTTTGGCTTTAATCATATTTGTAGTTTCTGAGAAGAAGGCATTTGAATATTTTCCCATAGGGTCCAATGTTAATCTATGTCCTGCGGTGGCGGCCATCTTGGATTTCCGATCGGCATAAAAAACAAAAATTTTGTAGAGGACCTTCCAATGATCATTCCTGGGCAGTTTGGTTTCAACTGTCCAAGTGGTTTCAGAGAAGAAGCATTTTGAAACATTTTTCCCATAGGGTCCAATGTTAAACTAAGTCCTGCCGTAGCCGCCATTTTGAATTTCATATCGGAACAAAAAACCTTAAGATTGTAGAGGACCATCCAATGAACATTCATGTACAGTTTGGCTTTAATCATATTTGTAGTTTCTGAGAAGAAGGCATTTGAATATTTTCCCATAGGGTCCAATGTTAATCTATGTCCTGCGGTGGCGGCCATCTTGGATTTCCGATCGGCATAAAAAACAGAAAATTTGTAGAGGACCTTCCAATGATCATTCCTGGGCAGTTTGGTTTCAACTGTCCAAGTGGTTTCAGAGAAGAAGCATTTTGAAACATTTTTCCCATAGGGTCCAATGTTAAAGTCCTGCCGTAGCCGCCATTTTGAATTTCATATCGGAACAAAAAACCTTAAGATTGTAGAGGACCATCCAATGAACATTCATGTACAGTTTGGCTTTAATCATATTTGTAGTTTCTGAGAAGAAGGCATTTGAATATTTTCCCATAGGGTCCAATGTTAATCTATGTCCTGCGGTGGCAGCCATCTTGGATTTCCGATCGGCATAAAAAACAGAAATTTGTAGAGGACCTTCCAATGATCATTCCTGGGCAATTTGGTTTCAACTGTCCAAGTGGTTTCAGAGAAGAAGCATTTTGAAACATTTTCCCCATAGGGTCCAATGTTAAACTAAGTCCTGCCGTAGTCGCCATTTTGTATTTCATACCGGAACAAAAAACCTAAAGTTTGTAGAGGGCCATCTAATGAACATTCATGTACAGTTTGGCTTTAATCATATTTGTAGTTTCTGAGAAGAAGGCATTTGAATATTTTCCCATAGGGTCCAATGTTAATCTATGTCCTGCGGTGGCGGCCATCTTGGATTTCCGATCGGCATAAAAAACAGAAACTTTGTAGAGGACCTTCCAATGATCATTCCTGGGCAGATTGGTTTCAACTGTCCAAGTGGTTTCAGAGAAGAAGCATTTTGAAACATTTTTCCCATAGGGTCCAATGTTAAACTAAGTCCTGCCGTAGCCGCCATTTTGAATTTCATATCGGAACAAAAAACCTTAAGATTGTAGAGGACCATCCAATGAACATTCATGTACAGTTTGGCTTTTATCATATTTGTAATTTCTGAGAAGAAGGCATTTGAATATTTTCCCATAGGGTCCAATGTTAATCTATGTATTGCGGTGGCGGCCATCTTGGATTTCCGATCGGCATAAAAAAACAGAAACTTTGTAGAGGACCTTTCAATGATCATTCCTGGGCAGTTTGGTTTCAACTGTCCAAGTGGTTTCAGAGAAGAAGCATTTTGAAACATTTTTCCCATAGGGTCCAATGTTAAACTAAGTCCTGCCGTAGCCGCCATTTTGAATTTCATATCGGAACAAAAAACCTTAAGATTGTAGAGGACCATCCAATGAACATTCATGTACAGTTTGGCTTTAATCATGTTTGTAGTTTCTCAGAAGAAGGCATTTGAACATTTTCCCATAGGGTCCAATGTTAAACTAAGTCCTGCCGTAGCCGCCATTTTGAATTTCATATCGGAACAAAAAACCTATAGTTTGTAGAGGGCCATCTAATGAACATTCATGTACAGTTTGGCTTTAATCATATTTGTAGTTTCTGAGAAGAAGGCATTTGAATATTTTCCCATAGGGTCCAATGTTAATCTATGTCCTGTGGTGGCGGCCATCTTGGATTTCCGATCGGCATAAAAAACAGAAATTTTGTAGAGGACCTTCCAATGATCATTCCTGGGCAGTTTGGTTTCAACTGTCCAAGTGGTTTCAGAGAAGAAGCATTTTGAAACATTTTTCCCATAGGGTCCAATGTTAAACTAAGTCCTGCCGTAGCTGCCATTTTGAATTTCATATCGGAACAAAAAACCTTAAGATTGTAGAGGACCATCCAATGAACATTCATGTACAGTTTGGCTTTAATCATATTTGTAGTTTCTGAGAAGAAGGCATTTGAATATTTTCCCATAGGGTCCAATGTTAATCTATGTATTGTGGTGGCGGCCATCTTGGATTTCCGATCGGCATAAAAAACAGAAAATTTGTAGAGGACCTTCCAATGATCATTCCTGGGCAGTTTGGTTTCAACTGTCCAAGTGGTTTCAGAGAAGAAGCATTTTGAAACATTTTTCCCATAGGGTCCAATGTTAAACTAAGTCCTGCCGTAGCCGCCATTTTGAATTTCATATCAGAACAAAAAACCTTAAGATTGTAGAGGACCATCTAAAGAACATTCATGTACAGTTTGGCTTTAATCATATTTGTAGTTTCTGAGAAGAAGGCATTTGAACATTTTCCCATAGGGTCCAATGTTAATCTATGTCCTGCGATGGCGGCCATCTTGGATTTCCGATCGGCATAAAAAATAGTAACTTGGTAAAGGACATTCCAATGATCATTCCTGTACAGTTTGGGTTCAGTCAGTTCATTAGTTTCAGAGAAGAAAATCTTTGAAATTTCGGCCAATCAGAGCATATTATTGGCCTTGGCAGCCATATTGAATATCCGACTGGAACGAAAAACAGTAACTTTGTAGAGGACCATCCAAGGAACATTCCTGCTAAGTTTGGTTCCAATCGGCCCAGTGGTTTCGGAGAAGAAGCTTGAAATGTGAAAAGTTTACAGACGACAGACGACGGACGCCAAGTGATGGCAATAGTTCACATGGACCTTTGGTGGTCCAGGTGAACTAAAAAAGCCCCATATAGAGGAGATGTCATATGATTGCCAATGAGATAAACACCAATGTTAAGTTTTCTGTCTTAATGTCTTAATACATAGGTGAAACATTCCAACCATTTAATAAAGGTATGAATGGTCATAGGAGTAACATCTAATGCACCTGTCTATTCTGCACACAAAAGTTGCTCCCAAGGAGGTTTGGTTAAGACAGCTTTCACTGTATCAGCTACGCCATTCAACATCTCAATACAGTGCAACTTGTGCAATCCAACACCTGAGTTTTCCGGTACCAAAGTATTTCTGTTAACTAAAATAAAACCTGAGTATTCCGATATCCTGTACAATCCGACACAATTCCGTGGTCTCTTGGTGTGTGGGATTAGACAGGTTCCACTGTATTATTATCTACACCATGAAGCTGATATAATAAAAAGTACACTTTAATAAAGAAACTTGTTGGAGTAATAGGCAATAAAACAAGATGAACTTGAAAATAATAAATTTAATAGACATCATTTACATAAATTACTTTCTGGCACACAGATGATGGCCCCATAACTTTGGGTTTTCTTTGTACGATTTTGTTTGTACATTGTACCAGGAAGAATACTGCAATTATTCATATCTTTTGTAATATAATGTCTCTTTGTATGAATCCTTTTTTCTATAATAAACATATCCTTCTTCTGTGAGACATGTCTGACATAACATGGTGTGTTATTTAAAGCAGTCATTGTACCAATCATTATCGTTCGTCATGGAGAAGCGATACACCTCCAGGAAGTAACCAAGACTTCTCTAGACATACTGCATTTTCTGTTCTAACTTTTTCTTAGTTTCTTCAGATTGTAACTGTTCTACTGTTAGAAGTGAAAGTCCTAACTGATCCTCCTGAAATAAACATCAAATTATATACAGAACGATATTGTCATTAGGTGATTGGAGTTTATCGTCATTTTCAAAATCTTTTCAGCTATATCATGACTACCTGAAATAAAATAAAGGAGCAAAGACTGAATAGTTACAATTAAATGACCATTCTATCCCCAGGCCTTGATAAGATGTCTTGAAATCGTAACATGATACTGGTGTTGGGTTATTGGTGTTAAACGTCACTTTCAAAAACTTTTCAACTATATCACAACTACCTGAAATCAATTAAGGGAGCAAAGACTGAACAGTTACAATTAAATGACCGGTCTACCCCCAGGCCTTGTGTCTTAAAACTTTAACATGTGGGATGTATAACAGGACTCAAACTCACATCAGTGGTGTTAGTTGTCAGATGTTAATGACCTTAATTACTTGCATACCAAGGCCCTGAGACAGATTTTGAGCTCCAATGTTATATTGATATGGTAAAATGAACGATTTCTTTTCATGGTAGTCTTATATCAAATATAATTGGCCATTTTTAAAGGTTATTGTAGGAAGTTAGTCATATGAAATCTTTCCATCAAAACTTAAGATGTGTAAAGAACATTGTTCATAGTATTGAGAATTAGTTTTTTGTTTTTTACAATGTTCATTGATGTGGAATATCAGTACTCACCAAATAAAGTTTTTGTTTCTTGAGGGAGGTTACGGTTACGGTGTTTAACACCACTTTCAACAATATTTCAGTTATATCCAGGTGGTCAGTTTTATTGATGGAAGAAACCGAAGTACCTGGAAGAAAACCACAAATCTGCTGCAAGTCAATAAAAAAAAAATATTGAAGAATTTACAAAATAGTTAATAAAAATATGTCATAAATAATTTACAGAAGGGTGCACTACTTTTAGATACTTCTTTATATGGCGTGTAGGCAATATTACATGAAACATACCCTACTGAATGGTTGAGCCATCCGTCTGAGAAATCTTTTAGATACTTGTATAGCCTCGTCTACAGATAAGTTACATAGCTCATCTTTTAAGTGTTCCTGTATCCATCTAGGAAGTTTTCCTCGCTTATCTGCCCTTGCAAATCTCTGTAAACAACAAGACATTTACAATACTGTTGATAAACTAGAGGCTCTGTGTCGCTCACCTTTCATTCTGCTTTGAGGAAACTTAATACAGAACCTTCCATAGGTGCTTCCCACCAAATTTTGGTTCATTTTGGCAAAGCAGTTTCAGAGAAGAAGATTTTTAGAAATCGACCAATCTAAAACAAGAATTGCCTGTGGCAGCCATGTTTGTTAATGGATCAAAACGAAATGAGCAATCTTAATAGAGGACCTTCCATAGATGCTTCCTACCACGTTTCAGTCCATTTGGCCAAGCTGTTTCAGAGTAGAAGATGTTTAGAAATCGACCAATCAGAAACAAGAATTGTCTGTGGTGGCCATGTTTGTAATTGGATCGGGACAAAATGAGCATTCTTTATAGAGAACCTTCCATAGATGCTTCCTACTAAGTTTCGGTTCATTTGGCAAAGCAGTTTCAGAGGAGAAGATTTTTAGAAATTGACCAATTAGAAACAAGAATTGCCTATGGCAGCCATATGTGTTAATGGATCGGGACGAAATGAGCAATCTTTATAGATGACCTCCCATAGATGCATCCTACCATGTTTCGGTTCATTTGACAAAGCGGTTTCAGAGGAGAATTTTTTTTTAGAAATCAACCAATCAGAAACAAGAATTGTCTGTGGCGGCCATGTTTGTTAACAGATCGGGACGAAATGAGCAATCCTAACAGAGGACTTTCCATAGATTCTTCCTACCAAGTTTCGGTTCATTTGGCCATGCTGTTTTAGAGGTGAAGATTTTTAGAAATCGACCAATCAGAAACAAGAATGGCCTGTGGTGGCCATGTTTGTTAATGAATTGGGACGAAATGGGCACTCTTTATAGAGGACCACCCATAGATGCTTCCTACCAAGTTTCGGTTCATTTGGCCAAGCGGCTTCAGAGGAGAAGAATTTTAAAAATCAGCCAATCAGAAACAAGAGTCGCCTGTGGCTGCCATGTTTGTTAACAGATCGGGACGAAATGAGCAATCTTTACAGAGGACCTTCCATAGATGCTTCCTACCAAGTTTCGGGTCATTTGGCCAAGCGGTTTCAGAGGAGAAGTTTTTTAAAATCGGCCAATTAGAAACAAGAATTGCCTGTGGCGGCCATGTTTGTTAATGGATTGGGACGAAATGAGCAATCTTTATAGAGGACCTTCTATAGATGCTTCATACAAAGTTTCAGTTCATTTGGCTGAGGGGTTTCAGAGGCATATATCTGTAATTCAATTCAGATATCTGTATAGAGATAACTGCATTTTGAATACAGATATCTATATTTAAACAAGAGTTATCTTTCTTTTAACAGAGGAGAAGATTTTTTAGAAATCAACCAATCAGAAACAAGAATTGCCTGGGGTGGCCATGTTTGTTAACCAATCGGGACAAAATGAGCAACCTTTATAGAGGATCTTCCATAGATGCTTCCTACCAAGTTTCAGTTCATTTGGCCAAGCAGTTTCAGAGGAGAAGATTTTTAAAAATCAGCCAATCAGAAACAAGAATTGCCTGTGGCGGCCATGTTTGATAATGAATCGGGACGAAATGAGCAGTCTTTATAGAGGACCTTCCATAGATGCTTCCAACCAAGTTTCAGTTCATTTGGCTGAGGAGTTTCAGAGGAGAAGATTAAAATGTGAAAAGTTAACAGATGACGGACGCCAAGTGATGGCAATAGCTCACATTGCCTTTGGCAAGGTGAGCTAAAAATAATTTCACCACAGTAGATCTTCAAAATTGTTACATGATATATGCTAAAAATATTATAAAGAAATAAATATAGATGATAGGCAGTGATAAAAAACCGTGGCAGATCATATCCACATAATGCCTACATTAGTCTGAATTCTTTATGCAGATACATGTATTTATTTCAATCTGATAAAAAGGGCATCTCTCACTTGTTACCCTGTACTGACATATCTCCCACACTGTGACAGTAAAGGGTTAAAGGTTATCTAAAAAAAAAAATTAAAAACCACTTTCAAAAATATTTCCGTTATATCATTGGCAGTCATATCAGTTAAGGGGAATAAGTGAGAGATGTGATTTTAATCAGATGGGTATTTAATTGAATCTAAAATGAATTTCTAAAATTGTTAATAAATCTTGATACTTGGGTTTGCACTGATTCCCTTTTTCTATGTAAAAAGATTTTAACAATACCTTGTCAGCAAAAGCCATGATTCCATAGTCTGTTTTACCACGGAGAACTCTCCCTACACACTGGGCAGCATGTCTCATGGCATCAAATGTCAGGAAATCATTCTCTCTAATGTGAAACTGGTCTCTTAAATATTCCAATCTTGCCTGGAATAGAAAGAGAAATTCTGAAAATGGACTACTTTTAAAATGTAAGAAAAAATAACTCATTAAGTGAGAATTTGTATTTATAATTTTTTTTTCATTATTAAACACTGTTTACAATAACTTGATTTTTGTGGGAATACTACTGTCTGCTTGTTTCTTAAAAAAGAGCTGAAAATAGTTTACAAATATTGTGATTAACTGAATAGTAATTATTCAGTTAAAACTAAAGGAGGGCAAGCTGGACAGATGAAAAAGAAAATAACCCAGTAGCTTCACACAAGATGTTTGAAAGCGTTAGCCATATGAATGAATGATTATCCTTGAAACTTTAAATTTCTTCATAAAAATATATTATAAGTGAGCATGTCAAAAAAAATTCAATGAGTTCCCATGGTAACCAACAACAACATTGTATAAATATTTTAATTTACCTTTAGAATTCTACTTTGTGTATAAACATATGGTATTCCTAACATAAGTACTGCTCTTCCAAAATGGTGGTCTACAAAATCAGTATCAAACAATATATGTAATTCACATTTTCATACATTGTCTTGTTTGTTAATGCATTAGAAAACCATTAATATAACAAATAGCATTATCATTTACCCATAGATATAAGCCAAATCTTGCATTTTACAATGAAAAATGTTTATAAACTAATTGTAAATATCCAGTAAATTCTTACCATAAAATATTACAATTTGAATCATAATTGAAATTTGTATACTATCAGTAGTTGTCTCCCCTTGATTGGAGATTTGAAAAAGGAAAACTAATTAATCGTCTCTGCCTGAATTTGAAAATAAAATTTTAATGAAATACTCTTCTAAATCACTGTAACTCTTTTAATGCTGATTTATAAACACCAGTGTCGTACAGTAAGTGGACATAATGGTTCGTCACCTCCGATTACTTCCTAAATATTTCACGTTAAATCATGTTTTTAAAAATTTTCTTCCTAAAGTCAATTTTTGATCAATTAAAATGAAATTTTCATGCACGAAAGAATTATTATTTACAGTAATATCAGTTTGTCAGAACAATTTTCAAAAACAGTTTTGATTGATAGTTTTCAACTTTTAACATTTAAACAGTCTTGAATAATAGTATTGCAAAAATACTTTTGGACCATGTGAGTAAAAAAGTTAAATACAAAAAATGACATGTATGTACAAATTGGTGAGATTGGTGAACAATAAGTTTGACAAGGTGAACATGTACTTTGTGCACTGAGACAGAAAGATAATTAAAAGTACAAATGATTGTAAAGTCATTTTTGCTATGAATGGAAAAGTAGATTATCTCCCTTTAAATGATTTCAACTCTGGTTGTTTCTGGTAACATTTTGACAAAACAAAACAAAAACATAACAGGAAGAAGATAATATATTGACTCAGTTATGTAGAACAGCTATAAAAGTAATGCAAGGATCTGGATAAAATGTTTTGACTTCAAAATGTTTAATATAGAGACACAGTTTTTAGTTAACAGTTGTTACAAGGAATGCTATGAAACTAGACAATGTAATATAATATGTTGTACTTACCAAAGTCAATTCCTTCTGACACTTTTCCTCTGGCTACAGACAATAAAACAGCTCCTCTACCATTCTCACAGGCCTTCAAATCAAATATAACAATTGACTGTCAGTTCTTAATTGTAACATTGAGTGAAAATTTACCAGTAATTTACGAAAGCCCAGAAGGATCATTCGAAATTCGAGATTCAATATCTGAGATTCGAGATTCGAAATTCAATATCCTGATTAACCAATGGGTGTAAAGATATCAAACTAATGTTCTTTCTGAACAATTAAATGCCGTTTAACAAATTACTGCACGGGTAATTAAAACAATCAATGAAAATGACAATTTCGTCAATATAGCAGTTCACAGTAATGAAGAATATTCTTTCATAATTGAAAATTATTGCACTCTCTGTGAACTAGGACCGATATTGTTATATAATTATGTATTCCGTCCAAGCTGTAGCCAAAATTTCATCTCTCCAAATTTATGGTTATATATATAAAACTCTCGTCACACGTTGACAAATCCGAAGTAGGAGAGGGGTCAAAGGGGTGACCCATATTATTTTGCCAAAATTTATAATTTTTACTTCACAAATTATGTGTCAGTTATCAATAACCTTCACATATGTTACAATCTTGCTGAAAATGTCAAACTATAATTTTGTACATATTTGTGTGAACATTTGGAATGCCTAAATTACTGTGCTGGGTTTTCCACCTTTTTTCGGAATTTTCTTGAGGATGGATGTCTTTAAACTCCCTTAGCATGTTCGCCTTGCTACGCAGCTCTCACATTTTTCAGCATTAAAATAAATTACTTCCGCCTCTTCTCAAATAAAATGTGTTCCTACTGCCTGACTGATCAAGCTACTGAGACTCAACGACTCATTTATACAAGTAAACGTGGTATAACCAGAGAGGGTTTGGGGGAAATATGGATGCTGATTTGGTTTTTTTCCCGATAAAATGAAAAACGTCAATAGACATTCCCATCAATGGAACATTGGTCTCAAAATCCTCATATGTCTTTATCCGAAATATAACAATTAAATTCAATACAAGACTTTTCGAAAAACATCCTTGGGACTTTGTTTTTATTATAAAAGGGGTAGGTCGACTCAAAATTTATTAAAAATGTATATAGCTAAATGAAGTTCTAAAATATAAAAGAGGTGGTATGTATCACCTTATCTCTTCTCTCTTGTTTTGCCTTAGATAGGTTCAATACATCTTACATTTTGAAATATAAAAAAATCATATTTTGGGTAAATTGTGTGGATCAAATAAGATGTTACCTCATTTCAGGTTTAGCATCTATTTTTTTTCTCACAAGAATACAAGCAGGATAATGTAAATAAACATGGAGAAGGTATAAGAGAAGAAGTTAGGTACTTTCATTTCTACAATCGTGGTTTTATTTTGATTATCTATCAGTTGAAATTATTTTCCTGATAAGTGCTAAGTCATCAGGTATCAGGTCATTCTAAATATTTTCATAATCATCTGACACCTCCTGGAATTTAAAAACAGAATTTTATTTCATCATTGTTATCATCATAGTACTATAAAACTATAAAAGCTAAGTTGATCAACAACACACTTTGATGACAATATATTCCAACAGAGCACTATATATCATAGAATGTTTTAATGTTTTCACTGTTTACTTTTGCTTAACTTGTCTGGTTTAATTATTTTATGTGTCTGTTTCATCAACATATTTTGACATTTATTACCGTGACTATTAGCTGTACAAGACTAGTGCAGAATTTCATTCAGATTTGGAAAATATTGTTATCCTAAAAATTAATTTAAACAGATAAGACGCTTTTGAAATAATGCTCTTATCTAAGACAATGTCTAAACTAGAAAAGAGGTATGCCCCGCACTTGATAATTATGGACAAGTTGTTTTGTTAGGAGTGATTTTTAAAAAAATGAAGTGTGTCTGTAAGACACAAATGATGCCCCCGCCTGACCATCAAAATCCTGTGGACATGCACACCTCCATTATGTGTATAAACATCCTACAAAATATTAAAGCTCTACAAAATATTAAAGCTGTAGCTCTAAAACTGTAGGAGGAGATAGCCGGACAAACCATGTATCTATATCCGGACGGAAGAACAAAATGACTAAGTCCAACTACCTGTCATTTTGAGAATATTTGAAGAAAATCAAAATCCTGTGGACATGCACACCTCCATTATGTGTATACACATCCTACAAAATATTAAAGCTGTAGCTCTAAAACTGTAGGAGGAGATAGCCGGACAAACCATGTATCTATATCCGGACGGACGAACGCACGGACAGGGGGTAAATTAATATGCCCCCCCCCCGGCTCTTCGTCGCGGGGGCATAAAAAAAATCATTTTCATATAGAAATAAAATCTTTATTATATATTTTATATATTAAACATAATATAATTTTCTGAGAAGAAAGCTTTCTGCATGTTTACATATTGTAAACATTGCAGAACAATATTCTATTAAACATTACTTCCATTACTCAGAGTAGCAACACAGCTGCACATACCTTATTGGTCAATATTAATTGACAAGTCATTTTATTGTTCAATAAATCATTTTATTGTTTAGTCCTTGATATGTACTGATTTTGCTGTCAAACAATCATGACTGTCAAATGTAAATGCCCCCTTGGGGACCTGATTTGGACAATAAAATTATTCTAATTATTCTATTCTATATAGTCCTTCATGTGCTACCTTGGTATATATATATTTACTGGGATTAAATTAGTGCAAGGGTTTCAGAGGAGGATTTCGACTTATTTTTTGTTGAAATCGGCCAAATTAGCATATTTTCTGCAATAATGGACACAATCAGAGATACTCGATTACACAATGCATAAAATTGAATGTGTATAAAACTGGCATTTTAGATCATTAATAAAATCAAGATCGCTACGCGGACTAGGTACCTAGCATATAAAATCTGGATACAGAACTACCGTATAAAATCAGGACCCGGAATCAGAACATAGAATATGGAACCGACCCATAAGATAAAATACTGACCCCGGACAGCAGAAAGATCGATGGACAACGTAATACTATGTCCTTTCTTGTAGCATCTTCATACTAGCACATGTTTTAGCTCAGTAGTTGATTTTTGAAATGCAATGATTATCATTGACTTTTATTGTAGTCCTATATAAAATAATAGTTTATTATACATGTACTTATAGTTGAATCTTGATGTATCTTCATAAAACGGAAAGATGTAAACATAAAGAAAGTAAAACAATTAAAAACACAATATGTTTATCTAGCAATTAACAGGAGAGCAACACTGACTATATATGGAAAGTGGAAATCATTCAAACATTTTAGACACAAAGGCACTTAAAAGTTCATTGAATTGAAAAGTGTTTTTTTTTTACAGAAATCTTTATTGAAACGTACAATTTTCTCCAAACTGTTTGTAAGTAATTAAATTTAACAAACAATGAAATTAAAAGAATTTCGATTCATCATATCAATAATTAATATCAAACCATTTGTATATTCTAAGCAACTTTTTTTTTACTAAGGGAGACTACTATTT
The DNA here is from genome assembly GCA_963680875.1 of Bathymodiolus brooksi. Classification (NCBI taxonomy): domain Eukaryota; kingdom Metazoa; phylum Mollusca; class Bivalvia; order Mytilida; family Modiolidae; genus Bathymodiolus; species Bathymodiolus brooksi. The sequence continues at coordinate 31,277,544 of OY804576.1, forward strand.
AAAATTTAGACACATTCAAATTAAATGTATGTTTCAAACACATACATAAATATCTCAAGGCCATTTTATTACCGCTATCCTAATGACCAAAATGACATGCTCTATTGACAAAGTCATAAAAACTTCAGTTCCTATTAATTGTGTACATTGTAGAAATAAATCGACTTTTCTAAATAATTTGGTCTTATCAGGAGGGGGAGGGGTAAAGCGTATTTTGTTCTTTAATTCCCTCAATACAACTCCCTGTCAGAATGTTTAAAAAATGATCCCCTATGGCATTTCAATCAGATGGACGAAATTTTATTGGAGAAACAGCTAAAATGATGAATGGTGCTAATGATAAATTGATCATCAGTCACGTTTATCTGCAATAGATTATATATTTATTTGCATAGCTATGAAATTCGTCTTACTTCAAAGTATCATATTTGAACTAAGAAATTTGCATTTGTTTATTGCATTATAAATTCATGTTCTTTTCAAAACTAACAAGCAAGAAAAAAGTCATTCCTGTCTTCGGAGCATGCTCTTATACCTATTTTCCCTGAACAATTTTTGCTTTCATGGTAACAATTCAGTTTTTCTTAATAGTGGCCAAAAACGTGGTGGCAAACATAGTTTTGCCACCCCCCTCTCACACTTTTGACTATGCCCATGTCGTGTCTCTATCCTTCCTCTTTGTAAATAACTTAACATTCCAATAAACTTGGCAGAAGTGCATAATAATATCTTCAAGTGTAATAAGATATCTCCATATGAAATGATGGAATTGAGATATCTCCATATGAAATGATGGAATTGAGATATCTCCATATGAAATGATGGAATTGACAACAACTTGAACTCTTTTAAATGAGTTGTGATTGCATAACAATCCATTTCTATATTGTAGAGGAGATGTTGATTGCAGGACATGACCCTTTAATAATGTTATTTGGATAACTAGGGTGCCCCAGTAGTACTGGTAAATAATATTTGATAAAAAGAAAACTACCTTACACATAGTGAACATGGTACAAGTTTGCTTAGATGCACTAGTAGATGCAGATTTCAGGGTGTTAATTTCTCTTATCACTCCTTTGGACCCCCAAAATAAATAACAATTTGAAAAAGCATAATGGACAACTACATTGCATATACTATATGTTGTACAAGTTTCACTTCTATCCATTTATTGGTTATAAATGAGTTGTGAATTGATGGGTATAATAAACCTATTTTAATTAATGTCATAGATGTTCCCATACATACATTCAAGTGTTCTCAACTGCAATGAACTAGTGCAGTTTATAAACAAACAAACCTACCTGTTGTTTTCAATTATTTATTATTAATTTTAGTTTGTTTGTTCTTTTATTTCAGTTTATGAATGAACTTATTTCAAATGAAAAAGATTTTGTTTAGTTTTTTTTCCCATCTAGTTTGTTCTGTATGAAATTATGTTAAAAGACATTTCATTGGCCATAAAAAATTATTAATCTAAAAGTTTTCTCTTGATTGGTTGTTTTAGATATTGAATTTCGAATCTCGAATTTCAAATTTCAGATATTGAATCTCGAATTTCGAATCTTGAATCTCGTATGATCCTTCTGGGCTTTCGTAGTAATTCTGTTAAATTGTCTTTCTCTGTGTAATAATGATACTTAGACTTGGGGGCCATAGTGGTCGTATGGTAGTTGGATGATGATGATGTCTGTCTTGTACTAGACCAACACCCTTAGTTATTGTTTTTATAGTGCTAGCTCACCAGAGGCTTAGAAGTGAACCGGAAAGAAGGGGGCAAGCATTGGAAGTGAACCAGAAAGTGGTATAGTTTTGTCATGTGAATGAATGATCATCCTCTTGTTTCTTGTTCATTTACATCCATATCCTGTTTGTCAAAATTTAAGAAATTATTTCCCCCCTGACAAATGGATTCCATGTACAATTCAACATATACCAACATGGCCAGTCATTTTTACCTTTTGGTAGTTATACAATGCCAAGGTCGTCTCAGCGGCATCCTGGGTTTCAATAAACAATAACTTGTGTTTTAGTATCTGGTCTATGATGCCCTGGAAAAAACAACAACAAAAAAACATTAAATCTTATTTACATACTGGTAGGACTTTTATCAAAGATTGTTTTTCTCTCCATGTCATCACCATTCAAATAAAATATTTTTAAGTTCATCTTTCTTTTTTTTTTAAATCTAATTAAAATGAATAAGATAATTTGTTAGACTTTTACCCTTTGGAAATACACTGTTAATATACCCTCCATCACCCTGCCAAAAATAAAAGAAGAAAAAAGTCCAACATACAACTAATTTTATTTTTTTTATTTTTTTCAGTAAGGATTACAAAAATAGGTTTTTGCTATTTCCCGTATGTATATTCATATAAATCCAAGCAGGAATTACCTCTATTAGTCTCAGAAAATACATCATCTCCATCTTACAATAACTTAAATTTTAAAATGAGCAAAGAAAAATCCCCATCAATTACATGTAATATATTGATGTAGACAATGTACTACAAAATCATACATTTGAAAGCACAAAAAGTTGATCCAATCCAGCATATAAGAAATGCCCCCCCCCCTCTGTGCTAGTACTTCTTATACTCACTTCCCACATTGGTCAATATTGTTTTTTAAACACAGCTCTTATCGCCGAAAAGCAAAGACATGAAAAGATCAATTTCTATAATAAAAAAAATGTGAAAATGCAATGTGTAAAGATATGGATAAATATGGTTGTATGTATAATGACTGATCCCTATCCCTCAAATCTTAACATGAAAATGTATATGTAGTAGAAAACTGTACAACATTGTATAACATTGAATATCCCTTCCCTCCATACTGAAAAGGAAAAATTAGTATTACAGTGTTTAAAGGCATACAGGCTGTCAGAATTGAATTTATTTGTTTATATTAAAAGTTGCCAATATTCGATGTTTTATACTAATAAAATGTTCTGAACAAGAAGCCAGGTTTAAAAAATATGTTATAATGTCGTAATTAGTGAAAAGAATTTGAATGTCTGTTGGTAAAATCGACATTAACATGACCTAATTATAAGTCGGCTGCTTTTCCGAAGTTTGCCGAATACTGATAACTGCTATGAATAACCAGGAAGCATGTTGCATGTAAATTCGCTAGAATTAATATAATTTAAGAAATATATCTATGAAATTGGATCCTGCGGTAATCAATTAATATTATATAATGGTATTTAGTAAGAATGACACTTAAAATCGGAAATACATGATGAAATCAATAAAAACAAACTCAAACTCTGCAAAGGGGCCCGATAAAGGGAAAATTGTAAACAAATTGTATTGCATATTATTGACAACACTTGAGTTGTCTGGATTATATTTTTTTAGAAAAAAACAGACATGAAGTGCATTATTTTAGTCTCTAATTTAAAAGTGATATCATCTAGCGTTTTCTCCTGAAAAAAAAGACTATATAAAAAAATTCGATGGAATTCTACTGTCAAAATACGATTCAGCCGAAAAAAGATACTAAATTATACTTATGTGTTGAAAAATGGAGTAGGTCGGTATAACATCATTTTTTAATTTTTACACAAAGCTTGCTGAATCCTCCTTTTTGTGTCGTTTTCGCATAGAATCTGTCAATGTGTTTGTTCTTCCACGATTCGATTTGTGCCATGTGCTTTCTTCATCAACAAACAATTTCGCACATATGCAAATGCTTTCCCGAATGAGTTCACTGTCAGGTCGTATGAATATTGCACAGGTAAACATTGGATTCTTTAATGGATTCAAGAAAATAAAACAGCGACGTATTTCCTTTGTTCTAGGCTATTTACGTATGATATTATGAAAAATTTCAACTGCAATTAGTATAAAACATCGAATATTGGCAACTTTTAATATTTAAAAAAAATTAAATTCTGACAGAATAAAACAAATATATACTATTGAAATTTGCCCATCTATCTTCTAAACAAGAAATGAAGATGTGTTGGTAGACTTAGAAAATTTAGTCCCTAGAGAAATAGGTAGTAGGGATTAAATGAATGAAATATATAGACTATCAAAAGTTTCCACTTCTCTCAAATTTATAAAAGACTAAAAAATCATACCAAATAAAACATCAATTGTTTATTTGTAAGTCTCACGCTTAAAAGTTAAATTTGGACAACTTTATATTTTGTTTTAAACATCCATTCAAATTATTAAAGGCATTTTATTCTTAAATAAAGGAAAAAATCTACATTTTTTTCATTACATGTAAGAATTGTCACATTCATCAAGTTGAGTTACATCCCTTTGTACAATCAAATTACACTGTGATTTTAAAGGTGACATGTATTTGATTAACTCAATCAAATTTAAACTACCAATGATTTTAATGTCAACATGATTCTGGATCTAATCAATTCCAAGCTTAGTTCTGTCAACTTTTCCATGATTATCTCAAATGTTTGTCAAAACTAATTCATATGATTGGCATCCAAGCCAACACATCTTCACCTATTTTTTTGTGTCCATGGAAATATGATTTACATGTCAATAGAACAAATATTTCATTTTACAAAAAATATTTTTCTATTCTCTTTCACATAAAGCTTCTTTGATAACTTTCAACATGTTGAAGTTATATAAATTTGAAATTTATTTTTATTTGAAATTTGACTGTCTAAATCTCACAACCTAAAATATCTTTCTTTTAAATATTTAAATAGTATCTCACTACAATAAAATAAGACTGTATAGTCATACAAGTTAGAGGGAACAGAACTAACAAATCATGTTACTGATAGAAAAACAATGCCAATGAACCACAGAAAGAAAAAAAACTACATAAACACCAACATGAACATGATCAAACTCCAGAGTAAGACCATGTTTTCATCAGAAATATGCAAATATTGTGATAACAAACTCCCTCTCCAAAAAACCCAAGAAATGTGTGCATCACAAAATACGCCCGTCTACATAAATTATCAAACGGTATAATGGTAATGACCCCAAAATAAATAGGGTTTTTCCCCTTCCACAGGGGAATCATGTGGCCAAGTTTGGTAAAGTTCCAATATACAGAACTAAAGTTATCGTGCGGAAACGATCCTGTTGTCAAAAATTCTATTTATAGTAATGGTGACCTTGACCTTTGACCCCAAAATAAACAGGGTTCTTCCCCTTCCACAGGGGAATCATGTGGCAAAGTTTGTTAAAGATCCAACATACAGAACTAAAGTTATCGTGCGGAAACGACCCTGTTGTCAAAAATTATATTTATAGTAATGGTGACCTTGACCTTTGACCTAATAAAAGATGGGTGGGGCCATGATCTCCAAAATGGAATATTTGTCAGTATTAATATTCTGTTAACAAATTATAAAGATTGGTAAAGGTTAATGGAATTTGGTCCTTTTCCCATCTATTTGGGTCCTTTTTGCCCTTCAAGTGAACCTAAGATACTTACTTACCATTAAACAATTAAAATCTAGTATAAATTGCCTTTCTATATATATATATAACAACCCTATTTTCAATTGATTTCATAATATTACCCCTTTTAGCACCAATTTTAAAAACTGATAGGAGCTATGACCTCCAAATTGAACATTGTCTTCAATTTGTCAGTATTTATACTACATGTATGTTAAAAAGTGAAAAGAATTGAATATGGGAAACCTAAATTAGAGTCTTAAAATTTGCAACAGGGCCAAAATTTCTACAACCGATACTGATTTTCTCATATACATATGAAATCCTGTTTGTTGGTAAATAAACTTAATATATTTGTATTTATACCTACTATTTTTCATTTATTTCAATTTAATTTAAAAAAAAAGAACTAATATAACTGAACAAAATTATATTAACGATTGAAAAAAACCATGCAACATTAATTTTTTTTCTATATTTACAATGCATCTGGGGACATTTTTTCAAATCTGTTCAGTTTCTTTTTTTTCCCAGATTTCCAGGAATTTTCATAGCTTCAACTGTTTAATATAATTTATTTATTCATTTCATTTTTTTTTCTCCATCTTTTCACAATATGCATTTTTTTTATTTTCAAAAGTTTTTAATTTTTAATTTACAAGGATTGTTTTTGTACACACTTTAACTTAAACTAGCCCTAGTCAACATCATTACTAAATTTATCTATATCAAAGAATATAATCAAAACATTTGAGTGTAGGTCATTAGCCATTTAAAAAACTGACAGTTGGGCACTCTTAGCTTGGGATCCATGAGTAAACATTGCCAATATATCATTGTCCAATTAAAACTCAGCTTGGAGCTAATCATGGGCAAAGTATGTAAATGACATTTGACTTCACACCCAATCAATTCAATCCATTTAAGGAAATGAACTTTACCCTGGAAGTGTATATATACCTCCACAGTGACATTTTGCCTCCATTCCTCTCAAAGTTTTTGACAAGTAAAAAAGTGATTCTGTGTTCTTGATTTCAAATATAATTTCAAAATGGAGGATGATAAAGAATTTCTACAATCCAGAGAACAGAATAAAAGTGAAGATATTGATGATCTGTACCTATCAGTGCAAGAACTTTACAATGACAATCAAGAAGATTCAGACAACTTGACTGGATGTCAAAAACATACATCAACATGTTTACCATCATGGAGCTTCTCACCTATACCTAACACTGGAGTCCATCTTTGTCAGCCTAGATCAACATCACACAGTGAGTATAGTTACAGTTACACTGATGTCAGTAACCATAGCAACACAAATTATGAGTGGACACATCCAATGTACAACTGGTACTATACTACTAACTATATGCAAAATAAAAGTGGCGTGGAAACACCAACTGAAACTGTCAAGACAGAGCCTGGAGTAACACATGCATACAACTTGCCAAATTTTAATGCCGATCTTTCACGTTGTTCAACACCAGATCTGATTTCAGTGCTCGCTACATTACCAGGAGAAAAACAAGAACACAGAACTAGTACAGCTAAAGTCGATAAGTTGCCTTCAAGTTCTCATTATTATTATGCACAGAGTTCATCAATCAGTGCTTCCCAGAATTCATCATTGATGTATCTACAAATGACCGGAGGATATCAGGACAGTGGATATAATTCAGATTTGAACTTGTCACCTGTGTATCCATATCAGCATAAATCCACAAATAAGTCGCAATATTACCAAAAGTGTTCTCAAAGCGTGTGTACCAATGAAAGCTCTGAAGACGAAAACAAGGAGAATGAACCACCAACCAACGAAATTATTACATATGAACAATTTGACAGAGATAACATCACATCAGAAATGGCTGCAAATTCTGTACTTAATTTAGCACATTATAGTTCTGATGAGTTAACTGCAATTGAGAGGCAAATTCAGTCTAGTGACATCTCATCCAGTGATTTTCGTGCACAAACTACGACAAATTTACAGGAAAACCGATTACGTATCCCATGCAAAATTCCTTCTGTTCTTGGAAAACGTAAATTATCGGACATAGTTGTTGAAAAGACATTAATAGCAACAAACAAGCGACAAAGACACAATCAGCCATTGAATAACGATGCCGTAAAGGTGATGATGAGATGGTACGAGACACATCAAGAAAGTCCATATCCTAATAAAGCTGAAAAAGAACAGATGGCAAAGGAGGGAGGAATCAGTGTAACACAAGTCAAATCGTGGTTCGCCAACAAACGTAACAGAAATAATAACACACGTCCAAAAGTACAAAAACGTCAAATGGAGGAACGTCTAATGGACATTTGTCATCAACTTGCCAGAGATGCTAAGCAACCATCAATGAACAATGCTGATATTATTCAACAGTTATCATCGATCATTACTATACCGGAGTGACGTGTAAACAGTATTGTGTACATTTGTGATATGTGATAAGTTTGTGTGTGATTGTGATTGTAATTTGTGTCTAGATTATGTATGTTTTAATTGTTGCACAGTATGGTGCTAGTGTAAATTTTGCGATTGTCATTTGTGTCTGGATTATGTATGTTTTAATTGTTGCACAGTATGGTGCTAGTGTAAATTGTGTGCTACTGTAAAGTGTTTGACTAAAGTGTTGGACAAGTTAACTGTGATTACATAGACATAATGTTGCCAAATTATTTATTTTCCGTCCCTTTAAGAACATTCGTATAAATTTTTAACAAACGTAGGGCTTTCCATAAAATATAAATATGTTCTGTTTTGTTTAAAATAAATAATGTATTGTATGACTTTTATTGGTATTGTTATTAATTGTGTAAAAACATAGATACGTGTTCTTTCAACATAGAAAAAAACTGCTGTTTTTCATCTTGTAGTTACTGCAAAGTTGCATTATCAGTTTAAACAGTGTGATATCACATGGGTTATGATCTATGAAACTGTAACATCATTATCAACAATATTTTATTTATATCATGGCAGTCAGTTTTACTGGAGGAGTATTCCTTATAAAACCACCGACATGTTGCAAGTCACTGACAAACTTTATCAGATAAATCTTTTATAGAATACAGCTCACATTGTGCTAGAATCAAACTTACAACATAAGCAGCAATAATGGTGATTGCTGTATTCACCAATATTTTTGTAATATCGAGTCAATAAGTTGTAAGAATGTGGATTGTGACATTATTTTAGAAAATATTGGTCAAACATTTCATGGTACTGAGTTTTGTAATAGAATTCAAATTTTTTATACAATGGTTTGGTTTGGTTTTATGATGCTTAACGCCACTTTCAACAATATTTCAGTTATATCTGGCAGTCAGTTTTATTGTTGGGGAAAACCACTAACCTGTCGCAAGTCACAGACAAACTTTATCACATAATATTGCATTGAGTACACCTAGCCAGAACAGGATTCGAACTCACAATGTTAGTGGTGATAGGCATTGCTTGCATAGGTAGTTATAAATCCAACTACCATTCGATCATGACCACAACATCCCCTTTATACAATGGACTTACATAGCTAAATGAAGGATATATCAAAGCAGAAGTTATACTTTGGATGACAAAAAGTGCTTGTTATTTGATTGTTGTACTTCATCTCTCAGTATTGTCCCCTAGTGCAAAAATGTTTATGCACAATGGGGAAAAGTCGTTGTATTACAGAGTTATTTCCCTTTGATTGTAAAAATTAATTGGTACAATGTAAAACATGTTAAATTAACAAGTTTGTCTTTATACTGAAGGGGATATTTACAATGAATAGCTTTGTAAAAGCTCTTTGTCACAGGTCAGTGCATTGGAAATTAACATCTCTTTGAATTTCCTAACTATATTCTTCCACACAGGAAATTTGGAACATAAAACAAGTAGCTGATGGTAAACAAAAAGTCAGTAAATAAAAAGGACACAAGACACAGCAATGCATCTTATAAAACACAAACAAACACTTCAACATTATCCAAGGTATATGAACATTTGCTGGGTTCATCAATACCAGCATCCTATCTCCATTTTTAAAAGGAAATTATATCAAATCAGTGGCTTTAGAGATTCTGAAATCCTGAATTGTTCACCCGATTCTAAATTGAAATATTCTCGCTACTAGAATGCCCAAGATGGCCATCATACATACAAATCTTAAATAACAATTTATAAAATACCATCCAATGATGATACATGTATAATCTTGGTAAAACAAATGTTTTCTAGCAAGATTTTTACATATCTATTGAGGGAGTGAGTGAGTGATTGTTGTTTAATGCCAACTCAGCAATTTTTTTCAGCTATATTATGGCGAGGGAAAGTTAACTTTCAATGAGATGATGATGAGATCCGCTTTATACTAGATCAACACGTTTAGTTGGATTTGTGTAGTGCTAGCTCACTGAAACAACAATCCTCAGATAGACATGTCACTCCACTCGGACACTTTATCCTGATTCGGAGCCAACCAGTCTTTGCTCTTTCTCCTTAATACTGCATGCTTAGCAGAAAAGCAAAAAATACTAATTTTATAGTCTTTGGCTTGACCCGATTGGGGCTCGAACCCATGATCTACCACACTCGAGACAAGCATGCTAACCATTACACCACTGATTATACCTATTGAACTGCATGGGTGATGTAATGGTTAGAGTGCTCACCTTGAGTGCTGTAGATCCTGGGTTAGAGTCCTGGTTTGGTCAAACAAAACACTATAAAATTAGTATTTGCTGCATCTTCACTAAACGTACAGCATTAAGGAGATAAAGCAAAGACTGGTTGGCTTGGAATCGGGATAATGTGTCAAGAGTATAGCAATATGTCTACCCACGGACTGCTGTTTCAGTGAGGTAGCACTATAAAAATCCAACTAAGCATGTTGGTCTAGTACAAAGCGGACATCATCATAATCATTTCATTGAATGAAACTTGTTCTCGCCATTATATAGCTGAAAAATTGCTCAGCTGGTGATAAACGACATTCACTTGCTCACTACATACCCATTGACTCCCACATTAAATTATGTTGAACATCAATTCGGTTCAAACAGTTGAGTTTTACTAATTTCACATCAACTCTTTTTATCTTTTAATATGCTTGGTTATGTTGGTCATCTTGGATTTTTGATCTGATCAAACCACACAAGGACAACACAATGATCATTTATGTACATATTCGGTTCAAACAAATCAGTGGTTTCAAAATAAAATTCTAAAGAGCCATAAATTAAGCAACATTCCACAGAAAAACAAAAACCAACACAAAAAACAAAGAAAATGTACAATTTTGGTAAAAAAAATCCATCAAATTATAAAGGATATGATCAAATAGTCCAGTGGTTTCTTAGAATAAAGGACCATTCAATGATCATACATGTACAGTTTTAGTCTAATTAGGTTTCAAGTTTCTGATCAAATATATTTTGTTAATTTTTCCATATGGTTCTATGTTGCTGATTATTTTCCTTATATTTGTGGTAGGAGGAGCACCATTTTACCAACAAATATATTTTGTGGAAAATAAACATGAACTTGTCTTTGTTTTAAGAAGACATTTTAGAGGACAACTGGTAATCAATCATCTTACTCAGTTCAGAGTTTATACAAGGGTAGTTCATGGGGAAATTAATGGCTTATACAAGTGAATACAAGGTATTAGGTAGATTTGACTGTTTTATATGAGATTGAGCGATAATGTACATGTGTGATATGGTATAAATTTTGTTTCAGTTTCAATAATTTTTCGATCAAATTTTGAAACTGTTTTGATGGTGTAGTATTTTATGTTTTTCAATTCATTACTCTTCTGTTTCCTCCAAAACATGGAGCCTTAACAATCTTCAGTATGGGTGAGTAGTGAGTGAGTAATAGTTGTTTAACTAAAGTCAGCTATTTCTTAGCTATCAAATGTTTAAAACAAGTTACTTTTTGATGATGATGATGTCTGTTTTGTACTAGACCAACACTTTTGAGTTTTATTGTTACATTTCTAACTCACAGAAATAACTCTCTACAAGGTAGACATGTTGCTCCACACACTCAGACAAGGTAAACATGTTGCTCCACACACTCAGACAAGGTAGACATGTTGCTCCACACACTCAGACAAGGTAGACATGTTGCTCCATGCACTCAGATAAGGTAGACATGTTGCTCCATGCACTCAGACAAGGTAGACATGTTGCTCCATGCACTCAGACAAGGTAAACATGTTGCTCCATGCACTCAGACAAGGTAGACATGTTGCTCCATGCACTCAGACAAGGTAGACATGTTGCTCCATGCACTCGGACAAGGTAGACATGTTGCTCCACACACTCAGACAAGGTAGACATGTTGCTCCACACACTCAGACAAGGTAGACATGTTGCTCCACACACTCAGACAAGGTAGACATGTTGCTCCACACACTCAGACAAGGTAGACATGTTGCTCCACACACTCAGACAAGGTAGACATGTTGCTCCACACACTCAGACAAGGTAGACATGTTGTTCCATGCACTCAGACAAGGTAGACATGTTGCTCCATGCACTCAGACAAGGTAGACATGTTGCTCCACACACTCAGACGAGGTAAACATGTTGCTCCATGCACTCAGACAAGGTAGACATGTTGCTCCATGCACTCAGACAAGGTAGACATGTTGCTCCATGCACTCAGACAAGGTAGACATGTTGCTCCATGCACTAAGACAAGGTAGACATGTTGCTCCATGCACTCAGACAAGGTAAACATGTTGCTCCATGCACTAAGACAAGGTAGACATGTTGCTCCATGCACTAAGACAAGGTAGACATGTTGCTCCATGCACTCAGACAAAGTAGACATGTTGCTCCATGCACTAAGACAAGGTAGACATGTTGCTCCATGCACTCAGACAAGGTAGACATGTTGTTCCATGCACTCAGACAAGGTAAACATGTTGCTCCATGCACTCAGACAAGGTAGACATGTTGCTCCATGCACTCAGACAAGGTAGACATGTTGCTCCATGCACTCAGACAAGGTAGACATGTTGCTCCATGCACTCAGATAAGGTAGACATGTTGCTCCATGCACTCAGACAAAGTAGACACAATTGCTCCATGCACTCAGACAAGGTAGACATGTTGTTCCATGCACTCAAGACAAGGTAGACATGTTGCTCCATGCACTAAGACAAGGTAGACATGTTGCTCCATGCACTCAAGACAAAGTAGACATGTAGCTCCATGCACTCAGACAAGGTAAACATGTTGCTCCATGCACTCAGACAAGGTAGACATGTTGCTCCATGCACTCAGACAAGGTAGACATGTTGTTCCATGCACTCAGACAAGGTAGACATGTTATTCCATGCACTCAGACAAAGTAGACATGCTGTTCCATGCACTCAGACAAGGTAGACATGTTGCTCCATGCACTCAAGACAAGGTAGACATGTTGCTCCATGCAATCAAGACAAGGTAGACATGTTGCTCCATGCACTCAGACAAGGTAGACATGTTGCTCCATGCACTCAAGACAAGGTAGACATGTTGCTCCATGCACTCAAGACAAGGTAGACATGTTGCTCCATGCACTTAGACAAGGTAGACATGTTGCTCCATGCACTCAAGACAAGGTAGACATGTTGCTCCATGCACTCAAGACAAGGTAGACATGTTGCTCCATGCACTCAAGACAAGTAGACATGTTGCTTCATACACTCAGACACATTATCCAGATTACAATCCAACCCCTCTTTGCTTTTAATCTTTAATGTTGTATCTCTTGTAAAGAAGCAACAGATGCTAATGTTACAATCTTTGGCTTCACTCAACCAGGGACCGTACATATTCTTCTACCCTTGAGAAAGGGAAGATAACCATTACACCACCTAGCTGGTTATTTCTGGGTATCATGTAATGTTATATTGAGTTTGAAGTGGGTCAGTCAATTATTTAAACTACCCTCAGTTCTATTCTATTTTAACATGTGGAGAATGACAAAAAGTTGCTAAAACTCAATTTTTTGTCATTTTCAACTTTTTTATTGCAGATTTTTTTCTCTCACTTATTTGACAAAACAAATTATCTCACTTTTTTGTAATTATCAAGTAATTTTACAAATGACAAGACCAAATTTCATTTTAAAAATTTCAACTTTTTCTAGTAGCTCTTGAAAAACCCCCAGAAAAATGAGCCCACAGAACACAGATGCCCCTGTTTCAAGATAAAATACACAGGTGCGTAACAGGAAATCAAAAAAGGAATATTAATAAAATTTGAACTTGACCTGCACATTTTATTAAAAAAACATTGTAAAAATTTCAAAATATTTGGCCAAGGGGAACTAAATTTGCTATTTTTCAATTAAGGGACATAACTCTGTAACCATAATAAAAATAATTATCCAATTGGAATTTGATAAGTGTATTATGGTAAAAAAAACATTGTTTAATAAATTACAAATGATTTGCTTATGGAGACCTTAATTTACTGAATGGAAATTTGAGAAATTGATTTTTTTTTTGGCAAATCAAGGGGCACAACTCCAGAATGGAAAACTTGTCAAATTCAAACTTGGCCTGCCTTTTATGGACTGATATAGTATGTGATACAGAATAGTCATGTTATCATGTGTTTATAATATATATCACTTAAGAAAGAAACAATGGCTATAAGTCATTTTTATTCTAGTGACAATTTAAATATCTTTGAAATCATTTAAGTCAAGAATAACAATAAAATTAGAAAAGAAGTATGCCCCCGCACTTGATAATTATGGACAGAGTTGTTTTGTTAGGAGTGATTTAAAAAAAATGAAGTGTGTCTGCAAGACACACATGATGCCCCCGCCTGACCATCAAAATCCTGTGGACATGCACACCTCCATTATGTGTATAAACATCCTACAAAATATTAAAGCTGTAGCTCCAAAACTGTAGGAGGAGATAGCCAGACAAACCATGTATCTATATCCGGACGGACGAACAAAATAACTAAGTCCAACTACCTGTCATTTTGAGAATATTTGATGAAAATCAAAATCCTGTAGACATGTACACCTCCATTATGTGTATAAACATCCTGCAACATATTAAAGCTGTAGCTCTAAAACTGTAAGAGTTAGCTGGACAAACCATGTTCCCTTTATGCAGCTAGTACGAAAAAAATGACTAAGTCCAACTACCTGTCATTTTGAGAACATTTAAAGAAAATAAATATCCTGTGGACATGCACACCTCCATTATATGTATAAACATCCTACAAAATAGTAAAGCTGTAGCTCCAAAACTGTAGGAGGAGATAGCCGGACAAACCATGTATCTATATTCGAACGGACAGGGGGTAAATTAATATGCCCCCTGACTCTTCGCCGCAGGGGCATAAAAATGAAAATCTATGAGATAGCTATCTTGTATTTAAACATTACAGATGTCAATAGCTAGTTTTAATGTTGTAAATTGGGTTACCTGTGACTTGTAGTGGATCTAAGCAATCAGATATCTGTGACAGTAGAACCAAGTTTAACATTGACAAACTTCTAACGTAATACAAAAGCGAAAATGTTATAAAAATTGGTCTAGAATTGACATAAACTTATATTCAGCAAAACAAATTCAACATCTTTACTACATAAACCTCACAGTAAAGACATGACATCATTTACTCACTTCCAGAGTAAAACATGACATCATTTACTCACTTCCAGAGTAAAACATGACATCATTTACTCACTTCCAGAGTAAAACATGACATCATTTACTCACTTCCAGAGTAAAACATGACATCATTTACTCACTTCCAGAGTAAAGACATGACATCATTTACTCACTTCCAGAGTAAAGACATGACATCATTTACTCACTTCCAGAGTAAAACATGACATCATTTACTCACTTCCAGAGTAAAGACATGACATCATTTACTCACTTCCAGAGTAAAGACATGACATCATTTACTCACTTCCAGAGTAAAGACATGACATCATTTACTCACTTCCAGAGTAAAGACATGACATCATTTACTCACTTCCAGAGTAAAACATGACATCATTTACTCACTTCCAGAGTAAAACATGACATCATTTACTCACTTCCAGAGTAAAGACATGACATCATTTACTCACTTCCAGAGTAAAGACATGACATCATTTACTCACTTCCAGAGTAAAACATGACATCATTTACTCACTTCCAGAGTAAAACATGACATCATTTACTCACTTCCAGAGTAAAGACATGACATCATTTACTCACTTCCAGAGTAAAGACATGACATCATTTACTCACTTCCAGAGTAAAGACATGACATCATTTACTCACTTCCAGAGTAAAACATGACATCATTTACTCACTTCCAGAGTAAAACATGACATCATTTACTCACTTCCAGCGTAAAGACATGACATCACTTACTCACTTCCAGAGTAAAGACATGACATCATTTACTCACTTCCAGAGTAAAGACATGACATCATTTACTCACTTCCAGAGTAAAACATGACATCATTTACTCACTTCCAGAGTAAAACATGACATCATTTACTCACTTCCAGAGTAAAGACATGACATCATTTACTCACTTCCAGAGTAAAACATGACATCATTTACTCACTTCCAGAGTAAAGACATGACATCATTTACTCACTTCCAGAGTAAAACATGACATCATTTACTCACTTCCAGAGTAAAACATGACATCATTTACTCACTTCCAGAGTAAAACATGACATCATTTACTCACTTCCAGAGTAAAACATGACATCATTTACTCACTTCCAGAGTAAAGACATGACATCATTTACTCACTTCCAGAGTAAAGACATGACATCATTTACTCACTTCCAGAGTAAAGACATGACATCATTTACTCACTTCCAGAGTAAAACATGACATCATTTACTCACTTCCAGAGTAAAACATGACATCATTTACTCACTTCCAGAGTAAAGACATGACATCATTTACTCACTTCCAGAGTAAAACATGACATCATTTACTCACTTCCAGAGTAAAGACATGACATCATTTACTCACTTCCAGAGTAAAACATGACATCATTTACTCACTTCCAGAGTAAAACATGACATCATTTACTCACTTCCAGAGTAAAACATGACATCATTTACTCACTTCCAGAGTAAAACATGACATCATTTACTCACTTCCAGAGTAAAACATGACATCATTTACTCACTTCCAGAGTAAAGACATGACATCATTTACTCACTTCCAGAGTAAAGACATGACATCATTTACTCACTTCCAGAGTAAAACATGACATCATTTACTCACTTCCAGAGTAAAACATGACATCATTTACTCACTTCCAGAGTAAAGACATGACATCATTTACTCACTTCCAGAGTAAAACATGACATCATTTACTCACTTCCAGAGTAAAACATGACATCATTTACTCACTTCCAGAGTAAAACATGACATCATTTACTCACTTCCAGAGTAAAACATGACATCATTTACTCACTTCCAGAGTAAAACATGACATCATTTACTCACTTCCAGAGTAAAACGTAAACATTGGGTATATTTTGCAGCACCTTTAAACTTTAAAAGTGAATACAATCTTATTTATAGTAGTTCTTTAGGTCAAAGATTTTCTTCTATTCTGTTGTATTTATCAACCTTTTGGATTTTGGAGGCTTGTTTAAAGTAGTATGTTTTTGTTTCGAAATGCCGATGGGTGAATTTCACACAAAACTTGAGCCAATCAAATTCTATGATTCACAAAAATTGCATTAGAATTAACATGGACAACAAATTTATGGAAACATGGGTTTATAGCATTATTGTTATCACATGGTTGTTATCACATGGTTACTATCACATGGTTACTTTTCTAATTTAATATAATTCTAAATTTGTTCAGTGTCATCATAAGTATATAATCATGTATGATATATGTTGTTATTGTTGTGTAGTATAGTTTTGTTGTTATTGTTGTGTAGTATAGTATTTGTTGTTATTGTTGTGTAGTATTTTGGATGTTAAAGTTAAAATAACATTCCTTTTACTGAACTATTTTACTACATCATTTTTGTTTCATTATGACAATTAGTATAACACATTAAGTCATTGTTTTTTTTGTTTCATCAGCTCTAAATGGTATAACTTAGGATTTCTATAAATCTAATTTGAGTCAGGCTCCCTGTAGCGACTTTACAAGGTGCTCCTTGATACTCGGTGGTATTGACTGTGTTTTCTGGTGGCCGTGTCACACCTGGCTACCACAAAATAGCTGAAAATGTTTGAAGGTGGCATAAAACAAACAGAGTGTCACATTATACCATAAAGCGGCCAAGGACAACCAAGCTGCCACAATATAGGTGAAAATGGCTGAAATTGGCATAAAACAACAAGAATGCCAGAATATAGTTGAAAATGGTGAGAGTAGCATAAAACAAACTATCCATCAATACTTTATATGGCAGACTTTTCAGACACTATCAAACATGTAATGACTCAAGTGATTTTGATAACAGATAAGACAATGAAATAATTATTTGATATTTTTATTTTTGAACAATGTAATGATTCAATCACTCTCTTGTTAAATATATAAAGTGATACGAAATATATATCAGATACTCATAATACTAGTACAACCATCCCCCAAATTGCCCACAACAAATGTTTTACAATATATATCTGACTTGTCATCAGACACTTGTACTACTACATGTAGTACCTTCTATTACAAACAACCCCTCTCCCACACAACAAAGGTTTTACAATATATATTCTAGTATACATTGATTATTTGTATACAGTGCAATTTAATATACACATCTTTCTGTTGCTGGATATCAGAATGTGTTTTTAATACAGAGAGTCACTAATGTATAAAGAGGTAGTATAAATTATAAGGTTAGGTGTAACATGGACAAACAATGTTAGGTTCAAAACAATGAAAAAGTTATCCCTATGTGCCACCCATGTTATGTTTGTTAAATTAAAGGTAACTGCCCTTACAGACATGTTAAACAAAAGACAACATTGTAAATGTGCCTGTCATATTACGTCTATCAAACTAAATCCCAATATGCCAGCAATGTCATGTCAGTTAAACTAAGGACATCCATCCTATTGTGCCAGTCATGTTATGCCTGTTAAACTAAAGACAACCATCACTATGTGCCAGCGGTGTAATGCCTGTTAATTGTAGTTACCTGTGACGTGGGGATTTATTCTCTATAATTACCTGCACTATAAGAATTTGTTCTAATAGTAACCTGTTATTGAGGACATCTTTGTACTTACATGTGATTTATTTCAAGTTACCCGTAACCTTAGGATTAACTCCATTGTCAGTAATGTGAGGATATTTGTCATAGCTACCAGTGATTTATTCCCAGTTACCTGAGATTTAAGTATATATTCCAGTGGTTTGTTACCTGTGATATGAGGATTTATTCCCAGTTGTAACTGTAAAAGATGCATACCCCCATTGTAGTCCTTGGAAGACACAGCTACCTGAGATTTGAGTATATATTCCAGTAGTTTGTTACCTGTGATATGAGGATTTATTCCCAGTTGTAACTGTAAAAGATGCATACCCCCATTGTAGTCCTTGGAAGACACAGTTACCTGAGATTTGAGTATATATTCCAGTAGTTTGTTACCTGTGATATGAGGATTTATTCCCAGTTGTAACTGTAAAAGATGCATACCCCCATTGTAGTCTTTGGAAGACACAGCTACCTGAGATTTGAGTATATATTCCAGTAGTTTGTTACCTGTGATATGAGGATTTATTCCCAGTTGTAACTGTAAAAGATGCATACCCCCATTGTAGTCCTTGGAAGACACAGTTACCTGAGATTTGAGTATATATTCCAGTAGTTTGTTACCTGTGATATGAGGATTTATTCCCAGTTGTAACTGTAAAAGATGCATACCCCCATTGTAGTCCTTGGAAGACACAGTTATCTGAGATTTGAGTATATATTCCAGTAGTTTGTTACCTGTAATATGAGGATAAAATGTAGTCTTATGGATTATCTCCCCTGATTTCTGATTTTCAAATTCGACAATCTAATAAGGGTACAACTAAAACACACAGGTATTTTCACATGTGCTTGTAATTTTGCTTTGACATACCTTTTTTCTCTGAAAAATTACCTTGCAGGTATGAATTCTGTAGTTGATTTATGATATACCTGATTTGATTCCCTTTTTACCTGAGTTAGTAACTTACCTGTTCATACCAACTTGCTATTGTTGTTTCCTGAAATAGTAAATATAGTACAAATGCTTTGCAAACATATGTGCATGTTGTTGAACATTAAATTTTACATAAATCATGTGTAATGGGACATTATATATTTTGCTAACAGATGTGCACCTTTTTTAAAATTAAATTTTATTAGATCATGTGTTAGAAGATATCATATTCCAAGTTTTAGACGAATCAGTTCAGTAAAATAGCATATGACACTACTATTAATCAAAATTCCATTCTCTCCTGGTACTCTTGTTTTCACCAATTGATAAAAATATCTGTAACGATACAGCTAAAATATTGTTTAAAGTGGCATTAAACTTAATCATAATCAAGTTGATCTAAAGTAACACAATTAAGACACCCATTACATGTGAAAATAGGAACTGTAAGAGGCTCTATATTGGACGATTATGAATAATTTTAAACTGAGATCTATTCTGCAGGGTTTTGATTCAATTGATATTATAATTTTGGAACATACAATTTTGATCTATTTCAGCAAATCAGAGACATTTTGTTCAGAATTAGGTACTTTGAAAAGGAATTAACAAATAATTTAAATCAAAAAGTAACTTATAAATAATTTAAATTTTGATTTAACTGTAAAATATTCCTGATCAATTGCTGCATTTTAAGAAGTTGGATAAGATGAAGAATACTCAATAGAAGATCTCATATGTATAATTTCTGTTGTTTTATTGTAACTAGGTAAGAAGTATGGAACAAAAAGATAGTTCAGCATGATAGTAATAATTAGAAACCATGGAATGATTACTGACAGCCACTTAATTACTTCTACAATGATTTGGTTCCATTAGATTAAGATATCTGAATTTTGTTACTTAAATTTCAGCCAATGAAAAGTTTGAGAATGCCTAAAGGACAAAGGGAGACAATTCTATTATCTAAATTTCAAACCAACCTTGCTGGGCACCAAGTAAATCCTATGCATTAAATTTGAAATTGAAAACAAAATTGGTGAACAAGTAAATTTTCAGATGAAATGATAAAGGGTAATCATGTTTTTTTTGGGCAATTCTTACCATGTAGACATAGCTTGTGAAAAAGCAGACAACACCATCGGGTACAACACTGGCCATCTCAACTAATAGGTTACCATAGTTACGTACAACAGCTATAAATAGAAACAACATTCCTAATTTTTTTGTGTTATCTGGCAAATTTTATGCTAAAATAATTCAATGCCAGCAAAAATAAAGGATATGACTTGTAGATCTATGTTTGGAATAGAATCTTCAGTATAAATAGCATGGATTATTTCTTTTGAAAAATCAAAGAAACATCACTCTCCTCTGTAACAGTAAAATGTTTAATACAAGCACCAATACATGAAAACAATTTTTCACCAAAACCAAAAACATTGCAAATCTTGAAAAAAACAACATAAGTAATAGGACTTGCTTATTATCTGTCTGTTGCTTTACCTGTTCACAAGTTAAAATTAAAGTACTAAGAAATGAAAAAAAAATTAATCTTTATATTACCATGGCTACCAAACAAGTCCTTTCAATTAATATTTCGTAATGACTGACTACAAAGCAGAAACAAACCTATATCTTCCCTGGATTCAAACTTGGACGTCATAGCAACCTGATCATTTCCCTTGCTAATTATCTGTAATACAATATAAATACAATTTTCTTTTTCTTTTGAGATTTATGTGAAAATAATATAACAATTTTAATAAACAGCTGCACCAAGAGTGCATGATACGCCCGTCGTCAACATTCATACAATATTTGTAAAGACTTTCTTTCCCATACTCTCTTGAATGAAAAATCTAAATTTCACCAACAGCTGCACCATAAACATGAATTGGAACATTTATACAATATTTATACAATTGAAAACAACATTTTTTGAGAAATCAGTAAAGACTATCAATTCCAATAACAGTACGAAGTTTGAAGTGAATTGGCGAAGGGGTTCTCAATTTACAGCGCGACATACGAAAAATCGCCTACAGTTTGATGAATAAAGTCCCATAACTCTGGAATGAAAAAAAATCGAAATTTCACCAAAAAGTATACAGACCGTAAGACTATCAATTCCAATAACTGTGCGAAGTTTGAAGTGAATTGGCCAAGGGGTTCTGAATTTACAGCGCGACATATGAAAAATCACCTACAATTTGATGAATAAAGTCCCATAACTCTGGAATGAAAAATTGAAATTACACCAAAAAGTATACAGACCATAAGACTATCAATTCCAATAAATATGCGAAGTTTGAAGTGAATTGGCCAAGGGGCTCTCAATTTACAGCACGACATACGCAAAAATCGCCTACAATTTGATGAATAAAGTCCCATAATTCTGGAATGAAAATTCGAAATTTCACCATAAAGTATACAGACCATTAATTCCAATAACTCTGTGAAATTTGAAGTGAATTGGCCAAGGGGTTCTTAAGTTAGAGCGCGACATGTGAAACGGATGGACGGACGGACAGAGACGGACAGACATTGGTATACCATAATACGTCCTGTCTTAATGACGGGCGTATAAAAATTAACACATGAAATTCAAATCAATGAACATGAAACACGAACATTTGATGGTTAATTTGAACCTCAATTTGAATTTAAAAGATTCCATGTTATGTTAGTCATGGTAACTATTTACCCTGTGTCACCTCATTTCAAGTCAAATTAAAACAGTCGGATATGAAAACTACTTACTGTGTTGCGTCTAACTAAAAGTGCATCTGAGAGATCAAAATTTGTGCAAACTTAAATT
The DNA here is from genome assembly GCA_963680875.1 of Bathymodiolus brooksi. Lineage (NCBI taxonomy): Eukaryota > Metazoa > Mollusca > Bivalvia > Mytilida > Modiolidae > Bathymodiolus > Bathymodiolus brooksi. Next base: position 31,299,932 of record OY804576.1, read on the forward strand.
CTACAATGGTATATCCTTCATTTGAATCGTTTTGAATGTAAAAGTTTATTCACATGTCATAGATGATTTAACATGGATATTTCGGCCATTGTTTATACAGGAAATGTAACCTGGGTACATTTGGTTGGAAGTTCTTGGAATTCTTCTTAAAACTAAAGCAAACGATTGGCAGAACAATATTGTCATATTCTACTAACAAGCCTCAGATAAACAGACAGGTGCTATAGAAAATGTAGAGACAAAATTAATGAAGCAAGATACACAACTCTGCATCCAATTTACCTTGTGATGGAGTACAGTATTTGATTTTCAATGCAAAATGGTAAGGAATGGCCATATAAAATATAAGTGCCATATCTTGGGAAAATGGTTCATGTGACACAGAGTATAATTATCCTATCTAATTAATAGATATTCTTGTCTTTATCTAATACCTCCTTTGAATATTTTTTTTTATATCCTTCACCATTTTAATTTGTAAATTTGATTTGTTTACATTCAATATACAGCATTGTCTAAAATGTCCCCACTTTGTAAAAATCATTCTACATTGGATGGAAACTGATTTAATATCCATTTCATGATCAAATATTCCCCCGTAATAAAATATAAGATAAAAAACACTTTAGGGTGGTATCTGATCAATTTAATTGTGCACTAAAGATACTAAGAGTGATCTCCCTTGTTAATTGCTAATTCTAAAATTCCAAAACAAATATTTGCATACTTTTGCCCATGGAAATCAATCATAAAACACAGTTTTTAGCAAATATTGACAATATGCCCCAAACTGTAGAACATGTTGAAATTGCACACCGCTATGTTACAAGTCCTGAGAAAAAATATAGAATCACATCATCACAATGATCTATGATAATAAATTGATGTTTTTACAGTAAACAATAAAGACATACCATTGGACAAAGACACGTCCTTGTCAAGGTCATTGTAAATGTTGCCATGGTAACAGGTCTAAAATCTAAGATCTTTGGATACATGTCTAATGGTGATAAGGTCTGAAACAAAATAATGGTTAAAATATAAAAAATTGAAAGATGAAAACTGAAACATTTCCTCTTAAACAGGATATATAATTGTCTTAAAACATGAATCATACACGTACTTGATATACAACATTATGTGATAAAGTTTGTCAGTAACTTGCGACAGGTCAGTGGTTTTCTCTGGGTACTCCGGTTTCCTCCAGCAATAAAACTGACCGTCACGATACAACTGAAATATTGTTGAAAGTGGCACTAAACACCATAAACCAAACCACTAAAGATCTATTTGTAATCTTCCATAACCATTGAAGAACTGTATCACATAAGTTTGTATCAAGTGCACCTCATTACAGACCTTAGTGATCGGCACTGCTTTCATAAATGTAATGACAAAAATATTCATTGCCATGGAAACCTTTAAATTAAGGAAGAGATTTATTAAAATTATGCTGTGATGTTAACATGGTAAATATTTCGACTAACTAAGGTTAATCTATAATGTGTTGTATCCTGAATTATATTTCATTTATTTTGCAATTTCTTGAACAAAATGAACCTATGTCATCAAAATAGTAATAATTGACAAATATAAAGAACAAACAGACCTACCCCTGATGTGATGACAACGGATTGAAATCTATTAAAGACAGGTTTAATGGCAATTGAGGCATCCATACAACTGAAATGTAATACAGGATTGGATATGGTTGGTGTTCTGTCATCAAAAGGTTCAATAATAAGGACAAAACCTGAAGAAAAAAAACCAGTAATTAAAAAAAAAATAAGCATTAACTATTTAAACAACATTATTTTTAAGGTTTATAACAAAAAAATGCCTTTAAGGAAGTCATTTTCTATTCCCTTCAATAATAATACCAGTGAAAATTACCTTGATATAATAAACAATACTAGTGTAATCATTCCCTTTTGTTATAAATGAAAAGATAAAGAGTTATCTCCCTTGATCATTGCTAATTCTGAAATTCTCATGCTTTAATTTTTCTTAATTTCCTTTCAAGAAAATTAAAAAATGTAGTGCATTACTACTTCCCTTGTCTGAAGATAAGATTTAATTGATTTAATGACTATTGATTAATACGATGTGACTGTGAGCAATTTTTCAGCTAAATCAAGACAAGAACAAGTTATGTGTGTTGATGAGATGATGATGATTCCATTAATAAGTTAACAGTGTTAAAGTACATAATAAGTATAGTAACATTTACCTTTTGTATATGTACTGACTAGTGTAGCAAAGTTAGAGATTAATGTAAGGGCAGAGAAATCTTGTATATCTGTTAGTTCTAGTGTCTTCATTAATGAACTCAGTCTCTCAGCACAAAATCTACAACAGTAAACATGACAATATATGATATATTGAGAGCAATTTTATCAAAGGCAAATTATGTAATGCAAATTTAACATAAGATTTGTTATAAAATATGGCTATGAAAGATCAGAGAGAATTCTTTGGTTTGACCTATTTCTTAACTATTTTAGAATATTATAGTAAAAAATCTTATTTTGTGTCTGATCGAAAAACGAAAGAAATATAAATGTACATTCACTATTAATCTCTGAGTTTACTAATAAGAATGAGCTAAACAAAGAATTTAACAGGTGCAGCATTAATAAAAAATATAAAGAAAAATTCATATGAAATTGTACCTCATATGTCAAAACAAACTTCATAAGGAGCTTGGATTTGTTGCAGATAAAGCTTTTGAATAAAATTTAAAAAAATTGCATGGTATTTAACACCACTTCCAACAATATTTCAGTTTTATCTCTGCGGTAAGTTTTATTGGTGGAGGAAACCAGAGTACCCGGAGAAAACCACCGATCTGTCGCAAGTCACTGAAAATAAAGAAATCTATTTTTGGGGTTAAAAAAAAGGAAAACATAAATTTCACTTTTTGGCACATTCACTTTTTCTATTCAAAGATATAATATTAAAGTTATATGTTTTGTATAATTATGATGTCTATCTTAAGATTAAAACATCTGAATGTGTTTATTACCTCAGTGGTTTTCTTTGTGTCTATTACCTCAGTGGTATTATGATGTCTATCTTAAGATTAAAACATTGGAATGTGTCTATTACCTCAGTGGTTTTCTTTGTGTCTATTACCTCAGTGGTATTATGATGTCTATCTTAAGATTAAAACATTGGAATGTGTTTATTACCTCAGTGGTTTTCTTTGTGTCTATTACCTCAGTGGTATTATGATGTCTATCTTAAGATTAAAACATTGGAATGTGTCTATTACCTCAGTGGTTTTCTTTGTGTCTATTACCTCAGTGGTATTATGATGTCTATCTTAAGATTAAAACATTGGAATGTGTCTATTACCTCAGTGGTTTTCTTTGTGTCTATTACCTCAGTGGTATTATGATGTCTATCTTAAGATTAAAACATTGGAATGTGTCTATTACCTCAGTGGTTTTCTTTGTGTCTATTACCTCAGTGGTATTATGATGTCTATCTTAAGATTAAAACATTGGAATGTGTTTATTACCTCAGTGGTTTTCTTTCGATGCAAACTTTTTGAACACAATCTTTAAGGAATGATGGAGGACTTTCTGATACCACATGCTGAACACGTAATCTTATCTTTAAGTATTCTAAAAATCTTTTCATAAATGCTGCAAAGTGTTCTGCTGTTCTTATATTCCCCGGCACATTTTCTGTAAATATAAATTTTCCATTAACGTGTCACTTAATCTTTGATACATATACAGAATACAATATTTACAGTAAAATGACAAAGACAAATTTTATATGAATATCCTTTTTTCTAATTTTATATGAATATCCTTCTTTCTAATTTTATATGAATATCCTTTTTTCTAATTTTATATGAATATCCTTCTTTCTAATTTTATATGAATATCCTTCTTTCTAATTTTATATGAATATCCTTCTTTCTAATTTTATATGAATATCCTTCTTTCTAATTTTATGTGAATATCCTTCTTTCTAATTTTATGTGAATATCCTTCTTTCTAATTTTATGTGAATATCCTTCTTTCTAATCATGTAAATTAGGTAAATGATTGTTTATCTATTTATTTTGTGTAGAAAATCAAAGTACATGTACTATTAGCAAACAACTGGCATGTGACAAGTCATTAACAAACTTTATCACATAAAGTTACATAGAGTATACCTAGTTATGTACAGGAATCAAACTAATGACTTTAGTGATGATATTCTGATTGTAAACATAGAGTATACCTAGCTATGTGTAGGAATCAAACTAATGACTTTAGTGATGATATTCTGATTGTAAACATAAGAGTATACCTAGTTATGTGTAGGAATCAAACTAATGACTATAGTGATATTCTGATTGTAAACATAAGAGTATACCTAGTTATGTGTAGGAATCAAACTAATGACTTTAGTGATGATATTCTGATTGTAAACATAGAGTATACCTAGTTATGTGTAGGAATCAAACTAATGACTTAAGTGATGATGTTCTGATTGTAAACATAGAGTATACCTAGCTATGTGTAGGAATCAAACTAATGACTTTAGTGATATTCTGATTGTAAACATAAGAGTATACCTAGTTATGTGTAGGAATCAAACTAATGACTTTAGTGATGATATTCTGATTGTAAACATAGAGTATACCTAGCTATGTGTAGGAATCTAACTAATGACTTTAGTGATGATATTCTGATTGTAAACATAGAGTATACCTAGTTATGTGTAGGAATCAAACTAATGACTTTAGTGATGTTCTGATTGTAAACATAGAGTATACCTAGTTATGTGTAGGAATCAAACTAATGACTTTAGTGATGATATTCTGATTGTAAACATAGAGTATACCTAGTTATGTACAGGAATCAAACTAATGACTTTAGTGATGATATTCTGATTGTAAACATAGAGTATACCTAGTTATGTGTAGGAATCAAACTAATGACTTTAGTGATGATATTCTGATTGTAAACATAGAGTATACCTAGCTATGTGTAGGAATCAAACTAATGACTTTAGTGATGATATTCTGATTGTAAACATAGAGTATACCTAGCTATGTGTAGGAATCAAACTAATGACTTTAGTGATGTTCTGATTGTAAACATAGAGTATACCTAGTTATGTGTAGGAATCAAACTAATGACTTTAGTGATGATATTCTGATTGTAAACATAGAGTATACCTAGTTATGTACAGGAATCAAACTAATGACTTTAGTGATGATATTCTGATTGTAAACATAGAGTATACCTAGTTATGTGTAGGAATCAAACTAATGACTTTAGTGATGATATTCTGATTGTAAACATAGAGTATACCTAGTTATGTGTAGGAATCAAACTAATGACTTTAGTGATGATGTTCTGATTGTAAACATAGAGTATACCTAGTTATGTGTAGGAATCAAACTAATGACTTTAGTGATGATGTTCTGATTGTAAACATAGAGTATACCTAGTTATGTACAGGAATCAAACTAATGACTTTAGTGATGATATTCTGATTGTAAACATAGAGTATACATAGTTATGTACAGGAATCAAACTAATGACTTTAGTGATGATATTCTGATTGTAAACATAGAGTATACCTAGTTATGTACAGGAATCAAACTAATGACTTTAGTGATGTTCTGATTGTAAACATAGAGTATACCTAGTTATGTGTAGGAATCAAACTAATGACTTTAGTGATGATGTTCTGATTGTAAACATAGAGTATACCTAGTTATGTACAGGAATCAAACTAATGACTTTAGTGATGATATTCTGATTGTAAACATAGAGTATACCTAGTTATGTACAGGAATCAAACTAATGACTTTAGTGATGATGTTCTGATTGTAAACATAGAGTATACCTAGCTATGTGTAGGAATCAAACTAATGACTTTAGTGATGATATTCTGATTGTAAACATAGAGTATACCTAGTTATGTGTAGGAATCAAACTAATGACTTTAGTGATGTTCTGATTGTAAACATAGAGTATACCTAGTTATGTGTAGGAATCAAACTAATGACTTTAGTGATGATATTCTGATTGTAAACATAGAGTATACCTAGCTATGTGTAGGAATCAAACTAATGACTTTAGTGATGATATTCTGATTGTAAACATAGAGTATACCTAGTTATGTACAGGAATCAAACTAATGACTTTAGTGTTGATATTCTGATTGTAAACATAGAGTATACCTAGTTATGTACAGGAATCAAACTAATGACTTTAGTGATGATGTTCTGATTGTAAACATAGAGTATATCTAGTTATGTGTAGGAATCAAACTAATGACTTTAGTGATGATATTCTGATTGTAAACATAGAGTATACCTAGTTATGTGTAGGAATCAAACTAATGACTTTAGTGATGTTCTGATTGTAAACATAGAGTATACCTAGTTATGTGTAGGAATCAAACTAATGACTTTAGTGATGATATTCTGATTGTAAACATAGAGTATACATAACTATGTGTAGGAATCAAACTAATGACTTTAGTGATGATATTCTGATTGTAAACATAGAGTATACCTAGTTATGTACAGGAATCAAACTAATGACTTTAGTGATGATGTTCTGATTGTAAACATAGAGTATACCTAGTTATGTGTAGGAATCAAACTAATGACTTTAGTGATGTTCTGATTGTAAACATAGAGTATACCTAGTTATGTACAGGAATCAAACTAATGACTTTAGTGATGATGTTCTGATTGTAAACATAGAGTATACCTAGCTATGTGTAGGAATCAAACTAATGACTTTAGTGATGATATTCTGATTGTAAACATAGAGTATACCTAGCTATGTGTAGGAATCAAACTAATGACTTAAGTGATGATATTCTGATTGTAAACATAGAGTATACCTAGTTATGTGTAGGAATCAAACTAATGACTTTAGTGATGATATTCTGATTGTAAACATAGAGTATACCTAGCTATGTGTAGGAATCAAACTAATGACTTTAGTGATGATATTCTGATTGTAAACATAGAGTATACCTAGTTATGTACAGGAATCAAACTAATGACTTTAGTGATGATATTCTGATTGTAAACATAGAGTATACCTAGTTATGTGTAGGAATCAAACTAATGACTTTAGTGATGTTCTGATTGTAAACATAGAGTATACCTAGTTATGTGTAGGAATCAAACTAATGACTTTAGTGATGATATTCTGATTGTAAACATAGAGTATACCTAACTATGTGTAGGAATCAAACTAATGACTTTAGTGATGATATTCTGATTGTAAACATAGAGTATACCTAGTTATGTACAGGAATCAAACTAATGACTTTAGTGATGATGTTCTGATTGTAAACATAGAGTATACCTAGTTATGTGTAGGAATCAAACTAATGACTTTAGTGATGTTCTGATTGTAAACATAGAGTATACCTAGTTATGTACAGGAATCAAACTAATGACTTTAGTGATGATGTTCTGATTGTAAACATAGAGTATACCTAGCTATGTGTAGGAATCAAACTAATGACTTTAGTGATGATATTCTGATTGTAAACATAGAGTATACCTAGCTATGTGTAGGAATCAAACTAATGACTTAAGTGATGATATTCTGATTGTAAACATAGAGTATACCTAGTTATGTGTAGGAATCAAACTAATGACTTTAGTGATGATATTCTGATTGTAAACATAGAGTATACCTAGCTATGTGTAGGAATCAAACTAATGACTTTAGTGATGATATTCTGATTGTAAACATAGAGTATACCTAGTTATGTACAGGAATCAAACTAATGACTTTAGTGATGATATTCTGATTGTAAACATAGAGTATACCTAGTTATGTACAGGAATCAAACTAATGACTTTAGTGATGATGTTCTGATTGTAAACATAGAGTATACCTAGCTATGTGTAGGAATCAAACTAATGACTTTAGTGATGATGTTCTGATTGTAAACATAGAGTATACCTAGTTATGTGTAGGAATCAAACTAATGACTTTAGTGATGATGTTCTGATTGTAAACATAGAGTATACCTAGTTATGTGTAGGAATCAAACTAATGACTTAAGTGATGATATTCTGATTGTAAACATAGAGTATACCTAGCTATGTGTAGGAATCAAACTAATGACTTTAGTGATGATGTTCTGATTGTAAACATAGAGTATACCTAGTTATGTGTAGGAATCAAACTAATGACTTTAGTGATGATGTTCTGATTGTAAACATAGAGTATACCTAGTTATGTGTAGGAATCAAACTAATGACTTAAGTGATGATATTCTGATTGTAAACATAGAGTATACCTAGCTATGTGTAGGAATCAAACTAATGACTTTAGTGATGATATTCTGATTGTAAACATAGAGTATACCTAGCTATGTGTAGGAATCAAACTAATGACTTTAGTGATATTCTGATTGTAAACATAGAGTATACCTAGCTATGTGTAGGAATCAAACTAATGACTTTAGTGATATTCTGATTGTAAACATAGAGTATACCTAGCTATGTGTAGGAATCAAACTAATGACTTTAGTGATATTCTGATTGTAAACATAGAGTATACCTAGTTATGTGTAGGAATCAAACTAATGACTTTAGTGATGATATTCTGATTGTAAACATAGAGTATACCTAGTTATGTACAGGAATCAAACTAATGACTTTAGTGATGATATTCTGATTGTAAACATAGAGTATACCTAGTTATGTGTAGGAATCAAACTAATGACTTAAGTGATGCTATTCTGATTGTAAACATAGAGTATACCTAGCTATGTGTAGGAATCAAACTAATGACTTTAGTGATGATGTTCTGATTGTAAACATAGAGTATACCTAGTTATGTGTAGGAATCAAACTAATGACTTTAGTGATGATATTCTGATTGTAAACATAGAGTATACCTAGCTATGTGTAGGAATCAAACTAATGACTTTAGTGATGATATTCTGATTGTAAACATAGAGTATACCTAGTTATGTACAGGAATCAAACTAATGACTTTAGTGATGATATTCTGATTGTAAACATAGAGTATACCTAGTTATGTACAGGAATCAAACTAATGACTTTAGTGATGATGTTCTGATTGTAAACATAGAGTATACCTAGTTATGTGTAGGAATCAAACTAATGACTTTAGTGATGATATTCTGATTGTAAACATAGAGTATACCTAGTTATGTGTAGGAATCAAACTAATGACTTTAGTGATGTTCTGATTGTAAACATAGAGTATACCTAGTTATGTGTAGGAATCAAACTAATGACTTTAGTGATGATATTCTGATTGTAAACATAGAGTATACCTAACTATGTGTAGGAATCAAACTAATGACTTTAGTGATGATATTCTGATTGTAAACATAGAGTATACCTAGTTATGTACAGGAATCAAACTAATGACTTTAGTGATGATGTTCTGATTGTAAACATAGAGTATACCTAGTTATGTGTAGGAATCAAACTAATGACTTTAGTGATGATGTTCTGATTGTAAACATAGAGTATACCTAGCTATGTGTAGGAATCAAATTAATGACTTAAGTGATGATATTCTGATTGTAAACATAGAGTATACCTAGTTATGTGTAGGAATCAAACTAATGACTTAAGTGATGATATTCTGATTGTAAACATAGAGTATACCTAGTTATGTGTAGGAATCAAACTAATGACTTTAGTGATGATATTCTGATTGTAAACATAGAGTATACCTAGCTATGTGTAGGAATCAAACTAATGACTTAAGTGATGATATTCTGATTGTAAACATAGAGTATACCTAGCTATGTGTAGGAATCAAACTAATGACTTTAGTGATGATGTTCTGATTGTAAACATAGAGTATACCTAGTTATGTACAGGAATCAAACCAATGACTTTAGTGATGTTCTGATTGTAAACATAGAGTATACCTAGCTATGTGTAGGAATCAAACTAATGACTTAAGTGATGATATTCTGATTGTAAACATAGAGTATACCTAGTTATGTACAGGAATCAAACTAATGACTTTAGTGATGATATTCTGATTGTAAACATAGAGTATACCTAGTTATGTGTAGGAATCAAACTAATGACTTTAGTGATGATATTCTGATTGTAAACATAGAGTATACCTAGTTATGTGTAGGAATCAAACTAATGACTTTAGTGATGATATTCTGATTGTAAACATAGAGTATACCTAGCTATGTGTAGGAATCAAACTAATGACTTTAGTGATGATATTCTGATTGTAAACATAAGAGTATACCTAGTTATGTGTAGGAATCAAACTAATGACTTTAGTGATGATATTCTGATTGTAAACATAGAGTATACCTAGTTATGTACAGGAATCAAACTAATGACTTAAGTGATGATGTTCTGATTGTAAACATAGAGTATACCTAGTTATGTGTAGGAATCAAACTAATGACTTTAGTGATGTTCTGATTGTAAACATAGAGTATACCTAGCTATGTGTAGGAATCAAACTAATGACTTAAGTGATGATATTCTGATTGTACACATAGAGTATACCTAGTTATGTGTAGGAATCAAACTAATGACTTTAGTGATGTTCTGATTGTAAACATAGAGTATACCTAGTTATGTGTAGGAATCAAACTAATGACTTTAGTGATGATATTCTGATTGTAAACATAGAGTATACCTAGTTATGTGTAGGAATCAAACTAATGACTTTAGTGATGATGTTCTGATTGTAAACATAGAGTATACCTAGTTATGTGTAGGAATCAAACTAATGACTTAAGTGATGATATTCTGATTGTAAACATAGAGTATACCTAGCTATGTGTAGGAATCAAACTAATGACTTTAGTGATGATATTCTGATTGTAAACATAGAGTATACCTAGTTATGTGTAGGAATCAAACTAATGACTTTAGTGATGATATTCTGATTGTAAACATAGAGTATACCTAGCTATGTGTAGGAATCAAACTAATGACTTTAGTGATATTCTGATTGTAAACATAAGAGTATACCTAGTTATGTGTAGGAATCAAACTAATGACTTTAGTGATGATGTTCTGATTGTAAACATAGAGTATACCTAGTTATGTACAGGAATCAAACTAATGACTTTAGTGATGATGTTCTGATTGTAAACATAGAGTATACCTAGTTATGTGTAGGAATCAAACTAATGACTTTAGTGATGATGTTCTGATTGTAAACATAAGAGTATACCTAGTTATGTGTAGGAATCAAACTAATGACTTTAGTGATGATGTTCTGATTGTAAACATAGAGTATACCTAGTTATGTACAGGAATCAAACTAATGACTTTAGTGATGATGTTCTGATTGTAAACATAGAGTATACCTAGTTATGTGTAGGAATCAAACTAATGACTTTAGTGATGATGTTCTGATTGTAAACATAGAGTATACCTAGTTATGTACAGGAATCAAACTAATGACTTTAGTGATGATGTTCTGATTGTAAACATAGAGTATACCTAGCTATGTGTAGGAATCAAACTAATGACTTTAGTGATGATGTTCTGATTGTAAACATAGAGTATACCTAGTTATGTACAGGAATCAAACTAATGACTTTAGTGATGATATTCTGATTGTAAACATAGAGTATACCTAGTTATGTACAGGAATCAAACTAATGATTTTAGTGATGATGTTCTGATTGTAAACATAGAGTATACCTAGTTATGTGTAGGAATCAAACTAATGACTTTAGTGATGATGTTCTGATTGTAAACATAGAGTATACCTAGCTATGTGTAGGAATCAAACTAATGACTTTAATGATGATATTCTGATTGTAAACATAAGAGTATACCTAGTTATGTGTAGGAATCAAACTAATGACTTTAGTGATGATGTTCTGATTGTAAACATAGAGTATACCTAGTTATGTGTAGGAATCAAACTAATGACTTTAGTGATGATGTTCTGATTGTAAACATAGAGTATACCTAGTTATGTGTAGGAATCAAACTAATGACTTTAGTGATGATATTCTGATTGTAAACATAGAGTATACCTAGCTATGTGTAGGAATCAAACTAATGACTTTAGTGATGATATTCTGATTGTAAACATAGAGTATACCTAGTTATGTGTAGGAATCAAACTAATGACTTTAGTGATGTTCTGATTGTAAACATAGAGTATACCTAGTTATGTGTAGGAATCAAACTAATGACTTTAGTGATGTTCTGATTGTAAACATAGAGTATACCTAGCTATGTGTAGGAATCAAACTAATGACTTTAGTGATGATATTCTGATTGTAAACATAGAGTATACCTAGTTATGTGTAGGAATCAAACTAATGACTTTAGTGATGATATTCTGATTGTAAACATAGAGTATACCTAGCTATGTGTAGGAATCAAACTAATGACTTTAGTGATGATATTCTGATTGTAAACATAGAGTATACCTAGTTATGTGTAGGAATCAAACTAATGACTTTAGTGATGTTCTGATTGTAAACATAGAGTATACCTAGTTATGTGTAGGAATCAAACTAATGACTTTAGTGATGTTCTGATTGTAAACATAGAGTATACCTAGCTATGTGTAGGAATCAAACTAATGACTTAAGTGATGATATTCTGATTGTAAACATAGAGTATACCTAGCTATGTGTAGGAATCAAGCTAATGACTTTAGTGATGATATTCTGATTGTAAACATAGAGTATACCTAGTTATGTACAGGAATCAAACTAATGACTTAAGTGATGATATTCTGATTGTAAACATAGAGTATACCTAGCTATGTGTAGGAATCAAACTAATGACTTTAGTGATGATGTTCTGATTGTAAACATAGAGTATACCTAGTTATGTACAGGAATCAAACTAATGACTTTAGTGATGATATTCTGATTGTAAACATAGAGTATACCTAGTTATGTACAGGAATCAAACTAATGACTTTAGTGATGATGTTCTGATTGTAAACATAGAGTATACCTAGTTATGTGTAGGAATCAAACTAATGACTTTAGTGATGATGTTCTGATTGTAAACATAGAGTATACCTAGTTATGTGTAGGAATCAAACTAATGACTTAAGTGATGATATTCTGATTGTAAACATAGAGTATACCTAGTTATGTACAGGAATCAAACTAATGACTTTAGTGATGATGTTCTGATTGTAAACATAGAGTATACCTAGTTATGTGTAGGAATCAAACTAATGACTTTAGTGATATTCTGATTGTAAACATAGAGTATACCTAGTTATGTGTAGGAATCAAACTAATGACTTAAGTGATGATATTCTGATTGTAAACATAGAGTATACCTAGTTATGTGTAGGAATCAAACTAATGACTTTAGTGATGTTCTGATTGTAAACATAGAGTATACCTAGTTATGTGTAGGAATCAAACTAATGACTTTAGTGATGATGTTCTGATTGTAAACATAGAGTATACCTAGTTATGTGTAGGAATCAAACTAATGACTTAAGTGATGATATTCTGATTGTAAACATAGAGTATACCTAGCTATGTGTAGCAATCAAACTAATGACTTTAGTGATGATATTCTGATTGTAAACATAGAGTATACCTAGCTATGTGTAGGAATCAAACTAATGACTTTAGTGATGATATTCTGATTGTAAACATAGAGTATACCTAGTTATGTGTAGGAATCAAACTAATGACTTTAGTGATGATATTCTGATTGTAAACATAGAGTATACCTAGTTATGTGTAGGAATCAAACTAATGACTTTAGTGATGATATTCTGATTGTAAACATAGAGTATACCTAGTTATGTGTAGGAATCAAACTAATGACTTTAGTGATGTTCTGATTGTAAACATAGAGTATACCTAGTTATGTACAGGAATCAAACTAATGACTTTAGTGATGATATTCTGATTGTAAACATAGAGTATACCTAGTTATGTTTAGGAATCAAACTAATGACTTTAGTGATGATATTCTGATTGTAAACATAGAGTATACCTAGCTATGTGTAGGAATCAAACTAATGGCTTTAGTGATGATATTCTGATTGTAAACATAGAGTATACCTAGCTATGTGTAGGAATCAAACTAATGGCTTTAGTGATGATATTCTGATTGTAAACATAGAGTATACCTAGTTATGTACAGGAATCAAACTAATGACTTTAGTGATGATATTCTGATTGTAAACATAGAGTATACCTAGTTATGTGTAGGAATCAAACTAATGACTTTAGTGATGATATTCTGATTGTAAACATAGAGTATACCTAGCTATGTGTAGGAATCAAACTAATGGCTTTAGTGATGATATTCTGATTGTAAACATAGAGTATACCTAGTTATGTACAGGAATCAAACTAATGACTTTAGTGATGATATTCTGATTGTAAACATAGAGTATACCTAGCTATGTGTAGGAATCAAACTAATGGCTTTAGTGATGATATTCTGATTGTAAACATAGAGTATACCTAGTTATGTACAGGAATCAAACTAATGACTTTAGTGATGATATTCTGATTGTAAACATAGAGTATACCTAGTTATGTGTAGGAATCAAACTAATGACTTTAGTGATGATATTCTGATTGTAAACATAGAGTATACCTAGTTATGTGTAGGAATCAAACTAATGACTTAAGTGATGATGTTCTGATTGTAAACATAGAGTATACCTAGTTATGTGTAGGAATCAAACTAATGACTTTAGTGATGATATTCTGATTGTAAACATAGAGTATACCTAGTTATGTTTAGGAATCAAACTAATGACTTTAGTGATGATATTCTGATTGTAAACATAGAGTATACCTAGTTATGTTTAGGAATCAAACTAATGACTTTAGTGATGATGTTCTGATTGTAAACATAGAGTATACCTAGCTATGTGTAGGAATCAAACTAATGACTTAAGTGATGATATTCTGATTGTAAACATAGAGTATACCTAGTTATGTGTAGGAATCAAACTAATGACTTTAGTGATGATATTCTGATTGTAAACATAGAGTATACCTAGCTATGAGTAGGAATCAAACTAATGACTTTAGTGATGATATTCTGATTGTAAACATAGAGTATACCTAGCAATGAGTAGAAATCAAACTAATGACTTTAGTGATGATATTCTGATTGTAAACATAGAGTATACCTAGTTATGTGTAGGAATCAAACTAATGACTTTAGTGATGATATTCTGATTGTAAACATAGAGTATACCTAGCTATGAGTAGGAATCAAACTAATGACTTTAGTGATGATATTCTGATTGTAAACATAGAGTATACCTAGCTATGTGTAGGAATCAAACTAATGACTTAAGTGATGATATTCTGATTGTAAACATAGAGTATACCTAGTTATGTGTAGGAATAAAACTAATGACTTTAGTGATGATGTTCTGATTGTAAACATAGAGTATACCTAGTTATGTGTAGGAATCAAACTAATGACTTAAGTGATGATATTCTGATTGTAAACATAAGAGTATACCTAGCTATGTGTAGGAATCAAACTAATGACTTTAGTGATGATATTCTGATTGTAAACATAGAGTATACCTAGTTATGTGTAGGAATCAAACTAATGACTTTAGTGATGATATTCTGATTGTAAACATAGAGTATACCTAGCTATGTGTAGGAATCAAACTAATGACTTTAGTGATGATATTCTGATTGTAAACATAGAGTATACCTAGTTATGTGTAGGAATCAAACTAATGACTTTAGTGATGATATTCTGATTGTAAACATAGAGTATACCTAGTTATGTACAGGAATCAAACTAATGACTTTAGTGATGATATTCTGATTGTAAACATAGAGTATACCTAGCTATGTGTAGGAATCAAACTAATGACTTTAGTGATGATGTTCTGATTGTAAACATAGAGTATACCTAGTTATGTACAGGAATCAAACTAATGACTTTAGTGATGATATTCTGATTGTAAACATAGAGTATACCTAGCTATGTGTAGGAATCAAACTAATGACTTTAGTGATGATATTCTGATTGTAAACATAAGAGTATACCTAGCTATGTGTAGGAATCAAACTAATGACTTTAGTGATGATATTCTGATTGTAAACATAGAGTATACCTAGTTATGTGTAGGAATCAAACTAATGACTTTAGTGATGATATTCTGATAGTAAACATAGAGTATACCTAGCTATGTGTAGGAATCAAACTAATGACTTTAGTGATGATATTCTGATTGTAAACATAGAGTATACCTAGCTATGTGTAGGAATCAAACTAATGACTTTAGTGATGATGTTCTGATTGTAAACATAAGAGTATACCTAGTTATGTGTAGGAATCAAACTAATGACTTAAGTGATGAT
Source organism: Bathymodiolus brooksi (assembly GCA_963680875.1). NCBI lineage: Eukaryota > Metazoa > Mollusca > Bivalvia > Mytilida > Modiolidae > Bathymodiolus > Bathymodiolus brooksi. The sequence goes on from OY804576.1 coordinate 31,316,255, forward strand.
ATTGTGATTGTAAACATAGAGTATACCTAGCTATGTGTAGGAATCAAACTAATGACTTTAGTGATGATATTCTGATTGTAAACATAGAGTATACCTAGTTATGTGTAGGAATCAAACTAATGACTTTAGTGATGATGTTCTGATTGTAAACATAGAGTATACCTAGCTATGTGTAGGAATCAAACTAATGACTTAAGTGATGATATTCTGATTGTAAACATAGAGTATACCTAGCTATGTGTAGGAATCAAACTAATGACTTTAGTGATGATGTTCTGATTGTAAACATAGAGTATACCTAGCTATGCGTAGGAATCAAACTAATGACTTTAGTGATGATGTTCTGATTGTAAACATAGAGTATATCTAGTTATGTGTAGGAATCAAACTAATGACTTTAGTGATGATATTCTGATTGTAAACATAGAGTATACCTAGTTATGTACAGGAATCAAACTAATGACTTAAGTGATGTTATTCTGATTGTAAACATAAGAGTATACCTAGCTATGTGTAGGAATCAAACTAATGACTTTAGTGATGATATTCTGATTGTAAACATAGAGTATACTTAGCTATGTGTAGGAATCAAACTAATGACTTTAGTGATGATATTCTGATTGTAAACATAGAGTATACTTAGCTATGTGTAGGAATCAAACTAATGACTTTAGTGATGTTCTGATTGTAAACATAGAGTATACCTAGTTATGTGTAGGAATCAAACTAATGACTTTAGTGATGATATTCTGATTGTAAACATAGAGTATACCTAGCTATGTGTAGGAATCAAACTAATGACTTTAGTGATGATATTCTGATTGTAAACATAGAGTATACCTAGTTATGTACAGGAATGAAACTAATGACTTTAGTGATGATATTCTGATTGTAAACATAGAGTATACCTAGTTATGTACAGGAATCAAACTAATGACTTTAGTGATGTTCTGATTGTAAACATAGAGTATTCCTAGTTATGTGTAGGAATCAAACTAATGACTTTAGTGATGATATTCTGATTGTAAACATAGAGTATACCTAGTTATGTATAGGAATCAAACTAATGACTTTAGTGATGACATTCTGATTGTAAACATAGAGTATACCTAGCTATGTGTAGGAATCAAACTAATGACTTAAGTGATGATATTCTGATTGTAAACATAGAGTATACCTAGTTATGTGTAGGAATCAAACTAATGACTTTAGTGATATTCTGATTGTAAACATAGAGTATACCTAGTTATGTGTAGGAATCAAACTAATGACTTAAGTGATGATATTCTGATTGTAAACATAGAGTATACCTAGTTATGTGTAGGAATCAAACTAATGACTTTAGTGATATTCTGATTGTAAACATAGAGTATACCTAGTTATGTGTAGGAATCAAACTAATGACTTTAGTGATGATATTCTGATTGTAAACATAGAGTATACCTAGTTATGTGTAGGAATCAAACTAATGACTTTAGTGATATTCTGATTGTAAACATAGAGTATACCTAGTTATGTACAGGAATCAAACTAATGACTTAAGTGATGATGTTCTGATTGTAAACATAGAGTATACCTAGTTATGTGTAGGAATCAAACTAATGACTTTAGTGATGTTCTGATTGTAAACATAGAGTATACCTAGTTATGTGTAGGAATCAAACTAATGACTTTAGTGATGTTCTGATTGTAAACATAGAGTATACCTAGCTATGTGTAGGAATCAAACTAATGACTTAAGTGATGATATTCTGATTGTAAACATAGAGTATACCTAGCTATGTGTAGGAATCAAACTAATGACTTTAGTGATGATATTCTGATTGTAAACATAGAGTATACCTAGTTATGTACAGGAATCAAACTAATGACTTAAGTGATGATATTCTGATTGTAAACATAGAGTATACCTAGCTATGTGTAGGAATCAAACTAATGACTTTAGTGATGATATTCTGATTGTAAACATAAGAGTATACCTAGTTATGTGTAGGAATCAAACTAATGACTTTAGTGATGATATTCTGATTGTAAACATAGAGTATACCTAGTTATGTGTAGGAATCAAACTAATGACTTTAGTGATGATATTCTGATTGTAAACATAGAGTATACCTAGTTATGTGTAGGAATCAAACTAATGACTTTAGTGATGATATTCTGATTGTAAACATAGAGTATACCTAGTTATGTGTAGGAATCAAACTAATGACTTTAGTGATATTCTGATTGTAAACATAGAGTATACCTAGTTATGTGTAGGAATCAAACTAATGACTTAAGTGATGATATTCTGATTGTAAACATAGAGTATACCTAGTTATGTGTAGGAATCAAACTAATGACTTTAGTGATATTCTGATTGTAAACATAGAGTATACCTAGTTATGTGTAGGAATCAAACTAATGACTTAAGTGATGATATTCTGATTGTAAACATAGAGTATACCTAGTTATGTGTAGGAATCAAACTAATGACTTTAGTGATGATATTCTGATTGTAAACATAGAGTATACCTAGTTATGTGTAGGAATCAAACTAATGACTTTAGTGATGATATTCTGATTGTAAACATAGAGTATACCTAGCTATGTGTAGGAATCAAACTAATGACTTTAGTGATGATGTTCTGATTGTAAACATAGAGTATACCTAGCTATGTGTAGGAATCAAACTAATGACTTTAGTGATGATATTCTGATTGTAAACATAGAGTATACCTAGTTATGTACAGGAATCAAACTAATGACTTTAGTGATGATGTTCTGATTGTAAACATAGAGTATACCTAGTTATGTGTAGGAATCAAACTAATGACTTTAGTGATGATGTTCTGATTGTAAACATAGAGTATACCTAGTTATGTGTAGGAATCAAACTAATGACTTAAGTGATGATATTCTGATTGTAAACATAGAGTATACCTAGTTATGTGTAGGAATCAAACTAATGACTTTAGTGATGTTCTGATTGTAAACATAGAGTATACCTAGCTATGTGTAGGAATCAAACTAATGACTTAAGTGATGATATTCTGATTGTAAACATAGAGTATACCTAGCTATGTGTAGGAATCAAACTAATGACTTTAGTGATGATATTCTGATTGTAAACATAGAGTATACCTAGCTATGTGTAGCAATCAAACTAATGACTTTAGTGATGATATTCTGATTGTAAACATAGAGTATACCTAGCTATGTGTAGGAATCAAACTAATGACTTTAGTGATGATGTTCTGATTGTAAACATAGAGTATACCTAGTTATGTGTAGGAATCAAACTAATGACTTTAGTGATGATATTCTGATTGTAAACATAGAGTATACCTAGCTATGTGTAGGAATCAAACTAATGACTTTAGTGATGATATTCTGATTGTAAACATAGAGTATACCTAGCTATGTGTAGGAATCAAACTAATGACTTTAGTGATGATGTTCTGATTGTAAACATAGAGTATACCTAGTTATGTACAGGAATCAAACTAATGACTTTAGTGATGATATTCTGATTGTAAACATAGAGTATACCTAGTTATGTACAGGAATCAAACTAATGACTTTAGTGATGATGTTCTGATTGTAAACATAGAGTATACCTAGTTATGTGTAGGAATCAAACTAATGACTTTAGTGATATTCTGATTGTAAACATAGAGTATACCTAGTTATGTGTAGGAATCAAACTAATGACTTAAGTGATGATATTCTGATTGTAAACATAGAGTATACCTAGTTATGTGTAGGAATCAAATTAATGACTTAAGTGATGATATTCTGATTGTAAACATAGAGTATACCTAGCTATGTGTAGGAATCAAACTAATGACTTTAGTGATGATGTTCTGATTGTAAACATAGAGTATACCTAGTTATGTGTAGGAATCAAACTAATGACTTAAGTGATGATGTTCTGATTGTAAACATAGAGTATACCTAGTTATGTGTAGGAATCAAACTAATGACTTTAGTGATGTTCTGATTGTAAACATAGAGTATACCTAGTTATGTGTAGGAATCAAACTAATGACTTTAGTGATGTTCTGATTGTAAACATAGAGTATACCTAGCTATGTGTAGGAATCAAACTAATGACTTTAGTGATGTTCTGATTGTAAACATAGAGTATACCTAGTTATGTGTAGCAATCAAACTAATGACTTTAGTGATGATATTCTGATTGTAAACATAGAGTATACCTAGTTATGTGTAGGAATCAAACTAATGACTTAAGTGATGATATTCTGATTGTAAACATAGAGTATACCTAGTTATGTGTAGGAATCAAACTAATGACTTTAGTGATGTTCTGATTGTAAACATAGAGTATACCTAGTTATGTGTAGGAATCAAACTAATGACTTTAGTGATGATGTTCTGATTGTAAACATAGAGTATACCTAGTTATGTGTAGCAATCAAACTAATGACTTTAGTGATGATATTCTGATTGTAAACATAGAGTATACCTAGTTATGTGTAGGAATCAAACTAATGACTTAAGTGATGATATTCTGATTGTAAACATAGAGTATACCTAGCTATGTGTAGCAATCAAACTAATGACTTTAGTGATGATATTCTGATTGTAAACATAGAGTATACCTAGCTATGTGTAGGAATCAAACTAATGACTTTAGTGATGATATTCTGATTGTAAACATAGAGTATACCTAGTTATGTGTAGGAATCAAACTAATGACTTTAGTGATGATATTCTGATTGTAAACATAGAGTATACCTAGTTATGTGTAGGAATCAAACTAATGACTTTAGTGATGATATTCTGATTGTAAACATAGAGTATACCTAGTTATGTGTAGGAATCAAACTAATGACTTTAGTGATGTTCTGATTGTAAACATAGAGTATACCTAGCTATGTGTAGGAATCAAACTAATGACTTAAGTGATGATATTCTGATTGTAAACATAGAGTATACCTAGCTATGTGTAGGAATCAAACTAATGACTTTAGTGATGATGTTCTGATTGTAAACATAGAGTATACCTAGTTATGTGTAGGAATCAAACTAATGACTTAAGTGATGATGTTCTGATTGTAAACATAGAGTATACCTAGTTATGTGTAGGAATCAAACTAATGACTTTAGTGATGATATTCTGATTGTAAACATAGAGTATACCTAGTTATGTGTAGGAATCAAACTAATGACTTTAGTGATGATATTCTGATTGTAAACATAGAGTATACCTAGCTATGTGTAGGAATCAAACTAATGACTTTAGTGATGATATTCTGATTGTAAACATAGAGTATACCTAGTTATGTGTAGGAATCAAACTAATGACTTTAGTGATGATATTCTGATTGTAAACATAGAGTATACCTAGTTATGTGTAGGAATCAAACTAATGACTTTAGTGATATTCTGATTGTAAACATAGAGTATACCTAGCTATGTGTAGGAATCAAACTAATGACTTTAGTGATATTCTGATTGTAAACATAGAGTATACCTAGCTATGTGTAGGAATCAAACTAATGACTTTAGTGATATTCTGATTGTAAACATAGAGTATACCTAGCTATGTGTAGGAATCAAACTAATGACTTAAGAGATGATATTCTGATTGTAAACATAGAGTATACCTAGTTATGTACAGGAATCAAACTAATGACTTTAGTGATATTCTAATTGTAAACATAGAGTATACCTAGCTATGTGTAGGAATCAAACTAATGACTTTAGTGATATTCTGATTGTAAACATAGAGTATACCTAGCTATGTGTAGGAATCAAACTAATGACTTTAGTGATATTCTGATTGTAAACATAGAGTATACCTAGCTATGTGTAGGAATCAAACTAATGACTTAAGTGATGATATTCTGATTGTAAACATAGAGTATACCTAGTTATGTGTAGGAATCAAACTAATGACTTTAGTGATGATATTCTGATTGTAAACATAGAGTATACCTAGTTATGTGTAGGAATCAAACTAATGACTTTAGTGATGATGTTCTGATTGTAAACATAGAGTATACCTAGCTATGTGTAGGAATCAAACTAATGACTTAAGTGATGATATTCTGATTGTAAACATAGAGTATACCTAGCTATGTGTAGGAATCAAACTAATGACTTTAGTGATGATATTCTGATTGTAAACATAGAGTATACCTAGTTATGTGTAGGAATCAAACTAATGACTTTAGTGATATTCTGATTGTAAACATAGAGTATACCTAGCTATGTGTAGGAATCAAACTAATGACTTTAGTGATGATATTCTGATTGTAAACATAGAGTATACCTAGTTATGTGTAGGAATCAAACTAATGACTTTAGTGATATTCTGATTGTAAACATAGAGTATACCTAGCTATGTGTAGGAATCAAACTAATGACTTTAGTGATGATATTCTGATTGTAAACATAAGAGTATACCTAGTTATGTGTAGGAATCAAACTAATGACTTAAGTGATGATATTCTGATTGTAAACATAGAGTATACCTAGTTATGTGTAGGAATCAAACTAATGACTTTAGTGATGATATTCTGATTGTAAACATAGAGTATACCTAGCTATGTGTAGGAATCAAACTAATGGCTTTAGTGATGATATTCTGATTGTAAACATAGAGTATACCTAGTTATGTACAGGAATCAAACTAATGACTTTAGTGATGATATTCTGATTGTAAACATAGAGTATACCTAGCTATGTGTAGGAATCAAACTAATGACTTAAGTGATGATATTCTGATTGTAAACATAGAGTATACCTAGTTATGTGTAGGAATCAAACTAATGACTTTAGTGATGATGTTCTGATTGTAAACATAGAGAATACCTAGCTATGTGTAGGAATCAAACTAATGACTTTAGTGATGATATTCTGATTGTAAACATAGAGTATACCTAGCTATGTGTAGGAATCAAACTAATGACTTAAGTGATGATATTCTGATTGTAAACATAGAGTATACCTAGTTATGTGTAGGAATCAAACTAATGACTTTAGTGATGATATTCTGATTGTAAACATATAGTATACCTAGTTATGTGTAGGAATCAAACTAATGACTTTAGTGATGATATTCTGATTGTAAACATAGAGTATACCTAGTTATGTTTAGGAATCAAACTAATGACTTTAGTGATGATATTCTGATTGTAAACATAGAGTATACCTAGTTATGTTTAGGAATCAAACTAATGACTTTAGTGATGATGTTCTGATTGTAAACATAGAGTATACCTAGCTATGTGTAGGAATCAAACTAATGACTTAAGTGATGATATTCTGATTGTAAACATAAGAGTATACCTAGCTATGTGTAGGAATCAAACTAATGACTTTAGTGATGATATTCTGATTGTAAACATAGAGTATACCTAGTTATGTGTAGGAATCAAACTAATGACTTTAGTGATGATATTCTGATTGTAAACATAGAGTATACCTAGCTATGAGTAGGAATCAAACTAATGACTTTAGTGATGATATTCTGATTGTAAACATAGAGTATACCTAGCTATGTGTAGGAATCAAACTAATGACTTAAGTGATGATATTCTGATTGTAAACATAGAGTATACCTAGTTATGTGTAGGAATCAAACTAATGACTTTAGTGATGATGTTCTGATTGTAAACATAGAGTATACCTAGTTATGTGTAGGAATCAAACTAATGACTTAAGTGATGATATTCTGATTGTAAACATAAGAGTATACCTAGCTATGTGTAGGAATCAAACTAATGACTTTAGTGATGATATTCTGATTGTAAACATAGAGTATACCTAGTTATGTGTAGGAATCAAACTAATGACTTTAGTGATGATATTCTGATTGTAAACATAGAGTATACCTAGCTATGTGTAGGAATCAAACTAATGACTTTAGTGATGATATTCTGATTGTAAACATAGAGTATACCTAGTTATGTGTAGGAATCAAACTAATGACTTTAGTGATGATATTCTGATTGTAAACATAGAGTATACCTAGTTATGTACAGGAATCAAACTAATGACTTTAGTGATGATATTCTGATTGTAAACATAGAGTATACCTAGCTATGTGTAGGAATCAAACTAATGACTTTAGTGATGATGTTCTGATTGTAAACATAGAGTATACCTAGCTATGTACAGGAATCAAACTAATGACTTTAGTGATGATATTCTGATTGTAAACATAGAGTATACCTAGCTATGTGTAGGAATCAAACTAATGACTTTAGTGATGATATTCTGATTGTAAACATAAGAGTATACCTAGCTATGTGTAGGAATCAAACTAATGACTTTAGTGATGATATTCTGATTGTAAACATAGAGTATACCTAGTTATGTGTAGGAATCAAACTAATGACTTTAGTGATATTCTGATTGTAAACATAGAGTATACCTAGCTATGTGTAGGAATCAAACTAATGACTTTAGTGATGATATTCTGATTGTAAACATAGAGTATACCTAGTTATGTGTAGGAATCAAACTAATGACTTTAGTGATATTCTGATTGTAAACATAGAGTATACCTAGCTATGTGTAGGAATCAAACTAATGACTTTAGTGATGATATTCTGATTGTAAACATAAGAGTATACCTAGTTATGTGTAGGAATCAAACTAATGACTTAAGTGATGATATTCTGATTGTAAACATAGAGTATACCTAGCTATGTGTAGGAATCAAACTAATGACTTTAGTGATGATATTCTGATTGTAAACATAGAGTATACCTAGCTATGTGTAGGAATCAAACTAATGGCTTTAGTGATGATATTCTGATTGTAAACATAGAGTATACCTAGTTATGTACAGGAATCAAACTAATGACTTTAGTGATGATATTCTGATTGTAAACATAGAGTATACCTAGCTATGTGTAGGAATCAAACTAATGACTTAAGTGATGATATTCTGATTGTAAACATAGAGTATACCTAGTTATGTGTAGGAATCAAACTAATGACTTTAGTGATGATGTTCTGATTGTAAACATAGAGAATACCTAGCTATGTGTAGGAATCAAACTAATGACTTTAGTGATGATATTCTGATTGTAAACATAGAGTATACCTAGCTATGTGTAGGAATCAAACTAATGACTTAAGTGATGATATTCTGATTGTAAACATAGAGTATACCTAGTTATGTGTAGGAATCAAACTAATGACTTTAGTGATGATATTCTGATTGTAAACATATAGTATACCTAGTTATGTGTAGGAATCAAACTAATGACTTTAGTGATGATATTCTGATTGTAAACATAGAGTATACCTAGTTATGTTTAGGAATCAAACTAATGACTTTAGTGATGATATTCTGATTGTAAACATAGAGTATACCTAGTTATGTTTAGGAATCAAACTAATGACTTTAGTGATGATGTTCTGATTGTAAACATAGAGTATACCTAGCTATGTGTAGGAATCAAACTAATGACTTAAGTGATGATATTCTGATTGTAAACATAAGAGTATACCTAGCTATGTGTAGGAATCAAACTAATGACTTTAGTGATGATATTCTGATTGTAAACATAGAGTATACCTAGTTATGTGTAGGAATCAAACTAATGACTTTAGTGATGATATTCTGATTGTAAACATAGAGTATACCTAGCTATGAGTAGGAATCAAACTAATGACTTTAGTGATGATATTCTGATTGTAAACATAGAGTATACCTAGCTATGTGTAGGAATCAAACTAATGACTTAAGTGATGATATTCTGATTGTAAACATAGAGTATACCTAGTTATGTGTAGGAATCAAACTAATGACTTAAGTGATGATATTCTGATTGTAAACATAAGAGTATACCTAGCTATGTGTAGGAATCAAACTAATGACTTTAGTGATGATATTCTGATTGTAAACATAGAGTATACCTAGTTATGTGTAGGAATCAAACTAATGACTTTAGTGATGATATTCTGATTGTAAACATAGAGTATACCTAGCTATGTGTAGGAATCAAACTAATGACTTTAGTGATGATATTCTGATTGTAAACATAGAGTATACCTAGTTATGTGTAGGAATCAAACTAATGACTTTAGTGATGATATTCTGATTGTAAACATAGAGTATACCTAGTTATGTACAGGAATCAAACTAATGACTTTAGTGATGATATTCTGATTGTAAACATAGAGTATACCTAGCTATGTGTAGGAATCAAACTAATGACTTTAGTGATGATGTTCTGATTGTAAACATAGAGTATACCTAGCTATGTACAGGAATCAAACTAATGACTTTAGTGATGATATTCTGATTGTAAACATAGAGTATACCTAGCTATGTGTAGGAATCAAACTAATGACTTTAGTGATGATATTCTGATTGTAAACATAAGAGTATACCTAGCTATGTGTAGGAATCAAACTAATGACTTTAGTGATGATATTCTGATTGTAAACATAGAGTATACCTAGTTATGTGTAGGAATCAAACTAATGACTTTAGTGATGATATTCTGATTGTAAACATAGAGTATACCTAGCTATGTGTAGGAATCAAACTAATGACTTTAGTGATGATATTCTGATTGTAAACATAGAGTATACCTAGCTATGTGTAGGAATCAAACTAATGACTTTAGTGATGATGTTCTGATTGTAAACATAAGAGTATACCTAGTTATGTGTAGGAATCAAACTAATGACTTAAGTGATGATATTGTGATTGTAAACATAGAGTATACCTAGCTATGTGTAGGAATCAAACTAATGACTTTAGTGATGATATTCTGATTGTAAACATAGAGTATACCTAGTTATGTGTAGGAATCAAACTAATGACTTTAGTGATGATGTTCTGATTGTAAACATAGAGTATACCTAGCTATGTGTAGGAATCAAACTAATGACTTTTGTGATGATATTCTGATTGTAAACATAGAGTATACCTAGTTATGTGTAGGAATCAAACTAATGACTTTAGTGATGATGTTCTGATTGTAAACATAGAGTATACCTAGCTATGTGTAGGAATCAAACTAATGACTTAAGTGATGATATTCTGATTGTAAACATAGAGTATACCTAGCTATGTGTAGGAATCAAACTAATGACTTTAGTGATGATGTTCTGATTGTAAACATAGAGTATACCTAGCTATGCGTAGGAATCAAACTAATGACTTTAGTGATGATGTTCTGATTGTAAACATAGAGTATATCTAGTTATGTGTAGGAATCAAACTAATGACTTTAGTGATGATATTCTGATTGTAAACATAGAGTATACCTAGTTATGTACAGGAATCAAACTAATGAATTAAGTGATGTTATTCTGATTGTAAACATAAGAGTATACCTAGCTATGTGTAGGAATCAAACTAATGACTTTAGTGATGATATTCTGATTGTAAACATAGAGTATACTTAGCTATGTGTAGGAATCAAACTAATGACTTTAGTGATGATATTCTGATTGTAAACATAGAGTATACTTAGCTATGTGTAGGAATCAAACTAATGACTTTAGTGATGTTCTGATTGTAAACATAGAGTATACCTAGTTATGTGTAGGAATCAAACTAATGACTTTAGTGATGATATTCTGATTGTAAACATAGAGTATACCTAGCTATGTGTAGGAATCAAACTAATGACTTTAGTGATGATATTCTGATTGTAAACATAGAGTATACCTAGTTATGTACAGGAATCAAACTAATGACTTTAGTGATGTTCTGATTGTAAACATAGAGTATTCCTAGTTATGTGTAGGAATCAAACTAATGACTTTAGTGATGATATTCTGATTGTAAACATAGAGTATACCTAGTTATGTATAGGAATCAAACTAATGACTTTAGTGATGATATTCTGATTGTAAACATAGAGTATACCTAGCTATGTGTAGGAATCAAACTAATGACTTAAGTGATGATATTCTGATTGTAAACATAGAGTATACCTAGTTATGTGTAGGAATCAAACTAATGACTTTAGTGATATTCTGATTGTAAACATAGAGTATACCTAGTTATGTGTAGGAATCAAAGTAATGACTTAAGTGATGATATTCTGATTGTAAACATAGAGTATACCTAGTTATGTGTAGGAATCAAACTAATGACTTTAGTGATATTCTGATTGTAAACATAGAGTATACCTAGTTATGTGTAGGAATCAAACTAATGACTTTAGTGATGATATTCTGATTGTAAACATAGAGTATACCTAGTTATGTGTAGGAATCAAACTAATGACTTTAGTGATATTCTGATTGTAAACATAGAGTATACCTAGTTATGTACAGGAATCAAACTAATGACTTAAGTGATGATGTTCTGATTGTAAACATAGAGTATACCTAGCTATGTGTAGGAATCAAACTAATGACTTTAGTGATGTTCTGATTGTAAACATAGAGTATACCTAGTTATGTGTAGGAATCAAACTAATGACTTTAGTGATGTTCTGATTGTAAACATAGAGTATACCTAGTTATGTGTAGGAATCAAACTAATGACTTTAGTGATGATATTCTGATTGTAAACATAGAGTATACCTAGTTATGTGTAGGAATCAAACTAATGACTTAAGTGATGATGTTCTGATTGTAAACATAGAGTATACCTAGCTATGTGTAGGAATCAAACTAATGACTTTAGTGATGATATTCTGATTGTAAACATAGAGTATACCTAGTTATGTGTAGGAATCAAACTAATGACTTTAGTGATGATGTTCTGATTGTAAACATAGAGTATACCTAGTTATGTACAGGAATCAAACTAATGACTTAAGTGATGATATTCTGATTGTAAACATAGAGTATACCTAGCTATGTGTAGGAATCAAACTAATGACTTTAGTGATGATATTCTGATTGTAAACATAGAGTATACCTAGTTATGTACAGGAATCAAACTAATGACTTAAGTGATGATATTCTGATTGTAAACATAGAGTATACCTAGCTATGTGTAGGAATCAAACTAATGACTTTAGTGATGATATTCTGATTGTAAACATAAGAGTATACCTAGTTATGTGTAGGAATCAAACTAATGACTTTAGTGATGATATTCTGATTGTAAACATAGAGTATACCTAGTTATGTGTAGGAATCAAACTAATGACTTTAGTGATGATATTCTGATTGTAAACATAGAGTATACCTAGTTATGTGTAGGAATCAAACTAATGACTTTAGTGATGATATTCTGATTGTAAACATAGAGTATACCTAGTTATGTGTAGGAATCAAACTAATGACTTTAGTGATATTCTGATTGTAAACATAGAGTATACCTAGTTATGTGTAGGAATCAAACTAATGACTTAAGTGATGATATTCTGATTGTAAACATAGAGTATACCTAGTTATGTGTAGGAATCAAACTAATGACTTTAGTGATATTCTGATTGTAAACATAGAGTATACCTAGTTATGTGTAGGAATCAAACTAATGACTTAAGTGATGATATTCTGATTGTAAACATAGAGTATACCTAGTTATGTGTAGGAATCAAACTAATGACTTTAGTGATGATATTCTGATTGCAAACATAGAGTATACCTAGCTATGTGTAGGAATCAAACTAATGACTTTAGTGATGATATTCTGATTGTAAACATAGAGTATACCTAGCTATGTGTAGGAATCAAACTAATGACTTTAGTGATGATGTTCTGATTGTAAACATAGAGTATACCTAGCTATGTGTAGGAATCAAACTAATGACTTTAGTGATGATATTCTGATTGTAAACATAGAGTATACCTAGTTATGTACAGGAATCAAACTAATGACTTTAGTGATGATGTTCTGATTGTAAACATAGAGTATACCTAGTTATGTGTAGGAATCAAACTAATGACTTTAGTGATGATGTTCTGATTGTAAACATAGAGTATACCTAGTTATGTGTAGGAATCAAACTAATGACTTAAGTGATGATATTCTGATTGTAAACATAGAGTATACCTAGTTATGTGTAGGAATCAAACTAATGACTTTAGTGATGTTCTGATTGTAAACATAGAGTATACCTAGCTATGTGTAGGAATCAAACTAATGACTTAAGTGATGATATTCTGATTGTAAACATAGAGTATACCTAGCTATGTGTAGGAATCAAACTAATGACTTTAGTGATGATATTCTGATTGTAAACATAGAGTATACCTAGCTATGTGTAGCAATCAAACTAATGACTTTAGTGATGATATTCTGATTGTAAACATAGAGTATACCTAGCTATGTGTAGGAATCAAACTAATGACTTTAGTGATGATGTTCTGATTGTAAACATAGAGTATACCTAGTTATGTGTAGGAATCAAACTAATGACTTTAGTGATGATATTCTGATTGTAAACATAGAGTATACCTAGCTATGTGTAGGAATCAAACTAATGACTTTAGTGATGATATTCTGATTGTAAACATAGAGTATACCTAGCTATGTGTAGGAATCAAACTAATGACTTTAGTGATGATGTTCTGATTGTAAACATAGAGTATACCTAGTTATGTACAGGAATCAAACTAATGACTTTAGTGATGATATTCTGATTGTAAACATAGAGTATACCTAGTTATGTACAGGAATCAAACTAATGACTTTAGTGATGATGTTCTGATTGTAAACATAGAGTATACCTAGTTATGTGTAGGAATCAAACTAATGACTTTAGTGATATTCTGATTGTAAACATAGAGTATACCTAGTTATGTGTAGGAATCAAACTAATGACTTAAGTGATGATATTCTGATTGTAAACATAGAGTATACCTAGTTATGTGTAGGAATCAAATTAATGACTTAAGTGATGATATTCTGATTGTAAACATAGAGTATACCTAGCTATGTGTAGGAATCAAACTAATGACTTTAGTGATGATGTTCTGATTGTAAACATAGAGTATACCTAGTTATGTGTAGGAATCAAACTAATGACTTAAGTGATGATGTTCTGATTGTAAACATAGAGTATACCTAGTTATGTGTAGGAATCAAACTAATGACTTTAGTGATGTTCTGATTGTAAACATAGAGTATACCTAGTTATGTGTAGGAATCAAACTAATGACTTTAGTGATGTTCTGATTGTAAACATAGAGTATACCTAGCTATGTGTAGGAATCAAACTAATGACTTTAGTGATGTTCTGATTGTAAACATAGAGTATACCTAGTTATGTGTAGCAATCAAACTAATGACTTTAGTGATGATATTCTGATTGTAAACATAGAGTATACCTAGTTATGTGTAGGAATCAAACTAATGACTTAAGTGATGATATTCTGATTGTAAACATAGAGTATACCTAGTTATGTGTAGGAATCAAACTAATGACTTTAGTGATGTTCTGATTGTAAACATAGAGTATACCTAGTTATGTGTAGGAATCAAACTAATGACTTTAGTGATGATGTTCTGATTGTAAACATAGAGTATACCTAGTTATGTGTAGCAATCAAACTAATGACTTTAGTGATGATATTCTGATTGTAAACATAGAGTATACCTAGTTATGTGTAGGAATCAAACTAATGACTTAAGTGATGATATTCTGATTGTAAACATAGAGTATACCTAGCTATGTGTAGCAATCAAACTAATGACTTTAGTGATGATATTCTGATTGTAAACATAGAGTATACCTAGCTATGTGTAGGAATCAAACTAATGACTTTAGTGATGATATTCTGATTGTAAACATAGAGTATACCTAGTTATGTGTAGGAATCAAACTAATGACTTTAGTGATGATATTCTGATTGTAAACATAGAGTATACCTAGTTATGTGTAGGAATCAAACTAATGACTTTAGTGATGATATTCTGATTGTAAACATAGAGTATACCTAGTTATGTGTAGGAATCAAACTAATGACTTTAGTGATGTTCTGATTGTAAACATAGAGTATACCTAGCTATGTGTAGGAATCAAACTAATGACTTAAGTGATGATATTCTGATTGTAAACATAGAGTATACCTAGCTATGTGTAGGAATCAAACTAATGACTTTAGTGATGATGTTCTGATTGTAAACATAGAGTATACCTAGTTATGTGTAGGAATCAAACTAATGACTTAAGTGATGATGTTCTGATTGTAAACATAGAGTATACCTAGTTATGTGTAGGAATCAAACTAATGACTTTAGTGATGATATTCTGATTGTAAACATAGAGTATACCTAGTTATGTGTAGGAATCAAACTAATGACTTTAGTGATGATATTCTGATTGTAAACATAGAGTATACCTAGCTATGTGTAGGAATCAAACTAATGACTTTAGTGATGATATTCTGATTGTAAACATAGAGTATACCTAGTTATGTGTAGGAATCAAACTAATGACTTTAGTGATGATATTCTGATTGTAAACATAGAGTATACCTAGTTATGTGTAGGAATCAAACTAATGACTTTAGTGATATTCTGATTGTAAACATAGAGTATACCTAGCTATGTGTAGGAATCAAACTAATGACTTTAGTGATATTCTGATTGTAAACATAGAGTATACCTAGCTATGTGTAGGAATCAAACTAATGACTTTAGTGATATTCTGATTGTAAACATAGAGTATACCTAGCTATGTGTAGGAATCAAACTAATGACTTAAGAGATGATATTCTGATTGTAAACATAGAGTATACCTAGTTATGTACAGGAATCAAACTAATGACTTTAGTGATATTCTAATTGTAAACATAGAGTATACCTAGCTATGTGTAGGAATCAAACTAATGACTTTAGTGATATTCTGATTGTAAACATAGAGTATACCTAGCTATGTGTAGGAATCAAACTAATGACTTTAGTGATATTCTGATTGTAAACATAGAGTATACCTAGCTATGTGTAGGAATCAAACTAATGACTTAAGTGATGATATTCTGATTGTAAACATAGAGTATACCTAGTTATGTGTAGGAATCAAACTAATGACTTTAGTGATGATATTCTGATTGTAAACATAGAGTATACCTAGTTATGTGTAGGAATCAAACTAATGACTTTAGTGATGATGTTCTGATTGTAAACATAGAGTATACCTAGCTATGTGTAGGAATCAAACTAATGACTTAAGTGATGATATTCTGATTGTAAACATAGAGTATACCTAGCTATGTGTAGGAATCAAACTAATGACTTTAGTGATGATATTCTGATTGTAAACATAGAGTATACCTAGTTATGTGTAGGAATCAAACTAATGACTTTAGTGATATTCTGATTGTAAACATAGAGTATACCTAGCTATGTGTAGGAATCAAACTAATGACTTTAGTGATGATATTCTGATTGTAAACATAGAGTATACCTAGTTATGTGTAGGAATCAAACTAATGACTTTAGTGATATTCTGATTGTAAACATAGAGTATACCTAGCTATGTGTAGGAATCAAACTAATGACTTTAGTGATGATATTCTGATTGTAAACATAAGAGTATACCTAGTTATGTGTAGGAATCAAACTAATGACTTAAGTGATGATATTCTGATTGTAAACATAGAGTATACCTAGTTATGTGTAGGAATCAAACTAATGACTTTAGTGATGATATTCTGATTGTAAACATAGAGTATACCTAGCTATGTGTAGGAATCAAACTAATGGCTTTAGTGATGATATTCTGATTGTAAACATAGAGTATACCTAGTTATGTACAGGAATCAAACTAATGACTTTAGTGATGATATTCTGATTGTAAACATAGAGTATACCTAGCTATGTGTAGGAATCAAACTAATGACTTAAGTGATGATATTCTGATTGTAAACATAGAGTATACCTAGTTATGTGTAGGAATCAAACTAATGACTTTAGTGATGATGTTCTGATTGTAAACATAGAGAATACCTAGCTATGTGTAGGAATCAAACTAATGACTTTAGTGATGATATTCTGATTGTAAACATAGAGTATACCTAGCTATGTGTAGGAATCAAACTAATGACTTAAGTGATGATATTCTGATTGTAAACATAGAGTATACCTAGTTATGTGTAGGAATCAAACTAATGACTTTAGTGATGATATTCTGATTGTAAACATATAGTATACCTAGTTATGTGTAGGAATCAAACTAATGACTTTAGTGATGATATTCTGATTGTAAACATAGAGTATACCTAGTTATGTTTAGGAATCAAACTAATGACTTTAGTGATGATATTCTGATTGTAAACATAGAGTATACCTAGTTATGTTTAGGAATCAAACTAATGACTTTAGTGATGATGTTCTGATTGTAAACATAGAGTATACCTAGCTATGTGTAGGAATCAAACTAATGACTTAAGTGATGATATTCTGATTGTAAACATAAGAGTATACCTAGCTATGTGTAGGAATCAAACTAATGACTTTAGTGATGATATTCTGATTGTAAACATAGAGTATACCTAGTTATGTGTAGGAATCAAACTAATGACTTTAGTGATGATATTCTGATTGTAAACATAGAGTATACCTAGCTATGAGTAGGAATCAAACTAATGACTTTAGTGATGATATTCTGATTGTAAACATAGAGTATACCTAGCTATGTGTAGGAATCAAACTAATGACTTAAGTGATGATATTCTGATTGTAAACATAGAGTATACCTAGTTATGTGTAGGAATCAAACTAATGACTTTAGTGATGATGTTCTGATTGTAAACATAGAGTATACCTAGTTATGTGTAGGAATCAAACTAATGACTTAAGTGATGATATTCTGATTGTAAACATAAGAGTATACCTAGCTATGTGTAGGAATCAAACTAATGACTTTAGTGATGATATTCTGATTGTAAACATAGAGTATACCTAGTTATGTGTAGGAATCAAACTAATGACTTTAGTGATGATATTCTGATTGTAAACATAGAGTATACCTAGCTATGTGTAGGAATCAAACTAATGACTTTAGTGATGATATTCTGATTGTAAACATAGAGTATACCTAGTTATGTGTAGGAATCAAACTAATGACTTTAGTGATGATATTCTGATTGTAAACATAGAGTATACCTAGTTATGTACAGGAATCAAACTAATGACTTTAGTGATGATATTCTGATTGTAAACATAGAGTATACCTAGCTATGTGTAGGAATCAAACTAATGACTTTAGTGATGATGTTCTGATTGTAAACATAGAGTATACCTAGCTATGTACAGGAATCAAACTAATGACTTTAGTGATGATATTCTGATTGTAAACATAGAGTATACCTAGCTATGTGTAGGAATCAAACTAATGACTTTAGTGATGATATTCTGATTGTAAACATAAGAGTATACCTAGCTATGTGTAGGAATCAAACTAATGACTTTAGTGATGATATTCTGATTGTAAACATAGAGTATACCTAGTTATGTGTAGGAATCAAACTAATGACTTTAGTGATATTCTGATTGTAAACATAGAGTATACCTAGCTATGTGTAGGAATCAAACTAATGACTTTAGTGATGATATTCTGATTGTAAACATAGAGTATACCTAGTTATGTGTAGGAATCAAACTAATGACTTTAGTGATATTCTGATTGTAAACATAGAGTATACCTAGCTATGTGTAGGAATCAAACTAATGACTTTAGTGATGATATTCTGATTGTAAACATAAGAGTATACCTAGTTATGTGTAGGAATCAAACTAATGACTTAAGTGATGATATTCTGATTGTAAACATAGAGTATACCTAGCTATGTGTAGGAATCAAACTAATGACTTTAGTGATGATATTCTGATTGTAAACATAGAGTATACCTAGCTATGTGTAGGAATCAAACTAATGGCTTTAGTGATGATATTCTGATTGTAAACATAGAGTATACCTAGTTATGTACAGGAATCAAACTAATGACTTTAGTGATGATATTCTGATTGTAAACATAGAGTATACCTAGCTATGTGTAGGAATCAAACTAATGACTTAAGTGATGATATTCTGATTGTAAACATAGAGTATACCTAGTTATGTGTAGGAATCAAACTAATGACTTTAGTGATGATGTTCTGATTGTAAACATAGAGAATACCTAGCTATGTGTAGGAATCAAACTAATGACTTTAGTGATGATATTCTGATTGTAAACATAGAGTATACCTAGCTATGTGTAGGAATCAAACTAATGACTTAAGTGATGATATTCTGATTGTAAACATAGAGTATACCTAGTTATGTGTAGGAATCAAACTAATGACTTTAGTGATGATATTCTGATTGTAAACATATAGTATACCTAGTTATGTGTAGGAATCAAACTAATGACTTTAGTGATGATATTCTGATTGTAAACATAGAGTATACCTAGTTATGTTTAGGAATCAAACTAATGACTTTAGTGATGATATTCTGATTGTAAACATAGAGTATACCTAGTTATGTTTAGGAATCAAACTAATGACTTTAGTGATGATGTTCTGATTGTAAACATAGAGTATACCTAGCTATGTGTAGGAATCAAACTAATGACTTAAGTGATGATATTCTGATTGTAAACATAAGAGTATACCTAGCTATGTGTAGGAATCAAACTAATGACTTTAGTGATGATATTCTGATTGTAAACATAGAGTATACTTAGCTATGTGTAGGAATCAAACTAATGACTTTAGTGATGATATTCTGATTGTAAACATAGAGTATACTTAGCTATGTGTAGGAATCAAACTAATGACTTTAGTGATGTTCTGATTGTAAACATAGAGTATACCTAGTTATGTGTAGGAATCAAACTAATGACTTTAGTGATGATATTCTGATTGTAAACATAGAGTATACCTAGCTATGTGTAGGAATCAAACTAATGACTTTAGTGATGATATTCTGATTGTAAACATAGAGTATACCTAGTTATGTGTAGGAATCAAACTAATGACTTTAGTGATATTCTGATTGTAAACATAGAGTATACCTAGCTATGTGTAGGAATCAAACTAATGACTTTAGTGATGATATTCTGATTGTAAACATAAGAGTATACCTAGTTATGTGTAGGAATCAAACTAATGACTTAAGTGATGATATTCTGATTGTAAACATAGAGTATACCTAGCTATGTGTAGGAATCAAACTAATGACTTTAGTGATGATATTCTGATTGTAAACATAGAGTATACCTAGCTATGTGTAGGAATCAAACTAATGGCTTTAGTGATGATATTCTGATTGTAAACATAGAGTATACCTAGTTATGTACAGGAATCAAACTAATGACTTTAGTGATGATATTCTGATTGTAAACATAGAGTATACCTAGCTATGTGTAGGAATCAAACTAATGACTTAAGTGATGATATTCTGATTGTAAACATAGAGTATACCTAGTTATGTGTAGGAATCAAACTAATGACTTTAGTGATGATGTTCTGATTGTAAACATAGAGAATACCTAGCTATGTGTAGGAATCAAACTAATGACTTTAGTGATGATATTCTGATTGTAAACATAGAGTATACCTAGCTATGTGTAGGAATCAAACTAATGACTTAAGTGATGATATTCTGATTGTAAACATAGAGTATACCTAGTTATGTGTAGGAATCAAACTAATGACTTTAGTGATGATATTCTGATTGTAAACATATAGTATACCTAGTTATGTGTAGGAATCAAACTAATGACTTTAGTGATGATATTCTGATTGTAAACATAGAGTATACCTAGTTATGTTTAGGAATCAAACTAATGACTTTAGTGATGATATTCTGATTGTAAACATAGAGTATACCTAGTTATGTTTAGGAATCAAACTAATGACTTTAGTGATGATGTTCTGATTGTAAACATAGAGTATACCTAGCTATGTGTAGGAATCAAACTAATGACTTAAGTGATGATATTCTGATTGTAAACATAAGAGTATACCTAGCTATGTGTAGGAATCAAACTAATGACTTTAGTGATGATATTCTGATTGTAAACATAGAGTATACTTAGCTATGTGTAGGAATCAAACTAATGACTTTAGTGATGATATTCTGATTGTAAACATAGAGTATACTTAGCTATGTGTAGGAATCAAACTAATGACTTTAGTGATGTTCTGATTGTAAACATAGAGTATACCTAGTTATGTGTAGGAATCAAACTAATGACTTTAGTGATGATATTCTGATTGTAAACATAGAGTATACCTAGCTATGTGTAGGAATCAAACTAATGACTTTAGTGATGATATTCTGATTGTAAACATAGAGTATACCTAGTTATGTACAGGAATCAAACTAATGACTTTAGTGATGTTCTGATTGCAAACATAGAGTATTCCTAGTTATGTGTAGGAATCAAACTAATGACTTTAGTGATGATATTCTGATTGTAAACATAGAGTATACCTAGTTATGTATAGGAATCAAACTAATGACTTTAGTGATGATATTCTGATTGTAAACATAGAGTATACCTAGCTATGTGTAGGAATCAAACTAATGACTTAAGTGATGATATTCTGATTGTAAACATAGAGTATACCTAGTTATGTGTAGGAATCAAACTAATGACTTTAGTGATATTCTGATTGTAAACATAGAGTATACCTAGTTATGTGTAGGAATCAAAGTAATGACTTAAGTGATGATATTCTGATTGTAAACATAGAGTATACCTAGTTATGTGTAGGAATCAAACTAATGACTTTAGTGATATTCTGATTGTAAACATAGAGTATACCTAGTTATGTGTAGGAATCAAACTAATGACTTTAGTGATGATATTCTGATTGTAAACATAGAGTATACCTAGTTATGTGTAGGAATCAAACTAATGACTTTAGTGATATTCTGATTGTAAACATAGAGTATACCTAGTTATGTACAGGAATCAAACTAATGACTTAAGTGATGATGTTCTGATTGTAAACATAGAGTATACCTAGCTATGTGTAGGAATCAAACTAATGACTTTAGTGATGTTCTGATTGTAAACATAGAGTATACCTAGTTATGTGTAGGAATCAAACTAATGACTTTAGTGATGTTCTGATTGTAAACATAGAGTATACCTAGTTATGTGTAGGAATCAAACTAATGACTTTAGTGATGATATTCTGATTGTAAACATAGAGTATACCTAGTTATGTGTAGGAATCAAACTAATGACTTAAGTGATGATGTTCTGATTGTAAACATAGAGTATACCTAGCTATGTGTAGGAATCAAACTAATGACTTTAGTGATGATATTCTGATTGTAAACATAGAGTATACCTAGTTATGTGTAGGAATCAAACTAATGACTTTAGTGATGATGTTCTGATTGTAAACATAGAGTATACCTAGTTATGTACAGGAATCAAACTAATGACTTAAGTGATGATATTCTGATTGTAAACATAGAGTATACCTAGCTATGTGTAGGAATCAAACTAATGACTTTAGTGATGATATTCTGATTGTAAACATAGAGTATACCTAGCTATGTGTAGGAATCAAACTAATGACTTTAGTGATGATATTCTGATTGTAAACATAGAGTATACCTAGCTATGTGTAGGAATCAAACTAATGACTTTAGTGATGATGTTCTGATTGTAAACATAGAGTATACCTAGTTATGTACAGGAATCAAACTAATGACTTTAGTGATGATATTCTGATTGTAAACATAGAGTATACCTAGTTATGTACAGGAATCAAACTAATGACTTTAGTGATGATGTTCTGATTGTAAACATAGAGTATACCTAGTTATGTGTAGGAATCAAACTAATGACTTTAGTGATGATGTTCTGATTGTAAACATAGAGTATACCTAGTTATGTGTAGGAATCAAACTAATGACTTAAGTGATGATATTCTGATTGTAAACATAGAGTATACCTAGCTATGTGTAGGAATCAAACTAATGACTTTAGTGATGATATTCTGATTGTAAACATAGAGTATACCTAGCTATGTGTAGGAATCAAACTAATGACTTTAGTGATGATATTCTGATTGTAAACATAGAGTATACCTAGTTATGTGTAGGAATCAAACTAATGACTTTAGTGATGATATTCTGATTGTAAACATAGAGTATACCTAGTTATGTGTAGGAATCAAACTAATGACTTTAGTGATGATATTCTGATTGTAAACATAGAGTATACCTAGTTATGTGTAGGAATCAAACTAATGACTTTAGTGATGTTCTGATTGTAAACATAGAGTATACCTAGTTATGTGTAGGAATCAAACTAATGACTTTAGTGATGATATTCTGATTGTAAACATAGAGTATACCTAGTTATGTGTAGGAATCAAACTAATGACTTAAGTGATGATGTTCTGATTGTAAACATAGAGTATACCTAGCTATGTGTAGGAATCAAACTAATGACTTTAGTGATGATATTCTGATTGTAAACATAGAGTATACCTAGTTATGTGTAGGAATCAAACTAATGACTTTAGTGATGATGTTCTGATTGTAAACATAGAGTATACCTAGTTATGTACAGGAATCAAACTAATGACTTAAGTGATGATATTCTGATTGTAAACATAGAGTATACCTAGCTATGTGTAGGAATCAAACTAATGACTTTAGTGATGATATTCTGATTGTAAACATAGAGTATACCTAGCTATGTGTAGGAATCAAACTAATGACTTTAGTGATGATATTCTGATTGTAAACATAGAGTATACCTAGCTATGTGTAGGAATCAAACTAATGACTTTAGTGATGATGTTCTGATTGTAAACATAGAGTATACCTAGTTATGTACAGGAATCAAACTAATGACTTTAGTGATGATATTCTGATTGTAAACATAGAGTATACCTAGTTATGTACAGGAATCAAACTAATGACTTTAGTGATGATGTTCTGATTGTAAACATAGAGTATACCTAGTTATGTGTAGGAATCAAACTAATGACTTTAGTGATGATGTTCTGATTGTAAACATAGAGTATACCTAGTTATGTGTAGGAATCAAACTAATGACTTAAGTGATGATATTCTGATTGTAAACATAGAGTATACCTAGCTATGTGTAGGAATCAAACTAATGACTTTAGTGATGATATTCTGATTGTAAACATAGAGTATACCTAGCTATGTGTAGGAATCAAACTAATGACTTTAGTGATGATATTCTGATTGTAAACATAGAGTATACCTAGTTATGTGTAGGAATCAAACTAATGACTTTAGTGATGATATTCTGATTGTAAACATAGAGTATACCTAGTTATGTGTAGGAATCAAACTAATGACTTTAGTGATGATATTCTGATTGTAAACATAGAGTATACCTAGTTATGTGTAGGAATCAAACTAATGACTTTAGTGATGTTCTGATTGTAAACATAGAGTATACCTAGCTATGTGTAGGAATCAAACTAATGACTTTAGTGATGATATTCTGATTGTAAACATAGAGTATACCTAGCTATGTGTAGGAATCAAACTAATGACTTTAGTGATGATGTTCTGATTGTAAACATAGAGTATACCTAGCTATGTGTAGGAATCAAACTAATGACTTTAGTGATGATATTCTGATTGTAAACATAGAGTATACCTAGCTATGTGTAGGAATCAAACTAATGACTTAAGTGATGATATTCTGATTGTAAACATAGAGTATACCTAGTTATGTGTAGGAATCAAACTAATGACTTTAGTGATGATATTCTGATTGTAAACATAGAGTATACCTAGTTATGTGTAGGAATCAAACTAATGACTTTAGTGATGATGTTCTGATTGTAAACATAGAGTATACCTAGCTATGTGTAGGAATCAAACTAATGACTTAAGTGATGATATTCTGATTGTAAACATAAGAGTATACCTAGCTATGTGTAGGAATCAAACTAATGACTTTAGTGATGATATTCTGATGGTAAACATAGAGTATACCTAGTTATGTGTAGGAATCAAACTAATGACTTTAGTGATGATATTCTGATTGTAAACATAGAGTATACCTAGCTATGAGTAGGAATCAAACTAATGACTTTAGTGATGATATTCTGATTGTAAACATAGAGTATACCTAGTTATGTGTAGGAATCAAACTAATGACTTTAGTGATGTTCTGATTGTAAACATAGAGTATACCTAGTTATGTGTAGGAATCAAACTAATGACTTTAGTGATGTTCTGATTGTAAACATAGAGTATACCTAGTTATGTGTAGGAATCAAACTAATGACTTAAGTGATGATATTCTGATTGTAAACATAAGAGTATACCTAGCTATGTGTAGGAATCAAACTAATGACTTTAGTGATGATATTCTGATTGTAAACATAGAGTATACCTAGTTATGTGTAGGAATCAAACTAATGACTTTAGTGATGATATTCTGATTGTAAACATAGAGTATACCTAGCTATGTGTAGGAATCAAACTAATGACTTTAGTGATGATATTCTGATTGTAAACATAGAGTATACCTAGTTATGTGTAGGAATCAAACTAATGACTTTAGTGATGATATTCTGATTGTAAACATAGAGTATACCTAGTTATGTACAGGAATCAAATTAATGACTTTAGTGATGATATTCTGATTGTAAACATAAGAGTATACCTAGTTATGTGAAGGAATCAAACTAATGACTTTAGTGATGATGTTCTGATTGTAAACATAGAGTATACCTAGTTATGTACAGGAATCAAACTAATGTTAGTGATGATATTCTGATTGTAAACATAGAGTATACCAAGCTATGTGTAGGAATCAAACTAATGACTTTAGTGATGATATTCTGATTGTAAACATAAGAGTATACCTAGCTATGTGTAGGAATCAAACTAATGACTTTAGTGATGATATTCTGATTGTAAACATAGAGTATACCTAGTTATGTGTAGGAATCAAACTAATGACTTTAGTGATGATATTCTGATTGTACACATAGAGTATACCTAGCTATGTGTAGGAATCAAACTAATGACTTAAGTGATGATATTCTGATTGTAAACATAGAGTATACCTAGCTATGTGTAGGAATCAAACTAATGACTTTAGTGATGATATTCTGATTGTAAACATAGAGTATACCTAGTTATGTGTAGGAATCAAACTAATGACTTTAGTGATGATGTTCTGATTGTAAACATAGAGTATACCTAGCTATGTGTAGGAATCAAACTAATGACTTAAGTGATGATATTCTGATTGTAAACATAGAGTATACCTAGCTATGTGTAGGAATCAAACTAATGACTTTAGTGATGATGTTCTGATTGTAAACATAGAGTATACCTAGCTATGCGTAGGAATCAAACTAATGACTTTAGTTATGATGTTCTGATTGTAAACATAGAGTATATCTAGTTATGTGTAGGAATCAAACTAATGACTTTAGTGATGATATTCTGATTGTAAACATAGAGTATACCTAGTTATGTACAGGAATCAAACTAATGACTTAAGTGATGTTATTCTGATTGTAAACATAAGAGTATACCTAGCTATGTGTAGGAATCAAACTAATGACTTTAGTGATGATATTCTGATTGTAAACATAGAGTATACTTAGCTATGTGTAGGAATCAAACTAATGACTTTAGTGATGTTCTGATTGTAAACATAGAGTATACCTAGTTATGTGTAGGAATCAAACTAATGACTTTAGTGATGATATTCTGATTGTAAACATAGAGTATACCTAGCTATGTGTAGGAATCAAACTAATGACTTTAGTGATGATATTCTGATTGTAAACATAGAGTATACCTAGCTATGTGTAGGAATCAAACTAATGACTTTAGTGATGATATTCTGATTGTAAACATAGAGTATACCTAGTTATGTGTAGGAATCAAACTAATGACTTTAGTGATGTTCTGATTGTAAACATAGAGTATACCTAGTTATGAGTAGGAATCAAACTAATGACTTTAGTGATGTTCTGATTGTAAACATAGAGTATACCTAGTTATGTGTAGGAATCAAACTAATGACTAAAGTGATGATATTCTGATTGTAAACATAGAGTATACCTAGTTATGTTTAGGAATCAAACTAATGACTTTAGTGATGATGTTCTGATTGTAAACATAGAGTATACCTAGTTATGTGTAGGAATCAAACTAATGACTTAAGTGATGATATTCTGATTGTAAACATAAGAGTATACCTAGCTATGTGTAGGAATCAAACTAATGACTTTAGTGATGATATTCTGATTGTAAACATAGAGTATACCTAGTTATGTGTAGGAATCAAACTAATGACTTTAGTGATGATATTCTGATTGTAAACATAGAGTATACCTAGCTATGTGTAGGAATCAAACTAATGACTTTAGTGATGATATTCTGATTGTAAACATAGAGTATACCTAGTTATGTGTAGGAATCAAACTAATGACTTTAGTGATGATATTCTGATTGTAAACATAGAGTATACCTAGTTATGTACAGGAATCAAACTAATGACTTTAGTGATGATATTCTGATTGTAAACATAAGAGTATACCTAGTTATGTGTAGGAATCAAACTAATGACTTTAGTGATGATGTTCTGATTGTAAACATAGAGTATACCTAGTTATGTACAGGAATCAAACTAATGACTTTAGTGATGATATTCTGATTGTAAACATAGAGTATACCAAGCTATGTGTAGGAATCAAACTAATGACTTTAGTGATGATATTCTGATTGTAAACATAAGAGTATACCTAGCTATGTGTAG
Organism: Bathymodiolus brooksi; assembly: GCA_963680875.1. Lineage (NCBI taxonomy): Eukaryota > Metazoa > Mollusca > Bivalvia > Mytilida > Modiolidae > Bathymodiolus > Bathymodiolus brooksi. Next base: position 31,344,881 of record OY804576.1, read on the forward strand.
GAATCAAACTAATGACTTTAGTGATGATATTCTGATTGTAAACATAGAGTATACCTAGTTATGTGTAGGAATCAAACTAATGACTTTAGTGATGATATTCTGATTGTACACATAGAGTATACCTAGCTATGTGTAGGAATCAAACTAATGACTTAAGTGATGATATTCTGATTGTAAACATAGAGTATACCTAGCTATGTGTAGGAATCAAACTAATGACTTTAGTGATGATATTCTGATTGTAAACATAGAGTATACCTAGTTATGTGTAGGAATCAAACTAATGACTTTAGTGATGATGTTCTGATTGTAAACATAGAGTATACCTAGCTATGTGTAGGAATCAAACTAATGACTTAAGTGATGATATTCTGATTGTAAACATAGAGTATACCTAGCTATGTGTAGGAATCAAACTAATGACTTTAGTGATGATGTTCTGATTGTAAACATAGAGTATACCTAGCTATGCGTAGGAATCAAACTAATGACTTTAGTTATGATGTTCTGATTGTAAACATAGAGTATATCTAGTTATGTGTAGGAATCAAACTAATGACTTTAGTGATGATATTCTGATTGTAAACATAGAGTATACCTAGTTATGTACAGGAATCAAACTAATGACTTAAGTGATGTTATTCTGATTGTAAACATAAGAGTATACCTAGCTATGTGTAGGAATCAAACTAATGACTTTAGTGATGATATTCTGATTGTAAACATAGAGTATACTTAGCTATGTGTAGGAATCAAACTAATGACTTTAGTGATGTTCTGATTGTAAACATAGAGTATACCTAGTTATGTGTAGGAATCAAACTAATGACTTTAGTGATGATATTCTGATTGTAAACATAGAGTATACCTAGCTATGTGTAGGAATCAAACTAATGACTTTAGTGATGATATTCTGATTGTAAACATAGAGTATACCTAGCTATGTGTAGGAATCAAACTAATGACTTTAGTGATGATATTCTGATTGTAAACATAGAGTATACCTAGTTATGTACAGGAATCAAACTAATGACTTTAGTGATGATATTCTGATTGTAAACATAGAGTATACCTAGTTATGTACAGGAATCAAACTAATGACTTTAGTGATGTTCTGATTGTAAACATAGAGTATTCCTAGTTATGTGTAGGAATCAAACTAATGACTTTAGTGATGATATTCTGATTGTAAACATAGAGTATACCTAGTTATGTATAGGAATCAAACTAATGACTTTAGTGATGATATTCTGATTGTAAACATAGAGTATACCTAGCTATGTGTAGGAATCAAACTAATGACTTTAGTGATGATATTCTGATTGTAAACATAGAGTATACCTAGTTATGTGTAGGAATCAAACTAATGACTTTAGTGATATTCTGATTGTAAACATAGAGTATACCTAGTTATGTGTAGGAATCAAACTAATGACTTAAGTGATGATATTCTGATTGTAAACATATAGTATACCTAGTTATGTGTAGGAATCAAACTAATGACTTTAGTGATGATATTCTGATTGTAAACATAGAGTATACCTAGTTATGTGTAGGAATCAAACTAATGACTTTAGTGATATTCTGATTGTAAACATAGAGTATACCTAGTTATGTGTAGGAATCAAACTAATGACTTAAGTGATGATATTCTGATTGTAAACATAGATGATACCTAGTTATGTGTAGGAATCAAACTAATGACTTTAGTGATGATATTCTGATTGTAAACATAGAGTATACCTAGTTATGTGTAGGAATCAAACTAATGACTTTAGTGATATTCTGATTGTAAACATAGAGTATACCTAGTTATGTGTAGGAATCAAACTAATGACTTAAGTGATATTCTGATTGTAAACATAGAGTATACCTAGTTATGTGTAGGAATCAAACTAATGACTTTAGTGATGTTCTGATTGTAAACATAAGAGTATACCTAGTTATGTGTAGGAATCAAACTAATGACTTTAGTGATGATATTCTGATTGTAAACATAGAGTATACCTAGTTATGTGTAGGAATCAAACTAATGACTTTAGTGATGATATTCTGATTGTAAACATAGAGTATACCTAGTTATGTGTAGGAATCAAACTAATGACTTTAGTGATGATATTCTGATTGTAAACATAGAGTATACCTAGTTATGTGTAGGAATCAAACTAATGACTTTAGTGATGATATTCTAATTGTAAACATAGAGTATACCTAGCTATGAGTAGGAATCAAACTAATGACTTTAGTAATGATATTCTGATTGTAAACATAGAGTATACCTAGTTATGTGTAGGAATCAAACTAATGACTTTAGTGATGATATTCTGATTGTAAACATAGAGTATACCTAGTTATGTGTAGGAATCAAACTAATGACTTTAGTGATGATATTCTGATTGTAAACATAGAGTATACCTAGCTATGTGTAGGAATCAAACTAATGACTTAAGTGATGATATTCTGATTGTAAACATAGAGTATACCTAGTTATGTACAGGAATCAAACTAATGACTTTAGTGATGATATTCTGATTGTAAACATAGAGTATACCTAGTTATGTACAGGAATCAAACTAATGACTTAAGTGATGATATTCTGATTGTAAACATAGAGTATACCTAGTTATGTGTAGGAATCAAACTAATGACTTTAGTGATGATGTTCTGATTGTAAACATAGAGTATACCTAGTTATGTGTAGGAATCAAACTAATAACTTAAGTGATGATATTCTGATTGTAAACATATGAGTATACCTAGCTATGTGTAGGAATCAAACTAATGACTTTAGTGATGATATTCTGATTGTAAACATAGAGTATACCTAGCTATGTGTAGGAATCAAACTAATGACTTTAGTGATGATATTCTGATTGTAAACATAGAGTATACCTAGTTATGTGTAGGAATCAAACTAATGACTTTAGTGATGATATTCTGATTGTAAACATAGAGTATACCTAGTTATGTACAGGAATCAAACTAATGACTTTAGTGATGATATTCTGATTGTAAACATAAGAGTATACCTAGTTATGTGTAGTAATCAAACTAATGACTTTAGTGATGATGTTCTGATTGTAAACATAGAGTATACCTAGTTATGTACAGGAATCAAACTAATGACTTTAGTGATGATATTCTGATTGTAAACATAGAGTATACCAAGCTATGTGTAGGAATCAAACTAATGACTTTAGTGATGATATTCTGATTGTAAACATAAGAGTATACCTAGCTATGTGTAGGAATCAAACTAATGACTTTAGTGATGATATTCTGATTGTAAACATAGAGTATACCTAGTTATGTGTAGGAATCAAACTAATGACTTTAGTGATGATATTCTGATTGTAAACATAGAGTATACCTAGCTATGTGTAGGAATCAAACTAATGACTTTAGTGATGATATTCTGATTGTAAACATAGAGTATACCTAGCTATGTGTAGGAATCAAACTAATGACTTTAGTGATGATATTCTGATTGTAAACATAGAGTATACCTAGCTATGTGTAGGAATCAAACTAATGACTTAAGTGATGATATTCTGATTGTAAACATAGAGTATACCTAGTTATGTGTAGGAATCAAACTAATGACTTTAGTGATGATATTCTGATTGTAAACATAGAGTATACCTAGCTATGTGTAGGAATCAAACTAATGACTTTAGTGATGTTCTGATTGTAAACATAGAGTATACCTAGCTATGTGTAGGAATCAAACTAATGACTTAAGTGATGATATTCTGATTGTAAACATAGAGTATACCTAGTTATGTGTAGGAATCAAACTAATGACTTTAGTGATGTTCTGATTGTAAACATAGAGTATACCTAGTTATGTGTAGGAATCAAACTAATGACTTTAGTGATATTCTTATTGTAAACATAGAGTATACCTAGCTATGTGTAGGAATCAAACTAATGAATTTAGTGATGATATTCTGATTGTAAACATAGAGTATACCTAGTTATGTACAGGAATCAAACTAATGACTTTAGTGATGATATTCTGATTGTAAACATAGAGTATACCTAGCTATGTGTAGGAATCAAACTAATGACTTTAGTGATGATGTTCTGATTGTAAACATAAGAGTATACCTAGTTATGTGTAGGAATCAAACTAATGACTTTAGTGATGATATTCTGATTGTAAACATAAGAGTATACCTAGTTATGTGTAGGAATCAAACTAATGACTTTAGTGATGATGTTCTGATTGTAAACATAGAGTATACCTAGCTATGTGTAGGAATCAAACTAATGACTTAAGTGATGATATTCTGATTGTAAACATAGAGTATACCTATCTATGTGTAGGAATCAAACTAATGACTTTAGTGATGATGTTCTGATTGTAAACATAGAGTATACCTAGCTATGCGTAGGAATCAAACTAATGACTTTAGTGATGATGTTCTGATTGTAAACATAGAGTATATCTAGTTATGTGTAGGAATCAAACTAATGACTTTAGTGATGATATTCTGATTGTAAACATAGAGTATACCTAGTTATGTACAGGAATCAAACTAATGACTTAAGTGATGTTATTCTGATTGTAAACATAAGAGTATACCTAGCTATGTGTAGGAATCAAACTAATGACTTTAGTGATGATATTCTGATTGTAAACATAGAGTATACTTAGCTATGTGTAGGAATCAAACTAATGACTTTAGTGATGTTCTGATTGTAAACATAGAGTATACCTAGTTATGTGTAGGAATCAAACTAATGACTTTAGTGATGATATTCTGATTGTAAACATAGAGTATACCTAGCTATGTGTAGGAATCAAACTAATGACTTTAGTGATGATATTCTGATTGTAAACATAGAGTATACCTAGCTATGTGTAGGAATCAAACTAATGACTTTAGTGATGATATTCTGATTGTAAACATAGAGTATACCTAGTTATGTACAGGAATCAAACTAATGACTTTAGTGATGATATTCTGATTGTAAACATAGAGTATACCTAGTTATGTACAGGAATCAAACTAATGACTTTAGTGATGTTCTGATTGTAAACATAGAGTATTCCTAGTTATGTGTAGGAATCAAACTAATGACTTTAGTGATGATATTCTGATTGTAAACATAGAGTATACCTAGTTATGTATAGGAATCAAACTAATGACTTTAGTGATGATATTCTGATTGTAAACATAGAGTATACCTAGTTATGTGTAGGAATCAAACTAATGACTTTAGTGATATTCTGATTGTAAACATAGAGTATACCTAGTTATGTGTAGGAATCAAACTAATGACTTAAGTGATGATATTCTGATTGTAAACATAGATGATACCTAGTTATGTGTAGGAATCAAACTAATGACTTAAGTGATATTCTGATTGTAAACATAGAGTATACCTAGTTATGTGTAGGAATCAAACTAATGACTTTAGTGATGTTCTGATTGTAAACATAAGAGTATACCTAGTTATGTGTAGGAATCAAACTAATGACTTAAGTGATATTCTGATTGTAAACATAGAGTATACCTAGTTATGTGTAGGAATCAAACTAATGACTTTAGTGATGTTCTGATTGTAAACATAAGAGTATACCTAGTTATGTGTAGGAATCAAACTAATGACTTTAGTGATGATATTCTGATTGTAAACATAAGAGTATACCTAGTTATGTGTAGGAATCAAACTAATGACTTTAGTGATGATATTCTGATTGTAAACATAAGAGTATACCTAGTTATGTGTAGGAATCAAACTAATGACTTAAGTGATGATGTTCTGATTGTAAACATAGAGTATACCTAGTTATGTGTAGGAATCAAACTAATGACTTTAGTGATGATATTCTGATTGTAAACATAAGAGTATACCTAGTTATGTGTAGGAATCAAACTAATGACTTTAGTGATGATATTCTGATTGTAAACATAGAGTATACCTAGCTATGTGTAGGAATCAAACTAATGACTTTAGTGATGATATTCTGATTGTAAACATAGAGTATACCTAGTTATGTGTAGGAATCAAACTAATGACTTTAGTGATGATATTCTGATTGTAAACATAGAGTATACCTAGCTATGTGTAGGAATCAAACTAATGACTTTAGTGATGATATTCTGATTGTAAACATAAGAGTATACCTAGCTATGTGTAGGAATCAAACTAATGACTTTAGTGTTGATATTCTGATTGTAAACATAAGAGTATACCTAGTTATGTGTAGGAATCAAACTAATGACTTTAGTGATGATATTCTGATTGTAAACATAGAGTATACCTAGCTATGTGTAGGAATCAAACTAATGACTTTAGTGATGATATTCTGATTGTAAACATAGAGTATACCTAGCTATGTGTAGGAATCAAACTAATGACTTTAGTGATGTTCTGATTGTAAACATAGAGTATACTTAGCTATGTGTAGGAATCAAACTAATGACTTAAGTGATGATATTCTGATTGTAAACATAAGAGTATACCTAGCTATGTGTAGGAATCAAACTAATGACTTTAGTGATGATATTCTGATTGTAAACATAGAGTATACCTAGTTATGTGTAGGAATCAAACTAATGACTTTAGTGATGATATTCTGATTGTAAACATAGAGTATACCTAGTTATGTGTAGGAATCAAACTAATGACTTTAGTGATGATATTCTGATTGTAAACATAGAGTATACCTAGCTATGTGTAGGAATCAAACTAATGACTTTAGTGATGATATTCTGATTGTAAACATAGAGTATACCTAGTTATGTGTAGGAATCAAACTAATGACTTTAGTGATGATATTCTGATTGTAAACATAGAGTATACCTAGTTATGTACAGGAATCAAACTAATGACTTTAGTGATGATATTCTGATTGTAAACATAAGAGTATACCTAGTTATGTGTAGGAATCAAACTAATGACTTTAGTGATGATGTTCTGATTGTAAACATAGAGTATACCTAGTTATGTACAGGAATCAAACTAATGACTTTAGTGATGATATTCTGATTGTAAACATAGAGTATACCAAGCTATGTGTAGGAATCAAACTAATGACTTTAGTGATGATATTCTGATTGTAAACATAAGAGTATACCTAGCTATGTGTAGGAATCAAACTAATGACTTTAGTGATGATATTCTGATTGTAAACATAGAGTATACCTAGTTATGTGTAGGAATCAAACTAATGACTTTAGTGATGATATTCTGATTGTACACATAGAGTATACCTAGCTATGTGTAGGAATCAAACTAATGACTTTAGTGATGATATTCTGATTGTAAACATAGAGTATACCTAGCTATGTGTAGGAATCAAACTAATGACTTTAGTGATGATGTTCTGATTGTAAACATAGAGTATACCTAGTTATGTGTAGGAATCAAACTAATGACTTAAGTGATGATATTCTGATTGTAAACATAGAGTATACCTAGCTATGTGTAGGAATCAAACTAATGACTTTAGTGATGATGTTCTGATTGTAAACATAAGAGTATACCTAGTTATGTGTAGGAATCAAACTAATGACTTTAGTGATGATATTCTGATTGTAAACATAGAGTATACCTAGTTATGTGTAGGAATCAAACTAATGACTTAAGTGATGATATTCTGATTGTAAACATAGAGTATACCTAGCTATGTGTAGGAATCAAACTAATGACTTTAGTGATGATGTTCTGATTGTAAACATAGAGTATACCTAGTTATGTGTAGGAATCAAACTAATGACTTAAGTGATGATATTCTGATTGTAAACATAGAGTATACCTAGTTATGTACAGGAATCAAACTAATGACTTTAGTGATGATATTCTGATTGTAAACATAGAGTATACCTAGCTATGTGTAGGAATCAAACTAATGACTTTAGTGATGATATTCTGATTGTAAACATAGAGTATACCTAGTTATGTGTAGGAATCAAACTAATGACTTTAGTGATGATATTCTGATTGTAAACATAGAGTATACCTAGCTATGTGTAGGAATCAAACTAATGACTTAAGTGATGATATTCTGATTGTAAACATAGAGTATACCTAGCTATGTGTAGGAATCAAACTAATGACTTTAGTGATGATATTCTGATTGTAAACATAGAGTATACCTAGTTATGTACAGGAATCAAACTAATGACTTTAGTGATGATATTCTGATTGTAAACATAGAGTATACCTAGTTATGTACAGGAATCAAACTAATGACTTAAGTGATGATATTCTGATTGTAAACATAGAGTATACCTAGTTATGTACAGGAATCAAACTAATGACTTAAGTGATGATATTCTGATTGTAAACATAGAGTATACCTAGTTATGTGTAGGAATCAAACTAATGACTTTAGTGATGATATTCTGATTGTAAACATAGAGTATACCTAGTTATGTACAGGAATCAAACTAATGACTTAAGTGATGATATTCTGATTGTAAACATAGAGTATACCTAGTTATGTGTAGGAATCAAACTAATGACTTTAGTGATGATATTCTGATTGTAAACATAGAGTATACCTAGCTATGTGTAGGAATCAAACTAATGACTTTAGTGATGATGTTCTGATTGTAAACATAGAGTATAACTAGTTATGTGTAGGAATCAAACTAATGACTTTAGTGATGATGTTCTGATTGTAAACATAGAGTATACCTAGTTATGTGTAGGAATCAAACTAATGACTTAAGTGATGATATTCTGATTGTAAACATAGAGTATACCTAGCTATGCGTAGGAATCAAACTAATGACTTTAGTGATGATGTTCTGATTGTAAACATAGAGTATATCTAGTTATGTGTAGGAATCAAACTAATGACTTTAGTGATGATATTCTGATTGTAAACATAGAGTATACCTAGTTATGTACAGGAATCAAACTAATGACTTAAGTGATGTTATTCTGATTGTAAACATAAGAGTATACCTAGCTATGTGTAGGAATCAAACTAATGACTTTAGTGATGATATTCTGATTGTAAACATAGAGTATACTTAGCTATGTGTAGGAATCAAACTAATGACTTTAGTGATGTTCTGATTGTAAACATAGAGTATACCTAGTTATGTGTAGGAATCAAACTAATGACTTTAGTGATGATATTCTGATTGTAAACATAGAGTATACCTAGCTATGTGTAGGAATCAAACTAATGACTTTAGTGATGATATTCTGATTGTAAACATAGAGTATACCTAGCTATGTGTAGGAATCAAACTAATGACTTTAGTGATGATATTCTGATTGTAAACATAGAGTATACCTAGTTATGTACAGGAATCAAACTAATGACTTTAGTGATGATATTCTGATTGTAAACATAGAGTATACCTAGTTATGTACAGGAATCAAACTAATGACTTTAGTGATGTTCTGATTGTAAACATAGAGTATTCCTAGTTATGTGTAGGAATCAAACTAATGACTTTAGTGATGATATTCTGATTGTAAACATAGAGTATACCTAGTTATGTGTAGGAATCAAACTAATGACTTAAGTGATGATATTCTGATTGTAAACATAGAGTATACCTAGCTATGTGTAGGAATCAAACTAATGACTTTAGTGATGATGTTCTGATTGTAAACATAGAGTATACCTAGTTATGTGTAGGAATCAAACTAATGACTTAAGTGATGATATTCTGATTGTAAACATAGAGTATACCTAGTTATGTACAGGAATCAAACTAATGACTTTAGTGATGATATTCTGATTGTAAACATAGAGTATACCTAGCTATGTGTAGGAATCAAACTAATGACTTTAGTGATGATATTCTGATTGTAAACATAGAGTATACCTAGTTATGTGTAGGAATCAAACTAATGACTTTAGTGATGATATTCTGATTGTAAACATAGAGTATACCTAGCTATGTGTAGGAATCAAACTAATGACTTAAGTGATGATATTCTGATTGTAAACATAGAGTATACCTAGCTATGTGTAGGAATCAAACTAATGACTTTAGTGATGATATTCTGATTGTAAACATAGAGTATACCTAGTTATGTACAGGAATCAAACTAATGACTTTAGTGATGATATTCTGATTGTAAACATAGAGTATACCTAGTTATGTACAGGAATCAAACTAATGACTTAAGTGATGATATTCTGATTGTAAACATAGAGTATACCTAGTTATGTACAGGAATCAAACTAATGACTTAAGTGATGATATTCTGATTGTAAACATAGAGTATACCTAGTTATGTGTAGGAATCAAACTAATGACTTTAGTGATGATATTCTGATTGTAAACATAGAGTATACCTAGTTATGTACAGGAATCAAACTAATGACTTAAGTGATGATATTCTGATTGTAAACATAGAGTATACCTAGTTATGTGTAGGAATCAAACTAATGACTTTAGTGATGATATTCTGATTGTAAACATAGAGTATACCTAGCTATGTGTAGGAATCAAACTAATGACTTTAGTGATGATGTTCTGATTGTAAACATAGAGTATAACTAGTTATGTGTAGGAATCAAACTAATGACTTTAGTGATGATGTTCTGATTGTAAACATAGAGTATACCTAGTTATGTGTAGGAATCAAACTAATGACTTAAGTGATGATATTCTGATTGTAAACATAGAGTATACCTAGCTATGCGTAGGAATCAAACTAATGACTTTAGTGATGATGTTCTGATTGTAAACATAGAGTATATCTAGTTATGTGTAGGAATCAAACTAATGACTTTAGTGATGATATTCTGATTGTAAACATAGAGTATACCTAGTTATGTACAGGAATCAAACTAATGACTTAAGTGATGTTATTCTGATTGTAAACATAAGAGTATACCTAGCTATGTGTAGGAATCAAACTAATGACTTTAGTGATGATATTCTGATTGTAAACATAGAGTATACTTAGCTATGTGTAGGAATCAAACTAATGACTTTAGTGATGATGTTCTGATTGTAAACATAGAGTATACCTAGTTATGTGTAGGAATCAAACTAATGACTTAAGTGATGATATTCTGATTGTAAACATAGAGTATACCTAGCTATGTGTAGGAATCAAACTAATGACTTTAGTGATGATGTTCTGATTGTAAACATAAGAGTATACCTAGTTATGTGTAGGAATCAAACTAATGACTTTAGTGATGATATTCTGATTGTAAACATAGAGTATACCTAGTTATGTGTAGGAATCAAACTAATGACTTAAGTGATGATATTCTGATTGTAAACATAGAGTATACCTAGCTATGTGTAGGAATCAAACTAATGACTTAAGTGATGATGTTCTGATTGTAAACATAGAGTATACCTAGTTATGTGTAGGAATCAAACTAATGACTTAAGTGATGATATTCTGATTGTAAACATAGAGTATACCTAGTTATGTACAGGAATCAAACTAATGACTTTAGTGATGATATTCTGATTGTAAACATAGAGTATACCTAGCTATGTGTAGGAATCAAACTAATGACTTTAGTGATGATATTCTGATTGTAAACATAGAGTATACCTAGTTATGTGTAGGAATCAAACTAATGACTTTAGTGATGATATTCTGATTGTAAACATAGAGTATACCTAGCTATGTGTAGGAATCAAACTAATGACTTAAGTGATGATATTCTGATTGTAAACATAGAGTATACCTAGCTATGTGTAGGAATCAAACTAATGACTTTAGTGATGATATTCTGATTGTAAACATAGAGTATACCTAGTTATGTACAGGAATCAAACTAATGACTTTAGTGATGATATTCTGATTGTAAACATAGAGTATACCTAGTTATGTACAGGAATCAAACTAATGACTTAAGTGATGATATTCTGATTGTAAACATAGAGTATACCTAGTTATGTACAGGAATCAAACTAATGACTTAAGTGATGATATTCTGATTGTAAACATAGAGTATACCTAGTTATGTGTAGGAATCAAACTAATGACTTTAGTGATGATATTCTGATTGTAAACATAGAGTATACCTAGTTATGTACAGGAATCAAACTAATGACTTAAGTGATGATATTCTGATTGTAAACATAGAGTATACCTAGTTATGTGTAGGAATCAAACTAATGACTTTAGTGATGATATTCTGATTGTAAACATAGAGTATACCTAGCTATGTGTAGGAATCAAACTAATGACTTTAGTGATGATGTTCTGATTGTAAACATAGAGTATAACTAGTTATGTGTAGGAATCAAACTAATGACTTTAGTGATGATGTTCTGATTGTAAACATAGAGTATACCTAGTTATGTGTAGGAATCAAACTAATGACTTAAGTGATGATATTCTGATTGTAAACATAGAGTATACCTAGCTATGCGTAGGAATCAAACTAATGACTTTAGTGATGATGTTCTGATTGTAAACATAGAGTATATCTAGTTATGTGTAGGAATCAAACTAATGACTTTAGTGATGATATTCTGATTGTAAACATAGAGTATACCTAGTTATGTACAGGAATCAAACTAATGACTTAAGTGATGTTATTCTGATTGTAAACATAAGAGTATACCTAGCTATGTGTAGGAATCAAACTAATGACTTTAGTGATGATATTCTGATTGTAAACATAGAGTATACTTAGCTATGTGTAGGAATCAAACTAATGACTTTAGTGATGTTCTGATTGTAAACATAGAGTATACCTAGTTATGTGTAGGAATCAAACTAATGACTTTAGTGATGATATTCTGATTGTAAACATAGAGTATACCTAGCTATGTGTAGGAATCAAACTAATGACTTTAGTGATGATATTCTGATTGTAAACATAGAGTATACCTAGCTATGTGTAGGAATCAAACTAATGACTTTAGTGATGATATTCTGATTGTAAACATAGAGTATACCTAGTTATGTACAGGAATCAAACTAATGACTTTAGTGATGATATTCTGATTGTAAACATAGAGTATACCTAGTTATGTACAGGAATCAAACTAATGACTTTAGTGATGTTCTGATTGTAAACATAGAGTATTCCTAGTTATGTGTAGGAATCAAACTAATGACTTTAGTGATGATATTCTGATTGTAAACATAGAGTATACCTAGTTATGTGTAGGAATCAAACTAATGACTTAAGTGATGATATTCTGATTGTAAACATAGAGTATACCTAGCTATGTGTAGGAATCAAACTAATGACTTTAGTGATGATGTTCTGATTGTAAACATAGAGTATACCTAGTTATGTGTAGGAATCAAACTAATGACTTAAGTGATGATATTCTGATTGTAAACATAGAGTATACCTAGTTATGTACAGGAATCAAACTAATGACTTTAGTGATGATATTCTGATTGTAAACATAGAGTATACCTAGCTATGTGTAGGAATCAAACTAATGACTTTAGTGATGATATTCTGATTGTAAACATAGAGTATACCTAGTTATGTGTAGGAATCAAACTAATGACTTTAGTGATGATATTCTGATTGTAAACATAGAGTATACCTAGCTATGTGTAGGAATCAAACTAATGACTTAAGTGATGATATTCTGATTGTAAACATAGAGTATACCTAGCTATGTGTAGGAATCAAACTAATGACTTTAGTGATGATATTCTGATTGTAAACATAGAGTATACCTAGTTATGTACAGGAATCAAACTAATGACTTTAGTGATGATATTCTGATTGTAAACATAGAGTATACCTAGTTATGTACAGGAATCAAACTAATGACTTAAGTGATGATATTCTGATTGTAAACATAGAGTATACCTAGTTATGTACAGGAATCAAACTAATGACTTAAGTGATGATATTCTGATTGTAAACATAGAGTATACCTAGTTATGTGTAGGAATCAAACTAATGACTTTAGTGATGATATTCTGATTGTAAACATAGAGTATACCTAGTTATGTACAGGAATCAAACTAATGACTTAAGTGATGATATTCTGATTGTAAACATAGAGTATACCTAGTTATGTGTAGGAATCAAACTAATGACTTTAGTGATGATATTCTGATTGTAAACATAGAGTATACCTAGCTATGTGTAGGAATCAAACTAATGACTTTAGTGATGATGTTCTGATTGTAAACATAGAGTATAACTAGTTATGTGTAGGAATCAAACTAATGACTTTAGTGATGATGTTCTGATTGTAAACATAGAGTATACCTAGTTATGTGTAGGAATCAAACTAATGACTTAAGTGATGATATTCTGATTGTAAACATAGAGTATACCTAGCTATGCGTAGGAATCAAACTAATGACTTTAGTGATGATGTTCTGATTGTAAACATAGAGTATATCTAGTTATGTGTAGGAATCAAACTAATGACTTTAGTGATGATATTCTGATTGTAAACATAGAGTATACCTAGTTATGTACAGGAATCAAACTAATGACTTAAGTGATGTTATTCTGATTGTAAACATAAGAGTATACCTAGCTATGTGTAGGAATCAAACTAATGACTTTAGTGATGATATTCTGATTGTAAACATAGAGTATACTTAGCTATGTGTAGGAATCAAACTAATGACTTTAGTGATGATGTTCTGATTGTAAACATAGAGTATACCTAGTTATGTGTAGGAATCAAACTAATGACTTAAGTGATGATATTCTGATTGTAAACATAGAGTATACCTAGCTATGTGTAGGAATCAAACTAATGACTTTAGTGATGATGTTCTGATTGTAAACATAAGAGTATACCTAGTTATGTGTAGGAATCAAACTAATGACTTTAGTGATGATATTCTGATTGTAAACATAGAGTATACCTAGTTATGTGTAGGAATCAAACTAATGACTTAAGTGATGATATTCTGATTGTAAACATAGAGTATACCTAGCTATGTGTAGGAATCAAACTAATGACTTTAGTGATGATGTTCTGATTGTAAACATAGAGTATACCTAGTTATGTGTAGGAATCAAACTAATGACTTAAGTGATGATATTCTGATTGTAAACATAGAGTATACCTAGTTATGTACAGGAATCAAACTAATGACTTTAGTGATGATATTCTGATTGTAAACATAGAGTATACCTAGCTATGTGTAGGAATCAAACTAATGACTTTAGTGATGATATTCTGATTGTAAACATAGAGTATACCTAGTTATGTGTAGGAATCAAACTAATGACTTTAGTGATGATATTCTGATTGTAAACATAGAGTATACCTAGCTATGTGTAGGAATCAAACTAATGACTTAAGTGATGATATTCTGATTGTAAACATAGAGTATACCTAGCTATGTGTAGGAATCAAACTAATGACTTTAGTGATGATATTCTGATTGTAAACATAGAGTATACCTAGTTATGTACAGGAATCAAACTAATGACTTTAGTGATGATATTCTGATTGTAAACATAGAGTATACCTAGTTATGTACAGGAATCAAACTAATGACTTAAGTGATGATATTCTGATTGTAAACATAGAGTATACCTAGTTATGTACAGGAATCAAACTAATGACTTAAGTGATGATATTCTGATTGTAAACATAGAGTATACCTAGTTATGTGTAGGAATCAAACTAATGACTTTAGTGATGATATTCTGATTGTAAACATAGAGTATACCTAGTTATGTACAGGAATCAAACTAATGACTTAAGTGATGATATTCTGATTGTAAACATAGAGTATACCTAGTTATGTGTAGGAATCAAACTAATGACTTTAGTGATGATATTCTGATTGTAAACATAGAGTATACCTAGTTATGTACAGGAATCAAACTAATGACTTAAGTGATGTTATTCTGATTGTAAACATAAGAGTATACCTAGCTATGTGTAGGAATCAAACTAATGACTTTAGTGATGATATTCTGATTGTAAACATAGAGTATACTTAGCTATGTGTAGGAATCAAACTAATGACTTTAGTGATGTTCTGATTGTAAACATAGAGTATACCTAGTTATGTGTAGGAATCAAACTAATGACTTTAGTGATGATATTCTGATTGTAAACATAGAGTATACCTAGTTATGTACAGGAATCAAACTAATGACTTAAGTGATGATATTCTGATTGTAAACATAGAGTATACCTAGCTATGCGTAGGAATCAAACTAATGACTTTAGTGATGATGTTCTGATTGTAAACATAGAGTATATCTAGTTATGTGTAGGAATCAAACTAATGACTTTAGTGATGATATTCTGATTGTAAACATAGAGTATACCTAGTTATGTACAGGAATCAAACTAATGACTTAAGTGATGTTATTCTGATTGTAAACATAAGAGTATACCTAGCTATGTGTAGGAATCAAACTAATGACTTTAGTGATGATATTCTGATTGTAAACATAGAGTATACTTAGCTATGTGTAGGAATCAAACTAATGACTTTAGTGATGATGTTCTGATTGTAAACATAGAGTATACCTAGTTATGTGTAGGAATCAAACTAATGACTTAAGTGATGATATTCTGATTGTAAACATAGAGTATACCTAGCTATGTGTAGGAATCAAACTAATGACTTTAGTGATGATGTTCTGATTGTAAACATAAGAGTATACCTAGTTATGTGTAGGAATCAAACTAATGACTTTAGTGATGATATTCTGATTGTAAACATAGAGTATACCTAGTTATGTGTAGGAATCAAACTAATGACTTAAGTGATGATATTCTGATTGTAAACATAGAGTATACCTAGCTATGTGTAGGAATCAAACTAATGACTTTAGTGATGATGTTCTGATTGTAAACATAGAGTATACCTAGTTATGTGTAGGAATCAAACTAATGACTTAAGTGATGATATTCTGATTGTAAACATAGAGTATACCTAGTTATGTACAGGAATCAAACTAATGACTTTAGTGATGATATTCTGATTGTAAACATAGAGTATACCTAGCTATGTGTAGGAATCAAACTAATGACTTTAGTGATGATATTCTGATTGTAAACATAGAGTATACCTAGTTATGTGTAGGAATCAAACTAATGACTTTAGTGATGATATTCTGATTGTAAACATAGAGTATACCTAGCTATGTGTAGGAATCAAACTAATGACTTAAGTGATGATATTCTGATTGTAAACATAGAGTATACCTAGTTATGTACAGGAATCAAACTAATGACTTAAGTGATGATATTCTGATTGTAAACATAGAGTATACCTAGTTATGTGTAGGAATCAAACTAATGACTTTAGTGATGATATTCTGATTGTAAACATAGAGTATACCTAGCTATGTGTAGGAATCAAACTAATGACTTTAGTGATGATGTTCTGATTGTAAACATAGAGTATAACTAGTTATGTGTAGGAATCAAACTAATGACTTTAGTGATGATGTTCTGATTGTAAACATAGAGTATACCTAGTTATGTGTAGGAATCAAACTAATGACTTAAGTGATGATATTCTGATTGTAAACATAGAGTATACCTAGCTATGCGTAGGAATCAAACTAATGACTTTAGTGATGATGTTCTGATTGTAAACATAGAGTATATCTAGTTATGTGTAGGAATCAAACTAATGACTTTAGTGATGATATTCTGATTGTAAACATAGAGTATACCTAGTTATGTACAGGAATCAAACTAATGACTTAAGTGATGTTATTCTGATTGTAAACATAAGAGTATACCTAGCTATGTGTAGGAATCAAACTAATGACTTTAGTGATGATATTCTGATTGTAAACATAGAGTATACTTAGCTATGTGTAGGAATCAAACTAATGACTTTAGTGATGATGTTCTGATTGTAAACATAGAGTATACCTAGTTATGTGTAGGAATCAAACTAATGACTTAAGTGATGATATTCTGATTGTAAACATAGAGTATACCTAGCTATGTGTAGGAATCAAACTAATGACTTTAGTGATGATGTTCTGATTGTAAACATAAGAGTATACCTAGTTATGTGTAGGAATCAAACTAATGACTTTAGTGATGATATTCTGATTGTAAACATAGAGTATACCTAGTTATGTGTAGGAATCAAACTAATGACTTAAGTGATGATATTCTGATTGTAAACATAGAGTATACCTAGCTATGTGTAGGAATCAAACTAATGACTTTAGTGATGATGTTCTGATTGTAAACATAGAGTATACCTAGTTATGTGTAGGAATCAAACTAATGACTTAAGTGATGATATTCTGATTGTAAACATAGAGTATACCTAGTTATGTACAGGAATCAAACTAATGACTTTAGTGATGATATTCTGATTGTAAACATAGAGTATACCTAGCTATGTGTAGGAATCAAACTAATGACTTTAGTGATGATATTCTGATTGTAAACATAGAGTATACCTAGTTATGTGTAGGAATCAAACTAATGACTTTAGTGATGATATTCTGATTGTAAACATAGAGTATACCTAGCTATGTGTAGGAATCAAACTAATGACTTAAGTGATGATATTCTGATTGTAAACATAGAGTATACCTAGCTATGTGTAGGAATCAAACTAATGACTTTAGTGATGATATTCTGATTGTAAACATAGAGTATACCTAGTTATGTACAGGAATCAAACTAATGACTTTAGTGATGATATTCTGATTGTAAACATAGAGTATACCTAGTTATGTACAGGAATCAAACTAATGACTTAAGTGATGATATTCTGATTGTAAACATAGAGTATACCTAGTTATGTACAGGAATCAAACTAATGACTTAAGTGATGATATTCTGATTGTAAACATAGAGTATACCTAGTTATGTGTAGGAATCAAACTAATGACTTTAGTGATGATATTCTGATTGTAAACATAGAGTATACCTAGTTATGTACAGGAATCAAACTAATGACTTAAGTGATGATATTCTGATTGTAAACATAGAGTATACCTAGTTATGTGTAGGAATCAAACTAATGACTTTAGTGATGATATTCTGATTGTAAACATAGAGTATACCTAGCTATGTGTAGGAATCAAACTAATGACTTTAGTGATGATGTTCTGATTGTAAACATAGAGTATAACTAGTTATGTGTAGGAATCAAACTAATGACTTTAGTGATGATGTTCTGATTGTAAACATAGAGTATACTTAGCTATGTGTAGGAATCAAACTAATGACTTTAGTGATGATGTTCTGATTGTAAACATAGAGTATACCTAGTTATGTGTAGGAATCAAACTAATGACTTAAGTGATGATATTCTGATTGTAAACATAGAGTATACCTAGCTATGTGTAGGAATCAAACTAATGACTTTAGTGATGATGTTCTGATTGTAAACATAGAGTATACCTAGTTATGTGTAGGAATCAAACTAATGACTTAAGTGATGATATTCTGATTGTAAACATAGAGTATACCTAGTTATGTACAGGAATCAAACTAATGACTTTAGTGATGATATTCTGATTGTAAACATAGAGTATACCTAGCTATGTGTAGGAATCAAACTAATGACTTTAGTGATGATATTCTGATTGTAAACATAGAGTATACCTAGTTATGTGTAGGAATCAAACTAATGACTTTAGTGATGATATTCTGATTGTAAACATAGAGTATACCTAGCTATGTGTAGGAATCAAACTAATGACTTAAGTGATGATATTCTGATTGTAAACATAGAGTATACCTAGCTATGTGTAGGAATCAAACTAATGACTTTAGTGATGATATTCTGATTGTAAACATAGAGTATACCTAGTTATGTACAGGAATCAAACTAATGACTTTAGTGATGATATTCTGATTGTAAACATAGAGTATACCTAGTTATGTACAGGAATCAAACTAATGACTTAAGTGATGATATTCTGATTGTAAACATAGAGTATACCTAGTTATGTACAGGAATCAAACTAATGACTTAAGTGATGATATTCTGATTGTAAACATAGAGTATACCTAGTTATGTGTAGGAATCAAACTAATGACTTTAGTGATGATATTCTGATTGTAAACATAGAGTATACCTAGTTATGTACAGGAATCAAACTAATGACTTAAGTGATGATATTCTGATTGTAAACATAGAGTATACCTAGTTATGTGTAGGAATCAAACTAATGACTTTAGTGATGATATTCTGATTGTAAACATAGAGTATACCTAGCTATGTGTAGGAATCAAACTAATGACTTTAGTGATGATGTTCTGATTGTAAACATAGAGTATAACTAGTTATGTGTAGGAATCAAACTAATGACTTTAGTGATGATGTTCTGATTGTAAACATAGAGTATACCTAGTTATGTGTAGGAATCAAACTAATGACTTAAGTGATGATATTCTGATTGTAAACATAGAGTATACCTAGCTATGCGTAGGAATCAAACTAATGACTTTAGTGATGATGTTCTGATTGTAAACATAGAGTATATCTAGTTATGTGTAGGAATCAAACTAATGACTTTAGTGATGATATTCTGATTGTAAACATAGAGTATACCTAGTTATGTACAGGAATCAAACTAATGACTTAAGTGATGTTATTCTGATTGTAAACATAAGAGTATACCTAGCTATGTGTAGGAATCAAACTAATGACTTTAGTGATGATATTCTGATTGTAAACATAGAGTATACTTAGCTATGTGTAGGAATCAAACTAATGACTTTAGTGATGTTCTGATTGTAAACATAGAGTATACCTAGTTATGTGTAGGAATCAAACTAATGACTTTAGTGATGATATTCTGATTGTAAACATAGAGTATACCTAGCTATGTGTAGGAATCAAACTAATGACTTTAGTGATGATATTCTGATTGTAAACATAGAGTATACCTAGCTATGTGTAGGAATCAAACTAATGACTTTAGTGATGATATTCTGATTGTAAACATAGAGTATACCTAGTTATGTACAGGAATCAAACTAATGACTTTAGTGATGATATTCTGATTGTAAACATAGAGTATACCTAGTTATGTACAGGAATCAAACTAATGACTTTAGTGATGTTCTGATTGTAAACATAGAGTATTCCTAGTTATGTGTAGGAATCAAACTAATGACTTTAGTGATGATATTCTGATTGTAAACATAGAGTATACCTAGTTATGTGTAGGAATCAAACTAATGACTTAAGTGATGATATTCTGATTGTAAACATAGAGTATACCTAGCTATGTGTAGGAATCAAACTAATGACTTTAGTGATGATGTTCTGATTGTAAACATAGAGTATACCTAGTTATGTGTAGGAATCAAACTAATGACTTAAGTGATGATATTCTGATTGTAAACATAGAGTATACCTAGTTATGTACAGGAATCAAACTAATGACTTTAGTGATGATATTCTGATTGTAAACATAGAGTATACCTAGCTATGTGTAGGAATCAAACTAATGACTTTAGTGATGATATTCTGATTGTAAACATAGAGTATACCTAGTTATGTGTAGGAATCAAACTAATGACTTTAGTGATGATATTCTGATTGTAAACATAGAGTATACCTAGCTATGTGTAGGAATCAAACTAATGACTTAAGTGATGATATTCTGATTGTAAACATAGAGTATACCTAGCTATGTGTAGGAATCAAACTAATGACTTTAGTGATGATATTCTGATTGTAAACATAGAGTATACCTAGTTATGTACAGGAATCAAACTAATGACTTTAGTGATGATATTCTGATTGTAAACATAGAGTATACCTAGTTATGTACAGGAATCAAACTAATGACTTAAGTGATGATATTCTGATTGTAAACATAGAGTATACCTAGTTATGTACAGGAATCAAACTAATGACTTAAGTGATGATATTCTGATTGTAAACATAGAGTATACCTAGTTATGTGTAGGAATCAAACTAATGACTTTAGTGATGATATTCTGATTGTAAACATAGAGTATACCTAGTTATGTACAGGAATCAAACTAATGACTTAAGTGATGATATTCTGATTGTAAACATAGAGTATACCTAGTTATGTGTAGGAATCAAACTAATGACTTTAGTGATGATATTCTGATTGTAAACATAGAGTATACCTAGCTATGTGTAGGAATCAAACTAATGACTTTAGTGATGATGTTCTGATTGTAAACATAGAGTATAACTAGTTATGTGTAGGAATCAAACTAATGACTTTAGTGATGATGTTCTGATTGTAAACATAGAGTATACCTAGTTATGTGTAGGAATCAAACTAATGACTTAAGTGATGATATTCTGATTGTAAACATAGAGTATACCTAGCTATGCGTAGGAATCAAACTAATGACTTTAGTGATGATGTTCTGATTGTAAACATAGAGTATATCTAGTTATGTGTAGGAATCAAACTAATGACTTTAGTGATGATATTCTGATTGTAAACATAGAGTATACCTAGTTATGTACAGGAATCAAACTAATGACTTAAGTGATGTTATTCTGATTGTAAACATAAGAGTATACCTAGCTATGTGTAGGAATCAAACTAATGACTTTAGTGATGATATTCTGATTGTAAACATAGAGTATACTTAGCTATGTGTAGGAATCAAACTAATGACTTTAGTGATGATGTTCTGATTGTAAACATAGAGTATACCTAGTTATGTGTAGGAATCAAACTAATGACTTAAGTGATGATATTCTGATTGTAAACATAGAGTATACCTAGCTATGTGTAGGAATCAAACTAATGACTTTAGTGATGATGTTCTGATTGTAAACATAAGAGTATACCTAGTTATGTGTAGGAATCAAACTAATGACTTTAGTGATGATATTCTGATTGTAAACATAGAGTATACCTAGTTATGTGTAGGAATCAAACTAATGACTTAAGTGATGATATTCTGATTGTAAACATAGAGTATACCTAGCTATGTGTAGGAATCAAACTAATGACTTTAGTGATGATGTTCTGATTGTAAACATAGAGTATACCTAGTTATGTGTAGGAATCAAACTAATGACTTAAGTGATGATATTCTGATTGTAAACATAGAGTATACCTAGTTATGTACAGGAATCAAACTAATGACTTTAGTGATGATATTCTGATTGTAAACATAGAGTATACCTAGCTATGTGTAGGAATCAAACTAATGACTTTAGTGATGATATTCTGATTGTAAACATAGAGTATACCTAGTTATGTGTAGGAATCAAACTAATGACTTTAGTGATGATATTCTGATTGTAAACATAGAGTATACCTAGCTATGTGTAGGAATCAAACTAATGACTTAAGTGATGATATTCTGATTGTAAACATAGAGTATACCTAGCTATGTGTAGGAATCAAACTAATGACTTTAGTGATGATATTCTGATTGTAAACATAGAGTATACCTAGTTATGTACAGGAATCAAACTAATGACTTTAGTGATGATATTCTGATTGTAAACATAGAGTATACCTAGTTATGTACAGGAATCAAACTAATGACTTAAGTGATGATATTCTGATTGTAAACATAGAGTATACCTAGTTATGTACAGGAATCAAACTAATGACTTAAGTGATGATATTCTGATTGTAAACATAGAGTATACCTAGTTATGTGTAGGAATCAAACTAATGACTTTAGTGATGATATTCTGATTGTAAACATAGAGTATACCTAGTTATGTACAGGAATCAAACTAATGACTTAAGTGATGATATTCTGATTGTAAACATAGAGTATACCTAGTTATGTGTAGGAATCAAACTAATGACTTTAGTGATGATATTCTGATTGTAAACATAGAGTATACCTAGCTATGTGTAGGAATCAAACTAATGACTTTAGTGATGATGTTCTGATTGTAAACATAGAGTATAACTAGTTATGTGTAGGAATCAAACTAATGACTTTAGTGATGATGTTCTGATTGTAAACATAGAGTATACCTAGTTATGTGTAGGAATCAAACTAATGACTTAAGTGATGATATTCTGATTGTAAACATAGAGTATACCTAGCTATGCGTAGGAATCAAACTAATGACTTTAGTGATGATGTTCTGATTGTAAACATAGAGTATATCTAGTTATGTGTAGGAATCAAACTAATGACTTTAGTGATGATATTCTGATTGTAAACATAGAGTATACCTAGTTATGTACAGGAATCAAACTAATGACTTAAGTGATGTTATTCTGATTGTAAACATAAGAGTATACCTAGCTATGTGTAGGAATCAAACTAATGACTTTAGTGATGATATTCTGATTGTAAACATAGAGTATACTTAGCTATGTGTAGGAATCAAACTAATGACTTTAGTGATGTTCTGATTGTAAACATAGAGTATACCTAGTTATGTGTAGGAATCAAACTAATGACTTTAGTGATGATATTCTGATTGTAAACATAGAGTATACCTAGCTATGTGTAGGAATCAAACTAATGACTTTAGTGATGATATTCTGATTGTAAACATAGAGTATACCTAGCTATGTGTAGGAATCAAACTAATGACTTTAGTGATGATATTCTGATTGTAAACATAGAGTATACCTAGTTATGTACAGGAATCAAACTAATGACTTTAGTGATGATATTCTGATTGTAAACATAGAGTATACCTAGTTATGTACAGGAATCAAACTAATGACTTTAGTGATGTTCTGATTGTAAACATAGAGTATTCCTAGTTATGTGTAGGAATCAAACTAATGACTTTAGTGATGATATTCTGATTGTAAACATAGAGTATACCTAGTTATGTGTAGGAATCAAACTAATGACTTAAGTGATGATATTCTGATTGTAAACATAGAGTATACCTAGCTATGTGTAGGAATCAAACTAATGACTTTAGTGATGATGTTCTGATTGTAAACATAGAGTATACCTAGTTATGTGTAGGAATCAAACTAATGACTTAAGTGATGATATTCTGATTGTAAACATAGAGTATACCTAGTTATGTACAGGAATCAAACTAATGACTTAAGTGATGATATTCTGATTGTAAACATAGAGTATACCTAGTTATGTACAGGAATCAAACTAATGACTTAAGTGATGATATTCTGATTGTAAACATAGAGTATACCTAGTTATGTGTAGGAATCAAACTAATGACTTTAGTGATGATATTCTGATTGTAAACATAGAGTATACCTAGCTATGTGTAGGAATCAAACTAATGACTTAAGTGATGATATTCTGATTGTAAACATAGAGTATACCTAGCTATGTGTAGGAATCAAACTAATGACTTTAGTGATGATATTCTGATTGTAAACATAGAGTATACCTAGTTATGTACAGGAATCAAACTAATGACTTTAGTGATGATATTCTGATTGTAAACATAGAGTATACCTAGTTATGTACAGGAATCAAACTAATGACTTAAGTGATGATATTCTGATTGTAAACATAGAGTATACCTAGTTATGTACAGGAATCAAACTAATGACTTAAGTGATGATATTCTGATTGTAAACATAGAGTATACCTAGTTATGTGTAGGAATCAAACTAATGACTTTAGTGATGATATTCTGATTGTAAACATAGAGTATACCTAGTTATGTACAGGAATCAAACTAATGACTTAAGTGATGATATTCTGATTGTAAACATAGAGTATACCTAGTTATGTGTAGGAATCAAACTAATGACTTTAGTGATGATATTCTGATTGTAAACATAGAGTATACCTAGCTATGTGTAGGAATCAAACTAATGACTTTAGTGATGATGTTCTGATTGTAAACATAGAGTATAACTAGTTATGTGTAGGAATCAAACTAATGACTTTAGTGATGATGTTCTGATTGTAAACATAGAGTATACCTAGTTATGTGTAGGAATCAAACTAATGACTTAAGTGATGATATTCTGATTGTAAACATAGAGTATACCTAGCTATGCGTAGGAATCAAACTAATGACTTTAGTGATGATGTTCTGATTGTAAACATAGAGTATATCAATTATGTGTAGGAATCAAACTAATGACTTTAGTGATGATATTCTGATTGTAAACATAGAGTATACCTAGTTATGTACAGGAATCAAACTAATGACTTAAGTGATGATATTCTGATTGTAAACATAGAGTATACCTAGTTATGTGTAGGAATCAAACTAATGACTTTAGTGATGATATTCTGATTGTAAACATAGAGTATACCTAGCTATGTGTAGGAATCAAACTAATGACTTAAGTGATGATATTCTGATTGTAAACATAGAGTATACCTAGCTATGTGTAGGAATCAAACTAATGACTTTAGTGATGATATTCTGATTGTAAACATAGAGTATACCTAGTTATGTACAGGAATCAAACTAATGACTTTAGTGATGATATTCTGATTGTAAACATAGAGTATACCTAGTTATGTACAGGAATCAAACTAATGACTTAAGTGATGATATTCTGATTGTAAACATAGAGTATACCTAGTTATGTACAGGAATCAAACTAATGACTTAAGTGATGATATTCTGATTGTAAACATAGAGTATACCTAGTTATGTGTAGGAATCAAACTAATGACTTTAGTGATGATATTCTGATTGTAAACATAGAGTATACCTAGTTATGTACAGGAATCAAACTAATGACTTAAGTGATGATATTCTGATTGTAAACATAGAGTATACCTAGTTATGTGTAGGAATCAAACTAATGACTTTAGTGATGATATTCTGATTGTAAACATAGAGTATACCTAGCTATGTGTAGGAATCAAACTAATGACTTTAGTGATGATGTTCTGATTGTAAACATAGAGTATAACTAGTTATGTGTAGGAATCAAACTAATGACTTTAGTGATGATGTTCTGATTGTAAACATAGAGTATACCTAGTTATGTGTAGGAATCAAACTAATGACTTAAGTGATGATATTCTGATTGTAAACATAGAGTATACCTAGCTATGCGTAGGAATCAAACTAATGACTTTAGTGATGATGTTCTGATTGTAAACATAGAGTATATCTAGTTATGTGTAGGAATCAAACTAATGACTTTAGTGATGATATTCTGATTGTAAACATAGAGTATACCTAGCTATGCGTAGGAATCAAACTAATGACTTTAGTGATGATGTTCTGATTGTAAACATAGAGTATATCTAGTTATGTGTAGGAATCAAACTAATGACTTTAGTGATGATATTCTGATTGTAAACATAGAGTATACCTAGTTATGTACAGGAATCAAACTAATGACTTAAGTGATGTTATTCTGATTGTAAACATAAGAGTATACCTAGCTATGTGTAGGAATCAAACTAATGACTTTAGTGATGATATTCTGATTGTAAACATAGAGTATACCTAGTTATGTACAGGAATCAAACTAATGACTTTAGTGATGATATTCTGATTGTAAACATAGAGTATACCTAGTTATGTACAGGAATCAAACTAATGACTTTAGTGATGTTCTGATTGTAAACATAGAGTATTCCTAGTTATGTGTAGGAATCAAACTAATGACTTTAGTGATGATATTCTGATTGTAAACATAGAGTATACCTAGTTATGTGTAGGAATCAAACTAATGACTTAAGTGATGATATTCTGATTGTAAACATAGAGTATACCTAGTTATGTACAGGAATCAAACTAATGACTTTAGTGATGATATTCTGATTGTAAACATAGAGTATACCTAGCTATGTGTAGGAATCAAACTAATGACTTTAGTGATGATATTCTGATTGTAAACATAGAGTATACCTAGTTATGTGTAGGAATCAAACTAATGACTTTAGTGATGATATTCTGATTGTAAACATAGAGTATACCTAGCTATGTGTAGGAATCAAACTAATGACTTAAGTGATGATATTCTGATTGTAAACATAGAGTATACCTAGCTATGTGTAGGAATCAAACTAATGACTTTAGTGATGATATTCTGATTGTAAACATAGAGTATACTTAGCTATGTGTAGGAATCAAACTAATGACTTTAGTGATGTTCTGATTGTAAACATAGAGTATACCTAGTTATGTGTAGGAATCAAACTAATGACTTTAGTGATGATATTCTGATTGTAAACATAGAGTATACCTAGCTATGTGTAGGAATCAAACTAATGACTTTAGTGATGATATTCTGATTGTAAACATAGAGTATACCTAGCTATGTGTAGGAATCAAACTAATGACTTTAGTGATGATATTCTGATTGTAAACATAGAGTATACCTAGTTATGTACAGGAATCAAACTAATGACTTTAGTGATGATATTCTGATTGTAAACATAGAGTATACCTAGTTATGTACAGGAATCAAACTAATGACTTTAGTGATGTTCTGATTGTAAACATAGAGTATACCTAGCTATGTGTAGGAATCAAACTAATGACTTTAGTGATGATGTTCTGATTGTAAACATAGAGTATAACTAGTTATGTGTAGGAATCAAACTAATGACTTTAGTGATGATGTTCTGATTGTAAACATAGAGTATACCTAGTTATGTGTAGGAATCAAACTAATGACTTAAGTGATGATATTCTGATTGTAAACATAGAGTATACCTAGCTATGCGTAGGAATCAAACTAATGACTTTAGTGATGATGTTCTGATTGTAAACATAGAGTATATCTAGTTATGTGTAGGAATCAAACTAATGACTTTAGTGATGATATTCTGATTGTAAACATAGAGTATACCTAGTTATGTACAGGAATCAAACTAATGACTTAAGTGATGTTATTCTGATTGTAAACATAAGAGTATACCTAGCTATGTGTAGGAATCAAACTAATGACTTTAGTGATGATATTCTGATTGTAAACATAGAGTATACCTAGTTATGTACAGGAATCAAACTAATGACTTTAGTGATGATATTCTGATTGTAAACATAGAGTATACCTAGTTATGTACAGGAATCAAACTAATGACTTTAGTGATGTTCTGATTGTAAACATAGAGTATTCCTAGTTATGTGTAGGAATCAAACTAATGACTTTAGTGATGATATTCTGATTGTAAACATAGAGTATACCTAGTTATGTGTAGGAATCAAACTAATGACTTAAGTGATGATATTCTGATTGTAAACATAGAGTATACCTAGCTATGTGTAGGAATCAAACTAATGACTTTAGTGATGATGTTCTGATTGTAAACATAGAGTATACCTAGTTATGTGTAGGAATCAAACTAATGACTTAAGTGATGATATTCTGATTGTAAACATAGAGTATACCTAGTTATGTACAGGAATCAAACTAATGACTTAAGTGATGATATTCTGATTGTAAACATAGAGTATACCTAGTTATGTGTAGGAATCAAACTAATGACTTTAGTGATGATATTCTGATTGTAAACATAGAGTATACCTAGCTATGTGTAGGAATCAAACTAATGACTTTAGTGATGATGTTCTGATTGTAAACATAGAGTATAACTAGTTATGTGTAGGAATCAAACTAATGACTTTAGTGATGATGTTCTGATTGTAAACATAGAGTATACCTAGTTATGTGTAGGAATCAAACTAATGACTTAAGTGATGATATTCTGATTGTAAACATAGAGTATACCTAGCTATGCGTAGGAATCAAACTAATGACTTTAGTGATGATGTTCTGATTGTAAACATAGAGTATATCTAGTTATGTGTAGGAATCAAACTAATGACTTTAGTGATGATATTCTGATTGTAAACATAGAGTATACCTAGTTATGTACAGGAATCAAACTAATGACTTAAGTGATGATATTCTGATTGTAAACATAGAGTATACCTAGTTATGTGTAGGAATCAAACTAATGACTTTAGTGATGATATTCTGATTGTAAACATAGAGTATACCTAGCTATGTGTAGGAATCAAACTAATGACTTAAGTGATGATATTCTGATTGTAAACATAGAGTATACCTAGCTATGTGTAGGAATCAAACTAATGACTTTAGTGATGATATTCTGATTGTAAACATAGAGTATACCTAGTTATGTACAGGAATCAAACTAATGACTTTAGTGATGATATTCTGATTGTAAACATAGAGTATACCTAGTTATGTACAGGAATCAAACTAATGACTTAAGTGATGATATTCTGATTGTAAACATAGAGTATACCTAGTTATGTACAGGAATCAAACTAATGACTTAAGTGATGATATTCTGATTGTAAACATAGAGTATACCTAGTTATGTGTAGGAATCAAACTAATGACTTTAGTGATGATATTCTGATTGTAAACATAGAGTATACCTAGTTATGTACAGGAATCAAACTAATGACTTAAGTGATGATATTCTGATTGTAAACATAGAGTATACCTAGTTATGTGTAGGAATCAAACTAATGACTTTAGTGATGATATTCTGATTGTAAACATAGAGTATACCTAGCTATGTGTAGGAATCAAACTAATGACTTTAGTGATGATGTTCTGATTGTAAACATAGAGTATAACTAGTTATGTGTAGGAATCAAACTAATGACTTTAGTGATGATGTTCTGATTGTAAACATAGAGTATACCTAGTTATGTGTAGGAATCAAACTAATGACTTAAGTGATGATATTCTGATTGTAAACATAGAGTATACCTAGCTATGCGTAGGAATCAAACTAATGACTTTAGTGATGATGTTCTGATTGTAAACATAGAGTATATCTAGTTATGTGTAGGAATCAAACTAATGACTTTAGTGATGATATTCTGATTGTAAACATAGAGTATACCTAGCTATGCGTAGGAATCAAACTAATGACTTTAGTGATGATGTTCTGATTGTAAACATAGAGTATACCTAGTTATGTACAGGAATCAAACTAATGACTTAAGTGATGTTATTCTGATTGTAAACATAAGAGTATACCTAGCTATGTGTAGGAATCAAACTAATGACTTTAGTGATGATATTCTGATTGTAAACATAGAGTATACTTAGCTATGTGTAGGAATCAAACTAATGACTTTAGTGATGTTCTGATTGTAAACATAGAGTATACCTAGTTATGTGTAGGAATCAAACTAATGACTTTAGTGATGATATTCTGATTGTAAACATAGAGTATACCTAGCTATGTGTAGGAATCAAACTAATGACTTTAGTGATGATATTCTGATTGTAAACATAGAGTATACCTAGCTATGTGTAGGAATCAAACTAATGACTTTAGTGATGATATTCTGATTGTAAACATAGAGTATACCTAGTTATGTACAGGAATCAAACTAATGACTTTAGTGATGATATTCTGATTGTAAACATAGAGTATACCTAGTTATGTACAGGAATCAAACTAATGACTTTAGTGATGTTCTGATTGTAAACATAGGGTATTCCTAGTTATGTGTAGGAATCAAACTAATGACTTTAGTGATGATATTCTGATTGTAAACATAGAGTATACCTAGCTATGTGTAGGAATCAAACTAATGACTTAAGTGATGATATTCTGATTGTAAACATAGAGTATACTTAGTTATGTGTAGGAATCAAACTAATGACTTTAGTGATGATATTCTGATTGTAAACATAGAGTATACCTAGTTATGTGTAGGAATCAAACTAATGACTTAAGTGATGATATTCTGATTGTAAACATAGAGTATACCTAGTTATGTGTAGGAATCAAACTAATGACTTTAGTGATATTCTGATTGTAAACATAGAGTATACCTAGTTATGTGTAGGAATCAAACTAATGACTTTAGTGATGTTCTGATTGTAAACATAAGAGTATACCTAGTTATGTGTAGGAATCAAACTAATGACTTTAGTGATGATATTCTGATTGTAAACATAGAGTATACCTAGTTATGTGTAGGAATCAAACTAATGACTTTAGTGATGATATTCTGATTGTAAACATAGAGTATACCTAGTTATGTGTAGGAATCAAACTAATGACTTTAGTGATGATGTTCTGATTGTAAACATAGAGTATACCTAGCTATGTGTAGGAATCAAACTAATGACTTAAGTGATGATATTCTGATTGTAAACATAAGAGTATACCTAGCTATGTGTAGGAATCAAACTAATGACTTTAGTGATGATATTCTGATTGTAAACATAGAGTATACCTAGTTATGTGTAGGAATCAAACTAATGACTTTAGTGATGATATTCTGATTGTAAACATAGAGTATACCTAGCTATGAGTAGGAATCAAACTAATGACTTTAGTAATGATATTCTGATTGTAAACATAGAGTATACCTAGTTATGTGTAGGAATCAAACTAATGACTTTAGTGATGATATTCTGATTGTAAACATAGAGTATACCTAGTTATGTGTAGGAATCAAACTAATGACTTTAGTGATATTCTGATTGTAAACATAAGAGTATACCTAGCTATGTGTAGGAATCAAACTAATGACTTAAGTGATGATATTCTGATTGTAAACATAAGAGTATACCTAGTTATGTGTAGGAATCAAACTAATGACTTTAGTGATGATGTTCTGATTGTAAACATAGAGTATACCTAGTTATGTGTAGGAATCAAACTAATAACTTAAGTGATGATATTCTGATTGTAAACATATGAGTATACCTAGCTATGTGTAGGAATCAAACTAATGACTTTAGTGATGATATTCTGATTGTAAACATAGAGTATACCTAGTTATGTGTAGGAATCAAACTAATGACTTTAGTGATGTTCTGATTGTAAACATAGAGTATACCTAGTTATGTGTAGGAATCAAACTAATGACTTTAGTGATGATGTTCTGATTGTAAACATAGAGTATACCTAGTTATGTGTAGGAATCAAACTAATAACTTAAGTGATGATATTCTGATTGTAAACATATGAGTATACCTAGCTATGTGTAGGAATCAAACTAATGACTTTAGTGATGATATTCTGATTGTAAACATAGAGTATACCTAGTTATGTGTAGGAATCAAACTAATGACTTTAGTGATGTTCTGATTGTAAACATAGAGTATACCTAGTTATGTGTAGGAATCAAACTAATGACTTTAGTGATGATGTTCTGATTGTAAACATAGAGTATACCTAGTTATGTGTAGGAATCAAACTAATAACTTAAGTGATGATATTCTGATTGTAAACATATGAGTATACCTAGCTATGTGTAGGAATCAAACTAATGACTTTAGTGATGATATTCTGATTGTAAACATAGAGTATACCTAGTTATGTGTAGGAATCAAACTAATGACTTTAGTGATGATATTCTGATTGTAAACATAGAGTATACCTAGCTATGTGTAGGAATCAAACTAATGACTTTAGTGATGATATTCTGATTGTAAACATAGAGTATACCTAGTTATGTGTAGGAATCAAACTAATGACTTTAGTGATGATATTCTGATTGTAAACATAGAGTATACCTAGTTATGTACAGGAATCAAACTAATAACTTTAGTGATGATATTCTGATTGTAAACATAAGAGTATACCTAGTTATGTGTAGTAATCAAACTAATGACTTTAGTGATGATGTTCTGATTGTAAACATAGAGTATAC
Organism: Bathymodiolus brooksi; assembly: GCA_963680875.1. Taxonomy (NCBI): domain Eukaryota; kingdom Metazoa; phylum Mollusca; class Bivalvia; order Mytilida; family Modiolidae; genus Bathymodiolus; species Bathymodiolus brooksi. Next base: position 31,378,253 of record OY804576.1, read on the forward strand.
CTAGTTATGTACAGGAATCAAACTAATGACTTTAGTGATGATATTCTGATTGTAAACATAGAGTATACCAAGCTATGTGTAGGAATCAAACTAATGACTTTAGTGATGATATTCTGATTGTAAACATAGAGTATACCTAGCTATGTGTAGGAATCAAACTAATGACTTTAGTGATGATATTCTGATTGTAAACATAGAGTATACCTAGCTATGTGTAGGAATCAAACTAATGACTTTAGTGATGATATTCTGATTGTAAACATAGAGTATACCTAGCTATGTGTAGGAATCAAACTAATGACTTAAGTGATGATATTCTGATTGTAAACATAGAGTATACCTAGCTATGTGTAGGAATCAAACTAATGACTTAAGTGATGATATTCTGATTGTAAACATAGAGTATACCTAGCTATGTGTAGGAATCAAACTAATGACTTTAGTGATGATATTCTGATTGTAAACATAGAGTATACCTAGTTATGTGTAGGAATCAAACTAATGACTTTAGTGATGATATTCTGATTGTAAACATAGAGTATACCTAGTTATGTATAGGAATCAAACTAATGACTTTAGTGATGATATTCTGATTGTAAACATAGAGTATACCTAGCTATGTGTAGGAATCAAACTAATGACTTAAGTGATGATATTCTGATTGTAAACATAGAGTATACCTAGTTATGTGTAGGAATCAAACTAATGACTTTAGTGATATTCTGATTGTAAACATAGAGTATACCTAGTTATGTGTAGGAATCAAACTAATGACTTAAGTGATGATATTCTGATTGTAAACATAGAGTATACCTAGTTATGTGTAGGAATCAAACTAATGACTTTAGTGATATTCTGATTGTAAACATAGATGATACCTAGTTATGTGTAGGAATCAAACTAATGACTTTAGTGATGATATTCTGATTGTAAACATAGAGTATACCTAGTTATGTACAGGAATCAAACTAATGACTTTAGTGATGTTCTGATTGTAAACATAGAGTATACCTAGTTATGTGTAGGAATCAAACTAATGACTTTAGTGATGATATTCTGATTGTAAACATAGAGTATACCTAGTTATGTACAGGAATCAAACTAATGACTTAAGTGATATTCTGATTGTAAACATAGAGTATACCTAGTTATGTGTAGGAATCAAACTAATGACTTTAGTGATGTTCTGATTGTAAACATAAGAGTATACCTAGTTATGTGTAGGAATCAAACTAATGACTTTAGTGATGATATTCTGATTGTAAACATAAGAGTATACCTAGTTATGTGTAGGAATCAAACTAATGACTTTAGTGATGATATTCTGATTGTAAACATAAGAGTATACCTAGTTATGTGTAGGAATCAAACTAATGACTTAAGTGATGATGTTCTGATTGTAAACATAGAGTATACCTAGTTATGTGTAGGAATCAAACTAATGACTTTAGTGATGATATTCTGATTGTAAACATAAGAGTATACCTAGTTATGTGTAGGAATCAAACTAATGACTTTAGTGATGATATTCTGATTGTAAACATAGAGTATACCTAGCTATGTGTAGGAATCAAACTAATGACTTTAGTGATGATATTCTGATTGTAAACATAGAGTATACCTAGTTATGTGTAGGAATCAAACTAATGACTTTAGTGATGATATTCTGATTGTAAACATAGAGTATACCTAGCTATGTGTAGGAATCAAACTAATGACTTTAGTGATGATATTCTGATTGTAAACATAAGAGTATACCTAGCTATGTGTAGGAATCAAACTAATGACTTTAGTGATGATATTCTGATTGTAAACATAAGAGTATACCTAGTTATGTGTAGGAATCAAACTAATGACTTTAGTGATGATATTCTGATTGTAAACATAGAGTATACCTAGCTATGTGTAGGAATCAAACTAATGACTTTAGTGATGATATTCTGATTGTAAACATAGAGTATACCTAGCTATGTGTAGGAATCAAACTAATGACTTTAGTGATGTTCTGATTGTAAACATAGAGTATACTTAGCTATGTGTAGGAATCAAACTAATGACTTAAGTGATGATATTCTGATTGTAAACATAGAGTATACCTAGCTATGTGTAGGAATCAAACTAATGACTTTAGTGATGATATTCTGATTGTAAACATAGAGTATACCTAGTTATGTGTAGGAATCAAACTAATGACTTAAGTGATGATATTCTGATTGTAAACATAGAGTATACCTAGCTATGTGTAGGAATCAAACTAATGACTTTAGTGATATTCTGATTGTAAACATAGAGTATACCTAGCTATGTGTAGGAATCAAACTAATGACTTAAGTGATGATATTCTGATTGTAAACATAGAGTATACCTAGTTATGTGTAGGAATCAAACTAATGACTTTAGTGATGATATTCTGATTGTAAACATAGAGTATACCTAGTTATGTACAGGAATCAAACTAATGACTTTAGTGATGATATTCTGATTGTAAACATAGAGTATACCTAGTTATGTACAGGAATCAAACTAATGACTTAAGTGATGATATTCTGATTGTAAACATAGAGTATACCTAGCTATGTGTAGGAATCAAACTAATGACTTTAGTGATGATATTCTGATTGTAAACATAGAGTATACCTAGTTATGTACAGGAATCAAACTAATGACTTTAGTGATGTTCTGATTGTAAACATAGAGTATACCTAGTTATGTGTAGGAATCAAACTAATGACTTTAGTGATGATATTCTGATTGTAAACATAGAGTATACCTAGTTATGTACAGGAATCAAACTAATGACTTTAGTGATGTTCTGATTGTAAACATAGAGTATACCTAGTTATGTGTAGGAATCAAACTAATGACTTTAGTGATGATGTTCTGATTGTAAACATAGAGTATACCTAGTTATGTACAGGAATCAAACTAATGACTTTAGTGATGATGTTCTGATTGTAAACATAGAGTATACCTAGTTATGTGTAGGAATCAAACTAATGACTTTAGTGATGATATTCTGATTGTAAACATATAGTATACCTAGTTATGTGTAGGAATCAAACTAATGACTTTAGTGATGATATTCTGATTGTAAACATATAGTATACCTAGTTATGTGTAGGAATCAAACTAATGACTTTAGTGATGATATTCTGATTGTAAACATATAGTATACCTAGTTATGTGTAGGAATCAAACTAATGACTTTAGTGATGATATTCTGATTGTAAACATAGAGTATACCTAGTTATGTGTAGGAATCAAACTAATGACTTAAGTGATGATGTTCTGATTGTAAACATAAGAGTATACCTAGCTATGTGTAGGAATCAAACTAATGACTTTAGTGATGATATTCTGATTGTAAACATAGAGTATACCTAGTTATGTACAGGAATCAAACTAATGACTTTAGTGATGATATTCTGATTGTAAACATAGAGTATACCTAGTTATGTGTAGGAATCAAACTAATGACTTTAGTGATGTTCTGATTGTAAACATAGAGTATACCTAGTTATGTACAGGAATCAAACTAATGACTTTAGTGATGATATTCTGATTGTAAACATAAGAGTATACCTAGTTATGTGTAGGAATCAAACTAATGACTTTAGTGATGATATTCTGATTGTAAACATAGAGTATACCTAGTTATGTACAGGAATCAAACTAATGACTTTAGTGATGTTCTGATTGTAAACATAGAGTATACCTAGTTATGTGTAGGAATCAAACTAATGACTTAAGTGATGATATTCTGATTGTAAACATAGAGTATACCTAGTTATGTACAGGAATCAAACTAATGACTTTAGTGATGATATTCTGATTGTAAACATAAGAGTATACCTAGCTATGTGTAGGAATCAAACTAATGACTTTAGTGATGATATTCTGATTGTAAACATAGAGTATACCTAGTTATGTACAGGAATCAAACTAATGACTTTAGTGATGTTCTGATTGTAAACATAGAGTATACCTAGTTATGTGTAGGAATCAAACTAATGACTTTAGTGATGATATTCTGATTGTAAACATAGAGTATAACTAGTTATGTGTAGGAATCAAACTAATGACTTTAGTGATATTCTGATTGTAAACATAGAGTATACCTAGTTATGTGTAGGAATCAAACTAATGACTTTAGTGATGATATTCTGATTGTAAACATAGAGTATACCTAGTTATGTACAGGAATCAAACTAATGACTTTAGTGATGTTCTGATTGTAAACATAGAGTATACCTAGTTATGTGTAGGAATCAAACTAATGACTTTAGTGATGATGTTCTGATTGTAAACATAGAGTATACCTAGCTATGTACAGGAATCAAACTAATGACTTTAGTGATGATGTTCTGATTGTAAACATAGAGTATACCTAGTTATGTGTAGGAATCAAACTAATGACTTTAGTGATGATATTCTGATTGTAAACATAGAGTATACCTAGTTATGTGTAGGAATCAAACTAATGACTTTAGTGATGATATTCTGATTGTAAACATAAGAGTATACCTAGCTATGTGTAGGAATCAAACTAATGACTTAAGTGATGATATTCTGATTGTAAACATAGAGTATACCTAGTTATGTGTAGGAATCAAACTAATGACTTTAGTGATGTTATTCTGATTGTAAACATAGAGTATACCTAGTTATGTACAGGAATCAAACTAATGACTTAAGTGATGATATTCTGATTGTAAACATAGAGTATACCTAGCTATGTGTAGGAATCAAACTAATGACTTTAGTGATGATATTCTGATTGTAAACATAAGAGTATACCTAGCTATGTGTAGGAATCAAACTAATGACTTAAGTGATGATATTCTGATTGTAAACATAGAGTATACCTAGTTATGTACAGGAATCAAACTAATGACTTTAGTGATGATATTCTGATTGTAAACATAGAGTATACCTAGCTATGTGTAGGAATCAAACTAATGACTTTAGTGATGTTCTGATTGTAAACATAGAGTATACCTAGTTATGTACAGGAATCAAACTAATGACTTTAGTGATGATATTCTGATTGTAAACATAAGAGTATACCTAGCTATGTGTAGGAATCAAACTAATGACTTTAGTGATGTTCTGATTGTAAACATAGAGTATACCTAGTTATGTGTAGGAATCAAACTAATGACTTTAGTGATGATATTCTGATTGTAAACATAGAGTATACCTAGTTATGTACAGGAATCAAACTAATGACTTTAGTGATGATATTCTGATTGTAAACATAGAGTATACCTAGTTATGTGTAGGAATCAAACTAATGACTTTAGTGATGTTCTGATTGTAAACATAGAGTATACCTAGTTATGTACAGGAATCAAACTAATGACTTTAGTGATGATATTCTGATTGTAAACATAAGAGTATACCTAGCTATGTGTAGGAATCAAACTAATGACTTAAGTGATGATATTCTGATTGTAAACATAGAGTATACCTAGTTATGTGTAGGAATCAAACTAATGACTTTAGTGATGATATTCTGATTGTAAACATAGAGTATACCTAGTTATGTACAGGAATCAAACTAATGACTTAAGTGATGATATTCTGATTGTAAACATAAGAGTATACCTAGCTATGTGTAGGAATCAAACTAATGACTTTAGTGATGATATTCTGATTGTAAACATAGAGTATACCTAGTTATGTGTAGGAATCAAACTAATGACTTTAGTGATGATATTCTGATTGCAAACATAAGAGTATACCTAGTTATGTGTAGGAATCAAACTAATGACTTTAGTGATGATATTCTGATTGTAAACATAAGAGTATACCTAGTTATGTGTAGGAATCAAACTAATGACTTTAGTGATGATATTCTGATTGTAAACATAAGAGTATACCTAGCTATGTGTAGGAATCAAACTAATGACTTTAGTGATGATATTCTGATTGTAAACATAAGAGTATACCTAGTTATGTGTAGGAATCAAACTAATGACTTTAGTGATGTTCTGATTGTAAACATAGAGTATACTTAGCTATGTGTAGGAATCAAACTAATGACTTTAGTGATGTTCTGATTGTAAACATAGAGTATATCTAGTTATGTGTAGGAATCAAACTAATGACTTTAGTGATGATATTCTGATTGTAAACATAGAGTATACCTAGCTATGTGTAGGAATCAAACTAATGACTTAAGTGATGTTCTGATTGTAAACATAGAGTATACCTAGTTATGTGTAGGAATCAAACTAATGACTTTAGTGATGATATTCTGATTGTAAACATAGAGTATACCTAGCTATGTGTAGGAATCAAACTAATGACTTTAGTGATGATATTCTGATTGTAAACATAGCGTATATCTAGCTATGTGTAGGAATCAAACTAATGACTTTAGTGATGATATTCTGATTGTAAACATAAGAGTATACCTAGTTATGTGTAGGAATCAAACTAATGACTTTAGTGATATTCTGATTGTAAACATAGAGTATACCTAGCTATGTGTAGGAATCAAACTAATGACTTTAGTGATATTCTGATTGTAAACATAGAGTATACCTAGCTATGTGTAGGAATCAAACTAATGACTTTAGTGATGATATTCTGATTGTAAACATAGAGTATACCTAGCTATGTGTAGGAATCAAACTAATGACTTTAGTGATATTCTGATTGTAAACATAGAGTATACCTAGTTATGTGTAGGAATCAAACTAATGACTTTAGTGATGATATTCTGATTGTAAACATAGAGTATACCTAGCTATGTGTAGGAATCAAACTAATGACTTTAGTGATATTCTGATTGTAAACATAGAGTATACCTAGCTATGTGTAGGAATCAAACTAATGACTTTAGTGATGATATTCTGATTGTAAACATAGAGTATACCTAGTTATGTGTAGGAATCAAACTAATGACTTTAGTGATGATATTCTGATTGTAAACATAGAGTATACCTAGCTATGTGTAGGAATCAAACTAATGACTTTAGTGATATTCTGATTGTAAACATAGAGTATACCTAGCTATGTGTAGGAATCAAACTAATGACTTTAGTGATGATATTCTGATTGTAAACATAGAGTATACCTAGTTATGTGTAGGAATCAAACTAATGACTTTAGTGATGATATTCTGATTGTAAACATAGAGTATACCTAGCTATGTGTAGGAATCAAACTAATGACTTTAGTGATATTCTGATTGTAAACATAGAGTATACCTAGCTATGTGTAGGAATCAAACTAATGACTTTAGTGATGATATTCTGATTGTAAACATAGAGTATACCTAGTTATGTGTAGGAATCAAACTAATGACTTAAGTGATGATATTCTGATTGTAAACATAGAGTATACCTAGTTATGTGTAGGAATCAAACTAATGACTTTAGTGATGATATTCTGATTGTAAACATAAGAGTATACCTAGTTATGTGTAGGAATCAAACTAATGACTTTAGTGATGTTCTGATTGTAAACATAGAGTATACCTAGCTATGTGTAGGAATCAAACTAATGACTTAAGTGATGATATTCTGATTGTAAACATAGAGTATACCTAGCTATGTGTAGGAATCAAACTAATGACTTTAGTGATTATCTGATTGTAAACATAGAGTATACCTAGCTATGTGTAGGAATCAAACTAATGACTTTAGTGATGTTCTGATTGTAAACATAGAGAATACCTAGTTATGTGTAGGAATCAAACTAATGACTTAAGTGATGTTCTGATTGTAAACATAGAGTATACCTAGTTATGTGTAGGAATCAAACTAATGACTTTAGTGATATTCTGATTGTAAACATAGAGTATACCTAGTTATGTGTAGGAATCAAACTAATGACTTTAGTGTTGATATTCTGATTGTAAACATATAGTATACCTAGTTATGTGTAGGAATCAAACTAATGACTTTAGTGATGATATTCTGATTGTAAACATATAGTATACCTAGTTATGTGTAGGAATCAAACTAATGACTTTAGTGATGATATTCTGATTGTAAACATATAGTATACCTAGTTATGTGTAGGAATCAAACTAATGACTTTAGTGATGATATTCTGATTGTAAACATAGAGTATACCTAGTTATGTGTAGGAATCAAACTAATGACTTTAGTGATGATGTTCTGATTGTAAACATAAGAGTATACCTAGCTATGTGTAGGAATCAAACTAATGACTTTAGTGATGATATTCTGATTGTAAACATAGAGTATACCTAGTTATGTACAGGAATCAAACTAATGACTTTAGTGATGATATTCTGATTGTAAACATAGAGTATACCTAGTTATGTGTAGGAATCAAACTAATGACTTTAGTGATGTTCTGATTGTAAACATAGAGTATACCTAGTTATGTACAGGAATCAAACTAATGACTTTAGTGGTGATATTCTGATTGTAAACATAAGAGTATACCTAGCTATGTGTAGGAATCAAACTAATGACTTAAGTGATGATATTCTGATTGTAAACATAGAGTATACCTAGTTATGTACAGGAATCAAACTAATGACTTTAGTGATGATATTCTGATTGTAAACATAAGAGTATACCTAGCTATGTGTAGGAATCAAACTAATGACTTTAGTGATGATATTCTGATTGTAAACATAGAGTATACCTAGTTATGTACAGGAATCAAACTAATGACTTTAGTGATGTTCTGATTGTAAACATAGAGTATACCTAGTTATGTGTAGGAATCAAACTAATGACTTTAGTGATGATATTCTGATTGTAAACATAGAGTATAACTAGTTATGTGTAGGAATCAAACTAATGACTTTAGTGATATTCTGATTGTAAACATAGAGTATACCTAGTTATGTGTAGGAATCAAACTAATGACTTTAGTGATGATATTCTGATTGTAAACATAGAGTATACCTAGTTATGTACAGGAATCAAACTAATGACTTTAGTGATGTTCTGATTGTAAACATAGAGTATACCTAGTTATGTGTAGGAATCAAACTAATGACTTTAGTGATGATGTTCTGATTGTAAACATAGAGTATACCTAGTTATGTACAGGAATCAAACTAATGACTTTAGTGATGATGTTCTGATTGTAAACATAGAGTATACCTAGTTATGTGTAGGAATCAAACTAATGACTTTAGTGATGATATTCTGATTGTAAACATAGAGTATACCTAGTTATGTGTAGGAATCAAACTAATGACTTTAGTGATGATATTCTGATTGTAAACATAAGAGTATACCTAGCTATGTGTAGGAATCAAACTAATGACTTTAGTGATGATATTCTGATTGTAAACATAGAGTATACCTAGTTATGTACAGGAATCAAACTAATGACTTTAGTGATATTCTGATTGTAAACATAGAGTATACCTAGTTATGTGTAGGAATCAAACTAATGACTTTAGTGATGATATTCTGATTGTAAACATAGAGTATACCTAGTTATGTACAGGAATCAAACTAATGACTTTAGTGATGTTCTGATTGTAAACATAGAGTATACCTAGTTATGTGTAGGAATCAAACTAATGACTTTAGTGATGATGTTCTGATTGTAAACATAGAGTATACCTAGTTATGTACAGGAATCAAACTAATGACTTTAGTGATGATGTTCTGATTGTAAACATAGAGTATACCTAGTTATGTGTAGGAATCAAACTAATGACTTTAGTGATGATATTCTGATTGTAAACATAGAGTATACCTAGCTATGTGTAGGAATCAAACTAATGACTTTAGTGATGATATTCTGATTGTAAACATAGAGTATACCTAGTTATGTGTAGGAATCAAACTAATGACTTTAGTGATGTTATTCTGATTGTAAACATAGAGTATACCTAGTTATGTACAGGAATCAAACTAATGACTTAAGTGATGATATTCTGATTGTAAACATAGAGTATACCTAGCTATGTGTAGGAATCAAACTAATGACTTTAGTGATGATATTCTGATTGTAAACATAAGAGTATACCTAGCTATGTGTAGGAATCAAACTAATGACTTAAGTGATGATATTCTGATTGTAAACATAGAGTATACCTAGTTATGTACAGGAATCAAACTAATGACTTTAGTGATGATATTCTGATTGTAAACATAGAGTATACCTAGCTATGTGTAGGAATCAAACTAATGACTTTAGTGATGTTCTGATTGTAAACATAGAGTATACCTAGTTATGTACAGGAATCAAACTAATTACTTTAGTGATGATATTCTGATTGTAAACATAAGAGTATACCTAGCTATGTGTAGGAATCAAACTAATGACTTTAGTGATGTTCTGATTGTAAACATAGAGTATACCTAGTTATGTGTAGGAATCAAACTAATGACTTTAGTGATGATATTCTGATTGTAAACATAGAGTATACCTAGTTATGTACAGGAATCAAACTAATGACTTTAGTGATGATATTCTGATTGTAAACATAGAGTATACCTAGTTATGTGTAGGAATCAAACTAATGACTTTATTGATGTTCTGATTGTAAACATAGAGTCTACCTAGTTATGTACAGGAATCAAACTAATGACTTTAGTGATGATATTCTGATTGTAAACATAAGAGTATACCTAGCTATGTGTAGGAATCAAACTAATGACTTAAGTGATGATATTCTGATTGTAAACATAGAGTATACCTAGTTATGTGTAGGAATCAAACTAATGACTTTAGTGATGATATTCTGATTGTAAACATAGAGTATACCTAGTTATGTACAGGAATCAAACTAATGACTTAAGTGATGATATTCTGATTGTAAACATAAGAGTATACCTAGCTATGTGTAGGAATCAAACTAATGACTTTAGTGATGATATTCTGATTGTAAACATAGAGTATACCTAGTTATGTGTAGGAATCAAACTAATGACTTTAGTGATGATATTCTGATTGCAAAAATAAGAGTATACCTAGTTATGTGTAGGAATCAAACTAATGACTTTAGTGATGATATTCTGATTGTAAACATAAGAGTATACCTAGTTATGTGTAGGAATCAAACTAATGACTTTAGTGATGATATTCTGATTGTAAACATAAGAGTATACCTAGCTATGTGTAGGAATCAAACTAATGACTTTAGTGATGATATTCTGATTGTAAACATAAGAGTATACCTAGTTATGTGTAGGAATCAAACTAATGACTTTAGTGATGTTCTGATTGTAAACATAGAGTATACTTAGCTATGTGTAGGAATCAAACTAATGACTTTAGTGATGTTCTGATTGTAAACATAGAGTATATCTAGTTATGTGTAGGAATCAAACTAATGACTTTAGTGATGATATTCTGATTGTAAACATAGAGTATACCTAGCTATGTGTAGGAATCAAACTAATGACTTAAGTGATGTTCTGATTGTAAACATAGAGTATACCTAGTTATGTGTAGGAATCAAACTAATGACTTTAGTGATGATATTCTGATTGTAAACATAGAGTATACCTAGCTATGTGTAGGAATCAAACTAATGACTTTAGTGATGATATTCTGATTGTAAACATAGCGTATATCTAGCTATGTGTAGGAATCAAACTAATGACTTTAGTGATGATATTCTGATTGTAAACATAAGAGTATACCTAGTTATGTGTAGGAATCAAACTAATGACTTTAGTGATATTCTGATTGTAAACATAGAGTATACCTAGCTATGTGTAGGAATCAAACTAATGACTTTAGTGATATTCTGATTGTAAACATAGAGTATACCTAGCTATGTGTAGGAATCAAACTAATGACTTTAGTGATGATATTCTGATTGTAAACATAGAGTATACCTAGCTATGTGTAGGAATCAAACTAATGACTTTAGTGATATTCTGATTGTAAACATAGAGTATACCTAGTTATGTGTAGGAATCAAACTAATGACTTTAGTGATGATATTCTGATTGTAAACATAGAGTATACCTAGCTATGTGTAGGAATCAAACTAATGACTTTAGTGATATTCTGATTGTAAACATAGAGTATACCTAGCTATGTGTAGGAATCAAACTAATGACTTTAGTGATGATATTCTGATTGTAAACATAGAGTATACCTAGTTATGTGTAGGAATCAAACTAATGACTTTAGTGATGATATTCTGATTGTAAACATAGAGTATACCTAGCTATGTGTAGGAATCAAACTAATGACTTTAGTGATATTCTGATTGTAAACATAGAGTATACCTAGCTATGTGTAGGAATCAAACTAATGACTTTAGTGATGATATTCTGATTGTAAACATAGAGTATACCTAGTTATGTGTAGGAATCAAACTAATGACTTTAGTGATGATATTCTGATTGTAAACATAGAGTATACCTAGCTATGTGTAGGAATCAAACTAATGACTTTAGTGATGATATTCTGATTGTAAACATAGAGTATACCTAGTTATGTACAGGAATCAAACTAATGACTTTAGTGATGTTCTGATTGTAAACATAGAGTATACCTAGTTATGTGTAGGAATCAAACTAATGACTTTAGTGATGATGTTCTGATTGTAAACATAGAGTATACCTAGTTATGTACAGGAATCAAACTAATGACTTTAGTGATGATGTTCTGATTGTAAACATAGAGTATACCTAGTTATGTGTAGGAATCAAACTAATGACTTTAGTGATGATATTCTGATTGTAAACATAGAGTATACCTAGTTATGTGTAGGAATCAAACTAATGACTTTAGTGATGATATTCTGATTGTAAACATAAGAGTATACCTAGCTATGTGTAGGAATCAAACTAATGACTTTAGTGATGATATTCTGATTGTAAACATAGAGTATACCTAGTTATGTACAGGAATCAAACTAATGACTTTAGTGATATTCTGATTGTAAACATAGAGTATACCTAGTTATGTGTAGGAATCAAACTAATGACTTTAGTGATGATATTCTGATTGTAAACATAGAGTATACCTAGTTATGTACAGGAATCAAACTAATGACTTTAGTGATGTTCTGATTGTAAACATAGAGTATACCTAGTTATGTGTAGGAATCAAACTAATGACTTTAGTGATGATGTTCTGATTGTAAACATAGAGTATACCTAGTTATGTACAGGAATCAAACTAATGACTTTAGTGATGATGTTCTGATTGTAAACATAGAGTATACCTAGTTATGTGTAGGAATCAAACTAATGACTTTAGTGATGATATTCTGATTGTAAACATAGAGTATACCTAGCTATGTGTAGGAATCAAACTAATGACTTTAGTGATGATATTCTGATTGTAAACATAGAGTATACCTAGTTATGTGTAGGAATCAAACTAATGACTTTAGTGATGTTATTCTGATTGTAAACATAGAGTATACCTAGTTATGTACAGGAATCAAACTAATGACTTAAGTGATGATATTCTGATTGTAAACATAGAGTATACCTAGCTATGTGTAGGAATCAAACTAATGACTTTAGTGATGATATTCTGATTGTAAACATAAGAGTATACCTAGCTATGTGTAGGAATCAAACTAATGACTTAAGTGATGATATTCTGATTGTAAACATAGAGTATACCTAGTTATGTACAGGAATCAAACTAATGACTTTAGTGATGATATTCTGATTGTAAACATAGAGTATACCTAGCTATGTGTAGGAATCAAACTAATGACTTTAGTGATGTTCTGATTGTAAACATAGAGTATACCTAGTTATGTACAGGAATCAAACTAATTACTTTAGTGATGATATTCTGATTGTAAACATAAGAGTATACCTAGCTATGTGTAGGAATCAAACTAATGACTTTAGTGATGTTCTGATTGTAAACATAGAGTATACCTAGTTATGTGTAGGAATCAAACTAATGACTTTAGTGATGATATTCTGATTGTAAACATAGAGTATACCTAGTTATGTACAGGAATCAAACTAATGACTTTAGTGATGATATTCTGATTGTAAACATAGAGTATACCTAGTTATGTGTAGGAATCAAACTAATGACTTTATTGATGTTCTGATTGTAAACATAGAGTCTACCTAGTTATGTACAGGAATCAAACTAATGACTTTAGTGATGATATTCTGATTGTAAACATAAGAGTATACCTAGCTATGTGTAGGAATCAAACTAATGACTTAAGTGATGATATTCTGATTGTAAACATAGAGTATACCTAGTTATGTGTAGGAATCAAACTAATGACTTTAGTGATGATATTCTGATTGTAAACATAGAGTATACCTAGTTATGTACAGGAATCAAACTAATGACTTAAGTGATGATATTCTGATTGTAAACATAAGAGTATACCTAGCTATGTGTAGGAATCAAACTAATGACTTTAGTGATGATATTCTGATTGTAAACATAGAGTATACCTAGTTATGTGTAGGAATCAAACTAATGACTTTAGTGATGATATTCTGATTGCAAAAATAAGAGTATACCTAGTTATGTGTAGGAATCAAACTAATGACTTTAGTGATGATATTCTGATTGTAAACATAAGAGTATACCTAGTTATGTGTAGGAATCAAACTAATGACTTTAGTGATGATATTCTGATTGTAAACATAAGAGTATACCTAGCTATGTGTAGGAATCAAACTAATGACTTTAGTGATGATATTCTGATTGTAAACATAAGAGTATACCTAGTTATGTGTAGGAATCAAACTAATGACTTTAGTGATGTTCTGATTGTAAACATAGAGTATACTTAGCTATGTGTAGGAATCAAACTAATGACTTTAGTGATGTTCTGATTGTAAACATAGAGTATATCTAGTTATGTGTAGGAATCAAACTAATGACTTTAGTGATGATATTCTGATTGTAAACATAGAGTATACCTAGCTATGTGTAGGAATCAAACTAATGACTTAAGTGATGTTCTGATTGTAAACATAGAGTATACCTAGTTATGTGTAGGAATCAAACTAATGACTTTAGTGATGATATTCTGATTGTAAACATAGAGTATACCTAGCTATGTGTAGGAATCAAACTAATGACTTTAGTGATGATATTCTGATTGTAAACATAGCGTATATCTAGCTATGTGTAGGAATCAAACTAATGACTTTAGTGATGATATTCTGATTGTAAACATAAGAGTATACCTAGTTATGTGTAGGAATCAAACTAATGACTTTAGTGATATTCTGATTGTAAACATAGAGTATACCTAGCTATGTGTAGGAATCAAACTAATGACTTTAGTGATATTCTGATTGTAAACATAGAGTATACCTAGCTATGTGTAGGAATCAAACTAATGACTTTAGTGATGATATTCTGATTGTAAACATAGAGTATACCTAGCTATGTGTAGGAATCAAACTAATGACTTTAGTGATATTCTGATTGTAAACATAGAGTATACCTAGTTATGTGTAGGAATCAAACTAATGACTTTAGTGATGATATTCTGATTGTAAACATAGAGTATACCTAGCTATGTGTAGGAATCAAACTAATGACTTTAGTGATATTCTGATTGTAAACATAGAGTATACCTAGCTATGTGTAGGAATCAAACTAATGACTTTAGTGATGATATTCTGATTGTAAACATAGAGTATACCTAGTTATGTGTAGGAATCAAACTAATGACTTTAGTGATGATATTCTGATTGTAAACATAGAGTATACCTAGCTATGTGTAGGAATCAAACTAATGACTTTAGTGATATTCTGATTGTAAACATAGAGTATACCTAGCTATGTGTAGGAATCAAACTAATGACTTTAGTGATGATATTCTGATTGTAAACATAGAGTATACCTAGTTATGTGTAGGAATCAAACTAATGACTTTAGTGATGATATTCTGATTGTAAACATAGAGTATACCTAGCTATGTGTAGGAATCAAACTAATGACTTTAGTGATATTCTGATTGTAAACATAGAGTATACCTAGCTATGTGTAGGAATCAAACTAATGACTTTAGTGATGATATTCTGATTGTAAACATAGAGTATACCTAGTTATGTGTAGGAATCAAACTAATGACTTAAGTGATGATATTCTGATTGTAAACATAGAGTATACCTAGTTATGTGTAGGAATCAAACTAATGACTTTAGTGATGATATTCTGATTGTAAACATAAGAGTATACCTAGTTATGTGTAGGAATCAAACTAATGACTTTAGTGATGTTCTGATTGTAAACATAGAGTATACCTAGCTATGTGTAGGAATCAAACTAATGACTTAAGTGATGATATTCTGATTGTAAACATAGAGTATACCTAGCTATGTGTAGGAATCAAACTAATGACTTTAGTGATTATCTGATTGTAAACATAGAGTATACCTAGCTATGTGTAGGAATCAAACTAATGACTTTAGTGATGTTCTGATTGTAAACATAGAGAATACCTAGTTATGTGTAGGAATCAAACTAATGACTTATGTGATGTTCTGATTGTAAACATAGAGTATACCTAGTTATGTGTAGGAATCAAACTAATGACTTTAGTGATGATATTCTGATTGTAAACATAGAGTATACCTAGCTATGTGTAGGAATCAAACTAATGACTTAAGTGATGTTCTGATTGTAAACATAGAGTATACCTAGTTATGTGTAGGAATCAAACTAATGACTTTAGTGATGATATTCTGATTGTAAACATAAGAGTATACCTAGTTATGTGTAGGAATCAAACTAATGACTTTAGTAATGATATTCTGATTGTAAACATAGAGTATACCTAGTTATGTGTAGGAATCAAACTAATGACTTTAGTGATGATATTCTGATTGTAAACATAGAGTATACCTAGTTATGTGTAGGAATCAAACTAATGACTTAAGTGATGATATTCTGATTGTAAACATAGAGTATACCTAGCTATGTGTAGGAATCAAACTAATGACTTTAGTGATGATATTCTGATTGTAAACATAAGAGTATACCTAGTTATGTATAGGAATCAAACTAATGACTTTAGTGATGATATTCTGATTGTAAACATAGAGTATACCTAGTTATGTGTAGGAATCAAACTAATGACTTAAGTGATGATATTCTGATTGTAAACATAAGAGTATACCTAGCTATGTACAGGAATCAAACTAATGACTTTAGTGATGATATTCTGATTGTAAACATAGAGTATACCTAGTTATGTGTAGGAATCAAACTAATGACTTTAGTGATGATATTCTGATTGTAAACATAGAGTATACCTAGTTATGTGTAGGAATCAAACTAATGTCTTTAGTGATGATATTCTGATTGTAAACATAGAGTATACCTAGTTATGTGTAGGAATCAAACTAATGACTTTAGTGATGTTCTGATTGTAAACATAGAGCATACCTAGTTATGTGTAGGAATCAAACTAATGACTTTAGTGATGTTCTGATTGTAAACATAAAGTATACTTAGCTATGTGTAGGAATCAAACTAATGACTTTAGTGATGATATTCTGATTGTAAACATAGAGTATACCTAGCTATGTGTAGGAATCAAACTAATGACTTTAGTGATGATATTCTGATTGTAAACATAGAGTATACCTAGTTATGTGTAGGAATCAAACTAATGACTTAAGTGATGATATTCTGATTGTAAACATAAGAGTATACCTAGTTATGTGTAGGAATCAAACTAATGACTTTAGTGATGATATTCTGATTGTAAACATAAGAGTATACCTAGCTATGTGTAGGAATCAAACTAATGACTTTAGTGATGATATTCTGATTGCAAACATAAGAGTATACCTAGTTATGTGTAGGAATCAAACTAATGACTTTAGTGATGATATTCTGATTGTAAACATAAGAGTATACCTAGTTATGTGTAGGAATCAAACTAATGACTTTAGTGATGATATTCTGATTGTAAACATAAGAGTATACCTAGCTATGTGTAGGAATCAAACTAATGACTTTAGTGATGATATTCTGATTGTAAACATAAGAGTATACCTAGTTATGTGTAGGAATCAAACTAATGACTTTAGTGATGTTCTGATTGTAAACATAGAGTATACTTAGCTATGTGTAGGAATCAAACTAATGACTTTAGTGATGATATTCTGATTGTAAACATAGAGTATATCTAGTTATGTGTAGGAATCAAACTAATGACTTTAGTGATGATATTCTGATTGTAAACATAAGAGTATACCTAGCTATGTGTAGGAATCAAACTAATGACTTAAGTGATGTTCTGATTGTAAACATAGAGTATACCTAGTTATGTGTAGGAATCAAACTAATGACTTTAGTGATGATATTCTGATTGTAAACATAGAGTATACCTAGCTATGTGTAGGAATCAAACTAATGACTTTAGTGATGATATTCTGATTGTAAACATAGCGTATATCTAGCTATGTGTAGGAATCAAACTAATGACTTTAGTGATGATATTCTGATTGTAAACATAAGAGTATACCTAGTTATGTGTAGGAATCAAACTAATGACTTTAGTGATATTCTGATTGTAAACATAGAGTATACCTAGCTATGTGTAGGAATCAAACTAATGACTTTAGTGATATTCTGATTGTAAACATAGAGTATACCTAGCTATGTGTAGGAATCAAACTAATGACTTTAGTGATATTCTGATTGTAAACATAGAGTATACCTAGCTATGTGTAGGAATCAAACTAATGACTTAAGTGATGATATTCTGATTGTAAACATAGAGTATACCTAGTTATGTGTAGGAATCAAACTAATGACTTTAGTGATGATGTTCTGATTGTAAACATAGAGTATACCTAGTTATGTACAGGAATCAAACTAATGACTTTAGTGATGATATTCTGATTGTAAACATAGAGTATACCTAGTTATGTGTAGGAATCAAACTAATGACTTTAGTGATGTTCTGATTGTAAACATAGAGTATGCTTAGCTATGTGTAGGAATCAAACTAATGACTTTAGTGATGTTCTGATTGTAAACATAGAGTATACCTAGCTATGTGTAGGAATCAAACTAATGACTTAAGTGATGATATTCTGATTGTAAACATAGAGTATACCTAGTTATGTGTAGGAATCAAACTAATGACTTTAGTGATGATATTCTGATTGTAAACATAAGAGTATACCTAGCTATGTGTAGGAATCAAACTAATGACTTTAGTGATGATGTTCTGATTGTAAACATAGAGTATACCTAGTTATGTACAGGAATCAAACTAATGACTTTAGTGATGATATTCTGATTGTAAACATAGAGTATACCTAGTTATGTGTAGGAATCAAACTAATGACGTAAGTGATGATATTCTGATTGTAAACATAGAGTATACCTAGTTATGTGTAGGAATCAAACTAATGACTTTAGTGATGATGTTCTGATTGTAAACATAGAGTATACCTAGTTATGTGTAGGAATCAAACTAATGACTTAAGTGATGATATTCTGATTGTAAACATAGAGTATACCTAGTTATGTGTAGGAATCAAACTAATGACTTTAGTGATGATATTCTGATTGTAAACATAGAGTATACCTAGTTATGTGTAGGAATCAAACTAATGACTTAAGTGATGATATTCTGATTGTAAACATAGAGTATACCTAGCTATGTGTAGGAATCAAACTAATGACTTTAGTGATGTTCTGATTGTAAACATAGAGTATACCTAGCTATGTGTAGGAATCAAACTAATGACTTTAGTGATGATATTCTGATTGTAAACATAGAGTATACCTAGTTATGTGTAGGAATCAAACTAATGACTTTAGTGATGATATTCTGATTGTAAACATAGAGTATACCTAGCTATGTGTAGGAATCAAACTAATGACTTAAGTGATGATATTCTGATTGTAAACATAAGAGTATACCTAGTTATGCATAGGAATCAAACTAATGACTTTAGTGATGATATTCTGATTGTAAACATAGAGTATACCTAGCTATGTGTAGGAATCAAACTAATGACTTTAGTGATGATATTCTGATTGTAAACATAGAGTATACCTAGTTATGTGTAGGAATCAAACTAATGACTTAAGTGATGATATTCTGATTGTAAACATAAGAGTATACCTAGCTATGTGTAGGAATCAAACTAATGACTTTAGTGATGATATTCTGATTGTAAACATAAGAGTATACCTAGTTATGTGTAGGAATCAAACTAATGACTTTAGTGATGATATTCTGATTGTAAACATAGAGTATACCTAGTTATGTGTAGGAATCAAACTAATGACTTTAGTGATGATATTCTGATTGTAAACATAGAGTATACCTAGTTATGTGTAGGAATCAAACTAATGACTTTAGTGATGATATTCTGATTGTAAACATAGAGTATACCTAGTTATGTGTAGGAATCAAACTAATGACTTTAGTGATGTTCTGATTGTAAACATAGAGCATACCTAGTTATGTGTAGGAATCAAACTAATGACTTTAGTGATATTCTGATTGTAAACATAAAGTATACTTAGCTATGTGTAGGAATCAAACTAATGACTTTAGTGATGATGTTCTGATTGTAAACATAGAGTATACCTAGTTATGTGTAGGAATCAAACTAATGACTTAAGTGATGTTATTCTGATTGTAAACATAGAGTATACCTAGTTATGTGTAGGAATCAAACTAATGACTTTAGTGATGATGTTCTGATTGTAAACATAGAGTATACCTAGTTATGTACAGGAATCAAACTAATGACTTTAGTGATGATATTCTGATTGTAAACATAGAGTATACCTAGTTATGTGTAGGAATCAAACTAATGACTTTAGTGATGATATTCTGATTGTAAACATAGAGTATACCTAGTTATGTGTAGGAATCAAACTAATGACTTTAGTGATGATATTCTGATTGTAAACATAGAGTATACCTAGCTATGTGTAGGAATCAAACTAATGACTTAAGTGATGATATTCTGATTGTAAACATAGAGTATACCTAGTTATGTGTAGGAATCAAACTAATGACTTTAGTGATGATATTCTGATTGTAAACATAAGAGTATACCTAGCTATGTGTAGGAATCAAACTAATGACTTTAGTGATGATATTCTGATTGCAAACATAAGAGTATACCTAGTTATGTGTAGGAATCAAACTAATGACTTTAGTGATGATATTCTGATTGTAAACATAAGAGTATACCTAGTTATGTGTAGGAATCAAACTAATGACTTTAGTGATGATATTCTGATTGTAAACATAAGAGTATACCTAGCTATGTGTAGGAATCAAACTAATGACTTTAGTGATGATATTCTGATTGTAAACATAAGAGTATACCTAGTTATGTGTAGGAATCAAACTAATGACTTTAGTGATGTTCTGATTGTAAACATAGAGTATACTTAGCTATGTGTAGGAATCAAACTAATGACTTTAGTGATGATATTCTGATTGTAAACATAGAGTATATCTAGTTATGTGTAGGAATCAAACTAATGACTTTAGTGATGATATTCTGATTGTAAACATAAGAGTATACCTAGCTATGTGTAGGAATCAAACTAATGACTTAAGTGATGTTCTGATTGTAAACATAGAGTATACCTAGTTATGTGTAGGAATCAAACTAATGACTTTAGTGATGTTCTGATTGTAAACATAGAGTATACCTAGTTATGTGTAGGAATCAAACTAATGACTTTAGTGATGATATTCTGATTGTAAACATAGAGTATACCTAGCTATGTGTAGGAATCAAACTAATGACTTTAGTGATGATATTCTGATTGTAAACATAGCGTATATCTAGTTATGTGTAGGAATCAAACTAATGACTTTAGTGATGATATTCTGATTGTAAACATAAGAGTATACCTAGTTATGTGTAGGAATCAAACTAATGACTTTAGTGATATTCTGATTGTAAACATAGAGTATACCTAGCTATGTGTAGGAATCAAACTAATGACTTTAGTGATATTCTGATTGTAAACATAGAGTATACCTAGCTATGTGTAGGAATCAAACTAATGACTTTAGTGATGATATTCTGATTGTAAACATAGAGTATACCTAGCTATGTGTAGGAATCAAACTAATGACTTAAGTGATGATATTCTGATTGTAAACATAGAGTATACCTAGTTATGTGTAGGAATCAAACTAATGACTTTAGTGATGATATTCTGATTGTAAACATAGAGTATAACTAGTTATGTACAGGAATCAAACTAATGACTTAAGTGATGATATTCTGATTGTAAACATAGAGTATACCTAGCTATATGTAGGAATCAAACTAATGACTTTAGTGATGATGTTCTGATTGTAAACATAGAGTATACCTAGTTATGTACAGGAATCAAACTAATGACTTTAGTGATGATATTCTGATTGTAAACATAGAGTATACCTAGTTATGTGTAGGAATCAAACTAATGACTTAAGTGATGATATTCTGATTGTAAACATAGAGTATACCTAGTTATGTGTAGGAATCAAACTAATGACTTTAGTGATGATATTCTGATTGTAAACATAAGAGTATACCTAGTTATGTGTAGGAATCAAACTAATGACTTTAGTGATGTTCTGATTGTAAACATAGAGTATACCTAGCTATGTGTAGGAATCAAACTAATGACTTAAGTGATGTTCTGATTGTAAACATAGAGTATACCTAGTTATGTGTAGGAATCAAATTAATGACTTTAGTGATGTTCTGATTGTAAACATAAGAGTATACCTAGCTATGTGTAGGAATCAAACTAATGACTTTAGTGATGATATTCTGATTGTAAACATAGAGTATACCTAGTTATGTGTAGGAATCAAACTAATGACTTTAGTGATGATATTCTGATTGTAAACATAGAGTATACCTAGCTATGTGTAGGAATCAAACTAATGACTTTAGTGATGATATTCTGATTGTAAACATAGAGTATACCTAGCTATGTGTAGGAATCAAACTAATGACTTTAGTGATGATATTCTGATTGTAAACATAGAGTATACCTAGCTATGTGTTGGAATCAAACTAATGACTTTAGTGATGTTCTGATTGTAAACATAAGAGTATACCTAGCTATGTGTAGGAATCAAACTAATGGCTTTAGTGATGATATTCTGATTGTAAACATAGAGTATACCTAGTTATGTACAGGAATCAAACTAATGACTTAAGTGATGATATTCTGATTGTAAACATAGAGTATACCTATTTATGTGTAGGAATCAAACTAATGACTTTAGTGATGTTCTGATTGTAAACATAGAGTATACCTAGCTATGTGTAGGAATCAAACTAATGACTTTAGTGATGTTCTGATTGTAAACATACAGATACCTAGCTATGTGTAGGAATCAAACTAATGACTTTAGTGATGATATTCTGATTGTAAACATAGAGTATACCTAGCTATGTGTAGGAATCAAACTAATGACTTTAGTGATGATATTCTGATTGTAAACATAGAGTATACCTAGTTATGTGTAGGAATCAAACTAATGACTTTAGTGATGATATTCTGATTGTAAACATAGAGTATACCTAGCTATGTGTAGGAATCAAACTAATGACTTTAGTGATGATATTCTGATTGTAAACATAAGAGTATACCTAGTTATGTGTAGGAATCAAACTAATGACTTTAGTGATGATATTCTGATTGTAAACATAAGAGTATACCTAGCTATGTGTAGGAATCAAACTAATGACTTTAGTGATGATATTCTGATTGTAAACATAAGAGTATACCTAGTTATGTGTAGGAATCAAACTAATGACTTTAGTGATGTTCTGATTGTAAACATAGAGTATACTTAGCTATGTGTAGGAATCAAACTAATGACTTTAGTGATGATATTCTGATTGTAAACATAGAGTATATCTAGTTATGTGTAGGAATCAAACTAATGACTTTAGTGATGATATTCTGATTGTAAACATAGAGTATATCTAGTTATGTGTAGGAATCAAACTAATGACTTTAGTGATGATATTCTGATTGTAAACATAGAGTATACCTAGTTATGTGTAGGAATCAAACTAATGACTTTAGTGATGATATTCTGATTGTAAACATAGAGTATACCTAGCTATGTGTAGGAATCAAACTAATGACTTTAGTGATGATATTCTGATTGTAAACATAGCGTATATCTAGCTATGTGTAGGAATCAAACTAATGACTTTAGTGATGATATTCTGATTGTAAACATAAGAGTATACCTAGTTATGTGTAGGAATCAAACTAATGACTTTAGTGATATTCTGATTGTAAACATAGAGTATACCTAGCTATGTGTAGGAATCAAACTAATGACTTTAGTGATATTCTGATTGTAAACATAGAGTATACCTAGCTATGTGTAGGAATCAAACTAATGACTTTAGTGATGATATTCTGATTGTAAACATAGAGTATACCTAGCTATGTGTAGGAATCAAACTAATGACTTAAGTGATGATATTCTGATTGTAAACATAGAGAATACCTAGTTATGTGTAGGAATCAAACTAATGACTTTAGTGATGATATTCTGATTGTAAACATAGAGTATACCTAGCTATGTGTAGGAATCAAACTAATGACTTTAGTGATGATGTTCTGATTGTAAACATAGAGTATACCTAGTTATGTACAGGAATCAAACTAATGACTTTAGTGATGATATTCTGATTGTAAACATAGAGTATACCTAGTTATGTGTAGGAATCAAACTAATGACTTAAGTGATGATATTCTGATTGTAAACATAGAGTATACCTAGTTATGTGTAGGAATCAAACTAATGACTTTAGTGATGATATTCTGATTGTAAACATAAGAGTATACCTAGTTATGTGTAGGAATCAAACTAATGACTTTAGTGATGTTCTGATTGTAAACATAGAGTATACCTAGCTATGTGTAGGAATCAAACTAATGACTTAAGTGATGATATTCTGATTGTAAACATAGAGTATACCTAGTTATGTGTAGGAATCAAACTAATGACTTTAGTGATGTTCTGATTGTAAACATAGAGTATACCTAATTATGTGTAGGAATCAAACTAATGACTTTAGTGATGTTCTGATTGTAAACATAGAGAATACCTAGTTATGTGTAGGAATCAAACTAATGACTTAAGTGATGTTCTGATTGTAAACATAGAGTATACCTAGTTATGTGTAGGAATCAAACTAATGACTTTAGTGATGATATTCTGATTGTAAACATAGAGTATACCTAGCTATGTGTAGGAATCAAACTAATGACTTTAGTGATGATATTCTGATTGTAAACATAGAGTATACCTAGCTATGTGTAGGAATCAAATTAATGACTTTAGTGATGTTCTGATTGTAAACATAAGAGTATACCTAGCTATGTGTAGGAATCAAACTAATGACTTTAGTGATGATATTCTGATTGTAAACATAGAGTATACCTAGTTATGTGTAGGAATCAAACTAATGACTTTAGTGATGATATTCTGATTGTAAACATAGAGTATACCTAGCTATGTGTAGGAATCAAATTAATGACTTTAGTGATGTTCTGATTGTAAACATAAGAGTATACCTAGCTATGTGTAGGAATCAAACTAATGACTTTAGTGATGATATTCTGATTGTAAACATAGAGTATACCTAGTTATGTGTAGGAATCAAACTAATGACTTTAGTGATGATATTCTGATTGTAAACATAGAGTATACCTAGCTATGTGTAGGAATCAAACTAATGACTTTAGTGATGTTCTGATTGTAAACATAGAGTATGCTTAGCTATGTGTAGGAATCAAACTAATGACTTAAGTGATGATATTCTGATTGTAAACATAGAGTATACCTAGTTATGTGTAGGAATCAAACTAATGACTTTAGTGATGATATTCTGATTGTAAACATAGAGTATACCTAGTTATGTGTAGGAATCAAACTAATGACTTTAGTGATGATATTCTGATTGTAAACATAGAGTATACCTAGTTATGTGTAGGAATCAAACTAATGACTTTAGTGATGTTCTGATTGTAAACATAGAGTATACCTAGTTATGTGTAGGAATCAAACTAATGACTTTAGTGATGATATTCTGATTGTAAACATAGAGTATACCTAGTTATGTGTAGGAATCAAACTAATGACTTTAGTGATGATGTTCTGATTGTAAACATAGAGTATACCTAGCTATGTGTAGGAATCAAACTAATGACTTTAGTGATGATGTTCTGATTGTAAACATAGAGTATACCTAGCTATGTGTAGGAATCAAACTAATGACTTTAGTGATGATGTTCTGATTGTAAACATAGAGTATACCTAGTTATGTGTAGGAATCAAACTAATGACTTTAGTGATGATATTCTGATTGTAAACATAGAGTATACCTAGCTATGTGTAGGAATCAAACTAATGACTTTAGTGATGATATTCTGATTGTAAACATAGAGTATACCTAGCTATGTGTAGGAATCAAATTAATGACTTTAGTGATGTTCTGATTGTAAACATAAGAGTATACCTAGCTATGTGTAGGAATCAAACTAATGACTTTAGTGATGATATTCTGATTGTAAACATAGAGTATACCTAGTTATGTGTAGGAATCAAACTAATGACTTTAGTGATGATATTCTGATTGTAAACATAGAGTATACCTAGCTATGTGTAGGAATCAAACTAATGACTTTAGTGATGATATTCTGATTGTAAACATAGAGTATACCTAGTTATGTGTAGGAATCAAACTAATGACTTTAGTGATGTTCTGATTGTACACATAGAGTATACCTAGTTATGTGTAGGAATCAAACTAATGACTTTAGTGATGTTCTGATTGTAAACATAGAGTATACCTAGTTATGTGTAGGAATCAAACTAATGACTTTAGTGATGATATTCTGATTGTAAACATAAGAGTATACCTAGTTATGTGTAGGAATCAAACTAATGACTTTAGTGATGTTCTGATTGTAAACATAGAGTATACCTAGCTATGTGTAGGAATCAAACTAATGACTTTAGTGATGATATTCTGATTGTAAACATAGAGTATACCTAGCTATGTGTAGGAATCAAACTAATGACTTTAGTGATTATCTGATTGTAAACATAGAGTATACCTAGCTATGTGTAGGAATCAAACTAATGACTTTAGTGATGTTCTGATTGTAAACATAGAGAATACCTAGTTATGTGTAGGAATCAAACTAATGACTTAAGTGATGTTCTGATTGTAAACATAGAGTATACCTAGTTATGTGTAGGAATCAAACTAATGACTTTAGTGATGATATTCTGATTGTAAACATAGAGTATACCTAGCTATGTGTAGGAATCAAACTAATGACTTTAGTGATGATATTCTGATTGTAAACATAGAGTATACCTAGCTATGTGTAGGAATCAAACTAATGACTTTAGTGATGTTCTGATTGTAAACATAAGAGTATACCTAGCTATGTGTAGGAATCAAACTAATGACTTTAGTGATGATATTCTGATTGTAAACATAGAGTATACCTAGTTATGTGTAGGAATCAAACTAATGACTTTAGTGATGATATTCTGATTGTAAACATAGAGTATACCTAGCTATGTGTAGGAATCAAACTAATGACTTTAGTGATGATATTCTGATTGTAAACATAGAGTATACCTAGCTATGTGTAGGAATCAAACTAATGACTTTAGTGATGATATTCTGATTGTAAACATAGAGTATACCTAGCTATGTGTTGGAATCAAACTAATGACTTTAGTGATGTTCTGATTGTAAACATAAGAGTATACCTAGCTATGTGTAGGAATCAAACTAATGGCTTTAGTGATGATATTCTGATTGTAAACATAGAGTATACCTAGCTATGTACAGGAATCAAACTAATGACTTAAGTGATGATATTCTGATTGTAAACATAGAGTATACCTAGTTATGTGTAGGAATCAAACTAATGACTTTAGTGATGTTCTGATTGTAAACATAGAGTATACCAAGTTATGTGTAGGAATCAAACTAATGACTTTAGTGATATTCTGATTGTAAACATAGAGTATACCTAGCTATGTGTAGGAATCAAACTAATGACTTTAGTGATGTTCTGATTGTAAACATACAGATACCTAGCTATGTGTAGGAATCAAACTAATGACTTTAGTGATGATATTCTGATTGTAAACATAGAGTATACCTAGCTATGTGTAGGAATCAAACTAATGACTTTAGTGATGATATTCTGATTGTAAACATAGAGTATACCTAGCTATGTGCAGGAATCAAACTAATGACTTTAGTGATGATATTCTGATTGTAAACATAGAGTATACCTAGCTATGTGTAGGAATCAAACTAATGACTTTAGTGATGATATGTTCTGATTGTAAACATAGAGTATACCTAGTTATGTACAGGAATCAAACTAATGACTTTAGTGATGATATTCGGATTGTAAACATAGAGTATACTTAGCTATGAGTAGGAATCAAACTAATGACTTTAGTGATGATATTCTGATTGTAAACATAGAGTATACCTAGCTATGTGTAGGAATCAAACTAATGACTTTAGTGATGATATGTTCTGATTGTAAACATAGAGTATACCTAGTTATGTACAGGAATCAAACTAATGACTTTAGTGATGATATTCGGATTTTAAACATAGAGTATACCTAGCTATGTGTAGGAATCAAACTAATGACTTTAGTGATGATATTCTGATTGTAAACATAGAGTATACCTAGCTATGTGTAGGAATCAAACTAATGACTTTAGTGATGATATTCGGATTGTAAACATAGAGTATACCTAGCTATGTGTAGGAATCAAACTAATGACTTTAGTGATGATATTCTGATTGTAAACATAGAGTATACCTAGCTATGTGTAGGAATCAAACTAATGACTTTAGTGATATTCTGATTGTAAACATAGAGTATACCTAGCTATGTGTAGGAATCAAACTAATGACTTAAGTGATGATATTCTGATTGTAAACATAGAGTATACCTAGTTATGTGTAGGAATCAAACTAATGACTTTAGTGATGATGTTCTGATTGTAAACATAGAGTATACCTAGTTATGTGTAGGAATCAAACTAATGACTTTAGTGATGATATTCTGATTGTAAACATAGAGTATACCTAGTTATGTGTAGGAATCAAACTAATGACTTAAGTGATGATATTCTGATTGTAAACATAGAGTATACCTAGTTATGTGTAGGAATCAAACTAATGACTTTAGTGATGATGTTCTGATTGTAAACATAGAGTATACCTAGTTATGTGTAGGAATCAAACTAATGACTTTAGTGATGATGTTCTGATTGTAAACATAGAGTATACCTAGTTATGTGTAGGAATCAAACTAATGACTTAAGTGATGATATTCTGATTGTAAACATAGAGTATACCTAGCTATGTGTAGGAATCAAACTAATGACTTTAGTGATGATATTCTGATTGTAAACATAGAGTATACCTAGTTATGTGTAGGAATCAAACTAATGACTTTAGTGATGATATTCTGATTGTAAACATAGAGTATACCTAGTTATGTGTAGGAATCAAACTAATGACTTAAGTGATGATATTCTGATTGTAAACATAGAGTATACCTAGTTATGTGTAGGAATCAAACTAATGACTTTAGTGATGATATTCTGATTGTAAACATAGAGTATACCTAGTTATGTGTAGGAATCAAACTAATGACTTTAGTGATGATATTCTGATTGTAAACATAGAGTATACCTAGCTATGTGTAGGAATCAAACTAATGACTTTAGTGATGATATTCTGATTGTAAACATAGAGTATACCTAGTTATGTGTAGGAATCAAACTAATGACTTTAGTGATGATATTCTGATTGTAAACATAGAGTATACCTAGTTATGTGTAGGAATCAAACTAATGACTTTAGTGATATTCTGATTGTAAACATAGAGTATACCTAGCTATGTGTAGGAATCAAACTAATGACTTTAGTGATGATATTCTGATTGTAAACATAGAGTATACCTAGTTATGTGTAGGAATCAAACTAATGACTTTAGTGATGATATTCTGATTGTAAACATAGAGTATACCTAGTTATGTGTAGGAATCAAACTAATGACTTTAGTGATGATATTCTGATTGTAAACATAGAGTATACCTAGCTATGTGTAGGAATCAAACTAATGACTTTAGTGATGATATTCTGATTGTAAACATAGAGTATACCTAGCTATGTGTAGGAATCAAACTAATGACTTAAGTGATGATATTCTGATTGTAAACATAGAGTATACCTAGCTATGTGTAGGAATCAAACTAATGACTTTAGTGATTATCTGATTGTAAACATAGAGTATACCTAGCTATGTGTAGGAATCAAACTAATGACTTTAGTGATGTTCTGATTGTAAACATAGAGAATACTTAGTTATGTGTAGGAATCAAACTAATGACTTAAGTGATGTTCTGATTGTAAACATAGAGTATACCTAGTTATGTGTAGGAATCAAACTAATGACTTTAGTGATGATATTCTGATTGTAAACATAGAGTATACCTAGCTATGTGTAGGAATCAAACTAATGACTTAAGTGATGTTCTGATTGTAAACATAGAGTATACCTAGTTATGTGTAGGAATCAAACTAATGACTTTAGTGATGATATTCTGATTGTAAACATAGAGTATACCTAGTTATGTGTAGGAATCAAACTAATGACTTTAGTGATGATATTCTGATTGTAAACATAGAGTATACCTAGCTATGTGTAGGAATCAAACTAATGACTTTAGTGATGATATTCTGATTGTAAACATAGAGTATACCTAGCTATGTGTAGGAATCAAACTAATGACTTTAGTGATGATATTCTGATTGTAAACATAGAGTATACCTAGCTATGTGTAGGAATCAAACTAATGACTTTAGTGATGTTCTGATTGTAAACATAAGAGTATACCTAGCTATGTGTAGGAATCAAACTAATGGCTTTAGTGATGATATTCTGATTGTAAACATAGAGTATACCTAGTTATGTGTAGGAATCAAACTAATGACTTTAGTGATGATATTCTGATTGTAAACATAGAGTATACCTAGTTATGTGTAGGAATCAAACTAATGACTTTAGTGATGTTCTGATTGTAAACATAGAGTATACCTAGTTATGTGTAGGAATCAAACTAATGACTTTAGTGATGTTCTGATTGTAAACATAGAGTATACCTAGTTATGTGTAGGAATCAAACTAATGACTTTAGTGATGTTCTGATTGTAAACATAGAGTATACCTAGCTATGTGTAGGAATCAAACTAATGACTTTAGTGATGTTCTGATTGTAAACATACAGATACCTAGCTATGTGTAGGAATCAAACTAATGACTTTAGTGATGATATTCTGATTGTAAACATAGAGTATACCTAGCTATGTGTAGGAATCAAACTAATGACTTTAGTGATGATATTCTGATTGTAAACATAGAGTATACCTAGCTATGTGTAGGAATCAAACTAATGACTTTAGTGATGTTCTGATTGTAAACATAGAGTATACCTAGTTATGTGTAGGAATCAAACTAATGACTTTAGTGATGATATTCTGATTGTAAACATAAGAGTATACCTAGTTATGCATAGGAATCAAACTAATGACTTTAGTGATATTCTGATTGTAAACATAGAGTATACCTAGTTATGTGTAGGAATCAAACTAATGACTTTAGTGATGATATTCTGATTGTAAACATAGAGTATACCTAGCTATGTGTAGGAATCAAACTAATGACTTTAGTGATGATATGTTGTGATTGTAAACATAGAGTATACCTAGTTATGTACAGGAATCAAACTAATGACTTTAGTGATGATATTCTGATTGTAAACATAGAGTATACCTAGTTATGTGTAGGAATCAAACTAATGACTTTAGTGATGATATTCTGATTGTAAACATAGAGTATACCTAGTTATGTGTAGGAATCAAACTAATGACTTAAGTGATGATATTCGGATTGTAAACATAGAGTATACCTAGCTATGTGTAGGAATCAAACTAATGACTTTAGTGATGATATTCTGATTGTAAACATAGAGTATACCTAGCTATGTGTAGGAATCAAACTAATGACTTTAGTGATGATATTCGGATTGTAAACATAGAGTATACTTAGCTATGAGTAGGAATCAAACTAATGACTTTAGTGATGATATTCTGATTGTAAACATAGAGTATACCTAGCTATGTGTAGGAATCAAACTAATGACTTTAGTGATGATATGTTCTGATTGTAAACATAGAGTATACCTAGTTATGTACAGGAATCAAACTAATGACTTTAGTGATGATATTCGGATTGTAAACATAGAGTATACTTAGCTATGAGTAGGAATCAAACTAATGACTTTAGTGATGATATTCTGATTGTAAACATAGAGTATACCTAGCTATGTGTAGGAATCAAACTAATGACTTTAGTGATGATATTCTGATTGTAAACATAGAGTATACCTAGCTATGTGTAGGAATCAAACTAATGACTTTAGTGATGTTCTGATTGTAAACATAAGAGTATACCTAGCTATGTGTAGGAATCAAACTATTGACTTTAGTGATGATATGTTCTGATTGTAAACATAGAGTATACCTAGCTATGTACAGGAATCAAACTAATGACTTTAGTGATGATGTTCTGATTGTAAACATAGAGTATACCTAGTTATGTATAGGAATCAAACTAATGACTTTAGTGATGATATTCTGATTGTAAACATAGAGTATACCTAGTTATGTACAGGAATCAAACTAATGACTTTAGTGATGATATTCAGATTGTAAACATAGAGTATACCTAGCTATGAGTAGGAATCAAACTAATGACTTTAGTGATGATGTTCTGATTGTAAACATAGAGTATACCTAGTTATGTGTAGGAATCAAACTAATGACTTTAGTGATGATATTCTGATTGTAAACATAAGAGTATACCTAGTTATGTGTAGGAATCAAACTAATGACTTAAGTGATGATGTTCTGATTGTAAACATAGAGTATACCTAGTTATGTGTAGGAATCAAACTAATGACTTTAGTGATGATATTCTGATTGTAAACATAGAGTATACCTAGTTATGTACAGGAATCAAACTAATGACTTTAGTGATGATGTTCTGATTGTAAACATAGAGTATACCTAGCTATGTGTAGGAATCAAACTAATGACTTTAGTGATGTTCTGATTGTAAACATAAGAGTATACCTAGTTATGTATAGGAATCAAACTAATGACTTTAGTGATGATGTTCTGATTGTAAACATAGAGTATACCTAGTTATGTACAGGAATCAAACTAATGACTTTAGTGATGTTCTGATTGTAAACATAAGAGTATACCTAGTTATGTATAGGAATCAAACTAATGACTTTAGTGATGATATTCTGATTGTAAACATAGAGTATACCTAGTTATGTGTAGGAATCAAACTAATGACTTTAGTGATGTTCTGATTGTAAACATAAGAGTATACCTAGTTATGTATAGGAATCAAACTAATGACTTTAGTGATGATATTCTGATTGTAAACATAGAGTATACCTAGCTATGTGTAGGAATCAAACTAATGACTTTAGTGATGATATTCTGATTGTAAACATACAGATACCTAGCTATGTGTAGGAATCAAACTAATGACTTTAGTGATGATGTTCTGATTGTAAACATAGAGTATACCTAGCTATGTGTAGGAATCAAACTAATGACTTTAGTGATGTTCTGATTGTAAACATAAGAGTATACCTAGTTATGTATAGGAATCAAACTAATGACTTTAGTGATGATGTTCTGATTGTAAACATAGAGTATACCTAGTTATGTGTAGGAATCAAACTAATGACTTTAGTGATGATGTTCTGATTGTAAACATAGAGTATACCTAGTTATGTGTAGGAATCAAACTAATGACTTTAGTGATGATATTCTGATTGTAAACATAGAGTATACCTAGTTATGTGTAGGAATCAAACTAATGACTTTAGTGATGATGTTCTGATTGTAAACATAGAGTATACCTAGCTATGTGTAGGAATCAAACTAATGACTTAAGTGATGTTCTGATTGTAAACATAGAGTATACCTAGTTATGTGTAGGAATCAAACTAATGACTTTAGTGATGATATTCTGATTGTAAACATAGAGTATACCTAGTTATGTACAGGAATCAAACTAATGACTTTAGTGATGATATTCTGATTGTAAACATAAGAGTATACCTAGTTATGTGTAGGAATCAAACTAATGACTTTAGTGATGATATTCTGATTGTAAACATAGAGTATACCTAGTTATGTGTAGGAATCAAACTAATGACTTTAGTGATGATATTCTGATTGTAAACATAGAGTATACCTAGTTATGTGTAGGAATCAAACTAATGACTTTAGTGATGATATTCTGATTGTAAACATAGAGTATACCTAGTTATGTGTAGGAATCAAACTAATGACTTTAGTGATGATATTCTGATTGTAAACATAGAGTATACCTAGTTATGTACAGGAATCAAACTAATGACTTTAGTGATGATATTCTGATTGTAAACATAAGAGTATACCTAGCTATGTGTAGGAATCAAACTAATGGCTTTAGTGATGATATTCTGATTGTAAACATAGAGTATACCTAGTTATGTGTAGGAATCAAACTAATGACTTTAGTGATGATATTCTGATTGTAAACATAGAGTATACCTAGTTATGTGTAGGAATCAAACTAATGACTTTAGTGATGTTCTGATTGTAAACATAGAGTATACCTAGTTATGTGTAGGAATCAAACTAATGACTTTAGTGATGTTCTGATTGTAAACATAGAGTATACCTAGTTATGTGTAGGAATCAAACTAATGACTTTAGTGATGTTCTGATTGTAAACATAGAGTATACCTAGCTATGTGTAGGAATCAAACTAATGACTTTAGTGATGTTCTGATTGTAAACATACAGATACCTAGCTATGTGTAGGAATCAAACTAATGACTTTAGTGATGATATTCTGATTGTAAACATAGAGTATACCTAGCTATGTGTAGGAATCAAACTAATGACTTTAGTGATGATATTCTGATTGTAAACATAGAGTATACCTAGCTATGTGTAGGAATCAAACTAATGACTTTAGTGATGTTCTGATTGTAAACATAGAGTATACCTAGTTATGTGTAGGAATCAAACTAATGACTTTAGTGATGATATTCTGATTGTAAACATAAGAGTATACCTAGTTATGCATAGGAATCAAACTAATGACTTTAGTGATATTCTGATTGTAAACATAGAGTATACCTAGTTATGTGTAGGAATCAAACTAATGACTTTAGTGATGATATTCTGATTGTAAACATAGAGTATACCTAGCTATGTGTAGGAATCAAACTAATGACTTTAGTGATGATATGTTGTGATTGTAAACATAGAGTATACCTAGTTATGTACAGGAATCAAACTAATGACTTTAGTGATGATATTCTGATTGTAAACATAGAGTATACCTAGTTATGTGTAGGAATCAAACTAATGACTTTAGTGATGATATTCTGATTGTAAACATAGAGTATACCTAGTTATGTGTAGGAATCAAACTAATGACTTAAGTGATGATATTCGGATTGTAAACATAGAGTATACCTAGCTATGTGTAGGAATCAAACTAATGACTTTAGTGATGATATTCTGATTGTAAACATAGAGTATACCTAGCTATGTGTAGGAATCAAACTAATGACTTTAGTGATGATATTCGGATTGTAAACATAGAGTATACTTAGCTATGAGTAGGAATCAAACTAATGACTTTAGTGATGATATTCTGATTGTAAACATAGAGTATACCTAGCTATGTGTAGGAATCAAACTAATGACTTTAGTGATGATATGTTCTGATTGTAAACATAGAGTATACCTAGTTATGTACAGGAATCAAACTAATGACTTTAGTGATGATATTCGGATTGTAAACATAGAGTATACTTAGCTATGAGTAGGAATCAAACTAATGACTTTAGTGATGATATTCTGATTGTAAACATAGAGTATACCTAGCTATGTGTAGGAATCAAACTAATGACTTTAGTGATGATATTCTGATTGTAAACATAGAGTATACCTAGCTATGTGTAGGAATCAAACTAATGACTTTAGTGATGTTCTGATTGTAAACATAAGAGTATACCTAGCTATGTGTAGGAATCAAACTATTGACTTTAGTGATGATATGTTCTGATTGTAAACATAGAGTATACCTAGCTATGTACAGGAATCAAACTAATGACTTTAGTGATGATGTTCTGATTGTAAACATAGAGTATACCTAGTTATGTATAGGAATCAAACTAATGACTTTAGTGATGATATTCTGATTGTAAACATAGAGTATACCTAGTTATGTACAGGAATCAAACTAATGACTTTAGTGATGATATTCAGATTGTAAACATAGAGTATACCTAGCTATGAGTAGGAATCAAACTAATGACTTTAGTGATGATGTTCTGATTGTAAACATAGAGTATACCTAGTTATGTGTAGGAATCAAACTAATGACTTTAGTGATGATATTCTGATTGTAAACATAAGAGTATACCTAGTTATGTGTAGGAATCAAACTAATGACTTAAGTGATGATGTTCTGATTGTAAACATAGAGTATACCTAGTTATGTGTAGGAATCAAACTAATGACTTTAGTGATGATATTCTGATTGTAAACATAGAGTATACCTAGTTATGTACAGGAATCAAACTAATGACTTTAGTGATGATGTTCTGATTGTAAACATAGAGTATACCTAGCTATGTGTAGGAATCAAACTAATGACTTTAGTGATGTTCTGATTGTAAACATAAGAGTATACCTAGTTATGTATAGGAATCAAACTAATGACTTTAGTGATGATGTTCTGATTGTAAACATAGAGTATACCTAGTTATGTACAGGAATCAAACTAATGACTTTAGTGATGTTCTGATTGTAAACATAAGAGTATACCTAGTTATGTATAGGAATCAAACTAATGACTTTAGTGATGATATTCTGATTGTAAACATAGAGTATACCTAGTTATGTGTAGGAATCAAACTAATGACTTTAGTGATGTTCTGATTGTAAACATAAGAGTATACCTAGTTATGTATAGGAATCAAACTAATGACTTTAGTGATGATATTCTGATTGTAAACATAGAGTATACCTAGCTATGTGTAGGAATCAAACTAATGACTTTAGTGATGATATTCTGATTGTAAACATACAGATACCTAGCTATGTGTAGGAATCAAACTAATGACTTTAGTGATGATGTTCTGATTGTAAACATAGAGTATACCTAGCTATGTGTAGGAATCAAACTAATGACTTTAGTGATGTTCTGATTGTAAACATAAGAGTATACCTAGTTATGTATAGGAATCAAACTAATGACTTTAGTGATGATGTTCTGATTGTAAACATAGAGTATACCTAGTTATGTGTAGGAATCAAACTAATGACTTTAGTGATGATGTTCTGATTGTAAACATAGAGTATACCTAGTTATGTGTAGGAATCAAACTAATGACTTTAGTGATGATATTCTGATTGTAAACATAGAGTATACCTAGTTATGTGTAGGAATCAAACTAATGACTTTAGTGATGATGTTCTGATTGTAAACATAGAGTATACCTAGCTATGTGTAGGAATCAAACTAATGACTTAAGTGATGTTCTGATTGTAAACATAGAGTATACCTAGTTATGTGTAGGAATCAAACTAATGACTTTAGTGATGATATTCTGATTGTAAACATAGAGTATACCTAGTTATGTACAGGAATCAAACTAATGACTTTAGTGATGATATTCTGATTGTAAACATAAGAGTATACCTAGTTATGTGTAGGAATCAAACTAATGACTTTAGTGATGATATTCTGATTGTAAACATAGAGTATACCTAGTTATGTGTAGGAATCAAACTAATGACTTTAGTGATGATATTCTGATTGTAAACATAGAGTATACCTAGTTATGTGTAGGAATCAAACTAATGACTTTAGTGATGATATTCTGATTGTAAACATAGAGTATACCTAGTTATGTGTAGGAATCAAACTAATGACTTTAGTGATGATATTCTGATTGTAAACATAGAGTATACCTAGTTATGTACAGGAATCAAACTAATGACTTTAGTGATGATATTCTGATTGTAAACATAAGAGTATACCTAGTTATGTGTAGGAATCAAACTAATGACTTTAGTGATGATATTCTGATTGTAAACATAGAGTATACCTAGTTATGTGTAGGAATCAAACTAATGACTTTAGTGATGATATTCTGATTGTAAACATAGAGTATACCTAGTTATGTGTAGGAATCAAACTAATGACTTTAGTGATGATATTCTGATTGTAAACATAGAGTATACCTAGTTATGTGTAGGAATCAAACTAATGACTTTAGTGATATTCTGATTGTAAACATAGAGTATACCTAGTTATGTGTAGGAATCAAACTAATGACTTAAGTGATGATATTCTGATTGTAAACATAGAGTATACCTAGTTATGTGTAGGAATCAAACTAATGACTTTAGTGATATTCTGATTGTAAACATAGAGTATACCTAGTTATGTGTAGGAATCAAACTAATGACTTAAGTGATGATATTCTGATTGTAAACATAGAGTATACCTAGTTATGTGTAGGAATCAAACTAATGACTTTAGTGATGATATTCTGATTGTAAACATAGAGTATACCTAGTTATGTGTAGGAATCAAACTAATGACTTTAGTGATGATATTCTGATTGTAAACATAGAGTATACCTAGCTATGTGTAGGAATCAAACTAATGACTTTAGTGATGATGTTCTGATTGTAAACATAGAGTATACCTAGTTATGTGTAGGAATCAAACTAATGACTTTAGTGATGATATTCTGATTGTAAACATAGAGTATACCTAGTTATGTACAGGAATCAAACTAATGACTTTAGTGATGATATTCTGATTGTAAACATAGAGTATACCTAGCTATGTGTAGGAATCAAACTAATGACTTAAGTGATGATATTCTGATTGTAAACATAGAGTATACCTAGTTATGTACAGGAATCAAACTAATGACTTTAGTGATGATATTCTGATTGTAAACATAGAGTATACCTAGTTATGTGTAGGAATCAAACTAATGACTTTAGTGATGATATTCTGATTGTAAACATAGAGTATACCTAGCTATGTGTAGGAATCAAACTAATGACTTTAGTGATATTCTGATTGTAAACATAGAGTATACCTAGTTATGTGTAGGAATCAAACTAATGACTTAAGTGATGTTCTGATTGTAAACATAGAGTATACCTAGTTATGTGTAGGAATCAAACTAATGACTTTAGTGATGATGTTCTGATTGTAAACATAGAGTATACCTAGCTATGTGTAGGAATCAAACTAATGACTTAAGTGATGATATTCTGATTGTAAACATAGAGTATACCTAGTTATGTGTAGGAATCAAACTAATGACTTTAGTGATATTCTGATTGTAAACATAGAGTATACCTAGTTATGTGTAGGAATCAAACTAATGACTTAAGTGATGATGTTCTGATTGTAAACATAGAGTATACCTAGTTATGTGTAGGAATCAAACTAATGACTTTAGTGATGATGTTCTGATTGTAAACATAGAGTATACCTAGTTATGTGTAGGAATCAAACTAATGACTTAAGTGATGTTCTGATTGTAAACATAGAGTATACCTAGCTATGTACAGGAATCAAACTAATGACTTAAGTGATGTTCTGATTGTAAACATAGAGTATACCAAGCTATGTGTAGGAATCAAACTAATGACTTTAGTGATGATATTCTGATTGTAAACATAGAGTATACCTAGCTATGTGTAGGAATCAAACTAATGACTTAAGTGATGTTCTGATTGTAAACATAGAGTATACCTAGTTATGTGTAGGAATCAAACTAATGACTTTAGTGATGATATTCTGATTGTAAACATAGAGTATACCTAGCTATGTGTAGGAATCAAACTAATGACTTAAGTGATGTTCTGATTGTAAACATAGAGTATACCTAGTTATGTGTAGGAATCAAACTAATGACTTTAGTGATGATGTTCTGATTGTAAACATAGAGTATACCTAGCTATGTACAGGAATCAAACTAATGACTTTAGTGATGATATTCTGATTGTAAACATAAGAGTATACCTAGTTATGTACAGGAATCAAACTAATGACTTAAGTGATGATATTCTGATTGTAAACATAAGAGTATACCTAGTTATGTGTAGGAATCAAACTAATGACTTAAGTGATGATGTTCTGATTGTAAACATAGAGTATACCTAGCTATGTGTAGGAATCAAACTAATGACTTAAGTGATGATATTCTGATTGTAAACATAGAGTATACCTAGTTATGTGTAGGAATCAAACTAATGACTTTAGTGATGATGTTCTGATTGTAAACATAGAGTATACCTAGCTATGTGTAGGAATCAAACTAATGACTTAAGTGATGATATTCTGATTGTAAACATAGAGTATAC
Organism: Bathymodiolus brooksi; assembly: GCA_963680875.1. NCBI lineage: Eukaryota > Metazoa > Mollusca > Bivalvia > Mytilida > Modiolidae > Bathymodiolus > Bathymodiolus brooksi. Next base: position 31,418,770 of record OY804576.1, read on the forward strand.
CTAGTTATGTACAGGAATCAAACTAATGACTTTAGTGATGATGTTCTGATTGTAAACATAGAGTATACCTAGCTATGTGTAGGAATCAAACTAATGACTTTAGTGATGATGTTCTGATTGTAAACATAGAGTATACCTAGTTATGTGTAGGAATCAAACTAATGACTTTAGTGATGATGTTCTGATTGTAAACATAGAGTATACCTAGCTATGTACAGGAATCAAACTAATGACTTTAGTGATGATATTCTGATTGTAAACATAAGAGTATACCTAGCTATGTGTAGGATTCAAACTAATGACTTAAGTGATGATGTTCTGATTGTAAACATAGAGTATACCTAGCTATGTGTAGGAATCAAACTAATGACTTTAGTGATGATATTCTGATTGTAAACATAGAGTATACCTAGCTATGTGTAGGAATCAAACTAATGACTTTAGTGATGATGTTCTGATTGTAAACATAGAGTATACCTAGCTATGTGTAGGAATCAAACTAATGACTTTAGTGATGATATTCTGATTGTAAACATAGAGTATACCTAGCTATGTGTAGGAATCAAACTAATGACTTTAGTGATGATATTCTGATTGTAAACATAGAGTATACCTAGTTATGTGTAGGAATCAAACTAATGACTTTAGTGATGTTCTGATTGTAAACATAGAGTATACCTAGTTATGTGTAGGAATCAAACTAATGACTTAAGTGATGATATTCTGATTGTAAACATAGAGTATACCTAGTTATGTGTAGGAATCAAACTAATGACTTTAGTGATGTTCTGATTGTAAACATAGAGTATACCTAGTTATGTGTAGGAATCAAACTAATGACTTTAGTGATGATATTCTGATTGTAAACATAGAGTATACCTAGTTATGTGTAGGAATCAAACTAATGACTTTAGTGATGATATTCTGATTGTAAACATAGAGTATACCTAGTTATGTGTAGGAATCAAACTAATGACTTTAGTGATGATATTCTGATTGTAAACATAGAGTATACCTAGTTATGTGTAGGAATCAAACTAATGACTTTAGTGATGATATTCTGATTGTAAACATAGAGTATACCTAGTTATGTGTAGGAATCAAACTAATGACTTTAGTGATGATATTCTGATTGTAAACATAGAGTATACCTAGTTATGTGTAGGAATCAAACTAATGACTTTAGTGATGATATTCTGATTGTAAACATAAGAGTATACCTAGCTATGTGTAGGAATCAAACTAATGACTTTAGTGATGATATTCTGATTGTAAACATAGAGTATACCTAGTTATGTGTAGGAATCAAACTAATGACTTTAGTGATGATATTCTGATTGTAAACATAGAGTATACCTAGCTATGTGTAGGAATCAAACTAATGACTTTAGTGATGATATTCTGATTGTAAACATAGAGTATACCTAGTTATGTGTAGGAATCAAACTAATGACTTTAGTGATGATATTCTGATTGTAAACATAGAGTATACCTAGTTATGTGTAGGAATCAAACTAATGACTTTAGTGATGATATTCTGATTGTAAACATAGAGTATACCTAGCTATGTGTAGGAATCAAACTAATGACTTTAGTGATGATATTCTGATTGTAAACATAGAGTATACCTAGTTATGTGTAGGAATCAAACTAATGACTTTAGTGATGATATTCTGATTGTAAACATAGAGTATACCTAGCTATGTGTAGGAATCAAACTAATGACTTTAGTGATGATATTCTGATTGTAAACATAGAGTATACCTAGCTATGTGTAGGAATCAAACTAATGACTTTAGTGATGTTCTGATTGTAAACATACAGATACCTTGCTATGTGTAGGAATCAAACTAATGACTTTAGTGATGTTCTGATTGTAAACATACAGATACAACTGTAAGATTATCTCATATACATATATCATTTGTGAAAAATTATAGGACAATCAAATAATTTTAATATGACCACATTTATTTCCATTACATTGATATCACATACTGTGTATTCATTCTTATTCCTGGCATATAAATATTCGTGGATTTCGTGGAGAGTATTAAACCATGAAATTAAGAATTTAATCAATGTTGTTGTCACCATTTATTTATGTACAGACTACAGCAGGGGATCCATAACTTTATGTATCCATGTAAATGCAATAGTCCTCAATCTTGAAAATTTAAATAAATTAAGGGTATCTTCTGAAGTATACTGGAAATGGAGACCTAAATCATTGACATTATTTATCCCGTTTCTATAATATTAATGGACAGATTTTAGTTGGAACATATAGTAGTATTCTGTGCTAGAAATGCAAAATGAAAATATAACATCATGCTTAAAAAAGGAACTCACCTTGGAGTACTTCATCTGGTAAAACTGTAAAAGATAAAAACATAGTGTTACATATTGTATAGCAGGCCATTCTGGAAATATTAAAATTTTATAAGCTGAGACTACAAACATATTCACAAGATTTATATTTTATAGATCTTATTAAAGTAAGTATATAAATTATTTCTATCTTACCATGGTTTTGAAAAGAAACCATCATACAAATTTACTGGAGTACAGTAAAGATAGTTTATAGAGTTTAACGCCACTTTCAATAATATTTCAATATTTCAACAATATTGGTGGAGGAAATCAGTGTTTCCGGAGAAAACCACCAACCTGTCACAAGTCACTGACAAACTTTATTACATAATGATATATCGAGTACACCTCACCTGTGCTGGATTCGAATTCACAACATTAGTGGTGATAGGCACTGATTGCATAGGTAGTTTTAAATCCAACGACCATTCGATCACGTCCACGGCGGCCCCTGTACAGTAAAGAGTTACAATGACTAATGACTAATGACAATGAATGTGGCTCCCTACCATAAATAATTCAAAATGAATACTGTTTACAATAATAAACCACATCTAATCTTCTTTTTTTTTCACACAGGAAAGTTAAGTCAACCATCACAAGGCGGCTTCTTTGCCTGAATCACCAAGTAGCATGAGCCCTAATATTACCTGGATTAGCTAGCACTTGATCTGTTTCCCTGGCAACATTTTTATCCCTTAATCCTTGAACTAATTTAAGATATTCATCATTTAATCTTTCTGCATTTGTATCTTTAATCCTACAAAGGAAACAAGGTCAAGGTGGTTTAAAATATATTACAAAGTACACAAAGGTGAAGGACACAAGGTGGTTTAAAATATATTACCAAGGACACAAGGTGGTTTAAAATATATTACAAAGGACACAAGGTGGTTTAAAATATATTACAAAGGACACAAGATGGTTTAAAATATATTACAAATGACACAAGGTGGTTTAAAATATATTACAAAGGACACAAGGTGGGTTAAAATATATTACAAAGGACACAATGTGGTTTAAAATATATTACAAAGGACACAAGGTAGTTTAAAATATATTACATAAACAATTAAGTCTTAATCAAATCCTGTGTTCTTATATACATGTATAATTAACACATGTATATATCAGTCACCAGTTAGAAAATACAAATAAAAAGTGTGACAGACAGATAGACAGACAGACAGACAGACAGACAGCAGCAAAAAATAATAATTACTATATACCCCTGCCATTTTGCTAGGTATATAAAAACACTACCACATGCTCCTACAGAGGTGTTCTTAGGATCAACAGAACATACAACAAGTCAAATCAAGAAACATTAGTTTTACTCTTGATATTGTAGTCTTATTCACAAAGATATGACTGAACATTTAAATATTGATACTATGCCAGACTAACTTCAGTATTATCAAAAACATGACTGCTTGTGATGTTGTGCTAATAATACCACAACAAATCTGTATAACATGTGTATATAAGACATTATATAATAACAAGACATTATATAGACTATGAATAAGCTGAATCACAAGATGAAATGTCAGTTGCCTGCACAAGATAATGGAACAGACATACAGAATATAGCATTTAGGTAGTTTGAAAAGGGGCCATAACTCTCCTGAAACTGGCACATAAAAGACTAGTTAAAACACCAGCTTAAGTATGTGTTATTTTCTACAAAGTTCAAAAGGGGGCATAACTCTCCTGAAACTGGTTCATAAAAGACTAGTTAAAACACAAGCTTAAGTACATATTATTTTCTACAAAGTTCAAAAGGGGCCATAACTTCAATATACATGTAATTGGTCTGTTAAAAAAATTGTTATAATATGCACACAATCATATGATATACAGACATCATACCAAACATGAATCAATCAAAAGAAAGAAGACTAGTTGTCTAGACAAGTATGGAACTAACATAAGGAATATTGTATTTAGAAATTAGATGAAAGGGGCAATAACTCCCATGGCTCTTGTCTGTTTGAAAGATCAAAAAGATATGCACAATGTTCATTTCATACCAAGACATTATACCGAAGATAAACTAGTTCTGTCAAAGGATAAAAGTCTAGCTGCCTACATAAGACAATGGGACGGACAGACGAATGAAAAAGGACAATCAAGTATATCTACCACTATACAAGAGTGGGGGTATAATATACTATCATGATTTAAACTATCTTCATTTTGATGTTTTCAGTTCTTTAATAATTCTTTTTTTTAATTGTCAACTTTCATAATTTTTTTTGTAAATATTGTCCATATCAATCTTTGTGTCTGTAAAATAAATAAATGACGAAAAATGTTGAGTTTTATATACCTTTTAATATGATCACCTAGTTTCTCTAAATTTTGTTGGCATCGATCCAAAGTTCTTTTAGATATTTTAACACTCATAGATTCAATACATACATTATCTACAAAAAACAATTTGTAACATACAAATGATATGGTCAATACTGAATAAATAAATGCTTGGAGTAGACAGGTTAAATTTACACAAACATAATAGGACTAAACATGATATTCACAGGATTCCATTATTCCAGCGTTCAATTTAGATAATCTTCACTTTTTGAAATTCCAAATTAATATTGAATTTAAAATATTAAAAAGGCAAAAAATTATCACTGTTTGATATGCTACACCTTAATTTAAATACAGACATTACATTGGTACCAATACTCAAATCCTGTAAAGATGTTAGGTTACAATTTTTGTTTTTTATTGTGACTTTCTACGATATTTCAGTTCTATCATGGCAGTCAAGAATTATTTGTGGAGAAAAATGGATTATCTTGAGAAAACCATAGACCTAATACTGATCCTTTAGAAAGGTACATTCACAAGATACAAGCTCTGATATTTTAGGAAGGTACATACCTATAGTGTGAGCTTCATCAAATACAACCACAGCTTTCTTAGAAAGTTCACTAGACACAAGCTCTGATATTTTAGGAAGATATATACCTATATTGCGAGCTTCATCAAATACAACATATATCTTAGAAAGTTCACTAGACACAAGTTCTGATATTTTAGGAAGGTACATACCTATATTGTGAGCTTCATCAAATACAACCACAGCTTTCTTAGAAAGTTCACTAGACACAAGCTCTGATATTTTAGGAAGATATATACCTATATTGCGAGCTTCATCAAATACAACATATATCTTAAAAAGTTCACTAGACACAAGTTCTGATATTTTAGGAAGGTACATACCTATATTGTGAGCTTCATCAAATACAACCACAGCTTTCTTAGAAAGTTCACTAGACACAAGCTCTGATATTTTAGGAAGATATATACCTATATTGCGAGCTTCATCAAATACAACATATATCTTAGAAAGTTCACTAGACACAAGTTCTGATATTTTAGGAAGGTACATACCTATATTGTGAGCTTCATCAAATACAACCACAGCTTTCTTAGAAAGTTCACTAGACACAAGCTCTGATATTTTAGGAAGATATATACCTATATTGCGAGCTTCATCAAATACAACATATATCTTAGAAAGTTCACTAGACACAAGTTCTGATATTTTAGGAGGGTACATACCTATGTTGTGAGCTTCATCAAATACAACCACAGCTTTCTTAGAAAGTTCACTAGACACAAGTTCTGATATTTTAGGAAGGTACATACCTATATTGTGAACTTCATCAAATACAACCACAGCTTTCTTAGAAAGTTCACTAGACACAAGTTCTGATATTTTAGAAAGGTACATACCTATATTGTGAGCTTCATCAAATACAACCACAGCTTTCTTAGAAAGTTCACTAGACACAAGTTCTGATATTTTAGGATCCAACAGATAATAATAACTGTACACAACAATATTAGCATGATTTATCTAAAAAAAAAAAACAACAACAAAATCAAACACAACATTTACACAATTTTTTACTGACTTACTAAAAATTGAGTGAATGATATTGTTTAACACCAAAATGTAATTTTTCAGCAATATCATTGTGAAAACAAGTTACATTAGTTTAATTTTAAAAGTGCTAGCTTACTGAAACAACAGTCAGTGAGTAGACATGTCTCTCCACACATTTACATTATCCTGATTCCAAGTCAACCAATCATTGCTCTTACTCCTAAATACTTTGTGCTTAGCTGAGAAGCAGCATATACCAATTTTACAGTCAATGATTTGACCCAGCTGGGCCTCGAACGCACAATCTACCGCACTCAAGGAAAACACACGAACTATTACACCACTGATGCTGTCCTGTTTTTAAAGAAAATTTGTCTTCCAATGTATACTATATGCCACTCAAAACATAATTCATTTCATGGTAATCAACCAATAAGTTGAGTTACATATTACAAGGTAAACAAATACTACAAACACAGTTATCATCTTTTAATATTTCATACTAGGAGCTTATTAGAGCCTGTATCGCTTATCCCGTTATTAACCATCTGTTAATTAATCAATGATAATTCATGTACTGTTTGGATTCAACCAGATTGTGGTTATCTGTGGAGAAAATATTTTCAATATTTACCATTAGGTCCAGTAAGCTTTTTCTTAGAAAATTGAACTATGAAAAGCTTACAGAAAATAGACAAGAGGCAAATGATGATGTATTGTGGACAATACTAAAAGTATTATTGTAATTTATGTCTTAAGACTCAGACTCTCTCAGAATAAAAAAACAATTCTGTAAACTTACAGCATATCTAGCCAAGAAGTAAGGACAAAAACCTTGTTGTTTTCCATAATCTTTTAATTCATCCTGAAAATTAGATACATAAATATATATAGATAGTGACATTTGTTTTGTCAGACCACTCTTATGACAGACTGATCTGTTTTGCGAGACAACTTTCAAATATAATAACTCATTTTTCATATTACACAAACCTCTTTTGCTTGAAGAAGGGGTGGCTTCGTAAAACATGTTTCACTAATATATTTTGTTTTTGTTGATAGAGGAATTGCTTACCCTTTTCTGTATAGTGTTATGATAATATTCTGTCACATAATCCTAAATAGAAAAAAGTTACATCTATTTGTGTTGTTTTTATATTTTGTCGTTTAATTATAGGAAAAATACTTTCATTTTATTTTGAATTATTCTAACTTACTAAACCATATATCCCTGATGGTAGAGGAAACTGTCTTCCCATTTTATCAAATCTCTGAAAAAAATAGAGGAAAGTGAGAAAAGTGTTTAAAATATTTTTTTTTGCATAACAGTAAACAGTATCATGACCAACATATCAACTTCTGTAGGTTAAGGTTTAGCTTCATAATACTGAAATATTCATTATACAATTATACATCATGGTTTACTTATATCTGCTCCTGTCATTTAACATTTTTGCCATATCCAATAAAAAAAATTAAATTGTGAAGATAAACGGTAGCAAACCACAATCAACCAACTCAAATACGAGCAATATTTTTTCCTTACTGCAAACGTTGAAAACTACAAAGACAATGAGAGAGACTAATGTAAATCTATCTTTCTTACTGACTTAATAAACATCCAATACAAAACAATAGTCTTAGTGAGAGATTAGTGCATGAAAAAAGTGAAAAAGATATAATTATGGTAATTACATGTAGTTTGTTGAATTAACAAACAGTAACTATGGACTCCTTTTCCTCATAATTATGATGTAGTCATGCAGAATTTTTTTTTTTTTTTTTACATCATAATATAGTTTATTCAAAATCTCCTGTTTACAATAACCTTAATGGCCCAGGAGTGAACATTAAGGGTCCCTGTTTTACATAAATCTCACTTGTCCAGGCGTGCAGAAATATTAACATTCAGTGTATGATAGCTTTTAATGATAACCTTGACATAGGATTAAACAGAAATATATAAACAGTCACTATACAGTCACTATTACAGTTAAGACTAATTCAGGACTACAGTAAATTATCTTACCTCATAGAAATCACAGACAGCTACTGTAGGATCACTTTTTCTTTTTACCCTGATAAATGACGAGGTCAGTTTGTGACACAAACCATCTATATTTTTGCCATCTCTCTCTTGGCTCACCTGTCAAATATTTAAGTAGACCACAACTATATTTTTTTTCCCAACAGAATTATCTTAGAAAATAGTTTACATTTAAAAATTTATGAATGCTTTTTGATAGAAAATGCAATAAACACTATATGTTACAGCTCTCTTTTTACAAAAATTTTTTTTTAAGGAAAGTGCTGGTCAGCAGCAATTGCCTATCAAAATAATAATATCCAACAGACTTAAATCTTAAAACATACACAGCAACTCTGGACATTTATTCAGATAACCTGAAGATACTTAAATAACATTAATTTACCATCAATGTATTTGTTGTTTTTTTGTGATTTTGATACCCCTGTTTGAATCTTTATTACTGTTATGATGAGGATTTAAACACAGAGACTTTCATCAAAACAACATTTCTATTCTATTGGATTAATTTTTATTGTGGAGAACATTTTAATGTGTTACAGTAATAGATATAAATATCAGACTAAACCTACCTCAGGATGAATGCACAGATTTTTCCTGGAACTAAGAGCTAATCCTAAAATCTTAGGTTTTTCACCAACTTCCTCCTCATAAAATTTTATCAAATTATTCAATTCTTGTACAACCTAAAAATAAAATCAAAGAAAAACAATTTTGGTGTTTTTTTTCTCGTTTTAATATCTTTATCACAAAATATGTAATATAAATGTTCATTCTAATATAGTAGCCATATATTAGCAATAGGACAAGAAATTTTCCCATAACTTTAAAGCATAATACTTAAAACAAATTGCTCATTAATTGTAAGAAAACATTGCATACCATTTAGTATTTGTACTTTATTTAAAGGCATAAAAGCTGCCATCCCATTACATATTTTGTACATCCCATTACATATTTTGTAAACTAAATAACTTCTTAATTTTACCTTACCAGCAATTGTGAATGAACCCCTTTATTTTTGTTTTTGTGAAAAATGCAACACAATTCTATATTAGTAAATAATATGAATACTAATTAGGATCTACTATTAAACCAGTACATGATTGGATAATACCAATTTAAAACAAAATTTCACTTGTATCAATAAGGGGGAATGGTTCCAACATATTTTGAAAATTAATAGGAAAATAATGCCTTTTCCACAAAAATGCCCCTCCCCTGGAGAATCCTAGATCTGTAAACCATCAATCTTATCATATAAAGTTGTACACCCCACCAATGGTGGGGATCAAACTGACAACAATGAACTTTATTGGTAATATACATTAATTGTATAGATAGTTGTAAATCTATATACCATATGATCATGGGTTTGGCAGTCCCTACATCCCATAATAAATTACATTTGTCTACATGAACACTTTATACCATATACTATCAAGGCAGTATATAATACACATTTACTTTCTGTTTGTTGTTGGACATTTTTATTTGTAGGAGTTATTGTACATAAATCTTACCTTTTCTAACTCTGGAACAGTTCTTGAACAATATATCAACTTTGTTACTTCTAAAGGATATGTCTGAGAAAATAAGAAATGTACTTCTGTAGAACATTATTTGACATTAAATATACATGTATGATAGAAACTTTTATTACCTTTCACCCAGAAATCCAGACACATTCTGATATGTTTGTAAATTTTATATAATAAACAGGAAATCATTTGCTGGTATTTCACCTACATTCACAGTAGTACATTATGGGAACATTGTGAAAATTCACCAGCCAGGGTGATTTTCAACCAGAAACACCTTGTTAGTACTATAGGAAAATTGTATGATATAAAATTTGTGATATTTCATGTAAAGAGAAGTGAACCAATGTAGAACATCATCATGATTACCATAACAATTTACTTTTCCATATATCTTTTCTTAATCTAAATGAAAAATATACATCATTTTCAGTTTTTCTCCTACAGAGAGAAGATCAATTTGTAAAATCTAATTCTGGGCTGATATCTTATAGTAGATCTCTCATTTTTGAAGGTCTAGTCAGTACATCAAAGAATGACACATATATGGAGTTACAGATCACAAGTTAACTTAATAAGCATTCTTCCAATGTAAATTAAATCAATATGTTACCTGCATGTAAGCAACTATAAGTGACAGCAATGACACAGTCTTCCCTGTTCCAGAAGGCATTTCCAAAGCACAGTGACCCTGTACAAAATATAAATGTTACAAATTAATTTATTGTTTCTTCTTTCAATTTGATATCTAAAAACAAGGAGTTTTATATGACGTCAGAAGCAGAGATTCTTGTAGAACAAAAATTATAATCAGTCTTAACCAATAAGCCAAGAGTCCCACTAGTGCATTCATTGTTATTTGTTATAAAAATTGGGAGTCCTAAACGTAAGTGGTGAATTCAGGACATACCTATAGTTATACGACTCTGGTCCAAAGTCTTGACCCATGAAATAAATCTCCAAATGTTGGAACAGACATTTATCAAATAATTATGTTTTTTAATAGTTTCCAATTTAATTCATATATGATGTCTGCTGCATTTTTATTATAATTTTTATCATCTAGCAAAATTCTGTATCAGGTCATGTAAAGGTTATCCTTTATTATCATATAATGATCAAGAGCTATCTACCATGTCCACTCTTTCATAAGACCTCTATGCTGTTCTATATTTAAAGATTTTTTTAAGGCTTGTTGCGGATTGGTTGTTCCCAAATTAGACCTCTGGTGTGATACAGGATGTTGTTAATGTATCACAGGATAGCTAAAAACATCAAAGTTCTAAGAATATTAATCAAAATGAATCTTTTCACAATTTTTGTCTTGTCTTTTAATGACTCATAATCATGGTCACCTTTTTAGATATACACATGTTTTTGTAAAAACAAATAATCTTTATTGTGTTATTGTTTATAAAATATTGAAGATACCCAGTGTCCTCTGGATAATGATACAGCATGTTAATAAATAGGAGGATGACTTAGACAGAGGCTACTATAAATGTATACTAAATACCTTGGCATCTAGTGTTCTCTTCAATTCCAACATGTACATATATTGTTCTGGGTAGATGTAGTCATATGGAAAGTACACCAGTAATCCATCTATATTTAATCTATAAAAAAAAAAAAACATATTTAACACTACAGAAAGCAAATTTAGTAAAACTGAAATTAAACATTAGTCTATAAAACTATAGATGCAGTGTCAGATTTAAATAGGGTTGGGGTTATGGTGTTTAACACCACTTTTAACAATATTTCAGTTATATTGTGGTGGTTAGTTTGATTGGTGGAGAAAACCGGAGTACCCGGAGAAAACCACTGACCTGCCGCAAATCACTGACAAACTTTATCACATAATGTTGTATCGAGAACACTTTGCCCGAGCGGACTTCAAACTCACAGCATTAGTGGTGATAGGCACTGATTGCATAGGTAGTTATAAATTCAACTATCATACGATCACGACCACGATGGCCCCCAGATTAAAATAAAGTGTACATGTGCATTTAGACTGGTACAAACATCATATCACTGTCAAATGATCTGAATTTGAAATGAAATTCAAGTTCAAGTAATATTCACAAGTGTGTATGTTAATTTTCAAAATGTTTCATTGTTTTAATACTACATGTATATACATGCATGGATTAATCAAGTTTAATCATTAGAGACATACACAAGTCTGTACTGCTTATCAGGCAATGAAGATTTATATAAAACAATTTCTGCACTTGGGGTGCAACCCCTCCAAAATGGGTGTCCACATGATGTGCAGGACAAATAAAATACACAACCTGACATAGGGACAGACAAAAATAGGTGTCTCTTGTATGAGGAATGATGTGTTCTTTGTATGTTAAAGATGTACAGCAGATTATAATTTGGTGAAATAATATTTATTAATGGTTGTCCTAATTTAATTCTAAATAGCAAAATGGAAAACAAATTACTATAAGTTTTTTAAATTTTGTTTTCGAATCCCTTTAATTATATGTATCATATCATACAGAAATTTATTTTATTGCATAACATTATTTATTAATTAATAAAATATGTTTCAACTAAATAGCAAAATTTTATAAGCAAAGCATATATCAAGAGTTACTTCCCTTTAAATAAAACAACTAACTGATCTTCAGCAAGTTAACAAATACAGATTACAATATATTCTTTTCCATATCACAACTTTAGGTAATCATCCTTAGAAGCTAATATCTACCAAAGAACAGGGAAGGAGGGGTTATCATTTTAAACAGCATTAATTGAAAAATCCAATAAAAAACACAAATAATAAATTCAACATTTTTTCAGTTTGGTTATTTTCAGAATCTAATGGAAATCACTGCGTATTTAAAATTTGCTGTTAAGATTATCCCCACACAATAAAAAGTCCCCATACATATTTCCATTTGGAGGCACCTTACTAATCTTGTTGAGATTTGACTGTGAGACCTATTTTGAGAATACAAAACAAAAATAGATTTGGGAACACAAACTCAATTAGATTAGCACCTTATATATAATTACCAAATTAGTACTTACAATATTTGTTTAAAAAGGTATTTTGACTATAACTGATTACCCTTTTGCTTGATAATGTCAATTAATAGGCAAAATTAGTTCACAAGATGAAGACAATCATGTTTTTCAGATATTATCAAACATTTTGAAAATTTAATTTTAACAGGGACACAGGACCGTAAAATAGGTCAACACAGACCATACTGTGAGATTGTATTATAGTGACAACTCGGTTCATACTGAGAGATTGTTTTATACAGTGTGCTATATGTACTGTACATAGGACAACTCGGACCGTACTGTGAGATTGTATTATAGTGACAACTTGGTTCATACTGAGAGATTGTTTTATACAGTGTGCTATATAGGACAACTCGGACCATACTGAGAGATTGTTTTATGCAGTCTGTTATGTACATAGAGCATTTCAGACTGTACTCAGAGATTGCTTTATACAGTATGTTATGTACATAGGACAACTTGGACTGTACTGAGAGCCTGATTGTTTCATACTTTGCTATATACATATAGGATAACTCGGACTACAACATAGGACAATTCAGTCTGTACTGAGAGCCTGATTGTTTTATACAGTGTTATATACATATAGGATAACTCGGACTGCAACATAGGACAATTCAGTCTGTACTGAGAGCCTGATTGTTTTATACAGTGTTATATACATATAGGATAACTCTGACTACAACATAGGACAATTCAGTCTGTACTGAGAGCCTGATTGTTTTATACAGTGTTATATACATATAGGATAACTCTGACTACAACATAGGACAATTCAGTCTGTACTGAGAGCCTGATTGTTTTATACAGTGTTAAGTACATTGAACAACTCGGACCGTACTGTCAGCCTGATTGTTTTATACAGTGTTAAGTACATTGAACAACTCGGACCGTACTGTCAGCCTGATTGTTTTATACAGTGTTAAGTACATTGAACAACTCGGACCGTACTGTCAGCCTGATTGTTTTATACAGTGTTAAGTACATTGAACAACTCGGACCGTACTGTCAGCCTGATTGTTTTATACAGTGTTAAGTACATTGAACAACTCGGACCGTACTGTCAGCCTGATTGTTTTATACAGTGTTAAGTACATTGAACAACTCGGACTGTACTGTCAGCCTGATTGTTTTATACAGTGTTAAGTACATTGAACAACTCGGACCGTACTGTCAGCCTGATTGTTTTATACAGTGTTAAGTACATTGAACAACTCGGACCGTACTGTCAGCCTGATTGTTTTATACAGTGTTAAGTACATTGAACAACTTGGACCGTACTGTCAGCCTGATTGTTTTATACAGTGTTAAGTACATTGAACAACTCGGACCGTACTGTCAGCCTGATTGTTTTATACAGTGTTAAGTACATTGAACAACTCGGACCGTACTGTCAGCCTGATTGTTTTATACAGTGTTAAGTACATTGAACAACTCGGACCGTACTGTCAGCCTGATTGTTTTATACAGTGTTAAGTACATTGAACAACTCGGACCGTACTGTCAGCCTGATTGTTTTATAGTGCTTTATAGTTTTTGTAGTCTGTTCTTATATGATAAAATTTTAGTCAACTCTTTACTTTTGTCAAACATACTCTTGAAATAAAACTATTTGAGTAATTATAGTCAATAAATACATCTATTAAGAAGTTGTCCGTGATGATCCATCATCGGTGGATGTTGGTATAACAGTCATCAATGTTGAAAATGTGACCGATTCCCATCATTAATAATTTGGAATAGCGCTTTATGATAATTAAAAAAATATTGACAAAACACCTTATTGTCATTGATCACGATCCGAGTTTTCCTGGTATGAAAGATTTATTCTACATTCAAATATTAAAGATGAATTAATAAATACCAATTTAAATCAACGGCAAGCCAGTAAAAAGACTACAGTTAATCTCGTTGAGATTAGGATTCCGAAGAAATTTTCCAATTGTATCTTCATCCTAATCTCGTTTCAAGGCCTATCAAAGGTATTCTGGAAATTTTTAATTTGACTCCCCGGTGCATTCCGATGGATATTTTGGCATGGACAGATAGTGTCAGATCAAGTGCAGGTAAGATTTCATATATATATATAGACATATTTTCTAGTTCAAATCTGCAAAAATATTGATATTTTCTTATCTTTTACAGTGTCTATCAGATAAAATAATCCAAAATCCACAACTGTCCACCATTTTAATGAACTCATGAACTACACCACGTGATCAAAATCGTCACAGATTTGGTTACAGCCTGTTTCTAGATTCAAGATGAAATC
The DNA here is from genome assembly GCA_963680875.1 of Bathymodiolus brooksi. Taxonomy (NCBI): domain Eukaryota; kingdom Metazoa; phylum Mollusca; class Bivalvia; order Mytilida; family Modiolidae; genus Bathymodiolus; species Bathymodiolus brooksi. The sequence continues at coordinate 31,433,958 of OY804576.1, forward strand.
TTACCTGCACTTGATCTGACTCAATCCGTCCATGCCAAAATATCCATCGGAATGCACCAGGGGTCAAATTTTATTAATTTTTAAATTTCCAGAATACCTTTGATAGGGCTTGAAACGAGATTAGGATGAAGATACAAGTACGCTCCGAATTTGGAAAGTTTACTTACACAGCAATATGTATGCGTAATGTGTAAACTCTGATCTGATAATACATGCATTTTTACTCGTTTTCATAGCGTAAAAAACGCAAATACGCAGCTTATCTGGAGCTCTGAATCGTGACTACTCGGCAATTTCCGCTACACTAGGCGTAGCGAGAATGGCCAAGTAGTTACGATTGAAACAGATGCTCTTCGATACCTTTCATAAGTTCTCAAGGGTTCTCGAAAAGCGGTAACCCGGATGTGTTGAAACTTTTTCATAGGCATAGTGTATGGTCTCTTTTTTATGGATGATAAGGATTTCTGTTTTAGTCAAAGTAAATGGTATTCGTCATTATTCCTTTATTGATTTAATTTGATCATGCTTCAGTCATAAATAGCTCGCTTCGCGAGTTTATTATCATCCATACACTATGCCTATGAAAAAGCTTCCACACATCCGGGTTACCGCTTTTCGAGAACCCTTGAGAACTTACGAAAGAGACACGAAAGGTATTGAAGAGCATCCGGTCCAATCGTAACTACTTGGCCATTCTCGCTATGCCTAGTGTAGCGGAAATTGCTGAGTAGTCACGATTGATACTGGTTTCGCGAGCTTTTCAGGCAGTGCCTGTTTCATCTTAAGCTTGCAAAGTGAGCTATTTATGACTGAAGCATGGTAAAATTAAATCTGGAGCTCTGCGATTGATACCAGTTTCGCGAGCTTTTCAGGCAGTGCCCGTTTCATATTAAAATGAAAGATTTTACATGTTTTTCCTATGGTCTGAGTTGTTCTTTGATACGGACTGTCCCCCCATTCCCTGACAAAACCTCATTTAAAACACCACCCTTGAAAAAAGTCCCAAGCTTGGCTTTGTCGTAAAAAGATCATCACGACATAAGACATGTTGGTCTTGAATAGCAACCCAAAATTTATGAATGTAAGTTAATTTCAGAGTTAACTTTAGCGTCTCTGTTGACCATCTTCACATTTACTTCATGTTGAGTCTGTTTAGTATTCAAAACATCAAGTTGCTGATCATGCTTTTCCCTATGTTTTCACCGGATGTTACATTCGGAGTCTCTCGTATTTAATGAATTAGCTATGTACCACAAATTTGATTCTCTACAACAGATCATAATGGACCATTTAAGGGATGTTCTCAACGAAGTCCGTGCGATCAAATGAATCAATTAATCAAATCTAAAGTCGATTCATCATACTAACAACACAAGCACCTAATGAAGCTTTAAACCGACAACATAAAAACAACAAACAATTTTATAAGTTTTCTTTCTCCCCTTAATGGCCTTATACAATATCAGTCTGGAACAGTTTACCTCAGTCAATAGCTCTTTCTTTCACCTAACCTAAAATCCTTCAAAAGTGGTATCTCCAAATTAACATTTGAAGGATTGCCAACCCACCTTTAAATACATATAGCAAGCCACTGTACATATATATAATTAGTTGTTTTTGTTGATTTATTTTTTGTTTTTATTTATTATACTTTTAAAACTAAACTGTCCATGTACATAACGCACACAGTTCCGGAATGTTGCCCACTCTATTATTAGAGTCTAGTCCTGTATTTAGAAGAAGAAGAAGATTGAGTTCTTACAGTTTGATATTACACTTATTGATATTTATAATAATTAACAAATTTGTAAGATTTGATTGGTTCTGTAAGAAAATCAACTAGCAACTATCTTATCCCTATCTATGAAATCGCGCGTTTCCTTCCCCACACTATCATATCCCCAGGGAAAATGAGAGTTCAACAACGAAGAAAAGCCTCTTTGAATATTGTCGATCTTGGAAATGACAGCCATCCTCTGCATGTGTTTATAACGGAAGATCATGCAAAAAGACTGGAAATAGAAGATGAATCATCCTCATTTATTACATTGGCGGGCAAACGATGTTCTGAATCAGAACTTGGCAGAGATACTTCACTTTCGTTTTCGACATTAAGCCCCTCCCCAAATAGCAAGAGTAATTTGAGCTCTCCTTCACATCCGTTTCCTCCATCATCTACAAATCCTGACCAGAATGATAGTTTTAGTCAGTATAACCCAGACCAACTTGATATAACGGCATGTGTTGAAATTCTGAACCCAAGTCATCCCGTTGCCACACAAGTTCAGTCAGATTTTGGAAACATCGACAACTTCAGTGTTGTGATCACATGTTCTCAGAAATTTTTATCACACTACCAAATTTCCATTGATGATGATTTATTTGTGAGAAAGATAGCAGTCTTTCAACTGCAAAAAATAGTGATAGGTGTTTCCGAAGAAAAAACATTTGAATGGTTAAATAAAGTAAAATTTGACAAATGGTTATTGACAAAAGTATGCCATCAACCAATTTTAGTCAGAACAAATGATATATTTCTTGCACCATACCCTAAGGAAGACAATTTGTCTAATGAAGAATTTGACCCAGCATATTTCTTTGATATGCTTATTTTGGAAGCATGCCCACTAAGACAGGGCATTGTCACTGTTAAGACAGAAATTATATTCTCATATTCAAAAGACAAAGATGAAATGTTTCCACCATTACAACTGGAGATGCCTGGTAAGAGAACAAAACCAAATGGCCTAGATACTGTTAATTATTTTGTGTCAGATTTTTGTCAACCATTGATTCCAGATTCTTTAAAATTGAATGCAAAAACCATTGGTGTAAAGAATTTGTCCGCCAGTGGTTCATTACCATCCTTTGATGTTGAAGTTGTCCAGCAAGAAGTGTTGTGGAGAAAACTTTTAAATCGGCCACAAAGAGATATTACCTTTGATCCTATGAACATAATTGGAATGACAAAAAATACAATGATGCAAAATGGTTTCTTTGAAGAGAGTCTTGTTAAAGTTTCATTTGAAAGCAATTCTAGGACACAAAGTGTTCACTTTAGACTTGGACTTGTCAAATGTGTTTCTGATTCAATAGAAAAAAGTAACAAAGTATTTGTATCTCCACTGCTTGTGTTTAATTTACAGAAAACACATTACAAACATGGACATCAAGTACCTTTAATAATTGAGGTAATTTATCTTAAATAAAATCTAGTAATTGTCTCTATATGTTTTTGTTGTTGAAGCTGTATGATTCCATCAATACTACAGCCATTGTTAACTTTGTTGTTTCAATGTTTCTTAGATAAACTCCTTTGACAATGATGCAGAATGAAGTAGTTCCTCCATTAATGATTAACAATTTAATACTAGATAAAAAATCTTAGCACTCTTTGAGAGTTTTCATTTAAATTATTACGAATCATTTTGTCTTTTCAAAAGTTTTGATAATTACTGCTATATTTATCAGGTCTATACTGCATTCTGCTAAAAATAAAGTTGCTAGGCACAACTTCATCAAACCATAAAGAAGACTTTTTGACTATAGCTATATAGTCTATAGACATATTTTCAATCTACTTATTCTAAAAGCATGTCTACAATGACATGTAATTTTCACAATGAAATATACAATTATTTTTACATATAATGTTGCTAGTTTTATTCAGTAGTATACAATGTAGCCTTTAAAAGTGTTGAAGGCATTAAGTATAGAATGGTGCCCATGGCACTGACTTGTGGTGATGTTTATTGAAAAAAATGAATGAAATGCATACATTTTTCTAGAGCAGTTCATATGAAAAATATTGATTATGGTGATTCAAAAATATCCCATTGTCACGGTAGTATGTTTTAATTAGAGTTTCAACAAGTGAATTTCAATTTCTGCTCACATATTTAATATATGGTACTATATTTACATTTCAATCTTGATTTTAATCAGAAATATCACTGTGAAGCTGACAATACAGTGACAACAAGTTCATCATGGTCGTCTAATATTCCTGTGGCAACTGAGATCAACATTTCTGTTGTTAACTCACCATATTATCATGTCAAAGGAGTTCATACAGAAGCTGTTAAAGCATACTTTCAAGTTCCAAGGTATAAATTATTTATTGATATTCAGATATTAAACCTTAAGAGGGACCGTCGTGGCCGTGATCGTATGGTAGTTGGATTTACAACTACCTATGCAATCAGTGCATATCACCACTGATGTTGTGAGTTTGAATCTCGATCAAGGTGAAGTGTACAACATTATGTGATAAAGTTTGTCAGTGACTTGCGACAGGTCAGTGGTTTTCTCTGGATTCTCCGGTTTCCTCCACCAATAAAACTAACCGCCACGAATTAACTGAAATATTGTTGAAAGTAGCGTTAAACACCATCAAACAAACAAACAAACATAAACCTTAAGAAATACACATCATTTCTACACAAAATTAATATGATGATTGGATATGAAGTCATCAGACATGAATTGACAAGGCAATGAAATTTTGAAAGTTCAACTTTTTTTATTGAAACAAAGACATGCACAATGAAAAAAGGAATTTAAAATATCAAAATCGAGTAATGAAGATATACATGAAAAATTTATCAAAATTGTGATAATTTTTTTATTTTGAGCACAAAATATAGTTGAAATTCCTCATCAATACATATTAGTTGTCTTATATTTTGTTCTGTTAACTCACCATAGTATAAGGTTATTTTATTACATACTATGCTGTCTTTGATTTCAACACACCACACTCGAGGTGTAACACATTTGCAATAATTGTTAAATAAACATGAAACAAAACTGTTCAAATCAAACTTTATTAATTAATTCATATCCAATACACACCAACACTTGATTTACACATCAATGTTCCTTCTACAATTTTATTTATTTTGAAAAAAAAGACATAAAATATTGCCTACTGACTGTTATTACCCCTGCAAAAATTAATAAAACAAGAAACAAGAAAAACCAATGAAAGCTACCTATCAATAAATGTATTTATATTTTTCAGATTGGTTACAAAAGATGACATCTTGCCTATTAAGAGTTCAGGTAAAGTCTTTTTATATTGAAATTATTATTTTTTGCAAATTGTTTTTAGGTATCTAGAAGCAATTTACTTAGAAATCACTTTTACTGTAAGTCATATGCATGGGCAGTATTTGGAAAAAAGAAAGTTAAGTTATATGGCCATCAATGGTAACTTAGCTGTGAAAGATATGGATTATGAAAGGATATGTTTTTTAGGTTTCAACTATGTTATAAATATATGAATGACTTCTTTTTTAGTACTGAATATAGAAAATTTTCCAACACATTAGTGGACATCAAAACTTTTTAATCTGGGATGATATTGTACTCATCCATATTTCATTGAAATCTGTATTGTACTTGATGCCTGCAGCATCTCTTCCAATACAGATTTTCAATATGATACAGAGTCATACAATATCTTTCCATATTGTACAATAAGTTATTAATATCTAAGATGATCCAGAATTTGTGACTGGTTCAGAAGATGATATCATTGTCTATTTTAGATGATCCTGAATTTGTAACTGTGGCTATTGATGCAGATAAGAGAAATCCTGTTGTTTTTTACAAAGTTGTTAAAGCAGGTGGACCAAAAACTTCAGTTCCATGTTATATTGTAGATAAAAACAAAACAAAAGTCATTCAGGTATACAATATATTACATTAAATAAGAAAGTTAGATATTCCACAACATACTACAGAAGTGTTCTAGCTGATTATTTTTGTGAATTTTATCTCTGTTTTTTTCTCTCTCATTAATGAGTTAGAGATCTTGATTGACAGATGTCAGGACCAAATGAAATGGTAGTCATCTTTCTTTGTATTAATAATATGGTATCCAGGAGCTAAAAATATTCGTATTATCTAACCAAAAATATTAATGATCTATTAACTCTGAAAACTCTGCCTATCTACTATATTACTACATAACCTTGAACCTGACTGTGATTGACAGAGAAAAATTTTAATCATTCGAAAATCTGATTGAATGAGACTAAGCTAACTCTTTGTTCATTGTAGTATGGTTCCTGTCACAGTTATGTCCCTGTAATAGCACTCTCCTATCTTACTGATGGACCACTGACATACTGGGACCAAACTTATTTACATGGCATGAATAAGTATGCCGACCATCTAGAGAGGATCATAAGACCTCATCTTCAGCATGGGTAAGAGTAGTGCAAATTATGATGTATAGCTGATTATCTTTAATATTTTAAAATCAAATAGGTTAAAAATTTTACCTGAGGTTCCAAACCAATTTTATTTTGAATGAGTTTGCGAGTATCTGAACTCAGCTGCTTCAAAAGTCTTAAGAACTTCATTTAAGTTTGTTACTGAATGGCCGAGTTAGCACATTCATAAATTAATACTTACTGAATATCATTTAATTTCTTATAATTAAAACGTTTAAGAAAGGAAAAAATATAATCTGTTAAATTATTCATTATAATGTAATATTTTGTATGTATAAATCAAAGAATTGACAAGACAAGATACAAAGAAGTTCTGCCTACGATACTATTGTGTGGACCTTCAGGTTGTGGGAAGACAACTCTTGCTACAACTGTGGCCAAGAGACTACATCTACACATCTATAAGGTATATTGTGTAGTTTTGAAAAATAAGAATAGTGATATTCTCTCTGTGATCAAGAAATCTTATAGGTATACAATGTATTGTTGAAAAAGCCTCCTTTCTCTCAACAGTTTCTGACACTGAACTCTTCTAGTGGACATCATCTAGCAGGCAAATATTGTATTTTTTATGAACAAAAATAAGAAGAATAAAGAAGAAATATACAATAACTTTATTTGTGTCAAAAATAATCTGCAGTATAAAGCAGGTGCTCAATTTTCTCAGTGATGAATAAACTCATCTTTTGTAAAAATCATCTATTTTAATCTCTATACCAGAATTTGCAGTTTTGCATATTGGAGACTATGTTTGCAGACTTTTAAATTTTGTGTGTAATTATCTTATTGTAGTGTTTTAATGTTTTCATTCTTCATTGATTGTTATAAATCTATCCAACAATTCAGGTTAACTGTCATATGTTGTATGGAGAAGCCTCAGGTGCTACAGAATCCAGGCTTAGGAACATAATATCTTCAGGTAGGTGCTACAGAATCCAGGCTTAGGAACATAATATCTTCAGGTAGGTGCTACAGAATCCAGACTTAGGAACATAATATCTTCAGGTAGGTGCTACAGAATCCAGGCTTAGGAACATAATATCTTCAGGTAGGTGCTACAGAATCCAGGCTTAGGAACATAATATCTTCAAGTAGATTCAGACTCAGATAGCTTATACCTGTTAACTGACCCTATTGCTATATGTCACACCCAGATAATTCATAATTGACCTAAGAGAATATCAAAGTCAGTTGGATCGCTGTTTTCAACCTGATTCTGTAAACATCACATGATTTCTCTAATATTAAATGGATTTGTTTCATTAATTCATTTGGGTTTCTCTCTACCGTATTTAGGGTTGTATAATACGCAGGATTTTGCCCAGATTCTTTAATTTGTAGGAGGGGTGCGCATTATAATCAGGAACAATGTGCTTCACTCTTTCCTAGACCGGGAAATCACATGTCCGCCAATAAAACCCAACACATTTAATATTTTGCAACTTTATTGAAGATGAAAAGAGATAAATGGTTCTTAAATTTTCCCAGCAAATGAAACATGCTCAAAGGACTGAAAAATATATACGATTGATATTTAATTCTTACATTTCCAACGCGATTTTTTTTAAAGTCCATGTGCATTATAGACACGAACTAGTTTTTTTCTGGAGATTTTCAAGGCGAAGAGGGGGTGCGCATTATGCACCAATGCACATTATACAACCCTAAATACGGTACTTTTCTTTGCTCAGATGGTAACATAATATGATTTGGGTTTCTCTATACTTTTCTTTGCTCAGATGTTAACATAATACATACAAGTTTCTTTTTTATTGCTTTTGTAAATGTTTTCCTCATTATATATCATTTTATGGTCTTTTTTTTTATAAAAGAAATTTGTTCAGGTAAGATTCTATATAACAATGTATTATCATCAGTCATGGTTTTTTTAATTTGTCAATTAAAGATTTGACCAACAATTTTAATTGGATGTAAAAAAAGTAATAAATGTTATAATTTCAGCTACAACATACTCACCCTGTATATTACTACTACATAGTATACACGCCTTAGGTAAAGATAAAGAAAGAAATACTGAAGGTCAGTTGTTATTATTTAATTATCAGTTTTGAGTAACTCTTCTTTTAATGTGGTATATGTATTATAGTTATAAATCATGGTAGAGACAGATCCAGACATTTCCATAACGTGAGGCCCATTTATTTTTTTTGTAAAAAATTGATTTCAAAACAATTTGTTTTAAGAAAAATCAAAGGATGGTATAAAGAAAAATGACAAGGACGAAATTGGAAACATTCTGTTAAAACATGTTTTTACCAGTCTATAACCTAGCTCAAGAAGGTGTATGGGGGAGGAAGGTCCTTGGGGCCCCCTTCCTGGATATGCCTATGCATGGTACATTGAAATCTGTCTAAACCACTGGAGACAACATTTGTTCACATGAGACAAATTACACAAGTAACGAAATATAAAAATGGACACTTTGTTTAAAAAGTATTAACACAATATTATCGCTATTGATATTTTGTTTTGCAACGGTAGCTTGCACAGCATTTTTCAACACATTTAAACATGAGCAGAAAAAAAGATAACCTCTTCATAACCCTTTATTGCATTTTGTAAAAAAAAAAAAAAAAAGAATATTACACTGTTCAACTGATGAGTGATTACTTACTTTTAGTTCTTTAGTTTATGAGTAAAGAACTGCCTCAGAAACAGAGTTAAACCAATAACTATGAACTTACAATTTGTTGTTTCTTTGCTAAGCATGTATCATTATGGAGTTGACCCAGAGTTCGGATAATGTGTCTAAGTGGAGTGACATGTCCACCTGCAGATTGTGTTTTGTGAGTTATAAAATGTCAAATAAGCATGTTGGTCTAGTACAAAGCAAACATTATTATCAGCTCATCAAAAAGTATCTTTTTCTCACCATGATATGGCTGAAGAATTGCTTCCTTGGTGTTAAACAATGATCACTTACTTATTTTACTTAAGGAATTAAGTTTAAATGAAATATTTTACTTGATAAATAGGTAATTTATTAGCTTAAAATGTTTCTTTTTTAGATCCAAGAGTGGCTAGCACATTTCGTACATGTATGCAGGATCTTCCTAAACAGTGTGAGTTTCCTGTGGTTGTCATAGGAACCACAACATCTACAAAATCACTGGCAGCAGATGTCCATGAGTCTTTCCTACATCAACTTCAAATTGAGGTACATGTTGTAACGTTATTTTAAAAATCATTTATGATATTTAGATAAAATACAGAGGGCCATTATATTATATGGATGTTTTGTGATATGGAATCTTACCATACTTGACCATAATAAACAGTGTATTCTGCTCACTTTTTCTTGGAAAACGTTTTGTCTAGCTAAATAGACAGCAAAACATATATTTCTGTACATCAGTTCCTTTGAAAGTCAAAAGATCATAAGAATATAAATATGAAAAAAAAACACCAAAACAATTTAGGAAGTCAGAAAAACAAAGGCAATCTAAAGATCTACTATAGTTAAAACACAACTCACCATTGACCTGATTTGCTGCAAGAACTGAAAAATGGTGGGATTGAATAAGTTCTACAGATCCAAACATCACTTCTTTAAGAAATGAGTCTTGACAAATAATCATTTTATGATTGCCTTTTAAAGTTCTGGATATAAGAATTTAAATGTAAGCATTCAATAATTTCACACTGCAATCTACATTTTCTGATACAAAAATGATAATAAACTTTCCTGGAAAAATCATAATCAAGATAATTTGTTTCCATTATTTCAGGCCTTCTGTTAAGCTGTAGTCAAACACAAAGACTGGTACTGTTGATTTAATTTAGTGTACCAGTATGTATTTGTCATGTGAACATTTTCCTTACCATTTTAAATTATTTGAGTTACTCTTCAGTCATATTTAACAATATAAAAATATTTTGTGAATTGAATGGATGACATCAGGAGAATATTGGTTGCCAAATATCAAATTCTTGATGTGTTCAAAGTTTATATTTCTACAACTTTGTAATTTTTTATGATGTGATGATATGAAATGTTTATATATTAGACTGAAATTTGGAAAATAGACATTGCATTGAATTGAAATGTTGGATGCTTAGAATTTCTAGTAAAAGAAAAAGGGTAGCAATACATTTGATCCTTATACTGCAGGGGCCATCCAACAACCATGAAGGACCAGTATGTTAACACTGAAGTTCTTAAAAAGGAATATTTTACCACTGGATCTCTTATCCATTGACAACCAGGATGTAAGTTATAGAAACATGTAATATGAAAGTAAATATAGGTCCTTTTAACACTGAACTTAATTCAAATCTTGATCTTATACAAAAACAATATTAATTTTTTGTTATTTTAGTCTCCAGATGAAAATGAGAGAGCAGAAATGTTGGATGGTTTGTTACAAAGTGTATGTTATGCAGGAGATTTATCTGGACAATATCTAGCTCAGAGGACTGCTGTGAGTATCTTTCCAGTAAATGAATGGGGCCTCTGTGCCCATGATAATATAATTGTTGGATTTACAACTACAGTGTGTACCTAAGTAATCAGTGGATATCACCTCTAGAGTTTGTGAGTTTGATTCTGTGACAAGGTGTACTAAATACAACTTCATGTGATCAAGTTATCAGTTACTCTGAGGTTGCTGCAGTTTTTGCCACCAATATAGGCCTGACAATACTGTTTGCCCACTTGTACTGTACAAGCTCAAAAATCTGTCAGACAAGTAACTTATGTTGGTTACTTGTAGGACTGGACAACTGATAAAATAATTACTTTTGAATAAAATAAAGAATTATTTCTGGTATATTATTACTTCTTTAGAGATTGATCTTTCACTCTATAAATGCAAGGATTTGTAAGAGTTTTTCATGTCCCTGTAACATTTGTAGCTCTGTGTTTACTATTTCATGGTGGATATTCTGTAAATATTTTTATTTGTACTGATTGTATGATTTTTAAGAACCAGTTTCGAATCATTTAGGCCTTTTAGGTAATAGAAACTTGAGTTTGAGAATAATTCTGACATAGACATAAACAATAGCATTACATGACTGGGCAACATGCTAATGCTATCGATGATGGCGACTTTCAAATTTAATTGTTTTGTAGGGTTTTGTATTGGGTGATATGACAGCACTAGTGTCACATGCAAAGAGGGAGGCTTACAGACAAGTCCTTAAATTTTGGTAGGTAGTCTGTTGCAATATATATTTAAATATCTGATAATCACATTCTTACACAATTTGTTTAGCATGATAATTTTGATGTAAAGAATGGTAAAATGCAAGGTAAAAAATTAATGACTTTATTTTGATTATAATTTTGCAATTTTCAGACATGACAAACACTTTATTTAAGATTGAAAGCATTATTTCAAATTTGAAATTCAAGTAAACCCAGAAAGTCTTAATCTCCACTAATAAAGGAGAAGAACACAAATAATTATTATCAATGAGGCATAAAGTAAGATTTTACACCAATTAAGCTACAAACAACACGTAAAATGAATGTTTTTAAGGCATTTCTTGTGTAAATCTTGTCTTAAGTTTTATGTGGGGAGTAAGAAAAAATGTATATGATTAAATATTAACACATAGACTAGGAAATGAAAAAGTATAATTAGTACGGGAGAAAACTAGAGTAGTTTGAAAGAAATGTTTGAATGAAAGTCAGTATATACAGTCAAGCCTGTCTTATGTGACCTTGCAAGGGAACAGTGGAATATGGTCACATAGGACAGGTGGTTGCTTAATACAGGTTTTATTGTTATGAAATGCACTGTGAAGAGAAAAAAAAATAAGGTCACACAATGCAAGTTATTGCTTAATAGAGGTGGTCACTAAAGCAGGTTTGACTGTACCTTAATAGAGGTGGTCACTAAGGCAGGTTTGACTGTACCTTAATAGAGGTGGTCACTAAAGCAGGTTTGACTGTACCTTAATAGAGGTGGTCACTAAAGCAGGTTTGACTGTACCTTAATAGAGGTGGTCACTAAGGCAGGTTTGACTGTAGCTTAATAGAGGTGGTCACTAAAGCAGGTTTGACTGTACCTTAATAGAGGTGGTCACTAAGGCAGGTTTGACTGTACCTTAATAGAGGTGGTCACTAAGGCAGGTTTGACTGTAACTTAATAGAGGTGGTCACTAAAGCAGGTTTGACTGTACCTTAATAGAGGTGGTCACTAAGGCAGGTTTGACTGTAGTGAACTTTCTGATATAAAGAACAATTGAAACACACCTACATACAACTGTATACAAACTAAATTACTGATCTGTAATAGGTAAGAGAATTGTAAAGGTTATATTTTAAATACAGAAATTAGAATTTCCCATTATGTGAATTTCCAAACCACTACACATGACCAGAGATGCACCAGACACTTTGCTATACTGTTCATGGTTACCTCCTGCATAAGACTGGCAGTGAGAAAGATTACTGAAAGTGAGGATAACACCAATGACCCTATGACCTTTTATATGAAGTGATGATTTTGTATATTTACCTTTAAAACAGCTCAGAGGATAAAAAGTGTCTAAGTTTAGAAGAAGAGAATGACTTGGCAATGGCTGGAGTAGTTGTACAACAGGAAGATTTTGTTAAAGCTTTAGACCAATTACAGGCAGCTCATTCAGATACAATTGGGGCTCCTAAGGTAAGTCCTTGGACAGTTACAAGCATCTCATTCAGATACAATTGGGGCTCCTAAGGTAAGGCTTGGGATCAGTTACAGACAGCCTATTCAGATACAATTGGGGCTCCTAAGGTAAGGCCTGGGATCAGTTACAGACATCCTATTCAGAGAAACAGACAGCACATTCAGATACAATTGGGGCTCCTAAGGTAAGTCCTTGGACCAGTTACAAGCATCCCATTCAGATACAATTGGGGCTCCTAAGGTCAGGCCTTAGACAAGATACAGCCAGCTCATTCAGATACAATTGAGGCTCCTAAGGTTAGGCCTTAGACAAGATTCAGGCAGCCCATTCAGATGCAATTGGGGCTCCTAAGGTAAGGCTTGGGATCAGTTACAGACAGCCTATTCAGATACAATTGGGGCTCCTAAGGTAAGGCCTGGGATCAGTTACAGACATCCTATTCAGAGAAACAGACAGCACATTCAGATACAATTGGGGCTCCTAAGGTAAGTCCTTGGACCAGTTACAAGCATCCCATTCAGATACAATTGGGGCTCCTAAGGTCAGGCCTTAGACAAGATACAGCCAGCTCATTCAGATACAATTGAGGCTCCTAAGGTTAGGCCTTAGACAAGATTCAGGCAGCCCATTCAGATGCAATTGGGGCTCCTAAGGTAAGGCTTGGGGTCATTTACGGACAGCCCGTTCAGATACAATTTGGGCTCCTATAAGTCGGGCCTTGGACAAGATTCAGGCATCCCATTCAGATACAATTGGGGCTCCTAAGGCAAGTCTTGGGATCAGTTACAGGCAGCTCGTTCAGATACAATTGGGGCTCCTAAGGCAAGTATTGGGATCAGTTACAGGCATCTCATTCAGATACAATTGAGGTTCCTAAGGTAAGGCCTGGGATCAGTTACAGGCATCCCATCCTAATTTTAAATGGGAATGAGTTAATGCTCTCTTTGAATATGTCATAAAAAGATATATGCTGCCTTTAAACTGGGTACTTTTGTATTTTAAATCATTGTTTTATTGTGTCAGTTTGATACATGTATGTACTTGTTTTTTTCAAACTACTTTTAGATTGCACGTTATCTTTCCCAGAAGATAAAGAATGTGGGGGATATATATTTTGGCTTCAAAAACAACATTTTTAAAACTTTTATATCAATATAATTACGTTACTTCCGTTTTTCATTGAAATGTTACAATATGATTGGCTATGAAGTGGTCACATGATTATAAAAGAGATGTTTACATCCCAATAAAACTCAAACCTGAACTTGCACGTACCTCCATGACAACGTCAGATGTAAACAATCAATGGCGTAGTAATTTCCAACAGCAAATAATCTAACACAAATAAAATTCACAACGAAAAATTCAACTATATTAAATTTTGGTGTGATTTAAATGTAATTATAAGAATTGAATGCATTTTTTTGTAGTTTTATAGGCGTGTAAATGCATGGACCGCTTCATACAAAATGTGCTTCGGTCCACGCTTTTACACGCCAATAAAACTACAAAAAAAATGCATTCAATTCTTAAGTAATTATGTAAATAGTTTGAATATTAAATTGTTAAGTAAATATCTGTTTAAATTGAAATGACATTTGAATTTATTTAGATTCCTAGTGTGAAATGGAGAGATGTTGGTGGCTTAATGGATGTAAAATCTGAGATTTTAGACACAATACAGTTACCCCTTCAGTACCCCGAATTATTAGCTGCAGGACTGAGAAGATCTGGTTTGTATTGGCTATAGGTCATTTTAGCTGAAATGTGTGAATGCTGAATTTTAATTATAGATTGTTATTCTTAATAATGTCTAATAATCTTTATGGACCACAGGTAGTAATGAGCTATATTTTTTGCATATAAATAGTTTCTCAGATAGATTTATTTAAAAATTTTGCTAATTGACATTCTTTTGGGAAAAAACACAATAAAGAAGGAACCGATATATGCTGGTTTTTCTAACATATGACAAGAAATTGAAATTGAAATTCACTTTTTGAAACACAAATTTAAAAATACAGTCCCATACTCCTAGATTTAATACACATTTCCAAGTTGTTTGTACATTAATGTAAGAAATAATCACCTTGACTGTAATTGTATTCTCTTGTTATATGCTAAATATGAAAAACTTGTGTCCCTGAAATTTTATATTTTATTGGTTTTTCTATTAAAAAAAATGTGATCCTGTGTTAAAAGTAGAAAGCAATAAAGTAATAGTCAATAATTTATCTTATGAAAATAACAAATGCCTTTCCACCAATAAACCTACTTTTGAAATAAAAATGGCTTGGAATATGTATAAAAATATGTCTGGGTTATGTAAGTCCATGAGATCCCAAACACTCTGTTGTAATCAGAATCTCAATAGAGATACATGTTTTTTTTTATTATTATTCCTGTAGGTGTGTTATTGTATGGGCCACCTGGGACTGGTAAAACCTTGCTAGCTAAAGCTGTGGCAACAGAATGTTCTCTTAATTTCTTGAGGTTAGTATTGTTAACTATCCTTTAATATCCATGAAGAAAGTATTTTAAATGAAATATTTATTTATGTAGTATTACTGTGAAATCATTATCTTTCGTTTGGTATCAATATTTTGTGGACTTCGTAGATCATTCAATCCATGAATTTAAAACCTGAGAAAATGTAAATATCCAATAAATCTATAAATTCAGAACCCTCAAACCTGTCACTTTTAACTGAACCATGAAATTAGTATCCACCAATTAGTATTCTTTCACAATATTTTGTTACTATATTAAAGAACTTGCATATTAAACATAAATGTACATGCATATACATTATTAAATGTTGATGTTAATAAATACAATTTATGTCTTATATTCAGCTTTCATTTTATGGGATAAAGTTACATGTATTTGAAAAATTCTCGTTTTCATTCAAATGTTTCAACCACAAGGCCTTCATCGGTGTTTTATTTGATCAAACCTGTTACATGATGCTACATCTGATATATAATGTAAACTGTATATTCTATTTTATTGATCTGACAATTTACAAAATCTTTGAATTATATGTTGTCACTGCACAATATTGTTAAATGTGGAGCAGGATATGTTTACCCTTTCTGAGCATGTACAATAACATTATGTCAGAATTTATGTTGTCCAAGCTGTTGATTACCTTTGTGGTTTATGTTAACATGAAAATGTATTCTACTCATTTTGACAATCTTTTTGATCAAGACAAACTTTTTATACTCTGGATGAGTAATATACACAAGAATCCAGAAAAAATATTAAAGTCTTTTACAATAGTTCTTTTCAAATTTGAAAGAAATGGGGAGTTTCTTATACATCCCTGCATATTATACACAACCATATAAGGGTTAGGGTGTTTAATGCCATTTTCAACAATATTTCAGTTATATCTGTCAGGGAGCCGTCATGTCCTAGATCTTATGGTAGTTGGATTTACAACTACCTATGCAATCAGTGCCTATCACCACTGATGTTGTGAGTTCGAATTTCAATCAGGGCGAGGTGTACAACATTATGTGATGAAGTTTGTCAGGGACTTGCGACAGGTCTGTGGTTTTCTCCGGGTCCTCCAGTTTCCTCCATCAATAAAATGACGGCCACAATATAGCTGAAATATTGTTGAAAGTGGTGTTAAACATCATCAAACAAACAAAATATATCTGTCAGTTTTATCGGTAGAGGAATCCGGAGTACCCAGAGAAAACCACCTAACTGCCACATGCCATTGACAAACTTTATCACATAAAGTTGTATTGAGCCAGATTCGAAGTGATTTTAGGCACTGATTGCATAGGTAGTTGTTAATCCAACTGCCATATGATCACGGCCACGAAAGCCCCTTCAACCATATATGGTAATGTTATACATGACTATTACAGTGTTAAAGGTCCAGAGTTAATTAATATGTATGTTGGACAGAGTGAACAGAACATTAGAGAAGGTAAGTCCTGTTACATGTAGTACTACAGTTAAACTTACATTATATAACTGCCAAAATCAAACATCTGGAGCATACCTTTGTAAAAAATGTATGATTACAAAATGAACTACTCCATTGACCTATATACAGAGAAAAAAGTAAACAGATTCCTATTAGGGAGATATTCATATTTTAAGAAAAAAAGTTATTTCTTAGCTTATATCTCTTAAAGGATTATTTAATTCAATTTTTGTTATACAGAAAAGTGAGGTAAAAACCTGATTTTATACGTCTAAGATTATTCATGTTTTGTAGATAGAGAATAAATAAGACATCTTGAAAATATTTCAAATATCAATTATTACCAGGTACACTTTTTGCTTTGCATTTTTCAATATTAAAATATGATCAGAACTGTACTATTTCATTTCAAAAATTTTAATGTTTTTTTGTAAAATTGCATAGAATTAACAATATCACCTTTCAATTTAGCAGAATCAATTAGAATGGTTTGAGAAAAAATGACATATCTCTGTTACATCCTTATACCACACTCAAAGTTGGACCACTCTATCATGTTGTGTATTCTGAACATATCTGGTAGCTCAATGGTAATGCTTATAGTAAATCTATCTAAGCCTGGAAATATTCTTTTGAAAATCTACAATAAATGTTTTAGATGACTAATGACATGAACAATTTACACCTCCATCCATCAAAATATAGCTTGAGATAAGTAGACGTTAACCATGGAATATCCCTATTTGAATGAATGTTTCTCATGTATACATGTATATCTTCCTTATTCATGTATGTCTTCCCTATTCATGTATTTCTTCCCTATTCATGTATTTCTTCCCTATTCATGTATACATGTATATCTCCCCTATTCATGTATACATGTATATATTCTCTATTCATGTATACATGTATGTCTTCCCTATTCATGTATACATGTATATCTTCCCTATTCATGTATACATGTACATCTTCCCTATTCATAAGGTTTTATGGTGATACAGTAAAACTTGTCTTAACCAAGCATCTTTGGGACTGATTTTTGTGTTTGCAATAGACAGGTGCTCACTTTATACAGGTTACTTTAAAAAAGATTTCCTATATTGGGACTTTATTTATAGTTTATACAGAATTCCATTCTATTGAGGATTTGGATTAGATAGATTTCACTGTGACATGAATATTTCTATCTATATAACAAGCTAATCTATTGTATATGTTACATGTGTATAAAACTTTAAAAAAAAATAGATAAGCCAGAATTAAGCCGGTTAATTTAATTTCTTTAAAATAAAAAAATTAAATGAAAAAAATCACAAAATATATTTGTGAACTATTTTATTTCAGTATTTGATAGAGCCAGAAGTGCCACTCCATGTGTGATATTCTTTGATGAACTTGATTCATTAGCACCTAACAGGGGAAAAAGTGGTGACTCTGGTGGAGTAATGGACAGGTCAGTAAAATAATCAAGTTACCTAGAATTCACTCCCCTCTAACAACATTCATACCTGGTAAAGGAATACATTTTTGGGGGTAAATTAAAAGTAAAATAATGAGGCATAAAATTTATGAAAAATTATTGTTGAATTATTTCTGTTTTGAAGGAACAATTTAAGCATTTACATTTAACAGCACTTATTGCTTTCATACTATCACAGAGAAGACCTCGTAAGTTAATAACTTGTGTCTGATCCATTGTCTGTATTTGCTTGACAATAACATATGTTTAAAGTAAAAGTAAACTATGTTGCACACTTATTTTTCAACAGTTTGTATTGTAATATCATCATCATAAACTGCTCAAAATTTTCAAATGGTAAAATGTGTTGATATTTGATGAGCCCTTGTTACTAGAATTCATCAGATACATAATTTTTTAATTTGCAGAGTAGTATCACAGTTACTGGCAGAACTAGATGGTCTACACAAATCTAGTGATGTCTTTGTCATAGGGGCTACTAATAGACCTGATTTGTTGGACCCAGCTTTACTTAGGCCCGGAAGGTGAGTGTCATTTAGGCAGATGAGTCTTATACAGCATTATTTAAAACTGATGGTGTAATATAAATCAGGCTTTTTAGCTCACCTGACCCAAAGGGTCATGTGAGGTATTGCCATCACTTGGCGTCCGTCGTCCGTCCGTCCGTTAACTTTTCATATTTTAATCTACTCCTCTGAAACAACTGGACCAAATGGAACCAAACTTGGCAGAAAGCATCTATATAAGGTCCTCTATAAAGTTTCTTCATTTCGTCCCATTCCGCCAACAAATATGGCCGCCAAGGGCAATTCTTGTTTCTGATTGGCTAATGTTAAAAAAATCTTCTCCTCTGAAACTGCTTGGCCAAATGGAGCCAAACTTGGCAGGAAGCATCTATGTAAGATCCTCTATAAAATTTCTTCATTTAATTCCATTCGGCCAACAAACATGGCTGCTGTTACTAAAAATAGAACATAGGGTAAAATTGCACGTTTTTGGTAACAACTCAAAAACCGTTAATAATATCAGAAATCTGACATGGGTAAAAATGATCAGCACAGGAAGATCTAACTACCCTGAAATTTTGAAGAAAATCTGATTACCTATCTTGGAGTTATTGCCCTTTTTTCATCAAATTTTCAAAATTTTAATACTTTTCGTTTTTTATTTCAAAAACTATAAGAGATAGACGTTAAGTTTAAACAGCAAACATGTGCAGCATGTAAAGATCTACATGCCCTGCAATTTTGAAGTAAATCTGATTACCCGTCTAGGAGTTATTGCCCTTTTTTATTTTTTTAATTTAAACATTTTTGTCTGATATTTCAAAAACTATTAGAGATAAAGGTTAAGTTTAAATTGCAAACATGTGCAGCATATTAAGATCTACCTACCCTGTAATTTTGAAGTTAATTTGAGTACCCAATTTGGAGTAATTGCCCTTTTTTTTTTCTCGTCAAATTTTCAAAATGTTAATACCTTTTGTCCTTTATTTCAAAAACTATAAGAGATAGATGTTAAGTTTAAACAGCAAACATGTTCAGCATGTCAAGATCAACCTAGCCTACAATTTTAAAGTAAATCTGATTATCCATCTTGAAGTTATTGCCCTTTTTTCATCAAATTTTAAAAATGTTAATACTTTTCATCCTTTATTTCAAAAACTATAAGAGATAGATGTTGAGTGTAAACTGAAAACATGTTCAGCTTGTCAAGATCTACATGCCCTGCAATTTTGAAGTAAATCTGATTACCCGTCTAGGAGTTATTCCCCTTTTTTCATCATTTTTTAGCTCACCTGACCCAAAGGACCATGTGAGGTATTGCCATCACTTGGTGTCCGTCGTCCGTCCGTTAACTTTTTCATATTTTAATATTCTCCTCTGAAACAACTTGGCCAAATGGAACCAAACTTGGCAGTAAGCATCTATGTAAGGTCCTCTATAAAGTTTCTCCATTTCGTTCCATTTGGCCTATAAACATGGCCGTCAAGAATAATTCTTTTTTCTGATTGGCTAATGTTAAAAAAATCTTCTCCTCTGAAACAGCTTGGCCAAATGGAGCCAAACTTGGCATAGATGGTCCCTGTGTGTGTCCCTTTTAAAATTGTGTCCGACAGCCCCACCCTCCATTCAAGATGGCTGCTGTTTTTTAAGGTAATGATTATCTCCCTTTGAAATTTGCTTCAGTATCATTCTATTGTCAGGTGAGCGATACAGGCTCAGTGGGCTGAGCCTCTAGTTAGTCAATTGTTACTAGTGTCCCATCTCATAGACATACATTGTTGGAGTTCATGATTCCAATATATCTCATAAGACCACCCAACAATATTACATTGCTGGTTATCTTACTGATACTCATTTAAGGACCATACTCCTACTCAAATAGTTATCATCATTTAATTATAAGTCTGATACATAAAAAAAAATCATTCTGACCCTTCCAGCCAAACCTTTAGTTTCAATACCATAGCAGTTAATAGATAATGTTTTTCTATTTGGTTCTGAAAGAAAAAAATTATAAAAAGAAATGAATTTTCCTAACATTGTAAAATAATGATAGTATATAGGATTAATATGGTTATAAATGTAAAAGATAATTTGTATTTCATGAAGAGTGTTCATACTGAAAGGATAGAAAAATCAAAGGATGCAAAGGGAGATAATAAATGCAAACCCTAGTTAGATATTTGTTTTGAAACTGTCACATATATATACTATCATTGATTAGTTTTGTGAGAATAGATTTCTCAGATCAATCTGGCATCAATGGCGGGCATCGATGGCTAAGTCTGAGATGTGATGAGAAGTCCATTTAGAGCAAAATATATCAACTATAGTATGTTTATCTAGGATTGGTGTGATGACGTCACATTAAAAAACAGTGATATTATACAATTAATGACTTTGGATGAGGTTAATACCATGATTTATCAACCCCAGAGATCTCTGGGGTTGATAAATTGTGGTATTAACTGAAATCCAAAGTCATCAATTGTTTTATTATATGAGTAAATCCGAAGTTAGTGATATTTTGTTTTATAAAGTTTAGAGGTTTAAATGTTTCAGCGACCAAGTAATCAATATAATATTGTCATTTCTAGATAGTGTATTGTGACGAATCTGGCTCATTAACTGGTGTAGTACCCTTTATCAAAACCATAAAATTTACATTCTTTTAGTAAAAATCTATGATCTTGTAGATTTTATCTCCTTGTTGCTATATCACCATAATAAAATGTACCCTAATATATAGAATGAAAATTCCCTTCTTTTTTTTTAGATTTGATAAGTTACTATACCTAGGAGTTAGTGAAGACACAGAGTCACAGGTTAACATAATGAAGGCCTTGACTAGAAAGTAAGTCATGTTATGATATGTAAACGTCTATTTATAGTGTATCTTAAACTGTCTCTTCAGAAAAAAAACTGTTTTACATGTATTTTATTTCATGATCATTTTCCCTGATTTATCTGATAAATTTCAAAATATTATGTAATGTGAAAAAATTAGAAATCAGACTAAGATTACAAATGTATATGTTTAATATATAACCCTTCATTAACATGATGAAGGCACGCTACCTTTCAATTTTGACAATTTTCATTTATTCCATTGCAGAGTTACTGGACTTTGTTCATTATTCTAATATGGCATGCTGCTTTCACTTTGTAAACAAACCTATTCTCTAAATAGCACAATTATTTTTAGGACATGCGTGAAGTCCTATCGGTGTTTTCCAGTGTTTTTCACTATCTGATCGCGTAAACCAGCAATCAAAGTAATAAAAATAGAAATTAATAATGTTTTCTTTGCATCTTAATAATATTTGTCTTAACTATTTTTAAAAAGTAATATGTTCTTGAATGGAGCAGTTCTCCACTAACGGCTTTTACGGCTGTTCCATTAACTTTGCAACACCTCCTTGAAAAAGCACATGTTGCTGCGTCATCGTCTTCTCCTATTAGAAACAACATAGATGATACAGGACCGTGGTGCATACAAACATAAAAATTCTTGAATTGTTTCTTAACATATAATTTTTTTCCCGAAAAAGTGCTTAAGACAACCATCTATCGACTTTGACTTTTGTAATTTGTCATCATCCAGTGACGTAATTTGCAAGGAACGCTGATGACATTGACACAAGCTGGTTACTGATTTATTTTACGATTTTGTGAGCATTTTACTTGTTTAAGTAGCTAAATGCAAAATACCATCAAATTGGAAAATATCAGTAACTTAATTACATCACTGTCTAATTATCAATGTAGGAAAACTACAGTAAACATGAAAGTTAATGCATTTTGACTTTTTGTTATTACATGCATTTTCATTATTACTGACTTCCATTCAAAATATAAGCTAGATTTTTTCTACTACAATCGAAATAATTCATGGAAGTCATAGTTTGTATAACATAGGTAACATTATTTTCGTTTAATTTAATCATTACTTGTCTGTAATTCATCGTAAAATACGAAATTTTCATTCGGGGAGGTAATCGGAACAGCCAAATCCTTCGGTATCCATAAGGCCACATTGATTTACAAAATTACTGTAAATGCCCTATTAGAATCGAAATAATTCTCCCATGTCATGCTTTATGCTCATTTTAACATGGTTGGGCATTATATTTGTCTAATTTTTACACCTCACTTTCGCTCGGTTTAAAATATCGACAAATATAATGCCTCCCCATGTTAAAATGAGCATAAAGCATGACATGAGAGAATTATTTCTTAAACAAAAATAGGCATTTCTTCACACTTATGCTTGCTTTGATGAAATTTCACTCTCAGGAAATGATTGATTTAGCTCATATGGATATTTATGAATTCTGTCATTGTGTTTTTGTAAAACCATATGTACATTAAAAGAAAGTAAAACTTTTAAAACTGTCAGATCATTTACTTCATCAAAGTAAACAAATATGGCTGTACCATGCTACAGTTCTTTGAAAATGCTTTTAAAAATATTGTAGTTGTCATGGAAATAATAATTTAAAACTGTCTCAAAAGACACTACTAAAAATTGGAATAATATAATTGAATGGGAATGATCAAATCTGAGATTATATAACCCAAAAAGGAAAGCTACATGCTTGCTCCATTTAAACATAAAAAAAAATCTGATCAAGTGCATTATTTCCACTTTTTTAAGGACTATCTTATGTAAAGAGAAACTGGCATTATAAATTACCTCAGTAAACAATGAAAATGGTCTAATGAAAGGGATGGTCTCTTGTGAGATGACCTTATCAAAGGGGGACTACTCTGTTTGTTTGATAACATAACAAATAAGATTGATATGCTTGATATTTTATTAGATTTAATATGGAGAAGACATTGGACCTCAGTATGATAGCAGAGAAATGTCCTAAGAATTTGACTGGTGCTGATTTCTATGCCTTATGCTCGGATGCAATGCTTAATGCTTTAAAGAGGAAAATTACAATGTTAGAAAGTGGTAAGGTGACAATTAATTTATACCAATCTGTAGCTTAAAGGAATTACGTTTTATGATTCTCTTTCCCATGACCCACACTATCTAAAAATCTCACATTCAGTAAAAACAAAATGTCATTCATTCCTTGTTTTCATCACTTATCTAGTTCCACACCTCATTTCTCCCTCTCCTATAAATGAGATATGAAAAGAATGTTCTAGCATTCGACGGAGTGAGTGAATGGTTGTTATTCAACACCAAATGAGCAATTTTTCAGCTATATTACGACAGAGAACAAGTTACTTTCGAAGAGATGATAATGATATCTGTTGTGTACTAGTCCAATGTCCATGTTTAATACGAATTTTATAGTGCTAGCTCACTGAAACAACAGTCCACTGGTAAGCCAATCAGTCTTTGCTTTTCTTAATCCTGTGTGGTTAGCAAGGAAGAAGCAAACACCAATTTTATAGTCTTTGGTTTTACCAGGGCTCTTAATCTACCGCACTCAAGGACAGCATGCTAACCATTTCATCACCGATGCAGTCATATTTGTAATGAAAATTCAATGAGGACTAGCAGCTGCAGAGATTATTTAAGTATAATGATGTTACATATGGACTTTGTTAACTACCATTTTATATCTATTATCTTTTAAGGGGAGACAACTGACCAGGAGACGATCATAGTTTCAGAAGAGGACTTTCTACAGGCTTTGTTAGCCCTTACACCTTCCTTGTCTGATGGTGAAATCAAACATTATCAAGAACTTAGGACCTACTTTTCTGGACAGTCCTCATCATCCTCATCATCATAAACATATCTGTGATAATTAAACTTTTATTTTATTATAAAAGTAATAAAGATTATGTGATAATAATATGTTTTTGTTCTCTCAGATGTACCCACATATCAGAGGTTCTGTGTGATTTGTAATTAGTCACCTGGTCCATGATTTTACAGTAGATTAAAGGGAAGAGTTGTCAAAACAAGCATGCTTACTTATTCAATAAAAGATCAAAACAACTTCCATATTGGATGTACAAACATTCTGCATTGTAGTAATTAATGAGATCCCCACTGATCAATTATTATTTCTCTTTAAAATTTCAGGATGGCTTAGATACAAAAATACCACCTGGCCATTTGGATAGAAATACAAATTTTACAGGACTGATCTGTAGATGGTCTATATTATGGGTCAATCCTACTTATATTTAATTTTAATATACAAATAAAGCCTGTTTTTATATCTTTTGAAACCAATGAACAATTGTTAAATATAGGTGAGCTAGGCTTCATTGAGTTCTTATCACTTGGTATCTGTTGTTTACTTTACATATTGTTATCTTCCTTGAAACCACTGACACTGTACTAACTTAAACCAAACTTGGATGCTATTGTTCTTTTTAAAAAATATACCCAGCAGACGTTAAACATGAATTTCTTCAAATGGTAAAGTCTTCTACATTTTATACATATAGATACAAAATGTATACCTGCCAACTTGTACAAATTAGGCGTAAACTACAAAATTTTGACAACTTTCTTTGTAACATAATAGTGAAAAACATGTTTTTGACAAAAGCAGCTAAATTTTTTTCAAAATTACATTTTAATCCCACTTCCATAATGAAAGAAGAGTTTGAAGATACCAAAGGGATAATCAGAAACTTGCATCTAAATATCCAATGTAGGATAGCAAGGTCATCATAAAATCACTATGGAAGTAGGACATCATCAGCAGCATAACAAAAATGGCAAGTGTCAATGCATATATTTCTGTTATTCAGTATATCTCAGAGTTGTTCTGCATTCAAAAATAGAGCAATTTTAAAGCATTAACTTTTAATAAAGTGGTCTATTATATTTGCTTGAACAGCAAAATATCTTTGTTAGTACTGTGGATTGTCTGTTCCTGTTGAATATAATTAAGATACAATTGTAAACCAGTCATATACCATTGTATAAACTTTTGTTGTCCATACAATACATAGGTTTGTTATAATGCATCACTAAAAACTGCAAATATATAGGTTTTCCATCAAAGGAAATTCTTTGTCACAATTTAAAAATGACAGAGTTGAGTTATTGTTTACTCATCTGATTAAACATTTCCATCCAATCTTTCACATTATTGGGGGCTGCCATGGTCGTGATCGTATGGTAGTTAGATTTATTTAAAACTACCTATACAATCAGTGCCTATCACCACTAACGTTGTGAGTTTGAATCCTGTTCATGGCGAGGTATACTCGATACAACATTATGTGATAAAGTTTTTCAGTGACTTGTGACAGGTCATTGGTTTTCTCTGGGTACTCTGGTTTCCTCCACCGATAAAACTGACTGCCACAATATAACTGAAATATTGTTGAAAGTGGCACTAAACACCACCACACCCTTTCACATAAGTCTTTGCTCTTACACATTAAACCGTAATGCTGTGTTGATTACTGATTATATAAGGGTAATAACAAAATTACCGAACTGCGAGCAATCTTACAAAGGGAAAGTCAAAACTCGTAAGTATATAAACAGACAAAATCAGTCAACAACTGGAAAACTGTGAAAACCGTAATGACCCTGACTTAGTACAGGTATTTCTAAAGAAATGATGGGTTGAATCAGATTTTAAAGCGTCAAACCAACAAATACCAATTTTACAGTTTTTTGTTTTGACCTTCTAATACAGGTGACTGCTTAATAGAGGTGACTCCATGAGCAGGTTTGACTGTATATCATTGGCACATGCATTGGAGGATATATTACTGGTGTCTTAGTAAGACCACATGTACAAGATAATTTTTCTCATTTCAGCCATTCATGAACTGTTATATCAAGTAGAGATCATATCTGGCTTTTGCTAACATTAGACAAAAAAAAATTATGACATCACAAGATGTGCCTCAATAAATGGCAAGCACATAAAAAGAAAAGATTTTTTAATAGTTTAGCCAATTCTTTATTGAGGTCAAACATGTTTTTTTATCAACAACATTTGAGAAAACGTTATTTAGAATCAAAATTTTGATTTGAATGGAACTAATTTTTTTTTAAATGGTTTGTTTTTACTAAGATTTCATTTTGTTAATTGATCAATTGTTTCAAATGTACAAGCTGTTTGGAGGAAAGGAAATTTAAAGCTTGACTTGACAAGGAACTGTTAGCTTTCGAGTTTGACATAAGTTTGCATCCATCATCTGTCATTAACTTTTAAGATATCAATATTTTCCACTAAAATCAAAGAGCCATTTAAATTGAAACTTTCCAGAAATTAGTCTGAGTTCTGAGCCGACTTTATATTTTTATATTGTCCTATTTCAATAGCAAAAGTAAATGGTCACAAATATAATTGTATATACAAGTATAAAGGAATTGTATGTAAACTATTCTATATAACTGGTTTGGTATTTTCAAAGGCTCTCAACATTACTAAAGTAAGTAAATGAAAATGTCTCTTAATTTTGACAATGTATCTGCACTAAATGGAAGACATTGGTCTTATGTACAGGTACACTTTAAACTAGGATGATACATTTATTTATTAGACTGTCATGAACCTTTCGAATATAACAATAATGCCATTTCATCAACATATATAGCGGACAATAATTTAGTTTCTTTCAAAATGGAAAACAATTATTTGACAAAAAACAACAGTAATTTACTTTATAAAGCAACTGAGAAAAAAACAGTACAAACTGTAAAGTTGACTTGATACTGAATCAAGGACTTCCATGAATTTGATCTCTGTACAAGATTGCCATTGGTAGTACCAGTAAATCATCTGTATTTATTTCAACAACAGTTGTGAGAGTATCAAAAAAGCACAGATTTTTATGTCTTATCAGCTTTGCTGCATTCTTATCAAGGTACAGAATAGCTCTCACATTTGCATGTTTCACATTAACAGGTTCATTGAAAATATCCTTTCTGTTTCTTTCCCTTGCTTTGTCAATATGTGAGCTCAGATCATTGACCCATAAAACTGTTGTGCGATTATAAGGCTTGAAAAATATCTGAAGACATGTGACAATCATTTCTGTTTTCATATGACAAAGATTTAGCATTGACTGCTGTTCTTTTGTAATTTTTATATAAAATTGGACAGAAACCTTGCTTTCATCACACCCAGCAGAAGATCCATTAGTGAGGAATTTGATATTACTGGTACCAAAACGCTTGTCTGTAACTAATGCTTTCCTGGATGTTCCATCATAATTAACTTCTTTAACTTTACAGTTATGTTGACAAATGTCCTTTTTACCAACGGCAACAGATGAATCACTTTGGGATGTTTTCACTCTTTTTTCTTTTCGGAATAACTTTTCATCAACATAATCTATGTGCCATATTTGAAGGTCAAAGCAACATTTTGGTGCTGCCTTAAAAATTTTACTTTTCGGAAGTCTATAACTCTCCTTTTTTTCATAGATTGGAATAAACTTGGGATATTTTGTTTCACCGTATTCGCAAAACTGTCCACATACAGATTTACTGCTTAGAAATGAATTTGTCATTTCAAAAAGTGAAAAGTATTTGTCATCTTTTAAGTTTCATATATCCAATACGTTTTCAAAATGGTATTTGGAAAACATTGCAGTCAAAGTGAAACCGTTTTCATCCACGTGCAGTTGTTTACAGATGGCGCCACTTGACACTAATCCGTTCGGATATTTTTTTATACCAATCGGCAAACCTCGTATGATTCCGTAACTTTCCATGTTTCTATCCCCTGCTCTCTAATATCCCACAAAACTGGAAAATGGCATGTGGTGAAATTATTCAGTCAAGAAAATTATTGTCTGAAGACGATCAAGTGTTACTGAAGAAGGGAAATTCATGTCAAGTATTTCAGATTAAAAGAAAGAGGTATTCCTGCTATTTGTATCATGGTCGATTTCTCAGATGTTAATTGATAAAACACAATTTATTTTGCAATTAAAAAAAACACAGGATGAGGATGGGATCTGAACTGACATGTTATCAATAACTGTCTTCTGTATGCATTGAAAGTAAAGATATGTGCATGTGGATAGTAAAATTACAGCGAATGAGGTTTTTTCTTGATATAATTTAAGACTTGTGTGAATAAACAAGGAAATATACTTTTTTTTAAATTTACAAATGATAATATTAATATGCATGGAACCACAGGCACTTGTATAGAGTCAAAAATATGCTCGCTATGTACTTAAAATACCACTAGGCCGGACTCACTCTTACTACCCCTGTCACTTCAACCACTATTTCTCCTGTCAAAATGTTGATATGATGCAAATCGCTTACTAATTTGCATAGTAAAATGATTTTTCTTCCAGGAAAACCCGTTTTTTATATCTTCCTACCATCTACACCCCCATACTGACAGATAATCTTCCGATATTGTTGACAATGGATAACTCTGTGGCTGCAAAAGGGAAAGTAGGTCACGTGACATCATTCCGCCTTTCGGTTGTTCTCGGGTTTTAGGAGTGAGTCTGGCCTTGGGGTATTTTAGGTACATAGCGAGCATATTTTTGACTCTACACAAGTGCCTGTGATGGGACCTAATCTCAACGTCTGATTAGGATTCCGAAGAAATTTTTGGTCATTTTAGAAACTTGTCGAAAATTTCTTCGGAATCGTAGTTTCAATGAGATTAGCATGGGACCTTACATCGCCACCAATGTAAATTTGGAAAAATATGACAAGCTGTGAAATTCATAACCAAGAGAAGAAGGATGCATCTCAAACATGCTCAAACAACCTAGAATTGCAAAACCTACAACATCATTGATGCTGTAATGGTTAGCATGCTTTCAAGTGCAGTAGATAAGGGGTTCGAGCCTAGATTGAGTGAAACCAAAGACTATAAAATTGGTATTTGTTGCTTCTTTGCTAAGCACACAGCATTAAGGAGCAAGAACAGATTGGTTGGTACGGAATCAGGATAATGTGTCAGAGTGGACGACATGTCTATTGGCGGATTGTTGTTACAGTGAGCGAGCACTATAAAAATCTAGCTAATCGTGTTGGTCTAGTTTAAGTGAACATCATCATCATCTCATTGAATCATAGCTTGTTCTTGCCATGATATAGTTGATACCACATCTGTGGTGTAATGGTTAGCATGCTTGTTTTGGAGAGTAGATCTTTGGTTTGAGTCTGATTGGGTCAAACCAATGAGTATTTAATTGTTATTTGTTGCTTCTCCACTACGCACACAGTCCTAAGGAGTAGGAGTGGTTGGTTAGGAATCAGAATAATGTGTCGGAGTGGAGCGACATACATTTTTGTATCTCCCCGTGGATTGTTGTTTCAGTGAGCCATATCTATGAAAATCCAACTCAGCGTGTTGGTCTAGTACTATCATCATCAACTTCATCATCTCATCAAAACGTAGCTTGTTCTCGCTATGATGTACTCATGTAGCTGAAAAATTACTTGCCGGGTACTTGGCATTAAGCAACAACCACTTACTCACTCGCAAGACCTATTGATAAGATGTACACACTAACCAAAGACAGCTTGAAATAAAGGATACCACAGATACAGATAGGTCTGCTTTATTTTATACCTCGAAATTGACAGTAAAGGGCGATAAGAACAAAACTTTTGGACAAAAGAGATGATTTTAATTTTCCCATTGTGAACTTTCCATTTATATGTAGCAACATTCCAGCAGCACCTGCATATGGAACTATATATATATCTCAGTTGATACGATATTCCAGAACTTGTGGTTCCTATCAGGATTTCCATGTTAGAGGGTTGCTGCTATCAAGGAAGCTACCGAACCAAGGGTTCCTTTTGGTTAAGTTGAAACCATCACTTCGAAAAGTCTTACGGTCGCCACCATGACTTGGTTGACCATTATGGAATATCTGTGTCACAAATGACCACGGATATGTTCCACTTGTCGCAAACACTTCCCTGTCCTTTCCTCATTCATGACTTACACCGGGTTTGTAACTAGATTAACATGACAAGTGCAACTAGTGGAGCAGGAACTGCTTACCCTTCCAGAGCACCCGAGCTCACCTCTGGTTTTTAGTGGGGTTCGTGTTACTCAATCTTTAGTTTTATGTGTATGTTTTTTAGATCATTGTATTTTTTCTTTTGGCCATTGTGTTGTCTGTTCTTTTTAAGTATACAGATTCTGATAACCTCCCTTTGGTATCTTTTGGCCAGTGTGTTGTCTGTTCTTTTTAAGTATATAGATTCTGATAACCTCCCTTTGGTATCTTTTGGCCATTGTGTTCTGTTGTCTGTTCTTTTTAAGTATACAGATTCTGATAATCTCCCTTTGGTATCTTTTGGCCAGTGTGTTGTCTGTTCTTTTTAAATATACAGATTCTGATAACCTCCCTTTGGTATCTTTTGGCCATTGTGTTGTCTGTTCTTTTTAAGTATACAGATTCTGATAACCTCCCTTTGGTATCTTTTGGCCATTGTGTTCTGTTGTCTGTTCTTTTTAAGTATACAGATTCTGATAATCTCCCTTTGGTATCTTTTGGCCAGTGTGTTTGTTCTTTTTAAGTATACAGATTCTGATAATCTCCCTTTAGTATCTTCTGGCCAGTGTGTTGTCTGTTCTTTTTAAATATACAGATTCTGATAACCTCCCTTTGGTATCTTTTGGCCAGTGTTTTGTCTTCTTTTTAAATATACAGATTCTGATTACCTCCCTTTGGTATCTTTTGGTCATTGTGTTGTCTGTTCTTTTTAAATATACAGATTCTGATAACCCCTTTTGTATCTTTTGGCCATTGTGTTGTCTGTTCTTTTTAAATATACAGCTTCTGATTACCTCCCTTTGGTATCTTTTGGCCATTGTGTTGTCTGTTCTTTTTAAGTATACAGATTCTGATTACCTCCCTTTGGTATCTTCAAACGTTTCTAATATTTTTTTCCTTTTACAGAACTCTATATAAAATGAATTGTTATTCAACATATAACCCACAAAATTCATTTCCAATGAGTCAAGAAAGATCTGGTGGTACACCCCACTCAAATCACATATAAGTAACAAGCAACCTTGACCCCTGACTTTAATTAAATCAACAAATATAGCTGAAAATTGCTGAAAGTGATGATAAACACCAGTATCCCAATTACCAAGTGATATCCTTCAACTAGGAATAGAATTCAAGGGTAAAATAATAACATTGACTTGTGAGAAAAAGGATTGTACATGTAGTTAAGTTGTGTAATGCAAATCTGATGTTATTTAGATGAATTATGTTTTATAAAATATTTAAACTTTTTAGTTTTGTATGCATTTTGTTATTTTTGTTTATATAGGTTTGTCTGGTTGGATAAAGTAAAATTCACACTAGATGGAGTTATTGGTCATCCTTATGGGTCAACCTTTAAAGTCACAAATGGAGAAATGGTTAAAGTCAATAAATCTGAAGTAAATGAAGCCTTTCAGTGTAAGAATATATAATGGTTAAAAGATTCACAAACTTTTATTGGATATCTTAAATTTGTTTTCAATGCTTTCAATTTTGAATACAACAGAATGTATATATTAGTTTCCCAAATATGATTAAGATGTCATACTATGTAATATGTATAAGGAGTTGTGATACAGTGAATTCTCTCTATACTGAACACCATTGGGATCAAATTTGTTTGATTGGAATTTGGAATAAACAGGTTAAATGCAAAGATTTAGCACATTGAAACCAAACTTGATAATCAGTGAAGTAAGGATTCCTGTTCAGGGTTTCAGGTTTAATAGGGTAAATTGCTCATTAGGGTTTCAGGTTTACTAGGGTTAATTGCTGATTAGGGTTTCAGGTTTACAGAGGTAAAAAACTAAGCTGATCTTTGGTGAACTGAGGATTCCTGTTAAATTTTCTGGGATGATTCCTGTTAAGTGTTTCAGGTTTACTGAGGTAGATTACTGTGAAGGGTTTAAAGTTTTCTGGAGTAGATTTCTTTTGAGAGTTTCAATTTTACAGGGGTAGATTTCTGTTCTGGGTTTTATGTTTACTCGGGTAAAGAATGATAAAATTCAGTTCACTACATCAATGATTTGAACAATTTAGAAATATCCCTCCATACATGGCATTTGTATGGCTTTGTTTAATGCCATTTTCAGCAGTATTTCAACTATATCTAGGATGACGACAACCCCTTTGTCTTTGCAATGTTGGAGCAGTGGGCTGTTTTTAAGTAAAGTTTTTATGTCCCTATATTAAATTACAAAAACTTGTACCAGAACAAGACCCAGGCAGTTAGTAAAAGTGGTAACCTGGGCCCAAATTCGTATTTTCTTTATTACATCTTTGTTAAGGCATTAATTTTAATAAAATTTTAACATAATGCATAAAATTATGTATTTTATCACATTTTTTAAACAAATATAAAAAAAAAGAAGTTTTTATACGAAATATCGGCAATATAAGTTTTCGAAGTTAGTAAAAGTTGTAACCCGGGCCAAGACGAAATTTTCAGTTAATCAATGATTGCACCTTTATTACTTCTTTAAAATTCTTGAAATTTTGTAAAAACATACTTCAATACAACAACAACAAATATATTTGATCAATTTAAAAAAAGTTTTCTTTTTTCTCCACGATGCAATATTAATATATTAAGATTTGTAAACAAAGACTGGTCACGTGGGTGTACAGGTAAATATTGATACTAATATACAATATTTTTTTATATTTTTTTATTTTTTTGTAAAGTATATACTGATATCTCAAGCTGACCAAAATTTGAATCGATTATATTGAGTAGTAAAAAAGATATAGACGATCATATCTTTTCAGGTCAATTTTCAAGTACCCTCAAAACAATACGTCACTTCCGGCCCGGGTTACAACTTTTATCAGAATCTAAAATGCTCCCATAATGACAAAAGAGAACATTACCATTGAATTTAAAATATTTTTTGTATTTCTTTAATACTGAAAAATGTTCATTCTGAATATTGTGAAGTTTTAACGAGAAATAAAGGTGTAATCATCGATTAATTGAAAATTTTGCCTTGGCCTGGGTTACAACTTTTACTAACTTCGAAAACTTGTATTGCTGATATTTCGTATAAAAACTATTTTTGTTTATATTTGTTTAAATAATGTAATAAAATACATAATTTTATGCATTATGTTCAAATTTTATTAAAATTAATGCCTTAATAAAGATGTAGTAAAGAAAATATGAATTTGGAACCGGACCCGGGCCCGCGTTACCACTTTTACTAACCACCCAAGACCCATTCTCCCGAAATATTTGGTTTTTTGGTTACAATTGTTATTTATAAATTCACCATAATATACTTCTATTGAATTTATCCTTACAGCAACAGAACAAGGTAAAGATAACCGAGGACTTCATGATTTAGATTCTAATCAGAAATTATCTCGGGAGGATATAGAAAAGATGAAACAAACAGGAATGGAAGGGGAGGTAATATTGTGTTTTCATTTATGAATTAGTGATGGATAATTGTTATTCAAGTGATCTTAAAAGTAAACATGATAATTACATGTATATCCATGTATTTATGTCCAATATAAAGAAAAGTGCACAAAATACATGCATACAAGGTCAGGCTCAAAATAATTATTTTTATCTGAAATAAAGTCGCAAGTTAAAAATGAAATTATAATTACCAGTAATCTATTTTAATACTTGATAAAAATGTAATGACTAAATTTACAGAAATATAAGATTATCACAAATGGTCATGTGATAATAACTGACAGTCATTGAAGTAATGTAATCACAAGTATCTCATGGTAAAATTGTTTGCCAAGAACTAATTGATTAACGAATATATCAAGAAGACAGATAAAATCAGATTCAATCTAAATTGTTGAGTACATGAAATATGTCATTCCTCCATTGTTAATTATATATTGAAATAATAAAAAAGACAGATAGAGTAATAAATGTCAGACTTTTGAGTGAAACCATAATTAAAAGCAATACCACATGTTTACCTTTATATTACAAAGGATTCATGTATATATTTTTTTTCAGAAAATAATCGGCCATCTAATAGAAAATAGTACTACATTTAAAGAGAAAACAGAATATGCCCAGGAAAAGTGGATCAAGAAAAAGAAGAAAAAGTAAAGTGTTTAGTAGTTTAGAATGATAACATGACATTACATAATAATCAGGTTATTGTCTCCCTTGTTTTATTTCCAATTTTAAGGGCCATCGTGGCCATGATTATATGGTAGTTGGATTTACAACTACATATGCAATCAGTGCCTATCACCACTGATGTCGTGAGTTCGAATCTCGATCAGGGCGAGGTGTACAACATTATGTGATAAATTTTTTCAGTGACTTGTGACAGATCGGTGGTTTTCTCTGGTTCCTCCACCAATAAAGCTGACCTCCACGATATAACTGAAATATTGTTGAAAGTGGCATTAAACACCATCAAACAAACATATTTTCCAATTTTACCACAGTGATTTTATCTCTTTTTTTCAAGACTCTCTTGATTTATTGACAAAGTAATGTTTAGTTGATTTATTGTTTTGTTGACTTGAATGTAATTCAGATTTCTTTTAGTTGAGTTTGCAATGCTTGTTTTCTTGGTTTTTAGACATTTACAGATTTTCACAGTTTTAAAACCTACAGCAAGATTACTTTGTGAAATGTACCATGGAAAAGCTCCTGCTAAAATATGGTATGTAATAATTTTGATCTGATGATCTATTAATATGGTTTATAATATACAGTACAGTCAACTCCACCTATTCGAATATCTGATAATTGAATATTCTTGCAAAACACCAAACCATTTATGGAGTTTTAAAGGAAAAACCCTGTGTTTATTTGCATATCGGATAAGCGTATATACCGGGTATTTGGATGGGAAAATCCAGGTAAAAAGTTGGCAAGCTTCGTAATAATCAAATATTCTTCTACATTTTGGACTGGAAGTGCAGCTTTGGAAGTTTACATGTCCAGATTGGAAGAGTTCACATACTCCATTGTTGTATTATTCTATAAAATATTCAAAAAAGTTGTTCTTGAATTTCTATTTTATTAGTTAGCGGTATTTATTTATTTTTTGATAGCATCACATGTTTTGTTAGTTATGCATGTTGTTTGTTGACATCGTGATTTTAGTCACATTTTGATCTCAGAGTGAAATTTAAATGTATTACAAGCTTGCTTGTTGTATTTATCCTTTTTAAAGAAAATAATGTCATTATTCCTACAATGTAGCATCAATTTATATGTTTTCAACCATATTTTTTATAACGCATGCCATGTTATTTATATCCGCCATTTTTTTTTTTGTATTCACATGATTGACATGGACAGGTTACAGAATATAATAGTCTCTAATCCATTCAAACGCTTTGCTAATAAATAATATTTTCTTTACAATAATTATATTTTTGTTGATAAAATAGGCGAATTATCAGAATGAAATGATTAAAATTGATTCAGACTTTTTGAAATTTGTTTTCATTTTACCGGACCTACATTTTTTATGTAAAATTGTTTTAAAGCCAAGCAATGTCATACCATTATTATTATTTTAGTCTAGCAGAGCGCTCTCTGTATTTAACTTCATTAGTACTGGTAGAGGCCTAAAAATAGGAAGACCAGTCACCATCCAGAATAAACCAAAAAGTTGAAGCCATGCACCAAAAAAGAGTAGCCAAATCCAAAAACCCTCAAACTTTGAAAAATTTACCAGATTTAAAACATAATTTTTAAAATTTTTATTGAGATTACAATAACAATATTCTAAAAGTTATTAGACTCTCTCAATCTCCAGTTTGCCCTGCTGAGCTCCGTCGTAATGCTTCAGGAACGACCACATTTTTATGATCGACACATTGCCATGTTGCCGGAACTGTAAACAAAATTCTAAATAGAAACGGATTCGGTGAAAGGAACGATACATATGTTTTTTTATTTTATTAATTTTTTGGAGGCCTTTCACTCGAAAAAATCATCTTACGCATCACAATATAATTTACAGTTACCAATAATATTTACCAAAAACAGATAAAATATCACGTATTCAATGCAGTTACGAATTCCGAGTTGACCGAACTTGTTCCGGTATTTACAACACAACCTGCATTTCCGACTTCCGTTAAAAAAGTAAACACATCATTCAAAAATGTTTGGCAGACATGGGGACCGACGTTATTGGCGGACCTCATGATTTTCTGCCCCCTAGGTCCGATAGGTCCGAAGAATTTCAAAAACTCTGTTGATTGCTAAAAAATTTGTTATTATTAAATGCCCGGATGATCGGATAAGAGAATAGCATTCGGGTCATCGAGGGGTTATGCAGTCTCGTGTTGTAAATAATATTTTCTTTTGAAAAGTTTATTTTTGTCAATGAAATGAATTGGAAGAATAAATCGCTTATATAATGGATTGTGGAAATTAAAAAAAAAAGTTTGAAAACGTGGTATTCGCATCATCATGCAGTTCAACAAAAATATTGATTCATTGTTTACATCTGTCAGTTATCAATCAGGACATTGACTGATTACATAATATAGTCTCTAATCTGTTCTATATGCTTGGTTAATTAATAAATATTTTCTATTTATTGGTAATAGTTTATTTTTGGCAAGGAAATTGAAGAGTGAAAAAATTAAATTGATTGCTGAACATTTGCTAAGATTAAGTCATTTCGTATTCTGATCGTCGTGTAGTTCAACACAGAATGACAGCTGAAAATACACTATTTCAATGTTGAAAACAGCTTTTTTTTGCTGACCATAATTCTTAATATTGTCATAGAAACAAGTATTACACAACTTTTTAGTGGAA
Source organism: Bathymodiolus brooksi (assembly GCA_963680875.1). NCBI lineage: Eukaryota > Metazoa > Mollusca > Bivalvia > Mytilida > Modiolidae > Bathymodiolus > Bathymodiolus brooksi. Next base: position 31,471,492 of record OY804576.1, read on the forward strand.
CATTTGTTTAAAAATATACTATCATCACATGATTTCTGACTTGCCAATAATACACAATTAAGGATTGAAAGATGAAAATAAAAAAACAACTCTGGACATTTTTAGTTCTTTATTTCATAAATAAGAATCAGTATATCAATGATACCTATGAGAAACTTTTATTTACTCCAAGGCAGACAATGGATGTCTTGAGAATCATGTTGTATGATCAACCTGCATTATCTCCCCTTGCTGGAATTTCGTTTATCATATTATTGAATACTCCGTATAAATGGATAATATGCTCTGACATTTGCTGTATGCAAATAAGTGGATTTGACTGTATATCTTCTATTCTCTCTTAACCACATCGGTGATGTAATGGTTTACTTGCTCTTGAGTGCAGTTGATTATAGGTTAGAGACCTGGTCGGATCAAACCAAAGACTACAAAATTTGTATTTTCTGCTTCTCTGCTAAGCATGCAGCAATAAGGAATAAGAGTAAAGACTGGTTGGCTCGGTATCAAGAAATATTTTTTAGTGAAACAACATGTTATTCCATTGAACTTATTGACAAGGCCATTAAATAACTGATGAAAGTACAATGCTAAAACCTACATTTCCTAGTTCCACCATATTTAGTAAATTGTTGTATCTGAACATCCAAATCAGACCACAATATATGTTGTTGGAGCCCACTGACTTTGTAAATTTTGCAAAATAATAATTAAATCTATTTCAGTAATCATTACCATTGAATGGTTGTTTATTTCACAGCCACATAAGAATAGATACGTTAGCCCAGATAATGACCTATGGTAATATACATGCCTATAGCAACATAGCAGTTGTGGATACCTGTAATGGACTTGTTGTAGGGGCAGTCCTGGAAAGACTTGGAGGTTAGTAAAAAACATTAGATTTTATATATCATATCAATGTGTTTACTCCTTACCACAAACAATGGCTTCAGTGTGATATTGTTACTCCTTACCACAAACAATGGCTTCAGTGTGATATTATTACTCCTTACCGCAAACAATGGCTTCAGTGTGATATTGTTACTCCTTACCACAAACAATGGCTTCAGTGTGATACTATTACTCCTTACCACAAACAATGGCTTCAGTGTGATATTATTACTCCTTACCGCAAACAATGGCTTCAGTGTGATATTGTTACTCCTTACCACAAACAATGGCTTCAGTGTGATATTGTTACTCCTTACCACAAACAATGGCTTCAGAGTGATACTATTACTCCTTACCACAAACAATGGCTTCAGTGTGATATTGTTACTCCTTACCACAAACAATGGCTTCAGTGTGATATTATTACTCCTTACCGCAAACAATGGCTTCAGTGTGATATTGTTACTCCTTACCACAAACAATGGCTTCAGTGTGATACTATTACTCCTTACCACAAACAATGGCTTCAGTGTGATATTATTACTCCTTACCGCAAACAATGGCTTCAGTGTGATATTGTTACTCCTTACCACAAACAATGGCTTCAGTGTGATATTGTTACTCCTTACCACAAACAATGGCTTCAGAGTGATACTATTACTCCTTACCACAAACAATGGCTTCAGTGTGATATTGTTACTCCTTACCACAAACAATGGCTTCAGTGTGATACTATTACTCCTTACCACAAACAATGGCTTCAGTGTGATATTGTTACTCCTTACCACAAACAATGGCTTCAGTGTGATATTGTTACTCCTTACCACAAACAATGGCTTCAGAGTGATACTATTACTCCTTACCACAAACAATGGCTTCAGTGTGATATTGTTACTCCTTACCACAAACAATGGCTTCAGTGTGATATTGTTACTCCTTACCACAAACAATGGCTTCAGTGTGATATTATTACTCCTTACGCAAACAATGGCTTCAGTGTGATATTGTTACTCCTTACCACAAACAATGGCTTCAGTGTGATATTGTTACTCCTTACCACAAACAATGGCTTCAGTGTGATATTGTTACTCCTTACCACAAACAATGGCTTCAGTGTGATATTGTTACTCCTTACCACAAACAATGGCTTCAGTGTGATATTGTTACTCCTTACCACAAATAATGGCTTCAGTGTGATACTATTACTCCTTACCACAAACAATGGCTTCGGTGTGATACTATTACTCCTTACCACAAACAATGGCTTCAGTGTGATATTGTTACTCCTTACCACAAACAATGGCTTCAGTGTGATATTGTTACTCCTTACCACAAACAATGGCTTCAGTGTGATATTGTTACTCCTTACCACAAACAATGGCTTCAGTGTGATACTATTACTCCTTACCACAAACAATGGCTTCAGTGTGATATTGTTACTCCTTACCACAAACAATGGCTTCAGTGTGATACTATTACTCCTTAACACAAACAATGGCTTCAGTGTGATACTATTACTCCTTACCACAAACAATGGCTTCAGTGTGATATTGTTACTCCTTACCACAAACAATGGCTTCAGTGTGATATTGCTACTCCTTACCACAAACAATGGCTTCAGTGTGATACTATTACTCCTTACCACAAACAATGGCTTCAGTGTGATATTGTTACTCCTTACCACAAACAATGGCTTCAGTGTGATATTGTTACTCCTTACCACAAACAATGGCTTCAGTGTGATATTATTACTCCTTACCACAAACAATGGCTTCAGTGTGATATTGTTACTCCTTACCACAAACAATGGCTTCAGTGTGATATTATTAAGTTTGTAATGTTAACATCTTCCAGGATGACCGGTTCTTCCACATTGTACTATAAGAGATGGAGGGATATCTTTCATGACTGGGAAATACTGTCTTTTCTTGAATGGAGAGTAGTGAAACAAGTGGAAGATTTTCAAATATCTAATTTTGAGTGAATGAAAGAACCTGTTTCTTTTGTAAATAATGAAAATGTTAATATGATTTTAAAAATTGTAGAAGGTTAATTTCATTTCTTTCATAGTTTTAACTTTTCATTTGACGACCAATCCCTTAGTGGACAATATCACATGCAGATGTATTCTATAGACTTTTACATGGCAAAACTCCATATACAGAAGAAATTGTTTTGTATTGTGATAATGCAATTCTGATTAAGATATAAATATCAAATGTTAATGTTGTTACGGTATACAGTCCAATACATTTGAATAAAAAGGGCTGCTGCTATTTAAAAACAGAGACTAGATTTCCAACGTCATTAGTTGTGGTCTTTTATTGTGTTTAGTGAGTTAAAGTGAGAAATGATTGTTTGTTTTGTTGATATTGGTGAAATTGTTGACCATCACGGTTTAAACTTTCTGTAGGTGAGAAATGATTGTTTGTTTTGTTGATATTGGTGGAATTGTTGACCATCACTGTTTTAACTTTCTTTTCATAACCAGATTAATTTAAATCTTATCCTAATCATCCAATCGATTTGGTTTGGTTTATGGTGTTTAACACCACTTTCAACAGTATTTCAGTTATTTCGTGGCGGTCAGTTATTGGTGGAGGAAACTGGAGTACCCGGAGAAAACCACAGACATTTGGCAAGTCATTGACAAACTTGGATCACATAATGTTGTCATTCAATCAGAAGCTTTTTTTTCTTCATATTACATATATAGTCCGTTTGACCAGCCTAAAACAGGACTAAAAAATTAATTAAAAATCAACAGTTCAACTTATTGATTTTTTTTCTTCACACATTTACTCATATATCATCTACCTACTCTGACAAATAATTTCAGAATTTTGACACTATTTTCAAAAAAGTTGCCCATTAGGTCTCTATGTTAAAAATTTGTATCAAATGTGGATATGTGCAGAGGGAGTTAGTATGCTTGTTGTTACCAACTTCCAGTGTAAACAATAACAACAACACATGTGATTTTATTTACATTTCACTGTCATGTGATTACCTAATTTGAATATGTCACCAGAACCCAAGCATGTATGAGATGTTCATTTCACCCAAAGTTTAACTTTTTACATTTTATTGGAAATTATTTTAGAAATTTAAAAGTAAAAAGTATAAATGTAAGCCTTTGAATTTTAAATCTTTTTCTTTAAATTCTAAATAAAATCACTTTTGTTTTGGTGTTTTCTAAAGCCCAGTATTTGAACTCAAAGAACATGGTTATAAAGTAAGCCTATGTGTATTGACCAGATATACCATGTAAATAGCCCATGCTTTGCATGCTTTCTGTATACTTTTAGAAAATGAAAACAAGTTTTATGTATGTTATTTAAGCATAATAAAAAAAACAAGTAATTAATATATATATATTTTTTAAATATAAAAAAAAAAATATAATATAAAGGTAGAAAAAAACAACATTTTTTTTGTCTTTTCATAAATTAATATTTACAAATTAGAAAGGATAGTCATGCCTCTCAAAACTTCAGATGAAAAACAGGATTTAATACTAAAAGTGTTTGATTATTTTGAAGCCGAATCAAAATTGTCACTTGGTGAAAGTGAAATGAACATCTCATGCATGCTTGGGTTCTGGTGACATATTCAAATTAGGTAATCACATGACAGTGAAATGTAAATAAAATCACATGTGTTGTTGTTATTGTTTACACTGGAAGTTGGTAACAACAAGCATACTAACTCCCTCTGCACATATCCACATTTGGTACAAATATTTAACATAGAGACCTAATGGGCAACTTTTTTGAAAATAGTGTCAAAATTCTGAAATTATTTGTCAGAGTAGGTAGATGATATATGAGTAAATGTGTGAAGAAAAAAAAAAAATCAATAAGTTGAACTGTTGATTTTTAATTAATTTTTTAGTCCTGTTTTAGGCTGGTCAAACGGACTATACACAACTAATTACATAATTTAATTACCTAATAAAAAAATTAATTATTATTTGTCATTAGGTCACTTGAATATGTTTTGAACAAATGTGATGTACAGAAAGAATTCCTAGAGTTTACTAGTCTTTATGGGGATTTCATAATGAGATGAATTCTAATTTAACATTAAGTAAACATGTATTATTTTTTAGGACATGGAAAAGTGATACATTTTTATCCAGGGGAATTACATACAAGGTAATATACACCTATTGTTTCATGATAATATGTAAATCGTTGTAACACGAAAATAAATAAATAAGAACAGGATTTGTGAATATGTAATTGTGTGGATATATCAAGGGAGGTAAATCTATAGTAATGATGTAATGAATCCAGGTGAAATAACTATAAAGTTGATGAAAATTAAATCCAGATAATTTCAACTTTGTATTACATTAATAAGGGCAAAGATTTTGTCTGGTGTGATCCTAATTACCATATTACCCTGGAATGTTAATGCATTTCTACTGTAGGGGTGTCAAGTTTTGGAAATTTAAATACGTGAGATTTTACTAAAAAAAAAAAAAAAAAAGATTTTTCCTGGAATTTGGCACAGATTTTGCACGAACTTACCCCCTCTCCCTTTTTTTCAAACTTTCTGTTTACAAATTTATTTTTAATAAAATTTCTTTATTTCTTTATTATTTCATCTCTTTTTCCTTATTTTAACTTGTCCGTGTCAATATTCATACAATCTTATGTTAACAACAACTTGCATGTGTTGACCCTATATAGATACTAATAATCCACAAGACATGAAACTCCTTGTTACCATGGATTATTAGTATCTATAAAGAGATGAAATAATAAAAGAAATAAAGAAATTTTATTGAAAATAAATTTGTAAACGGAAAGTTTGAAAAAAGGGGGGGGGGGGGTAAGTCCGTGCCACGAGAGCCTGTGGAATTTGGTGTAAAATATGTGATTCTCGGGCAGGTTGTGTGAGATTTGATAGGCTTTTCAATGATTTGGATTCAAGCAACAATGATGAGACATTATTAATTGAAATGTTGATATGTTGCACTTAATAAATTAGGTATTTTTAAATGCTTTATTATAATGTATATTTTTACAGACCAGTGGTAGATGCTATGGACTTCCCAAAGAATTACTTGGACAATCTGTATAGCTTTCCACTGAATCAAGTCAATCAAATAAACAATGTGAATTCTCCATATGATCCACCAAGTCAAAATGTAGATCAGTGTGACAGTACAAATATAAAACAAACTGAAAATGAAAGTAGAAATGACTCACAAAGTGAAAGTAGGAGTGAAATTTGTGACACAACGCAAAGTGAAAGTAGGGAACAAACTGGTACTAAAACTGAAAGTAAAGATAAATGTACAGGAGAGACAGGAACATCTAAACAGTGCAATAAAACAGAAGGCAAACATGGGAAGAGAAAACACAAAGATAAGGTTAATAGTACATGTTACAACAGTCAAATCTTCTTGTCTGGAACTCTGATGAATTATTATGTTCCTCTTGTAGTAATAATCAGTTTACTTGGCACCTCAAGCGATTGGTTAATTTAAGTAGTAAAGTTATGTTTGACATACTTAGGTGTTATTGGAATAGAATTAAAAAAGGAAGACATTTTCAAATCAAAGAACATGGTGCAAATAATGGCCTTATTTGGCTCCTCTTGTCATTTTGAATAATAGAATGATGAATTTCTAGCAACTTTTTATTCAGGATTTTTAATGCAAAATTATTGATTTTGAAACTTGTGAGAAACACATAATGATATTAATTATGGTTATAGCAAACACATTTTTGACTGTACCCTTAAAATTATTATAATTGAGAAATAAAGATACAAATGGAGATAATTTTTTAACTTGATCTTTTACGTGAAATCAACATCGTTTCTGTTTTCTGTGGATTTCAAACCCTTACATCCGCCCTTAAAGATGAATAATCATGATATCCCAGAAGTTTCGAGTCCTAAACATCTAGGAATTTACTTCTCAGATAACGGTTCATGGCACGAGCATATAGATTACATTGTAAAGAAATTGTTTGTCCGTTTGAACATCCTTCGTCGATTTCGACTTGTCTTAGATAGATTTACCCTGGAAAAAATGTATTTTTCCTTTATAAGGCCTATTTTAGAATATGGTGACGTCATATGGGATAGTAATATTCAGTACTTAGCTGACAAAATTGAGTATGTTCAAATTGAGGCTTTGAGAATTGTTACGGGTGGGACAAAATTAACCTCTATTAATAAATTTACGATGAAACGGGTTGGGAGAAGCTGACTGATCGAAGAACAAATCATAAATTAGTCTTATTTCATAAAATGGTGAATAGGGAAGTATCTGAGTAACTTGTTACCAGATACTCTGTCTAACTTACATCACCATTTCACGTGCCGATCTCAAAACATATCTGCAATTCGAACAAGAACGTGTCTCTATGCTGGATACTATTTGCCATCTAGTATAAAGCTATGGAACGAACTTCCCCTGGAATTTCGTAACATAACATTGCCCGACATTTTCAAAAACCGATTAAAAGTCATTAATAAGAAATGCCCATCTTATTATTACATCGGAAGTAGGCTGGCTCAAGTCCTTCATGCAAGATTGCGCATGGATAGCAGCTCGTTACACGCACACCTTTTCCTACGTAATTTAGTTGATAACCCTAACTGTACATGCGGTCAGACCGAGACGACAGCCCACTTTCTACTTCAGTGCAGAAATTATTCAGTGATCCGAGACACTACTATCATTTCCTTAAATTTACTTGTCCCTATTACAGCCAAACTATTATTGTATGGATCAACTGCTCTAACTGATGAACAAAATACACGCACACCTTTTCCTACGTAATTTAGTTGATAACCCTAACTGTACATGCGGTCAGACCGAGACGACAGCCCACTTTCTACTTCAGTGCAGAAATTATTCAGTGATCCGAGACACTACTATCATTTCCTTAAATTTACTTGTCCCTATTACAGCCAAACTATTATTGTATGGATCAACTGCTCTAACTGATGAACAAAATACACTTATTTTTACTAAAGTGCAAAAATACATCCTAGACAGCAAAAGATTTGTAAATGCTTAGTATACTGAGACCACATTTCATCCTTCACCCTCTTTTTATTTTATTTTCATGTACATTCTTTTTTCATCTACTTTTGCAATCTTCATTGTGAATTGTTTATTATTATGTAATGTTCGTTCAATTTTTCATACGTGATGATGTTTCCATATTGTCGTCGATTTGTAAGGAGACGGATTTATATAAGCTCAGCTTGTTTCCGAATCTGTGTCGTATATTACATATTGTATTGTATTAACATGTCATATTATTGAATAAAATATGTTTAAATTAACTTGATCTTTTAATTTCAGGAAACAAGAGAAAACAGTAGATTATTAAGAAATAAGCAGATAAGAGAAGCCAAACAATTGTTGATGCAGAAAAATATGGATGGGTAAATGACTTATAATATGAAAACACCATAACCCTAAGCCCTATTAGTTTAATATATAAAGTCCACATGGAAAGAATTAACAGTAAGTGTCTGATTTTAGACAATTTTTTCTTTGTTGTTAGGTAGGGGTGTATCGATACACTTTTCCACAAGCGATACGTATCGCGATATTTGATATGTATTACGATACGTTTTATAGGAAACTGTAACTATTCCTTGAAGTCCATGCTGGTCGACATGGGCGCTGCCATGGTTTTTTTTTATATGAGGTCGCTTACGTACTAGCGGAAATTATAAATATTTGATATTTGATTAATTAATTTTAAAAGCGGAAATTAATCGATTCACTTTTCTCAAAATATTAATTAAATGATCACCAAAAGAAGAAAACGGAAGTTCAACACTACTTTTTTTCAAAAAATGAGCATCATATCGTTTGTATCGTAAGCGGCCTTTACATATCGTGAACCGAGCCATCCCCCAAAAAATCGTGATTTCGGTACATACGGTGAATCGTTTCCCCCTTATTGTTAGGTAACCTATTCATACATAAATATTAGTCAGTTTTTGCCTTGTGAGAAAATTTCTGTTTATGTTATCACCACTAAGGGTTGTGACACCGACTCTTGTCCCCTTGACAAGATGTACTCTATTAATCATATGTGGTTTAGCTAGTCAGTGTCTTTTGGAAGGTCACCGTTTTTCCAGGTACTTCAGACAGTATATAAGCTGAAATTGTGTTGAAAGTGGGTCAGAAGTTGACCATAACTACTTGGCCCTTCAATCATTAAGTATTATACATGGAATTAGGAACCCATTTTATTTACCTAAAGATAAGATATCAATATAGATATTGTACCTCTGGATATTCAAAATAACAATATATAATAAAACATATACAGTCAAACCTGTCTATAGTGGTCACCTGGGGGAGATTGGCAAAATGACCACTATATACAGGTGACCATTATATGAAGGGGTTTGATTATTCGACGAAATATTCTACATTAGTTTTAAATAAACATTTCTAATTACATGTTATGTTTTGTTTGTTATTTTGTTCCTGTCGTAATGTTACTCTTGTTTACATTTATTGTGAATGAAATTATTTCAATATGATATGATTTGAATAAAACATACAAATAAATAAATAAAGATATTTAATAAACAAAAGTACAGTTTCCAGTAACATGACGTTGAACTGGAAGCATTGTTTTCAAAATCGTCAAGAATCTCACGTTTTCTTTTAAGAATGTTCATTATCTGGGTACGACCAACACCCATCTCCTCGCCCACAACCCGATAACTTTTCCCAACATCACAATGATTTATCGCTTTCACTTTGTTGTCTAATTTCAAAGCTTTCCTATTTACGTATGTTGATGATTTTGACATGATGCACTAGATACAAAATATTTTTGGTGAGTGAATTTCTACTTTCGTCGTATTAAATGAATAAATATCTCCAATAACCCCCAGATATAAACTTTAATTTATGTAATTTATTACTCACAAAATTTAATAGTGTTTGTTTATTTAGTTAATTAAATTAAGCAATATATTTTGTAACACCTCGGGATTTTTTGTACATTTGAGAAAAATACCGAACTTTCTAAATCACTTCCGGTATTATTTTAAAAATTAATTTACTGTTATACAAAGGTTTTACGCTGGAAATTACTAATAAATGGTGACCGCTGACCACATTGAATAGGTGACCGCTATATCGAATTAAAATATATAGTAAAATGCACAGGGAGAGCACGAAAGTGACCGATATGAGCAGGTGACCATTATACAAATGTGACCGTTACGATAGATTTGACTGTATTTCTCAAAATACCAGGAGTTAGACTAGATGCATTGAAACGGTTATCATTTCCTGCTCAATGCATGTCATCTGTTGTATATCAGACAACATAAAGATTGTTTTTATTCTAAGATTTAAAAAATGCCCTATTTGTTATGGTGTCAAAGAGTATTGTAGTTGTATCAAAGTATCAAACATATCATTCTGTACACTAAATAACATCAAAATGACAAAGATGACCAGATGTAGCATTAATAGACACAAGTAAAGAGTACAACTCAACTGTAGGCTAGGAGTCATCATAGAGGTCATTTCACACTTATTTTAGGGTATGAATGATGCTCATTATTGAAGACTGTACTGTGACTGTGAAATATAGAACAACAATAAAGGCATTGTGTCCTAAGTGTAAAGTTGGATAGTCTCACATATTCACTTAAATACATATTCTTTCATATCAGTCCAGGACTATAAAAATATACAGAGACAACATGCATTTTTATTTGTCGGCAAATCAAAGGCTAAATGAAAAAAGAATACATGTCATGTGTTTTAAATCTACCATTTATTCTAACAATGTAATTTATGTCAACAGGTTGATAGTTGCATGCAAGTTTCATCCTACTCCAATAGTTCTAGAGTTATTAGAATACATTGCACCATGCAGACCTGTGGTTGTATACAGTCAGTATAAAGAGGTATAGTATAACTGTTGGCCTCATTATTATATAATTGAATACAATTTTATAGGAGTTTATCGATGTGTAAACTCGGCCACATCACTCAAAAACTGAATAAAGTCCAAAGGACTTTATGTAAAGTTTGTGAGTTAAAGGCCGGGTTTACACATCGATAAACTCATACAAAATCATATTTAATTCTTATAATTTCATTTTAGAGTAACAATACTACCCATTTTAAAACTTCTCTCAATCGCTTAATGTCGATGTTCAAGAGTCAGCCATTTTGATTCTGGTACTATTTTTGACAGGGATAAACAAAAAAATTGTGTGTTTCAATTAAAGTCAGAAAAGTAGAAAACTTACATTTTGAATTATTTACTCCTGAATTGAAGCATATGAAATGTCTGAAAACACCAGTTATATATCTCTAGTCTCCTGTGCAGTTTGTTTACTTGAGTAACATTGTAAACTTGACTATGACGTCAACATTTCACCTTATCGATATGATATCATGTATTGTTTCTTTCAAAACAAATATATTTACTCATTTTAAAAGAAATATTGAAATTCAAAATGTGATACAAGGATGTATGAATACTTAATGATAATTTGATTGTTTTATTTTAGCCATTGATGGATTGTTATGCCTATTTGAGAGAACGAGGAGGGATTATTAATTATAGATTAACAGAGACTTGGCTTAGGGAATATCAGGTTAGATTTCATAACAACAAATAACTTTGTAAAATATACGATATTCAGTGATAGATATAAAGATAGCAATATAGCCATTTTAAGATTGAAAGGTTAAAGATGAACAGACTTATAAACAATATTGGTATATTGATGGTGAAACTAGAATTTATTTGACGAGGCTGAGAAACGGGGAGAACAACGAGCTTTAGCAAGTTTTTCCTCGTGCTTCGCTCCAAGTCTGCATATTAAAGTATTTCTTACAGTTTTGTAGAGTAAATAAACTGTTAACTAAAAGACGGCTGCATTATCAAAGCTGCTCAAAATATGTGAGATTGGGGCATGCTATCGTTACGACATTGTCTTATTTCTTCTTAAAAAGTTTAATAATATTGAAAGTTAGGTAACAGAAATCTTTTGATTATTTGGCGATTTCATGTAAAAAAAAAAAAAAAAAATGAATAGTGTTTCTCCAAGACAAATACAACCCAGATGTTCGTTTTGAATTTTATGCAATGGAACTTTCACTTTTAAAGTAATATTTTAGTGTTAACCGAGTATATCCAACAGATTTAGAGACACATTTAAGTGATGATACTACACAATTATGTTGATGGTGGTTGTATCAGTTCCTTTTGTTTTACCTGTAAATATATTATGTTACAGGTGCTGCCAATGAGGACACATCCACAAATTGGTATGAGTGGAGGAGGGGGATATTTACTGACAGTTACTACAATAACAAAGCCTGCATAATCTTTATCTTAGTTAAAATAAAAATTACAGCAATATTTCATTTATAATTGGATATCCTGTTTCTTTTTGTATACAACAAAAATGGATATCAGTGTTATAAATTTACAGGTAGCATTGGGCTTGTGCCATCAGTATGAGTTACGAGTGAGTGCTATATCATGGTGAGAATGAGTTACATTTCAGTGGTATGATGATGATTACCAGTATATCTGCTTTGTACTAGTTGGATGTTTATAGTGATAGCTCACTGAAACAACAGTGAGTCCATGTAGCTCCATTTGGACACATTATGCCTTTACTCCTCAATGTTGTGTGCTTAGCAGAGAAGCAGCAAATACCAGTTCAATTCAATTCAGTTTTATTTAGAGTTGATACATAAATCTAATTCAGTTTTATTTAGAGTTGATACATAAATCTAATCCAGTTTTATTGACCTTAGCTCGAACCCACAATCTTGTTCATTTTGTACATTAATGGGATCGGGATTGGTCGTCTTGTATTTATTTTATGGAATACTGGATTTGTTGATGTAAGACAAACCAAGATTACCTAGGTCTAAAGGTAAAATAAGAGTAAAGGGAAGATCCAGATACAAAATACAACACAGTATAAACATAACTAGAGGCTCAGTGGGCTGAGCTTGTGTCACTCACCTTTCATTCTGCTTTGAGGAAACTTAATACAGAACCTCCCATAGGTGCTTCCCACCAAGTTTTGGTCATTTGGCTAAGCAGTTGCATAGAAGAAGATATTTAGAAGTCGACCAATCAGAAACAAGAATGGCCTGTGGCGGCCATGTTTATTAACGGATCGGAACTAAATGAGCAATCTTTATAGATGACCTTCCAAGGATGCTTCCCTACCAAGTTTCGATTCATTTGGCAAAGTGGTTTCAGAGAAGAAGCTTTTTTAGAAATCAACCAATCAGAAACAAGAATTGCCTTTGGCGGCAATTTTTGTTAACAGATCGGAACTAAATGAGCAATCTTTATAAAGGACCTTCCAAGGATGATTACTACCAAGTTTGGATCCATTTGGCCAAGCAGTTTCAGAGGAGATGATTTTTTTAGAAATCGACCAATCAGAAACAAGAATTGCCTGTGGTGGCCATATTTGTTAACGGATCGGAACTAAATGAGCAATCTTTATAGAGGACCTTCCAAAGATGCTTCCTACCAAGTTTCGATTCATTTGGCCAAGCAGTTTCAGAGGAGAAGATTTTTTAGAAATCAACCAATCAGAAACAAGAATTGCCTGTGGCGGCCATGTTTGTTAATGGATCGGGACGAAATGAGCAATCTTTATAGAGAACATGATATATATGCTTCCTACCAAGTTTCGGTTCATTTGACCAAGCGGTTTCAGAGGAGAAGATTTTAAAAAATCGGCCAATCAGAAACAAGAATTGCCTATGGTGGCCATGTTTGTTAATGGATCGGGACAAAATGAGCAATCTTTAGAGAGGACCTTCCATAGATGCTTCCTACCAAGTTTCACTTCATTTGGCTGAGGGGTTTCAGAAAAGAAGATTAAAATGTGAAAAGTTAACGGACGACGGACATCAAGTGATGGCAAAAGCTCACATTGCCTTTGGCAAGGTGAGCTAAAAAGTAAAACAAAACAAAGCAACAAAAGATAGGACTTGATGAACTAAAAAAGGATATGGATGTAAATGAACATGAGAGACTATCCAACAACACACGAGCACAAATTAAAGTAAAGAAATACCACTTTTATTGCTGTTCTACATTTCAGAGTAGGGTCTTCGATGATGACCATAACTCGTACCTTTGCAAGTTTTGATCTAGATTCCCACAAGCTTGTTATTTCTGTATTTGAGGTTTGATTGATCGATTGTTGATAAACGTCAAGTAAACTGTATTTCAGCTATTTTCATGAGGAGAACATGTTTGCAAATGATAAATCATGTTGGTACCGGGATGAATCTGTGGGTGAAAGTTGCCACAAGAAAAAAATATGTATATGGATAGGGTCAGAACATTTAGCTTTGCAATGGGCCAGAAAGTGTCACTCCTTACAAGTTTGCTTTTTAGGAGCTGCAACAAATTGTCTTTTACATACAAGGAGTGCAGCATTCTCCATACTTCAGCCACTTGTATGTTTCCTGTCCTTGAATGCTTCTGGTCCCGGGTAGTTAACTTGTCCCACACGACTAGCAGACACCCCCTTTGAAGGGGTTGAATAAAATATTGACTGGTTTATATTATGGTTAGATATACTGTCCACCATTGTTATTAGGAAAGCAACACCTTCATCTCATTGAAGATAAAATAAAAAATAGGTTCATGAGAGCCTGTAGTTGCTCACATGAGAAATGAGTCAAAAGGTAGCTTAATTGTTTGACTTTTGTATGCGATCTGATGACTGCCATCTAGTGTTAGGTGTGAACACTTTGTTTTGAAATAAATAGCCAAGTTGAAAAGACTTGCATGACTGCATCATTTCACTAAAAGGGGAAGTGTGTGCCCAAACAATTAGCTTAATGACACCACTTGTTATTGAAGTGTCACTGTCTGAACCAAGACAGAAAAGTGAATGGTCATGTATATGTGTGTCAGTCATGTATATGTGTGGCAGTCATGTATATGTGTGTCGGTCATGTATATGTGTGGCAGTCATGTATATATGTGTCATTCATGTATATGTGTGTCAGTCATGCATATGTGCATCAGTCATGCATATGTGTGTCAGGTGGTCATGTATATGTGTGTCAAGATTATCCATTTTGCCTCTGTTTCTGTGTCAGTCATGTAAATGTGTGTCAAGGTTATCCATTTTGCCTCTGTTTCTGTGTCAGTCATGTATATGTGTTTCAGGGTTATCCATTTTGCCTCTGTTTCTGTGTCAGTCATGTAAATGTGTGTCAAGGTTATCCATTTTGCCTCTGTTTCTGTGTCAGTCATGTATATGTGTTTCAGGGTTATCCATTTTGCCTCTGTTTCTGTGTCAGTCATGTATATGTGTGTCAAGGTTATCCATTTTGCCTCTGTTTCTGTGTCAGTCATGTAAATGTGTGTCAAGGTTATCCATTTTGCCTCTGTTTCTGTGTCAGTCATGTATATGTGTTTCAAGGTTATCCATTTTGCCTGTTTCTGTGTCAGTCATGTAAATGTGTGTCAAGGTTATCCATCTTGCCTCTGTTTCTGTGTCAGTCATGTATATGTGTTTCAGGATTATCCATTTTGCCTCTGTTTCTGTGTCAGTCATGTATATGTGTGTCAAGGTTATCCATTTTGCCTCTCTTTCTGTGTCAGTCATGTAAATGTGTGTCAAGGTTATCCATTTTGCCTCTGTTTCTGTGTCAGTCATGTATATGTGTTTCAGGGTTATCCATTTTGCCTCTGTTTCTGTGTCAGTCATGTATATGTGTGTCAAGGTTATCCATTTTGCCTCTGTTTCTGCTGTGTCAGTCATGTATATGTGTGTCAAGGTTATCCATTTTGCCTCTGTTTCTGTGTCAGTCATGTATATGTGTGTCAGGGTTATCCATTTTGCCTCTGTTTCTGTGTCAGTCATGTATATGTGTGTCGGGGTTATCCATGTTGCCTCTTGTTTCTGTGTCAGTCATGTATATGTGTGTCAAGGTTATCCATTTTGCCTCTGTTTCTGTGTCAGTCATGTATATGTGTTTCAGGGTTATCCATTTTGCCTCTGTTTCTGTGTCAGTCATGTATATGTGTGTCAAGGTTATCCATTTTGCCTCTGTTTCTGCTGTGTCAGTCATGTATATGTGTGTCAAGGTTATCCATTTTGCCTCTGTTTCTGTGTCAGTCATGTATATGTGTGTCAGGGTTATCCATTTTGCCTCTGTTTCTGTGTCAGTCATGTATATGTGTGTCGGGGTTATCCATGTTGCCTCTTGTTTCTGTGTCAGTCATGTATATGTGTGTCAAGGTTATCCATTTTGCCTCTGTTTCTGTGTCAGTCATGTATATGTGTGTCGAGGTTATCCATTTTGCCTCTGTTTCTGTGTCAGTCATGTATATGTGTGTCGGGGTTATCCATGTTGCCTCTTGTTTCTGTGTCAGTCATGTATATGTGTGTCAGGGTTATCCATGTTGCCTCTGTTTCTGTGTCAGTCATGTATATGTGTGTCAAGGTTATCCATTTTGCCTCTGTTTCTGTGTCAGTCATGTATATGTGTGGCAAGGTTATCCATTTTGCCTCTGTTTCTGTGTCAGTCATGTATATGTGTGTCAAGGTTATCCATTTTGCCTCTGTTTCTGTGTCAGTCATGTATATGTGTGTCAAGGTTATCCATTTTGCCTCTGTTTCTGTGTCAGTCATGTATATGTGTGTCAGGGTTATCCATTTTGCCTCTGTTTCTGTGTCAGTCATGTATATGTGTGTCAAGGTTATCCATTTTGCCTCTGTTTCTGTGTCAGTCATGTATATGTGTTTCAGGGTTATCCATTTTGCCTCTGTTTCTGTGTCAGTCATGTATATGTGTGTCAAGGTTATCCATTTTGCCTCTGTTTCTGTGTCAGTCATGTATATGTGTGGCAAGGTTATCCATTTTGCCTCTGTTTCTGTGTCAGTCATATATATGTGTGTCAAGGTTATCCATTTTGCCTCTGTTTCTGTGTCAGTCATGTATACGTGTCAGGGTTATCCATTTTGCCTCTGTTTCTATGATTTTCCCCAGTTGATTTCACAACTGTTCATACGGTGTTGTAAATTTTTTCTTGGCAATAGGTGGATATTAAAAAAACATGAAAATATTAATTATCTTTTATTAAAAAAAACAAACATACCACAATAAGTATAACAAACATAACAAACAAAAAATAATAATATTATTGCATTGATTAAAATGATGCTGTGATTATAATAAAATTAGTATTTGTTTATAATTTGCATTGATTTCTACTTGATAATTTGCATTGATTTACACTTGATAATTTGCATTGATTTACATGTTACCTCAGACTTTTGTAAATTGACTGATGTACCACTATTATAGGTCAAGTTTTAAAATCTGGATGACTGTAAAGGCACTGCTAAAGTCGTTGATTCAATAACAAATGTCAAGGCAATGCTATGGGGGTTTATGTTTTAAATCAATAGAAGGACACTGCTATGGGTTATTTTGTAATAAGAACTATAAATGCACTGCTATGGGTGTTGTAAAATAATTATATACAATGTATCTGGAAAGGCACTACTATTGTCAACTCAATAACAAATGTCAAGGAATGTCAAGGCACTGCTATGGTCAATTCGATAACAAATGTAAACTAGAACTGTGAGTGACCTCACTGAGTGATACCCCCACTTGCAATACTATGATGTTCAAACCATATTCCTTCATGCACATCTGCAGGCAGTGTATTACAACTGTGTAAAGTTTCATTTAAATCCAATGAGCCGTTTAGGAGGAGTTGCGCTTACAAGCCCATCTCTCCATACAGAACGTATTTCAGAGTATAAGTTAAATTATCTCCCCTTCCAAATTTTGGACAGCAACCATATTCCTTCATGCACATCTGCAGGTAGTGTATTACAACTGTGTAAAGTTTCATAAAAATCCAATAAGCTGTTTAGGAGGAGTTGTGCTTGCAAGGTACATGCCCTCCTTCTTTTCGTGAAAGTACAAGTTGAATGATCTCCCCTTCCAAATTTTGGACAGCGACCATATTTCTTCATGCACATCTGCAGGTAGTGTACTACAACTGTCTAAAGTTTCACAAAAATCCAATAAGCTGTTTAGGAGGAGTTGCACTTACAAGGTACACGACCCCCCTTTTCGTGAAAGTGTTGAATTATCTCCCCTTCTAAATTTTAGACAGCAACAGTATTCCTTCATGCACATCTGCAGGTTGTGTACTACAACTGTGTAAAGTTTCATAAAAATTCAATAAGCAGTTTAGTAGGAGTTGTGCTTACAAGGTACATGCCTCCCCCTTTTCGTGAAAGTATAAGTTGAATTATCTCCCCTTTTAAATTTTGGACAGCAGCCATATTCCTTCATGCACATCTGCAGGTAGTGTACTACAAATGTGTAAAGTTTCATAAAAATTCAATAAGTCGTTTAGGAGGAGTTGCGCTTACAAGGTACATGGATGGACGAACGGACAGGGTGATTCCTATATACCCCCCAAATTTGTTTGCGGGGATATAATGATTCCTATATACCCCCCAAACTTTGTTTGCGGGGGGTATACAAAATGTTGAGGCACTGCTATGGGCGTATAGGTTTAAAAAGATAAATGTAAAGATACTGCTAAGACTTGTTGTTCTATTATAACTTAAACATATGTACAGGAATTGCCATGGGACGTTAAAATAAAAATATAGACAAGAGCAAAGGCACTGCTATGAGTGATTTAGTTGTAAAATAACTAGACATCTCTGTAGACAATATTCTTGTGACCACGTCACTCCCTAGGAAAAATATTTGACATTATTAGGAAATTAAAACATAAATAAACTTAAGAAAATTAATTGCTGTCTATAAATTAAAAAAAAAAAAATTTAAGCAGCTTTTAAAAAATTTAAAATTGATTATATCATTTATACCATGCAGGATGACATTTTTGTCAACAAATTGTTAGAATATATAGTAAAATAAATATATAATGCCCATAGTTCTACATCTGAAATAAATACAACTATATACTATACTTAATATAGAAAATGAAGGTGTAGAGACAGTAATAGGGGCTTTCCTCTTCTTTTTTTTTTATCAGTACTCACTTTCATCTCTGTTAAGAATAATCAGTTTTTCCATCATGTCATACAATTAATGAGTGGGTACAGAGTAAGAGAACATTAGTGCTACAGATTATGGGTGTTTAAAACCAAAATTATTTCATGGCAGTTACACATACATGTACGTAGTTTGGTGGAGGTAACAAGAGTACCCAGCGAAAATCCCTCGCCTTCTTCAAGACTTTATAATATATTTTATCATATAAAGTTGTATCTAGTACACTTCAATATGGTCAGGAATCAAACTCTAAACTTCAGTGGTGATAGACACTGAATACATAAATAAACAAAAATCAAACTACCATGACACTCCCTAGGAAAAATATTTGATATTATTAGGAAATTAAAATATAAAATAACTACAAAATCAATTGCTGTCTATAAATTAAAAAACCATAATAAAAGCAGATTTTAAAACAATTTATAATTGATATAATAGTTATACCATGCAGGATGACATTTTTGTTTACCAATTATTAGAATAAATAGTAAAATAACTATAGTTTTATATTTTAACTAAATACAGATATATATCTCTATACTTAAGGTGTGGTAACACTGTCAAATTTTGTCTTCAAATTTACTTGAAACGTTTTTGCCGCAGGTGCCGATCTAGGCTATGTTGACATCAAATCATTTCAGAAAATGTGTTTTTTTCATGTCACTAAACTGGCAGCAGAATACAACAGAGCTGTAAAATATATCCAGTAACAGACCTATGTATTACTTACAATATCATCAGCAAACCACAAATAAAATGAACTATTATTATTGTATATGAAAAAACTTCTAATTGACATTTTATAATTAATGTATTCTATTGTTTAATTTGTATCTGAAATATTATTGTAATCTCTATATAGAGGAAATAAAGACATGAATGTTAACAAATTATTAGAATATATAGTAAAATAAATATAGTTTTATATGTTAACTAAATACAGATATATATATATATCTATACTTAAGTGTGTTGATACTGTCAAACTTTGTCTTCAAATTTACTTGAAACATTTTTGCTTCAGGCGATGAGTTTGAAGGTATTCAGATAATCAAATTTGAACCTATCAAACTCCCTTCCAACATTTGAAGGACCCATTAAACATGTTGACATGTTGAGATGGTCAAATTTATGTTTTAAACAGGTACACAGGTAAAGTTGGAAGTTAATCTGAAGGATACATTTTTGATTGTGTAAACACGCCTCTATAAAAACCAATACTAAATATTCAACTAAATAAATCTAAAATCATATTTTAAATTATACTGACCTGACGAAATGTATTATTATTATTTACATAAATATTAGGAACATTGCAAGTAATATTTTCTTTGAAATTGACATTTTTTTAATATAAAGTTAATAAAAAAAATACTGTAAATAGTGCCCCTGGAAAAATTGTGCAGTGTAAGGTACTATAATGCACTATAGAAACTATTCACATCATGGGGATAGGAGGTTAAGAATTATGGTGTTTAATGCCACTTTCAACAATGTTTCAGATATATCGTGATGGTCAAATTTATTGGTGGAGGGAACCAGAGTACCCCGAGAAAACCATTGACCTGTTGCAAGTCACTGACAAATTTTATCACATAATGTTGTATTTAAGTACACCTCGCCATGAGATAGATTCGATTTCACAACTTTAGTGGTGATAGGCACTGATTGCATAGGTAGTTGTAAATTCAACTATCATACGATCACGACCATGACCGCCTGATATTTTGGCATGGGAACAATTTATCTGATATTGCCATGGAAACAAATTCAACAATACACCTCTATATTCTGTACAGATACAGCATGTGCAACAATAAATTTTGTCTACATATTTTCACAAACTTTAAACAAAATTCGGCCATGAATTTATGCACAACTTATATTTTTCATTACATTATTGTATAACCAATTTTATTAAAACATGCAAGGATATTTCCTTAAATGTTTTTTTCTGCTGATTAACTCGGAGATATATATTGATGTAAATTTGGCATAGCCTAGGATATTTTGACAATCCAATCTGTATTAAAATGTAACAAGTAAACCATTTTCATGAATACCTTGATCATGCTGAATATCATGTTGAAATTAACATAAACATAGATATCATCAAGATCATCAACAAAAAATTTTAATATTGATTTAAGATTCAATCCCTATCGTTTAAATTCATGATATGTTTGTTCATATAATAACTAAAGGATGATAAATTAACAGAATATGGAGTATTCTTTAGCTTTAAATATAAAAGCTACATAAGGATTTATAATTGTGATGCTTAGCAACAACAAAAAATTACAATCAATTAAAAATAAATAAAATAGGCTGATGCATTAAAATATAATAACAATAAATGTAAAGCAGCACTTATATGTACAAAATATATTTAAATCAATCAATAATCATTGAAACTGAAGCATGTAACAATAAATTATAAGACTTAAAATATATACTAGAGGCTCAGTGGGCTGAGCCTGTGTCTCTCACCTTTCATTCTGCTTTGAAGAAATTTAATACAGAACCTTCCATAGGTGCTTCCCACCAAATATCGGTTCATTTTGGCAAAGCAGTTTCAGATAAGAAGATTTTTAGAAATTGACCAATCTAAAACAGGAATTGCCTGTGGCAGCCATGTTTGTAAATGGATCAAAACGAAATGAGTAATCTCTATAGAGGATCTTCCATAGATGCTTCCTACCAAGTTTCATATCATTTGGCCAAGCGGCTTCAAAGGAAAAGCTGTATTAGAAATTGACCAATAAGAAACAAGACTTGCCTGTGGCAGGCATATTTGTTAATTGAAAGGGACGAAATGAGCAATCTTTATAGAGGACCTCCATAGATGCATCCTACTAAGTTTTGGTTCATTTGGCCAAGCGGTTTCAGAGAAGATTTTTAGAAATCGACCAATCAGAAACAAGAATTGCCTGTGGTGGCCATGTTTGTTAATGGATTGGGACGAAATGAGTAATCGTTATAGAGGACCTCCATAGATGCATCCTACAAAGTTTCGGTACATTTGGCCAAGCAGTTTCAGAGGAGAAGATTTTTAAAAATAGGCCAATCAGAAACAAGAATTGCCTGTGGTGGCCATGTTTGTTAACGGATCAGAACGACATAAGCAATCGCAACAGAGGACTTTCCATAGATGCCATGTTTGTTAATGGATCAGGACGGAATGAGCAATCTTTATAGAGGACCTTCCATAGATGCTTCCTACCAAGATTCGGTTCATTTGGCCAAACGGTTACAGAAGAGAAGAATTTTTAAAATCAGCCAATCAGAAACAAGTCGTCTATGGCGGCCATGTTTGTTAACGGATTGGGATGAAATGAGCAATGAGGGCCTTCCATAGATGCTTCCTACCAAGTTTCAGTTCATTTGGCCCAGTGGTTTCAGAGGAAAAGATTTTTAAAAATAGGCCAATCAGAAACAAGAATTGCCTGTGGTGGCCATGTTTGTTAATGGATCTGGACGAAATTAGCAATCTTTATAGAGGACCTTCCATAGATGCTTCCTACCAAGTTTCGATTCATTTGGCAAAGTGGTTTCAGAGAAGAAGATTTTTTAGAAATCAACCAATCAGAAACAAGAATTGCCTTTGGTGGCCATGTTTGTTAACGGATCGGAACTAAATGAACAATCTTTCAGTTCATATGGCTGAGGGGTTTCAGAGGAGAAGATTAAAAGGTGAAAAATTTACGGATGACGGACGCCAAGTGATGGCAAAAGCTCACACTGCCTTTGGCAAAGTGAGCTAGTAAGAATTAAATACATTCTATTTTTTAACACCAATAAAACAGTACCAATGTATTCAATATTAATAACATGGATTTAATATGAAAAGACATGGATGTAAAAAATGGATGAGGTCAGCCGAGACATTTTTGGAAAGGGATCATACAAAGATCCTTTGACTATGATGAGCTAAAACATGTATATAGGATCAGAGATGCACATGCTAAGTTGCACTTGTTGTCATGTAGGCGAACTGTTGTGTTTGGAAAGGAAATTGTCTACCCAAATTTTCCCTATATATTATCCATTTAAAGCTAGTTTTAAAACTCTAAAATTGATGTAATAACCAGGACTTGAGATATCACACATATACATATAAAAACATAATTTTACGCATAATTAAGGGGCATAACACTAGAACGATAAAAGTCAGATGCCTCAAATTCAACATTGACCTGTATTTTATTCATCTAAATGTAATTATAAGATTTTAATGAAATTGGATATGAGAAACTTAAGATAATGCCTGGAAATCAATAAAAAAAATGATATGCATAATTAAGAGGCTATGAAAACTATGAAGATTATTAGTCAGATTCCTCTAAATCAATCTTGTCATGTACATGTATTTTATCAATCTAAATGTAATTGTAATGTATTAGTTAAATCAGATATCATAAATTTCAGATATTGTTGGGGAAACAAAAGGCTGCTTAATCAGCAGTGGCCGACACAATTTTGGAAGGGGATCACTCTAGAACTATTTGGACCAAATTTGGTTTCATTCCATATGGTGACTGAAAAAAAGAATTTTCAGATTTCCAATTTTTCAACCAATTAATAAGCCACGGGGAACATTCTTAATGCCAAGTGATGGGTAAAGCTCACTTCAGCCTTTGGCTCTGGTGATCTAAAACTTGAAATCTATTAAAAGTGTTCTATAAATATCTGCAGAAAGATTCCAGTATAAGTGGAACAGAATAGCTCAAAGATAATTAGATGTGTTTAAGTCAGATTCGGGCAGACATTTTATTATGTCATGAAACTTTTATGTCCCATAGTGACCATATTGGATGTCTGTTTAGAACAAAAAAGCAAACATTTATCATTCCCCAAAGTTCAGTTTTAATGGCCTGTGATTTCTGAGATTATTTTGTTTATTGTGTGGGCATTCAGAAACCATTGTGTCCATATTCTTAGGACCATCTATACATCATACATGCACATTTGTTTTCATTTGCTTCATACTTGATTTCTATGTAATAAGAAAAACTAGAGGCTCCCAGGAGCCTGTATAGCTCACCTGGGTATAATAACAACATCAGTCAATAAAACTTGATAACTTCGGTAAAAAAAATTAACAATTGTAGCCTTCGTCATTTTTATAAATTTGATGAAAAAAGGGCAAGAACTCCAAGATGGGTAATCAGATTTACTTCAAAATTGCAGGTAAAAAAAAAAATTGATCGAAGGGTCGAATCGCCAAACACATTTTTGGAAGAGAACCATCCAATGACTATTTCATCAAAATTTTGTTCTTATTGAGCAAATGGTTTCAGACAAAAAGATTTTTATGGGAATTTCCCATAGGGTCCTATGTTAAATTAAGTTTGGCTGTGGCGGCCATCTTGGTCGGTGTTCTGAAATGCTGGACACAATTTTGGAAGAGGACCACCCAAGAATCATTTCAGCAAAGTTTGGTTGAGATTGGCTCTGTAGTTTCAGAGAAGAAGATTTTTTTAATTTCATCCCCCTTTTTTTTCTAATTTGCATAATCGGTCAAACTCGGTAAAAGTTCAAAGTTCATAAAAAATCCCGTAATATATGTTAGAAAGCTCATCATTATGCTTATACAGTTCAAATTTGGGCACTTTCGGGCTTAAAATAGAGCAGTTTTGGCCATTTGAGGAAATTTCTATTTTTAGTAATGGTGGCCATCTTGGATACAGTACGGCGCTGACGGACACAATTTTGAAAGGGGACCACCTAAGGATCATTTCAGCAAAGTTTGGTTGAGATTGGCTCAATAGTTTCAGAGAAGATTTTTTTTATAATTTCATCCCCCCTTTTTTCTAATTTGCATAATCGGTTAAAATCAGTAAAAGTTCAAAGTTCTTTAAAAATCCCGTAATATATGTTAAAAAGCTCATCATTATGCTTATACAGTTCAAATTTGGGCACTTTCTGGCTTAAAATAGAGCAGTTTTGGCCATTTGAAGAAATTTCTATTTTTAGTAATGGTGGCCATCTTGGATACAGGACGACGCTGACGGACACAATTTTGAAAGGGGACTACCTAAGGATCATTTCAGCAAAGTTTGGTTGAGATTGGCTCTGTAGTTTCAGAGGAGAAGATTTTTTTTTTAATTTCATCCCCCCTTTTTTCTAATTTGCATAATCGGTCAAAATCGGCAAAATTTCAAAGTTCATAAAAAATCCCGTAATATATGTTAAAAAGCTCATCATTATGCTTATACAGTTCAAATTTGAGCACTTTCTGGCTTAAAATAGAGCAGTTTTGGCCATTTGAAGAAATTTCTATTTTTAGTAATGGCGGCCATCTTGGATACAGGACGGCGCTGACGGACACAATTTTGAAAGGGGACCACCTAAGGATCATTTCAGCAAAGTTTGGTTGAAATTGGCTCAGTAGTTTCAGAGGAGAAGTTTTTTTTTAATTTCATCCCCCCTTTTTTTTTATTTCATAATCGGTCAAAATCGGTAAAAGTTCAAAGTTCATAAAAAATCCCGTAATATATGTTAAAAAGCTCATCATTATGCTTATACAGTTCAAATTTGGGCACTTTCTGGCTTAAAATAGAGCAGTTTTGGCCATTTGAAGAAATTTCTATTTTTAGTAATGGCGGCCATCTTGGATACTGGACGGCGCTGACGGACACAATTTTGAAAGGGGACCACCTAAGGATCATTTCAGCAAAGTTTGGTTGAGATTGGCTCAGTAGTTTCAGAGGAGAAGAATTTTTTTTTAATTTCATCCCCCCTTTTTTCTAATTTGCATAATCGGTCAAAATCGGCAAAATTTCAAAGTTCATAAAAAATCCCGTAATATATGTTAAAAAGCTCATCATTGTGCTTATACAGTTCAAATTTTGGCACTTTCTGGCTTAAAATAGAGCAGTTTTGGCCATTTGAAGAAATTTCTATTTTTAGTAATGGCGGCCATCTTGGATACAGGACGGCGCTGATGGACACAATTTTAAAAGGGGATCACCTAAGGATCATTTCAGCAAAGTTTGGTTGAAATTGGCTCAGTAGTTTCAGAGGAGAAGATAATTTTTTTAATTTCATCCCCCCTTTTTTCTAATTTGCATAATCGGTCAAAATCGGCAAAATTTCAAAGTTCATAAAAAATCCCGTAATATATGTTAAAAAGCTCATCATTGTGCTTATACAGTTCAAATTTTGGCACTTTCTGGCTTAAAATAGAGCAGTTTTGGCCATTTGAAGAAATTTCTATTTTTAGTAATGGCAGCCATCTTGGATACAGGACGGCGCTGACGGACACAATTTTAAAAGGGGATCACCTAAGGATCATTTCAGCAAAGTTTGGTTGAAATTGGCTCTGTAGTTTCAGAGGAGAAGATTTTTTTTTTAAATTCATCCCCCCTTTTTTTCAATTTCATAATCGGTCAAAATCGGTAAAAGTTCAAAGTTCATAAAAAATCCCGTAATATATGTTAAAAAGCTCATCATTATGCTTATACAGTTCAAATTTGGGCACTTTCTGGCTTAAAATAGAGCAGTTTTGACCATTTGAAGAAATTTCTATTTTTAGTAATGGCGGCCATCTTGGATAAAGGACGGCGCTGACGGACACAATTTTGAAAGGGGACCACCTAAGGATCATTTCAGCAAAGTTTGGTTGAGATTGGTTCATTAGTTTCAGAGGAGAAGATTTTTTTTTAATTTCATCCCCCCTTTTTTCTAATTTGCATAATCGGTCAAAATGGGTAATGGGATTTACTTCAAAATTGCAGGGTAGGTAGATCTTGATATGCTGCACATTTTTGCAATAAACTTAACATCTATCTCTAAATAGTTTTTGAAATATAAGACGAAAAGTATTAAAATGAAAAAAAAAAATTGATGAAAAAAGGGCAATAACTCCAAGATGGGTAATCAAATTTACTTCAAAATTGCAGGGTAGGTAGATCTTGACATGCTGAGCATGTTTGCAGTTTCAACTTACCATCTGTCTGTTATAGTTTTTGAAATAAAGGACGAAAAGTATTAAAATTTTGAAAATTTGATGAAAAAAGGGAAATAACTCCAAAATGAGTATTGGGATTTACTTCAAAATTGCAGGGTATGTAGATCTTGATATGCCGCACAGTTTTGCAATTTAAAGTTAACCTTTATCTCTTATAGTTTTTGAAATATAAGACGAAAAGCATTAAAATTTTACAAATTTGATGAAAAAAGGGCAATAACTCCAAGATGGGTAATCAGATTTACTTCAAAATTGCAGGGTAGGTAGATCTTGATGTGCTGATAATTTTTACCCCATGTCAGATTTTTGATATTACTAACGGTTTTTGAGTTATTACCAAAAACCTGCAATTTTACCATATGTTCTATTTTTAGTAACAGCGGCCATGTTGGTTGGTGCACGGCATCACCGGACACAATTTTGAAACTAGATACCCTAGTAATGATTCAAACCAAGTTTGGTTTCCATTGGTCTAGTACTTTCAGAGGAGAAGATTTTTGAAAAAGTTTACGACGTACGACGGACGACGGACGACGGACGACGGACGACGGACGGACGACGGACGACGACGACGGACGCCAAGTGATGAGAATAGCTCACATGACCCTTTGGGTCAGGTGAGCTAATAATATATTTTTAGCATATTCTTTAAGCTATCTAAATTAATAATAACTGTAACAAAAATGTAATAATAATAATAATAAAATATATTTAAAGGAATATTACACCAGTTTTGGGTGAAGAAATTTTTTCCCTGAAAATTCATTTGGAATACGGTGGTACCTTTACTAAGCTATTCATGCATGTTTCAAGTTGAAATATGTTCCCAACAACTAGAAATCTGCAAATCTGTGTGCATGTTTTTCGTCCTCGCCATTGTTGTGGAGACTAATTAACTTTCGGCTGTTTTGTTCCGATGATTGCCGATCATTATACCTCTTGAAGAAAAGTTTTGGTCTGATGATTGCCGATCAAGAAAAGATAAACGGGTGTGTTCGATTTGCATTTCAATTATCTCCCTTTTTAAAACTTGGCCTGTCAAAAGTAGACATTTATTTTTATGTTGATATGTTTTATTGATATATTTTGTAATGATAAGGCTATTTGTAATATATTTATCATATTTCAACATTGACAACCTTCTTCAAATAAAATTTGTTAAGAAATTTGCAGAATTAAAATAATAACCATACCATTGTCAAGGCGACGAATGTTTTATATAATGTTTAATAATTACTTTTTCAACTTGGTCAATCTCCCCGAAAGAGTTCAAATCTTGGGTCACGTGCATATCATTTGCACAACAGAATTATCTGCTGTCAAATATTTTGCGATTTGCTCATAAATTCTGCTTTCGAGTGGATTTTTATTGTTATGCAGTTAATTTTAGTTAAATTAAGTGGCATATTAAGTAAAAATACTTAATCCAAAAATTCCACGATATTCGTCTTTCATATCACTTTAACAATAGCTTGAAAGTATTAAACATTAATGACAAAATAATAAACAAACAATTGGCTTAATAACATAAATTGCAAATGTCAGCAAAATGCCCAACAAATGTAGAATCTCATAATACAGTCAAACCTGTCTATAGTGGTCACCCGAGGGAGATTGACAAAATGACCACTATATACAGGTGACCTTTATATGAAGGGTTTGATTATTCGATGAAATATTCTACATTAATTGTAAATAAAAGACTTTAATTACATGTTATGTTCTGCTTGTTATTTTTCTTCCTGTCGTTTACATTTATTGTTGATGAAATTATCTGAATATGATATGATTTGAATAAAATATATAAATAAAGATATTTGATATTTAATAAACAAAATCCTGAAACCAATCCCAGCATAATTGGTTAATGTTTACATTTCAAATTACAAGATGTTGACGTTTTCTTGAACTGGGAACATTGTTTTCAAAATCGTCAAAATCTTACATTTTTAAAAAAGAATTTTAATTATCTGGGTACGACCATCACCCATCTCCTCGGACACGGGCGGACAACGTTCCCCACCTTTAAAAATATTTATCGCTTTCAGATGATTTTGACATGATGCACTAGATACATAATACGATGTTTTCGATATTTTTGGGGAGTGAATTTTTAATCTCATTGTAATGAATTAAATTATCAAATTACCCCCGGGTATAAACTGTCCTTTAGGTAATTTACTCTTCACAAAATGTATAGGGTTTGTTTATTTATTTAGTTAATTAAATTAATCAATATATTTTGTAACACCTCGGCATTTTTAGTGCATTTGAGAAAAATACTGATCTTCCGAAATCACTTCTGGTGTTATTCTAAAATAAAAATTTACCGTTATACAAAGGTTTTATGCTGAAAATTACTAATAAATGATGACCGCTAACCACATTGAACAGGTGACCGCTATATCGAATTAAAATATGTAGTAAAACGAACCGAGAGAGCACGAAAGTGACCGTTATGAGCAGGTGACCATTATACAAAGGTGACCGTTATGGCAGGTTTGACTATATAAATATTTGTGGACTATTTCTCAAGCAGTTTTCCATTGATGATATTGCACTTACTGTTGTCATGGTTGCACACTCAAAATATTAGGTTATTAGAAATGACTGTTCTTGACAATGGCATAAACCTTTCTCCTTCACAATAACTAATGCTAATGGCAACCTGTGATAATTATCAGATAACTGAAAATTTTGTTGATAAGGTTTCCATGGCTATTGTTTAGAAATTGGAGAAGACTGTTGTTTAAGCATTGGAGATGACTGTTGTCTTGGCATTTGAGATGACTTTTGCCTTGACATTGAAGATGACGGTTGACTTGGTAATGGAGAAGATTGTGTCCTTGACACAGGAGTTGACAGTTTTCTAGGGACAGGTGATGACTGGTTCCTTGATTTCCATTGTGCTGGTTTAAGAAACTGGCGGAGGAAAGCAATACTCAAGGCTTGTTTGGTGACAAGTTCCTCAACAGGTGGTTTATCTAAACCTGATTTTGGTGGACCAAAGTCAATCTGTAAAATAAATGTAGTTACATAGAATTAAGGTGTGATCATTGTCAATCTATTTAAATTCTTTCTTTTATCAATTTCAATATTTCAACAACAAAAAATTGGTCGATTATTGATGCAATTGTAAAAAGTAAATAATACCAATGCAATGATAGATTACAATATATAATTTTGCAAATTCAGTTTCTTTTATACAAACTCTACTAATTTCCTTTGTAAAATTTTATTCTGGAAATATTCACTAAAATAGGAATATATATCTATATAATAATGTTGATGTCATCCAATAATATCAGTGTTCCAGCTAGGATTTCAAAAGGGCAGGGTGCTGGTTCTGAAAAAGGGCACTTTAGCACGCTGTTGGATTTTCTGAAAATTTATTAACTTTTATTTAATCACTTGTTTCAGATGAATTTGAAAGTTCAACATTTTAAAATTGGATTAAATAAAAAAATTATCAAAATATTAATTTGCTAATAATAGAAAACACTTTGAACCACTGTCAGTGATGTAAAATTCTACTGTAAAAATATCTAAGTGGTGACATGATTTCTATTTTTGTTAAATATGTTTTTATCGCTATTGTAAGGGATTCAAATTAATTAAAAGCTCAACACCATCAAGATGCTAAAAAAATATATCTAAAGCTCACGTAGTACTAAAAAAGTCATTCAAACTTCTGTTTGTTTCTTTGCATTTTTTTATTTCTTCCTTCAAACGTCTGTCACGCTTGGGCATTGTGACAGAAAAAAGACAACAACATATTATGTTAAATTTGTTTATTTGATGAGTTTTAATCACTTTCCATTAGCTAGAGTCAATCAGCTGTTGCAAATAACCTACGATCAGCTGTTTTCCTTAATCGTCAAGACTCAAGGTAAACAGGTAGAATATTGATTATGATGCGCGTGCATTGCTTACAAGGAAGCGTAATCAAGAAAAATGGTGCATCATTACGAAACATCAAAATAAACGATACATTTTCTTAAAAAAAGCATATAGACTTTGAAAAAGGGCAGGGCATCGTGAAAAAGGCACAGGGCATCATGAAAAGGGCACAGGGCGTCACTTGAAAAGGGGCGGGCAGTCCGCCCTGTGAAAAGGACCTAGCTGGAACACTGAATATGCAAAAATATTTCTGAGTCTGCTCATATTTTTTCGAACCATAAGAAAAGGAAAATTTCTTTTGCAGACGACATCAGTATTATTGTTATTATTAAACTGAATGTCATTGGTTTTACACAACAGTAAAAGTCAAATATCTGAGCTACCCAGATGATATGCCATTTTGACTATCATTCTACAAAGAGGTCTATAAAATAGATGCCAAATAATCATCAGTAAAAACATCACTACAGAAACTTACATAATGTATAATAATTATAGATTATTATATGTCATTTTTCTTATCACATGTCATATCAACCCGAGAAGAGGGCTAATATGGGTCGAGGAGATATGGCATGTGATATGAAAAATGCCATATCATAACCTATTCATCATATACTTCAATGCGTCTTTCTTCATGTTTGTAAGAGCCGATCGTTTTCAGAAACCATGTAGCTTGATTTGGGATATGATGCAATAATGTCATATTATATCTACGTTTTTAGTTCACCTGGACCAAAGGTCCATGTGAACTATTGCCATCACTTGGCGTCCGTCGTCTGTAAACTTTTCACATTTCAAGCTTCTTCTCCGAAACCACTGGGCCCATTGGAACCAAACTTAGCAGGAATGTTCCTTGGATGGTCCTCTACAAAGTTACTGTTTTTCGTTCCAGTCGGATATTCAATATGGCTGCCAAGGCCAATAATATGCTCTGATTGGCTGAAATTTCAAAGATCTTCTTCTCTGAAACTAATGAACTGACTGAACCTAAACTGTACATGAATGATCATTGGAATGTCCTTTACCAAGTTACTGTTTTTTATGCCGATCGGAAATCCAAGATGGCCGCCATCGCAGGACATAGATTAACATTGGACCCTATGGGAAAATGTTCAAATGCCTTCTTCTCAGAAACTACAAATATGATTAAAGCCAAACTGTACAAGAATGTTCATTGGATGGTCCTCTACAATCTTAAGGTTTTTTGTTCCGATATGAAATTCAAAATGGCGGCTACGGCAGGACTTAGTTTAACATTGGACCCTATGGGGAAAATGTTTCAAAATGCTTCTTCTCTGAAACCACTTGGACAGTTGAAACCAAACTGCCCAGGAATGATCATTGGAAGGTCCTCTACAAAGTTTCTGTTTTTTATGCCGATCGGAAATCCAAGATGGCCACCACCGCAATACATAGATTAACATTGGACCCTATGGGAAAATATTCAAATGCCTTCTTCTCAGAAACTACAAATATGATTAAAGCCAAACTGTACATGAATGTTCAATGGATGGTCCTCTACAATCTTAAGGTTTTTTGTTCCGATATGAAATTCAAAATGGCGGATACGGCAGGACTTAGTTTAACATTGGACCCTATGGGAAAAATGTTTCAAAATGCTTCTTCTCTGAAACCACTTGGACAGTTGAAACCAAACTGCCCAGGAATGATCATTGGAAGGTCCTCTACAAAGTTTCTGTTTTTTATGCCGATCGGAAATCCAAGATGGCCGCCACCGCAGGACATAGATTAACATTGGACCCTATGGGAAAATATTCAAATGCCTTCTTCTCAGAAACTACAAATATGATTAAAGCCAAACTGTACATGAATGTTCATTAGATGGCCCTCTACAAACTTTAGGTTTTTTGTTCCGGTATGAAATTCAAAATGGCGGCTACGGCAGGACTTGGTTTAACATTGGACCCTATGGGAAAAATGTTTCAAAATGCTTCTTCTCTGAAACCACTTGGACAGTTGAAACCAAACTGCCCAGGAATGATCATTGGAAGGTCCTCTACAAAGTTTCTGTTTTTTATGCCGATCGGAAATCCAAGATGGCCGCCACCGCAATACATAGATTAACATTGGACCCTATGGGAAAATATTCAAATGCCTTCTTCTCAGAAACTACAAATATGATTAAAGCCAAACTGTACATGAATGTTCAATGGATGGTCCTCTACAATCTTAAGGTTTTTTGTTCCGATATGAAATTCAAAATGGCGGCTACGGCAGGACTTAGTTTAACATTGGACCCTATGGGGAAAATGTTTCAAAATGCTTCTTCTCTGAAACCACTTGGACAGTTGAAACCAAACTGCCCAGGAATGATCATTGGAAGGTCCTCTACAAAGTTTCTGTTTTTTATGCCGATCGGAAATCCAAGATGGCCGCCACCGCAGGACATAGATTAACATTGGACCCTATGGGAAAATATTCAAATGCCTTCTTCTCAGAAACTACAAATATGATTAAAGCCAAACTGTACATGAATGTTCATTAGATGGCCCTCTACAAACTTTAGGTTTTTTGTTCCGGTATGAAATTCAAAATGGCGGCTACGGCAGGACTTAGTTTAACATTGGACCCTATGGGAAAAATGTTTCAAAATGCTTCTTCTCTGAAACCACTTGGACAGTTGAAACCAAACTGCCCAGGAATGATCATTGGAAGGTCCTCTACAAAGTTTCTGTTTTTTATGCCGATCGGAAATCCAAGATGGCCACCACCGCAGGACATAGATTAACATTGGACCCTATGGGAAAATATTCAAATGCCTTCTTCTCAGAAACTACAAATATGATTAAAGCCAAACTGTACATGAATGTTCATTGGATGGTCCTCTACAATCTTAAGGTTTTTTGTTCCGATATGAAATTCAAAATGGCGGATACGGCAGGACTTAGTTTAACATTGGACCCTATGGGAAAAATGTTTCAAAATGCTTCTTCTCTGAAACCACTTGGACAGTTGAAACCAAACTGCCCAGGAATGATCATTGGAAGGTCCTCTACAAAGTTTCTGTTTTTTATGCCGATCGGAAATCCAAGATGGCCACCACCGCAGGACATAGATTAACATTGGACCCTACGGGAAAATATTCAAATGCCTTCTTCTCAGAAACTACAAATATGATTAAAGCCAAACTGTACATGAATGTTCATTGGATGGTCCTCTACAATCTTAAGGATTTTTATTCCGATATGAAATTCAAAATGGCGGATACGGCAGGACTTAGTTTAACATTGGACCCTATGGGAAAAATGTTTCAAAATGCTTCTTCTCTGAAACCACTTGGACAGTTGAAACCAAACTGCCCAGGAATGATCATTGGAAGGTCCTCTACAAAGTTTCTGTTTTTTATGCTGATCGGAAATCCAAGATGGCCACCACTGCAGGACATAGATTAACATTGGACCCTATGGGAAAATATTCAAATGCCTTCTTCTCAGAAACTACAAATATGATTAAAGCCAAACTGTACATGAATGTTCATTGGATGGTCCTCTACAATCTTAAGGTTTTTTGTTCCGATATGAAATTCAAAATGGCGGATACGGCAGGACTTAGTTTAACATTGGACCCTATGGGAAAAATGTTTCAAAATGCTTCTTCTCTGAAACCACTTGGACAGTTGAAACCAAACTGCCCAGGAATGATCATTGGAAGGTCCTCTACAAAGTTTCTGTTTTTTATGCCGATCGGAAATCCAAGATGGCCACCACTGCAGGCCATAGATTAACATTGGACCCTATGGGAAAATATTCAAATGCCTTCTTCTCAGAAACTACAAATATGATTAAAGCCAAACTGTACATGAATGTTCATTGGATGGTCCTCTACAATCTTAAGGTTTTTTGTTCCGATATGAAATTCAAAATGGCGGCTACGGCAGGACTTAGTTTAACATTGGACCCTATGGGGAAAATGTTTCAAAATGCTTCTTCTCTGAAACCACTTGGACAGTTGAAACCAAACTGCCCAGGAATGATCATTGGAAGGTCCTCTACAAAGTTTCTGTTTTTTATGCCGATCGGAAATCCAAGATGGCCACCACCGCAGGACATAGATTAACATTGGACCCTATGGGAAAATATTCAAATGCCTTCTTCTCAGAAACTACAAATATGATTAAAGCCAAACTGTACATGAATGTTCATTGGATGGTCCTCTACAATCTTAAGGTTTTTTGTTCCGATATGAAATTCAAAATGGCGGATACGGCAGGACTTAGTTTAACATTGGACCCTATGGGAAAAATGTTTCAAAATGCTTCTTCTCTGAAACCACTTGGACAGTTGAAACCAAACTGCCCAGGAATGATCATTGGAAGGTCCTCTACAAAGTTTCTGTTTTTTATGCCGATCGGAAATCCAAGATGGCCACCACTGCAGGCCATAGATTAACATTGGACCCTATGGGAAAATATTCAAATGCCTTCTTCTCAGAAACTACAAATATGATTAAAGCCAAACTGTACATGAATGTTCATTGGATGGTCCTCTACAATCTTAAGGTTTTTTGTTCCAATATGAAATTCAAAATGGCGGCTACGGCAGGACTTAGTTTAACATTGGACCCTATGGGAAAAATGTTTCAAAATGCTTCTTCTCTGAAACCACTTGGACAGTTGAAACCAAACTGCCCAGGAATGATCATTGGAAGGTCCTCTACAAAGTTTCTGTTTTTTATGCCGATCGGAAATCCAAGATGGCTGCCACCGCAGGACATAGATTAACATTGGACCCTATGGGAAAATATTCAAATGCCTTCTTCTCAGAAACTACAAATATGATTAAAGCCAAACTGTACATGAATGTTCATTGGATGGTCCTCTACAATCTTAAGGATTTTTATTCCGATATGAAATTCAAAATGGCGGATACGGCAGGACTTAGTTTAACATTGGACCCTATGGGAAAAATGTTTCAAAATGCTTCTTCTCTGAAACCACTTGGACAGTTGAAACCAAACTGCCCAGGAATGATCATTGGAAGGTCCTCTACAAAGTTTCTGTTTTTTATGCTGATCGGAAATCCAAGATGGCCACCACTGCAGGCCATAGATTAACATTGGACCCTATGGGAAAATATTCAAATGCCTTCTTCTCAGAAACTACAAATATGATTAAAGCCAAACTGTACATGAATGTTCATTGGATGGTCCTCTACAATCTTAAGGTTTTTTGTTCCGATATGAAATTCAAAATGGCGGCTACGGCAGGACTTAGTTTAACATTGGACCCTATGGGGAAAATGTTTCAAAATGCTTCTTCTCTGAAACCACTTGGACAGTTGAAACCAAACTGCCCAGGAATGATCATTGGAAGGTCCTCTACAAAGTTTCTGTTTTTTATGCCGATCGGAAATCCAAGATGGCCACCACCGCAGGACATAGATTAACATTGGACCCTATGGGAAAATATTCAAATGCCTTCTTCTCAGAAACTACAAATATGATTAAAGCCAAACTGTACATGAATGTTCATTGGATGGTCCTCTACAATCTTAAGGTTTTTTGTTCCGATATGAAATTCAAAATGGCGGATACGGCAGGACTTAGTTTAACATTGGACCCTATGGGAAAAATGTTTCAAAATGCTTCTTCTCTGAAACCACTTGGACAGTTGAAACCAAACTGCCCAGGAATGATCATTGGAAGGTCCTCTACAAAGTTTCTGTTTTTTATGCCGATCGGAAATCCAAGATGGCCACCACTGCAGGCCATAGATTAACATTGGACCCTATGGGAAAATATTCAAATGCCTTCTTCTCAGAAACTACAAATATGATTAAAGCCAAACTGTACATGAATGTTCATTGGATGGTCCTCTACAATCTTAAGGTTTTTTGTTCCAATATGAAATTCAAAATGGCGGCTACGGCAGGACTTAGTTTAACATTGGACCCTATGGGAAAAATGTTTCAAAATGCTTCTTCTCTGAAACCACTTGGACAGTTGAAACCAAACTGCCCAGGAATGATCATTGGAAGGTCCTCTACAAAGTTTCTGTTTTTTATGCCGATCGGAAATCCAAGATGGCTGCCACCGCAGGACATAGATTAACATTGGACCCTATGGGAAAATATTCAAATGCCTTCTTCTCAGAAACTACAAATATGATTAAAGCCAAACTGTACATGAATGTTCATTGGATGGTCCTCTACAATCTTAAGGTTTTTTGTTCCGATATGAAATTCAAAATGGCGGCTACGGCAGGACTTAGTTTAACATTGGACCCTATGGGGAAAATGTTTCAAAATGCTTCTTCTCTGAAACCACTTGGACAGTTGAAACCAAACTGCTCAGGAATGATCATTGGAAGGTCCTCTACAAAGTTTCTGTTTTTTATGCCGATCGGAAATCCAAGATGGCTGCCACCGCAGGACATAGATTAACATTGGACCCTATGGGAAAATATTCAAATGCCTTCTTCTCAGAAACTACAAATATGATTAAAGCCAAACTGTACATGAATGTTCATTAGATGGCCCTCTACAAACTTTAGGTTTTTTGTTCCGGTATGAAATTCAAAATGGCGGCTACGGCAGGACTTAGTTTAACATTGGACCCTATGGGAAAAATGTTTCAAAATGCTTCTTCTCTGAAACCACTTGGACAGTTGAAACCAAACTGCCCAGGTAATGATCATTGGAAGGTCCTCTACAAAGTTTCTGTTTTTTATGCCGATCGGAAATCCAAGATGGCCACCACCGCAGGACATAGATTAACATTGGACCCTATGGGAAAATATTCAAATGCCTTCTTCTCAGAAACTACAAATATGATTAAAGCCAAACTGTACATGAATGTTCATTGGATGGTCCTCTACAATCTTAAGGTTTTTTGTTCCGATATGAAATTCAAAATGGCGGATACGGCAGGACTTAGTTTAACATTGGACCCTATGGGAAAAATGTTTCAAAATGCTTCTTCTCTGAAACCACTTGGACAGTTGAAACCAAACTGCCCAGGAATGATCATTGGAAGGTCCTCTACAAAGTTTCTGTTTTTTATGCCGATCGGAAATCCAAGATGGCCACCACCGCAGGACATAGATTAACATTGGACCCTATGGGAAAATATTCAAATGCCTTCTTCTCAGAAACTACAAATATGATTAAAGCCAAACTGTACATGAATGTTCATTGGATGGTCCTCTACAATCTTAAGGTTTTTTATTCCGATATGAAATTCAAAATGGCGGATACGGCAGGACTTAGTTTAACATTGGACCCTATGGGAAAAATGTTTCAAAATGCTTCTTCTCTGAAACCACTTGGACAGTTGAAACCAAACTGCCCAGGAATGATCATTGGAAGGTCCTCTACAAAGTTTCTGTTTTTTATGCCGATCGGAAATCCAAGATGGCCACCACCGCAGGACATAGATTAACATTGGACCCTATGGGAAAATATTCAAATGCCTTCTTCTCAGAAACTACAAATATGATTAAAGCCAAACTGTACATGGATGTTCATTGGATGGTCCTCTACAATCTTAAGGTTTTTTGTTCCGATATGAAATTCAAAATGGCGGATACGGCAGGACTTAGTTTAACATTGGACCCTATGGGGAAAATGTTTCAAAATGCTTCTTCTCTGAAACCACTTGGACAGTTGAAACCAAACTGCCCAGGAATGATCATTGGAAGGTCCTCTACAAAGTTTCTGTTTTTTATGCCGATCAGAAATCCAAGATGGCCACCACTGCAGGCCATAGATTAACATTGGACCCTATGGGAAAATATTCAAATGCCTTCTTCTCAGAAACTACAAATATGATTAAAGCCAAACTGTACATGAATG
Source organism: Bathymodiolus brooksi (assembly GCA_963680875.1). Taxonomy (NCBI): domain Eukaryota; kingdom Metazoa; phylum Mollusca; class Bivalvia; order Mytilida; family Modiolidae; genus Bathymodiolus; species Bathymodiolus brooksi. Next base: position 31,510,163 of record OY804576.1, read on the forward strand.
TTCATTGGATGGTCCTCTACAATCTTAAGGTTTTTTGTTCCGATATGAAATTCAAAATGGCGGCTACGGCAGGACTTAGTTTAACATTGGACCCTATGGGAAAAATGTTTCAAAATGCTTCTTCTCTGTAACCACTTGGACAGTTGAAACCAAACTGCCCAGGAATGATCATTGGAAGGTCCTCTACAAAGTTTCTGTTTTTTATGCCGATCGGAAATCCAAGATGGCCACCACCGCAGGACATAGATTAACATTGGACCCTATGGGAAAATATTCAAATGCCTTCTTCTCAGAAACTACAAATATGATTAAAGCCAAACTGTACATGAATGTTCATTGGATGGTCCTCTACAATCTTAAGGTTTTTTGTTCCGATATGAAATTCAAAATGGCGGATACGGCAGGACTTAGTTTAACATTGGACCCTATGGGAAAAATGTTTCAAAATGCTTCTTCTCTGAAACCACTTGGACAGTTGAAACCAAACTGCCCAGGAATGATCATTGGAAGGTCCTCTACAAAGTTTCTGTTTTTTATGCCGATCGGAAATCCAAGATGGCCACCACTGCAGGCCATAGATTAACATTGGACCCTATGGGAAAATATTCAAATGCCTTCTTCTCAGAAACTACAAATATGATTAAAGCCAAACTGTACATGAATGTTCATTGGATGGTCCTCTACAATCTTAAGGTTTTTTATTCCGATATGAAATTCAAAATGGCGGCTACGGCAGGACTTAGTTTAACATTGGACCCTATGGGAAAAATGTTTCAAAATGCTTCTTCTCTGAAACCACTTGGACAGTTGAAACCAAACTGCCCAGGAATGATCATTGGAAGGTCCTCTACAAAGTTTCTGTTTTTTATGCCGATCGGAAATCCAAGATGGCTGCCACCGCAGGACATAGATTAACATTGGACCCTATGGGAAAATATTCAAATGCCTTCTTCTCAGAAACTACAAATATGATTAAAGCCAAACTGTACATGAATGTTCATTGGATGGTCCTCTACAATCTTAAGGTTTTTTGTTCCGATATGAAATTCAAAATGGCGGCTACGGCAGGACTTAGTTTAACATTGGACCCTATGGGGAAAATGTTTCAAAATGCTTCTTCTCTGAAACCACTTGGACAGTTGAAACCAAACTGCTCAGGAATGATCATTGGAAGGTCCTCTACAAAGTTTCTGTTTTTTATGCCGATCGGAAATCCAAGATGGCTGCCACCGCAGGACATAGATTAACATTGGACCCTATGGGAAAATATTCAAATGCCTTCTTCTCAGAAACTACAAATATGATTAAAGCCAAACTGTACATGAATGTTCATTGGATGGTCCTCTACAATCTTAAGGTTTTTTGTTCCGATATGAAATTCAAAATGGCGGCTACGGCAGGACTTAGTTTAACATTGGACCCTATGGGAAAAATGTTTCAAAATGCTTCTTCTCTGAAACCACTTGGACAGTTGAAACCAAACTGCCCAGGAATGATCATTGGAAGGTCCTCTACAAAGTTTCTGTTTTTTATGCCGATCGGAAATCCAAGATGGCTGCCACCGCAATACATAGATTAACATTGGACCCTATGGGAAAATATTCAAATGCCTTCTTCTCAGAAACTACAAATATGATTAAAGCCAAACTGTACATGAATGTTCATTGGATGGTCCTCTACAATCTTAAGGTTTTTTGTTCCGATATGAAATTCAAAATGGCGGATACGGCAGGACTTAGTTTAACATTGGACCCTATGGGAAAAATGTTTCAAAATGCTTCTTCTCTGAAACCACTTGGACAGTTGAAACCAAACTGCCCAGGAATGATCATTGGAAGGTCCTCTACAAAGTTTCTGTTTTTTATGCCGATCGGAAATCCAAGATGGCCACCACTGCAGGCCATAGATTAACATTGGACCCTATGGGAAAATATTCAAATGCCTTCTTCTCAGAAACTACAAATATGATTAAAGCCAAACTGTACATGAATGTTCATTGGATGGTCCTCTACAATCTTAAGGTTTTTTGTTCCGATATGAAATTCAAAATGGCGGCTACGGCAGGACTTAGTTTAACATTGGACCCTATGGGAAAAATGTTTCAAAATGCTTCTTCTCTGAAACCACTTGGACAGTTGAAACCAAACTGCCCAGGAATGATCATTGGAAGGTCCTCTACAAAGTTTCTGTTTTTTATGCCGATCGGAAATCCAAGATGGCTGCCACCGCAGGACATAGATTAACATTGGACCCTATGGGAAAATATTCAAATGCCTTCTTCTCAGAAACTACAAATATGATTAAAGCCAAACTGTACATGAATGTTCATTGGATGGTCCTCTACAATCTTAAGGTTTTTTGTTCCGATATGAAATTCAAAATGGCGGCTACGGCAGGACTTAGTTTAACATTGGACCCTATGGGAAAAATGTTTCAAAATGCTTCTTCTCTGAAACCACTTGGACAGTTGAAACCAAACTGCTCAGGAATGATCATTGGAAGGTCCTCTACAAAGTTTCTGTTTTTTATGCCGATCAGAAATCCAAGATGGCCACCACTGCAGGCCATAGATTAACATTGGACCCTATGGGAAAATATTCAAATGCCTTCTTCTCAGAAACTACAAATATGATTAAAGCCAAACTGTACATGAATGTTCATTGGATGGTCCTCTACAATCTTAAGGTTTTTTGTTCCGATATGAAATTCAAAATGGCGGCTACGGCAGGACTTAGTTTAACATTGGACCCTATGGGAAAAATGTTTCAAAATGCTTCTTCTCTGTAACCACTTGGACAGTTGAAACCAAACTGCCCAGGAATGATCATTGGAAGGTCCTCTACAAAGTTTCTGTTTTTTATGCCGATCGGAAATCCAAGATGGCCACCACCGCAGGACATAGATTAACATTGGACCCTATGGGAAAATATTCAAATGCCTTCTTCTCAGAAACTACAAATATGATTAAAGCCAAACTGTACATGAATGTTCATTGGATGGTCCTCTACAATCTTAAGGTTTTTTGTTCCGATATGAAATTCAAAATGGCGGATACGGCAGGACTTAGTTTAACATTGGACCCTATGGGAAAAATGTTTCAAAATGCTTCTTCTCTGAAACCACTTGGACAGTTGAAACCAAACTGCCCAGGAATGATCATTGGAAGGTCCTCTACAAAGTTTCTGTTTTTTATGCCGATCGGAAATCCAAGATGGCCACCACTGCAGGCCATAGATTAACATTGGACCCTATGGGAAAATATTCAAATGCCTTCTTCTCAGAAACTACAAATATGATTAAAGCCAAACTGTACATGAATGTTCATTGGATGGTCCTCTACAATCTTAAGGTTTTTTATTCCGATATGAAATTCAAAATGGCGGCTACGGCAGGACTTAGTTTAACATTGGACCCTATGGGAAAAATGTTTCAAAATGCTTCTTCTCTGAAACCACTTGGACAGTTGAAACCAAACTGCCCAGGAATGATCATTGGAAGGTCCTCTACAAAGTTTCTGTTTTTTATGCCGATCGGAAATCCAAGATGGCTGCCACCGCAGGACATAGATTAACATTGGACCCTATGGGAAAATATTCAAATGCCTTCTTCTCAGAAACTACAAATATGATTAAAGCCAAACTGTACATGAATGTTCATTGGATGGTCCTCTACAATCTTAAGGTTTTTTGTTCCGATATGAAATTCAAAATGGCGGCTACGGCAGGACTTAGTTTAACATTGGACCCTATGGGGAAAATGTTTCAAAATGCTTCTTCTCTGAAACCACTTGGACAGTTGAAACCAAACTGCTCAGGAATGATCATTGGAAGGTCCTCTACAAAGTTTCTGTTTTTTATGCCGATCGGAAATCCAAGATGGCTGCCACCGCAGGACATAGATTAACATTGGACCCTATGGGAAAATATTCAAATGCCTTCTTCTCAGAAACTACAAATATGATTAAAGCCAAACTGTACATGAATGTTCATTGGATGGTCCTCTACAATCTTAAGGTTTTTTGTTCCGATATGAAATTCAAAATGGCGGCTACGGCAGGACTTAGTTTAACATTGGACCCTATGGGAAAAATGTTTCAAAATGCTTCTTCTCTGAAACCACTTGGACAGTTGAAACCAAACTGCCCAGGAATGATCATTGGAAGGTCCTCTACAAAGTTTCTGTTTTTTATGCCGATCGGAAATCCAAGATGGCTGCCACCGCAATACATAGATTAACATTGGACCCTATGGGAAAATATTCAAATGCCTTCTTCTCAGAAACTACAAATATGATTAAAGCCAAACTGTACATGAATGTTCATTGGATGGTCCTCTACAATCTTAAGGTTTTTTGTTCCGATATGAAATTCAAAATGGCGGATACGGCAGGACTTAGTTTAACATTGGACCCTATGGGAAAAATGTTTCAAAATGCTTCTTCTCTGAAACCACTTGGACAGTTGAAACCAAACTGCCCAGGAATGATCATTGGAAGGTCCTCTACAAAGTTTCTGTTTTTTATGCCGATCGGAAATCCAAGATGGCCACCACTGCAGGCCATAGATTAACATTGGACCCTATGGGAAAATATTCAAATGCCTTCTTCTCAGAAACTACAAATATGATTAAAGCCAAACTGTACATGAATGTTCATTGGATGGTCCTCTACAATCTTAAGGTTTTTTGTTCCGATATGAAATTCAAAATGGCGGCTACGGCAGGACTTAGTTTAACATTGGACCCTATGGGAAAAATGTTTCAAAATGCTTCTTCTCTGAAACCACTTGGACAGTTGAAACCAAACTGCCCAGGAATGATCATTGGAAGGTCCTCTACAAAGTTTCTGTTTTTTATGCCGATCGGAAATCCAAGATGGCTGCCACCGCAGGACATAGATTAACATTGGACCCTATGGGAAAATATTCAAATGCCTTCTTCTCAGAAACTACAAATATGATTAAAGCCAAACTGTACATGAATGTTCATTGGATGGTCCTCTACAATCTTAAGGTTTTTTGTTCCGATATGAAATTCAAAATGGCGGCTACGGCAGGACTTAGTTTAACATTGGACCCTATGGGAAAAATGTTTCAAAATGCTTCTTCTCTGAAACCACTTGGACAGTTGAAACCAAACTGCTCAGGAATGATCATTGGAAGGTCCTCTACAAAGTTTCTGTTTTTTATGCCGATCGGAAATCCAAGATGGCTGCCACCGCAGGACATAGATTAACATTGGACCCTATGGGAAAATATTCAAATGCCTTCTTCTCAGAAACTACAAATATGATTAAAGCCAAACTGTACATGAATCTTCATTGGATGGTCCTCTACAATCTTAAGGTTTTTTGTTCCGATATGAAATTCAAAATGGCGGCTACGGCAGGACTTAGTTTAACATTGGACCCTATGGGAAAAATGTTTCAAAATGCTTCTTCTCTGAAACCACTTGGACAGTTGAAACCAAACTGCCCAGGAATGATCATTGGAAGGTCCTCTACAAAGTTTCTGTTTTTTATGCCGATCGGAAATCCAAGATGGCTGCCACCGCAATACATAGATTAACATTGGACCCTATGGGAAAATATTCAAATGCCTTCTTCTCAGAAACTACAAATATGATTAAAGCCAAACTGTACATGAATGTTCATTGGATGGTCCTCTACAATCTTAAGGTTTTTTGTTCCGATATGAAATTCAAAATGGCGGCTACGGCAGGACTTAGTTTAACATTGGACCCTATGGGAAAAATGTTTCAAAATGCTTCTTCTCTGAAACCACTTGGACAGTTGAAACCAAACTGCCCAGGAATGATCATTGGAAGGTCCTCTACAAAGTTTCTGTTTTTTATGCCGATCGGAAATCCAAGATGGCTGCCACCGCAATACATAGATTAACATTGGACCCTATGGGAAAATGTTCAAATGCCTTCTTCTCAGAAACTACAAATATGATTAAAGCCAAACTGTACATGAATGTTCATTGGATGGTCCTCTACAATCTTAAGATTTTTTGTTCCGATATGAAATTCAAAATGGCGGCTACGGCAGGACTTAGTTTAACATTGGACCCTATGGGAAAAATGTTTCAAAATGCTTCTTCTCTGAAACCACTTGGACAATTGAAACCAAACTGCCCAGGAATGATCATTGGAAGGTCCTCTACAAAGTTTCTGTTTTTTTATGCCGATCGAAAATTCAAGATGGCCACCACCGCAGGACATAGATTAACATTGGACCCTATGGGAAAATGTTCAAATGCCTTCTTCTCAGATAACTACAAATATGATTAAAGCAAAACTGTACATGAATGTTCATTGAATGGTCCTCTACAAACTTGACGTTTTTTATTCCGATATGAAATTCAAAATGGCGACTACGGCAGGACTTAGTTTAACATTGGACACTATGGGAAAAATGTTTCAAAACGCTTCTTCTCTGAAACCACTTGGATAATTGAAACCAAACTGACCAGGAATGATCATTGGAAGGTCCTCTACAAGGTGTGTGTGTGTTTTATGCCGATCGGAAATCCAAGATGGCCACCACCGCAATACATAGATTAACATTGGACCCTATGGGAAAATGTTCAAATGCCTTCTACTCAGAAACTACAAATATGATTAAAGCCAAACTGTACATGAATGTTCATTGGATGGTCCTCTACAAACTTGACGTTTTTTGTTCTGATATGAAATTCAAAATGGCGGCTACGGCAGGACTTAGTTTAACATTGGACCCTATGGGAAAAATGTTTCAAAACGCTTCTTCTCTGAAACCACTTGGACAGTTGAAACCAAACTGCCCAGGAATGATCATTGGAAGGTCCTCTACAAAGTTTCTGTTTTTTATGCCGATCGGAAATCCAAGATGGCTGCCACCACAGGTCATAGTATTAACACAGGGGAAAATACAGAAATATATTCTTCTCTGAAGCTATTGCACTGATTGAACCTAAATTGTGCATCAATCATTGGAAGGTCCTTTACAAACTTTGTGTTTTTTATGTTGATCGTAATTCCAAGATGACTACCACAGCAGGACATAGTTTTTACATAGGACCAATTGGTTTTGTTTATAACCAGGTGAACGATACAGGCTCTTGAGAGCCTCTGGTTGTTATATGTATTTAGAGACATAATCCTTATACAGTTGCACTTTTTATACAACAACACAAGATGATTCAATCTTTGGTTCATAAAAGAGTGTCATCATTAGTTGCATAACGAGCATTTTCCATGTTTTCTTCGTAATCCATTTTGACAGTAGCAGACGACGGAAGTAAACAACAATACATTAATAACAAAAACTGATTGGACCGGAAAACGTGAATTTCGGAAGAAAATTTTTTTCCCAAAAAAGACAAAATAATTGTGAAAAACAGAATACTCGATTTCATGCAAAATTTCCAGCTGTCATTTTGAAAAATCCATATTACACCCTCCCCATGTAATACGGATCAGGTTATTACACCCCTGGGAGATATGACTTGTTGCATTTCGAATTTATCACATATGCAAAATTAAACATATCTTGAGTAAGTATATGATACCGGTAATAAGCAGTATACACTAACCAGATCAACAAACTGATAAGAACAATCAACACAATTGTATATCCTAAATATTTAACACTCTCCAATAGATCCTCATTACTTGCCATGTTAAAAACTGATACATGAATGATGACAATTGTTTTAAAAAAAAAAAAGAAGACATTTTTCATATTAATATTTATCTCGTGGTTGATTCAATAAAAATTTAGATATCTAGTTAAGTGTGTACAACACATTTCTGTCCATCATCGCTCCAACAATATTGGAAAACCAAGTAATTTAAGAGTGAAATACATTTGATTAAAATGAGTTTGGATTAAAACAGAGTTTGAAAACAAGTTTTATCAATCACATGTCAAAAGTTTTGATGCCGATGAATAAAACTTTGCAATCTTACGAGGTGTTGTCAAAATTTGTTTTAATTTAATGGCTTAAATTGAGAGGGTTAGGATTATGGTTTTTAACGCCCCTTTCAACAATATTTCAGCTATATCGTGGCGGTTAGTTTTATTGGTGGAGGAAACAGTAGTACCTGGAGAAAACCACCGACCTGTCGCAAGTGACTGACAAACTTTATCACATAATGTTGTATTGAGTACACCTCGCTATGAGTGAGAATCGAACTCACAACTTTAGTGGTGATAGGCACTGATTGCACAAGAAGTTGTAAATCTAATGGCCATGACAGCCCCTGACTTAAATTGACAACCCTGTATACCTTCAGTATCAACTTCAGTGAAACTTTAATATACTCTGAGATGCAGCTAACCGTCGGCCCTGTCGGACCTAGGGGGCAGAATTTTAGAGGGTCCGGCAAATGACGTCTTTGTGTCAGACCTAATGACCGGCAAACATTTTTACTGCTTGGGGCTGTCAAAAATCAAATTTCTGTCGGTCCTGGTTACCTCTTAGACCCCTAAGCGAAGGATCTTTGATTATCGTTAATAAAGTCAAAAGTCGTAAACAAATCGGTAAAAATTTCTGTTCCTTTCTGTTTATGCTAAATTTCGGGAACCAGTTCCCATTCCGGATTTTATTTCGTATCCTATAACGGTAATCGTTGTAAATTGTAATTTGATCATTTCCGTTATGGCTGCATGGCCAATTAAGTTTACGGAGGGGTCTAAATCTGGAAAAAAGCACCCACTACCTATCGATTTATCTAGAGAATAAAAAAGCCAAAAGGTCGGCATATGAAAAGGAGAGGCGACCGGCGCGGTCCTTTAATCGAAAATGGAAGGACAAAATGAACAAACAAATGACGACTTGATATCAAAATTAAAGTTTGTTTTTGCCCGCAAAAACGTATGTCTCCCCCCGTCCCACAAACTGTAGTCATAGGTAAAAAATCTATTTGGGTAACAAATAAAATTAAGCTTCAATGAATAACAAAAAAAACCTGTTTTTAATCCATGAAACACAAAAAAAAATTGATCAAAAGTGCTAAAGCAAGGGTTACAGGTACTATTCCATATTGTCATGGCAAAGTTCCCCATTCCAGAAAATTGCTCAGCCCATGTTCCAATGATTTTAAAGGAGTTTTGTTCTTCTAAAATCAATGGATTGGTGATGAAAACTTTTTCAGGGAAATAGTGACATTATGAGAGACTCTTGTACATATATATATATACAAGTTTCAGTAAGGGATATTACACTAGAGTGTTTGCAAATAACTTCCACAAAATTTAGGGGATCAACATTTCCTGGTAATATGCACAACTACATATGGTGTCCTTACTACCTACCAAGTTTCATGAAATTCTGTTCAGTAGTTTCAGAGGAGTTGTGCTGACAAGCTACTTCAGAAGTATATTTCGGGAAATTTCAAGTTCAAAGGGGCATAACTCCCACAAAATTTAGGGGATCAACATTTCCTGGTAATATGCACAACTACATATGGTGTCCTTACTACCTACCAAGTTTCATGAAATTCTGTTCAGTAGTTTCAGAGGAGTTGCGCCGACAACTGTGTGACGGACAGGACAAAAACAATATGTCTCCCCACAAAAGTGGGGGGAGACATAATACTCATTAGAGGAATAATAAAATCTTACTAATATGAAGTATTGATTATTCGATGTTGCAGGGCTATCTAAATTGAATGTGGTCTCGGTCACTAACCCCCCTTTGGCAATATCCTTAATCTGATTCTGGTCGTAGTAGTCGTTAGCTGTGTCAAGTCTTTAAGATTGTCCCTTTAATCATACTGTATTGAAAGTGAAATATTAAAAAATTTCTAAAAAAAAAGCAGGTCTGGCAAAAAGTTGATAGGTCTGGCAAAACTCTCTTATTTGCAGGACCCAATGTCTGACGGGAATTTTTTTTTATCTGCAACTCTGATACTAGATGTTGGTTCACATTTAGATTTATAAAAGATAGTTTGCACACTAATTTACCTGTGTGACATAGGTAGTCATTGAATATGTCTTCTTTTCTTTTTGTACTGGTTCTATCACCCAACCACTAGGTTTCATCTGAAATAGTAAAAAGGAAACCAGTAGTAACATGCAGCTAGTTATTTTTCATGGGATGCAAATTTTGACAATTTTGAGGTTCGAATCAAAGCAGCAAAACTAAAGCAGTCAACAAAGGAAATTGAAATTTTGCTATAAGCACAAAAATATGAAGCAACAAAATATTCACCCAATTTTCCTTCTCAAATCACAAAGTAACAAATAACCTTGTAGGAGAATGACATTAAAACACTGAAATTTGTTAAAATGTGTAAAAATTATTTTACAAAACATTATAGAATTTCCTCTTCACCAGGTATAATCACCTTTTTTTACATCACAGTAGCAACAGGTCAGAACTACAAAGAATACTAACATCACAAATGATCTTACAGCCAATGATGAAACAGGAGCAAAAAACAAATAGCTATGCAAAGTTTCAACCAGACTAAATATACACAAAACTGGTATGAACCAGGCTGAATAAACACTAAAGTGTTATAAACCAAATGGAATAAACAAGAAACATGCCTAAATTAGATCCATAATAGGACAGACAACCTGTCAACCAGATGAGTAACCCTATATTGATATACACACTACCTGTACCCTCCAAACACTAAATGAGGGCCCGGGTGGATCAATGAGTTAGGTAGTTGGATTACCCAACAACTCATACAAGCCTATCACCAATACGGCATGGGTTCGCACCCGGCTTTGTAAATTACAAACTAGAGGCTCAGGTGAGCCTGTATCGCTCACCTGACATAAATAAGTCCTCTTAAGAATGTCTGCATGCTGAATACATCTAAGTTACTATTCAAATCCCATACTGCCATAGGGTTCTATGTTAAAACTATGTCTGCTCATGGCAGCCATCTTGGATGGAGGTCGTGGTCAACGGACACAATTTTGAAAGTATACTACCCAAGGACCATCCATGCCATGTTTGCTTTAAATTGGCTGTCTGGTTTCAGAAGAGAAGACTTTTAAACAATTTTCCCATAGGGTCCTATGTTAAAACTATGTCTGCTGACGGCGGCCATTTTGAACCGAGATCGGGATCACTGAACACAATTTTGGAAGTTGACCACCTAAGGACCATCGATGACATGTTTGCTATATTGGCTTACTAGTTTCAGAGGAGAAGATTTTAAAACATTTTTTCCCATAGGGTCCTATGTTAAAACTACAGTATGTCTGCTGAAGGTGGCCATCTTGGATTGAGGTCAGGGTCACTGGACACAATTTTGAAAATTGACCACTTAAGGACCATCCATGCCATGTTTGCTTTAAATTGGCTTACTGGTTTCAGAGAAGAAGATTTTTAAATATATTTCCCATAGGGTCCTATGTTAAAACTATGTTCGCTGATGGTTGCCATCTTGGATGGAGGTCGGGGTCACAGGACATAATTTTGAAAGTTGACCACCTCAGGACCATTCATCCCATGTTTGCTTTAAACTGACTTACTGGTTTCAGAGGAGAAGACTTTTAAACATTTTTTCCATAGGGTCCTATGTTAAAATTAAGTCGAGTCATGGTGGCCATCTTGAATTTCCGATCAGCAAACGATTCACAAGTTTAGTACAGGACCACCCAATGATCATTCTTGCAAAGCCACAATTCAATTGGCTTAGTGGTTTCTAACAAGAAGATTTTTAAAATTTCGACCAATCAGAACACATTATAGGCCCTGGCAGCCATGTTGGATTTCCGATCAGCACCAAAAACACAAATCTTGTATATGACCATCCAATGAACATTTCTTCCAAGTTTGGTTCAAATCTGTTTTGTGGTTTCAGAAAAAAAGATGAAAATGTGAAATTCCCATAGGGTCCTATGTTAAACTAAGTCGAGTCATGGCGGCCATCTTGAATTTCCGATTGGCAAACGATTCACAAGTTTAGTACAGGACCACCCAATGATCATTCCTGCAAAGTCACAATTCAATTGGCTTAGTGGTTTCTAACAAGAAGATTTTTAAAATTTCAACCAATCAGAACACATTATGGGCCCTGGCAGCCATGTTGGATTTCCGATCAGCGCCAAAAACAAAAATCTTGTATATGACCATCCAATGAACATTTCTTCCAAGTTTGGTTCAAATCTGTTTTGTGGTTTCAGAAAAAAAGATGAAAATGTGAAATTCCCATAGGGTCCAATGTTAAACTAAGTCGAGTCATGGCAGCCATCTTGAATTTCCGATCGGCAAACGATTCACCAGTTTAGTACAGGACCACCCAATGATCATTCCTGCAAAGTCACAATTCAATTGACTTAGTGGTTTCTGACAAGAAGATTTCTTAAATTTCAGCCAATGAGAACACATTATGGACCCTGGCAGCCATGTTGGAATTCAAATCAGCACCAAAAAACAAATCTGGTAGAGGACCATCCAGTGAACATTTCTGGCAAGTTTGGCTGATTTCTGTTCAGCGGTTTCAAAGAAGAAGATTTAAATGTGAAAAGCTAACGGACGGACGGACGACGGACGCTTACCCATGACAAAAGCTCACATGGCCTATGGCCAGGTGAGCTAAAAAGGGTGCACTCGACTCGCAGCCGCAAGTGATAAAAGTTACCAGTTGCTTGCCCATGGTCGGTGGTTCTCTCCAGGCACTCCGGCTTCTGCCAGCAATAAAACTGGTCGCCAAGATATAGCTGAAATATTGCTGAAAGTAGCATTAAACACAAAAAATCAAATCAAAATCACCCAAACACTAAATGTGTTTGATAAACCTGCATTGACACTCACCTGTACATTCTGAATATCAAATGGGTTTGGCAGCCCTGTATTGATACATAATCCCACTTGTACCCTCTAAACATAACATGGGTTTGGTAACCCTGCATTGATACCAATCTGAACCCTCTGAACATCAAATGAATTTAATAACCCTGTATTAGTACCTACCTGAACTCTCTGAACACCAAATGGATTTGGTAACCCTGTATTAGTACCTACCTGAACTCTCTGAACACCAACTGGATTTGGTAACCCTGTATTAGTACCTACCTGAACTCTCTGAACACCAACTGGATTTGGTAACCCTGTATTAGTACCTACCTGAACTCTCTGAACACTAAATGGATTTGGTAACCCTGTATTAGTACCTACCTGAACTCTCTGAACACCAAATGGATTTGGTAACCCTGTATTAGTACCTACCTGAACTCTCTGAACACCAACTGGATTTGGTAACCCTGTATCTACAGATGAAGTCGCAAGAACATATTTATCACCATCTTGTCTCTCAGTTTGTAAAACACAGAAATCGTAACAACTTTTCTTAAACATGTTGATGACTTCATGGTAGAAATAGACTGTAAAAATAAAACATTGTACAATAACTTTATTAATCCTGATATGTTTTAGAACTTATCCCAAGCCAGGACCAAAATTTCCACATGTTTGTTGGTATTATTTCTGTGTTTGGAAGTTTAAGGATTACCAAGGGAGTACTTTGTATTGTTCCAGATTGCTTTGTTGTGAACTATTTTATTTTCAAGAGGAAAAATTGTTGATCTTTTTTTTTAAGCTTTTGCACTTGAAGATCTTGAAGAATTGTTTTTTCTGATATATCTGGCAGTATTCTGTTTTTTTTGTATGCAATATGTTTGAAGTATCAAAATTATACCTAATTACCAGTAAAACTAGATGTGTCGGAACGACACGAATGTCCCCGCCGTGAATATTAAGGAGGCTCGCAAATGTTTCATCCTTTTTTAATTCCCTCAGTAATAGGCTAAGAATAACAAACTATTGTTTTAAGATCTGTATCCTCAAGCCTCCTTAAATTCACATACCAAAAATCAAGTCAATATCTCAAATCTTAGTGAAATAAAGTGGTGACAACTAAATATTTGGTCAAATTTCAAAGCCCAACGGCTGTAAGTTGGCCAAAAATCATTCAACCAAAACGAATTTCAAAGTTGATCTGTAGCTTATGATTATACACTCTCATACCAAAAATCAAGTCAATATCTCCAATCATAGTGAAAAAAATTGGTGACAACTAAATATTTGGCCAAATTTCAAAGTCTAAGGGCCATAACTCGACCAAAAATCATTGGAACAGAACGAAATGTAAACATGATCTGTAACTCATCATTATACACTTATGTACCAAAATCAAGTCAATATAAGCATAGTGAAAAAAAGTGTTAACAACTGTTTTATTTCGGAATTACGGACATGGGTAACACTATATGTCCCCGCCACTTAGTGGTGGGGACATAAAACCAGAGGCTCTCAAGAGCCTGTATCGTTCACCTGGTTATAAAAAGAACCAATTGGTCCTATGTAAAAACTATGTCCTGCAGTGGTAGTCATCTTGGAATTACGATCAACATAAAAAACACAAAGTTTGTAAAGGACCTTCCAATGATTGATGCACAGTTTAGGTTCAATCAGTGCAATAGCTTCAGAGAACAATATATTTCTGTATTTTCCCCATATGGTCCTGTGTTAATACTATGACCTGTGGTGGCAGCCATCTTGGATCTCCGATCGGCATAAAAAACAGAGGATCTTCCAATGTTCATTCCTGGGCAGTTTGGTTTCAATTGTCCAAGTGGTTTCAGCGAAGAAGCATTTTGAAACATTTTCCTCATAGGGTCCAATGTTAAACTAAGTCCTGCCATAGCCGCCATTTTGAATTTCATATCAGAACAAAAAACGTCAAGTTTGTAGAGGACCATCTAATGAACATTCATGTACAGTTTGGCTTTAATCATATTTGTAGTTTCTGAGAAGAAGGCATTTGAACATTTTCCCATAGGGTCCAATGTTAATCTATGTCCTGCGGTGGTGGCCATCTTGAATTTTCGATTGGCATAAAAAAACAGAAACTTTGTAGAGGACCTTCCAATGATCATTCCTGGGCAGTTTGGTTTCAATTGTCCATGTGGTTTCAGAGAAGAAGTGTTTTGAAACATTTTTCCCATAGGGTCCAATGTTAAATTAAGTCCTGCCGTAGCCACCATTTTGAATTTCATATCAGAACAAAAAACGTCAAGTGTGTAGAGGACCGTCAAATGAACATTCATGTACAGTTTGGTTTTAATCATATTTGTAATTTCTGAGAAGAAGGCATTTGAACATTTTCCCATAGGGTCCAATGTTAATCTATGTCCTGCGGTGGTGGCCATCTTGGATTTCCGATCAGCATAAAAAACACACACTTTGTAGAGGACCTTCCAATGATCATTCCTGGGCAGTTTGGTTTCAATTGTCCATGTGGTTTCAGAGAAGAAGTGTTTTGAAACATTTTTCCCATAAGGTCCAATGTTAAATTAAGTCCTGCCGTAGCCACCATTTTGAATTTCATATCAGAACAAAAAACGTCAAGTGTGTAGAGGACCGTCAAATGAACATTCATGTACAGTTTGGTTTTAATCATATTTGTAATTTCTGAGAAGAAGGCATTTGAACATTTTCCCATAGGGTCCAATGTTAATCTATGTCCTGCGGTGGTGGCCATCTTGGATTTCCGATCAGCATAAAAAACACACACTTTGTAGAGGACCTTCCAATGATCATTCCTGGGCAGTTTGGTTTCAATTATCCAAGTGGTTTCAGAGAAGAAGCATTTTGAAACATTTTTCCCATAGGGTCCAATGTTAAACTAAGTCCTGCCGTAGCTGCCATTTTGAATTTCATATCGGAACAAAAAACGTCAGGTTTGTAGAGGACCATCCAATGAACATTCATGTACAGTTTGGCTTTAATCATATTTGTAGTTTCTGAGAAGAAGGCATTTGAACATTTTCCCATAGGGTCCAATGTTAATCTATGTCCTGTGGTGGCGGCCATCTTGAATTTTCGATCGGCATAAAAAAACAGAAATTTTGTAGAGAACCTTCCAATGATCATTCATGGGCAGTTTGGTTTCAATTGTCCAAGTGGTTTCAGAGAAGAAGCATTTTGAAACATTTTTCCCATAGGGTCCAATGTTAAACTAAGTCCTGCCGTAACCGCCATTTTGAATTTCATATCGGAACAAAAAACCTTAAGATTGTAGAGGACCATCCAATGAACATTCATGTACAGTTTGGCTTTAATCATATTTGTAGTTTCTGAGAAGAAGGCATTTGAACATTTTCCCATAGGGTCCAATGTTAATCTATGTCCTGCGGTGGTGGCCATCTTGGATTTCCGATTGGCATAAAAAACAGTAACTTGGTAAAAGACATTCCAATGATCATTCATTTACAGTTTGGGTTCAGTCAGTTCATTAGTTTCAGAGAAGAAGATCTTTGAAATTTCAGCCAATCAGAGCATATTATTGGCCCTGGCAGCCATGTTGAATATCCGACTGGAACGAAAAACAGTAACTTTGTAGAGGACCATCCAAGGAACATTCCTGCTAAGTTTGGTTCCAATTGGCCCAGTGGTTTCGGAGAAGAAGCTTGAAATGTGAAAAGTTTACAGACGACAGACAACAGACGACGGACGCCAAGTGATGGCAATAGTTCACATGGACCTTTGGTCCAGGTGAACTAAAAACAAATGCACTTTTGTGAACACAAATAAGTGAGCATAAATTGTTATTGTAGTATTGAATTATATAATGTATGTCACTGTTTATATATTGTAGAAAACTTTAACAACAGTTCATTTAAAAAATATTTTTTAAATAAAGTATGCACTCTAGGACCAAATACAGCACCTCTTCAGGAGATTCCAATTCCTCACCTCTTTAGGAGACACCAGAGAAAAAAATTCAGATTCATACTGTGCAGTGAATGCCAAAATATTATTAGCCAGTCATTTTAAAACAAATGAGGAAGTGGTTATCAGACTGGTAGTGGATTTTTTGCTTGCTGACATACAGGATACATTAAGTTATTTTTTTTCCAGAAATGGGTTTGTTTCACATAAAATTTGTGTTGATACTGTGCAAAACATTAATTCGTCAACCTTTGGTAAAAAAATCTATCTCAGGTTGACAAATCTGAATGTCTACCTCAAATGCCGGCAACAATTGCATATTAACAAGACAAAACAAGATGAACTGTGAGCTAATGCTCACTTATGATACCCCCGCTCTTCGGCAAACAGGAAGTAGGAATCTGACGGGTCAAAAAACACTTCTCACGATATGGGGTACCTATATGAAGCTTGTGACCAAATATCAGATTTCTGCCATCAATAGTTGCTGAGTAAAATGCGACGAAAAATGAGCATATATGTTCAATGTGTATAAAAATCAACAAAGTCGGCAAACAGGAAGTAGGAATCTGACGGGTCCAAAAACGCTACCCCCAATATGGTATACCTATATGACGCTTGTGACCAAATATCAGATTTCTGCCATCAGCAGTTACTGAGAAAAATGCGAAGAAAAATATCTTGGACGGACGGACAGATGGACAGAGGTAAAACAGTATACCCCCCTCCCCCTTCGGGGAGCGGGGGTATAACAAGCTGATAATTTAAGTTTGTCCAACACTAAAATGGTTTCTGATGAATTGTAAGGAAGATATTTGTAAAATGTGTTTACTGTCAAGTGTTTCATACTATCCAACATTCTAAAACTTACCTATTTTAATTTTATCTGTAACATCATTTAACACATCAACTTTCTGTAACACAAATGTAATTATTTATATGACACATAAAAAACTCATTTTTTTTTCTCTCAAAATATATAGTTTTTAACATAATTCACCATAGTTTTTACTTTGATTTTTAAAACAACAAATATTTAAATTTCAAATTTCTGGAACAAGTTTCAGCAATGTCCTGAAATTTAACAGTAA
Organism: Bathymodiolus brooksi; assembly: GCA_963680875.1. NCBI lineage: Eukaryota > Metazoa > Mollusca > Bivalvia > Mytilida > Modiolidae > Bathymodiolus > Bathymodiolus brooksi. The sequence goes on from OY804576.1 coordinate 31,527,935, forward strand.
CTATAACGATATGCATTGTTCAATCAAATAAATTATTTTTCTAACATTCTAAAAAAACACAAATGGTAACATTTTTGTTTACTAATTACACACCTTTAAAGTCTCATCATATGTAAATTTAGTTCGAGGCTTTTTGACTGTTTCTAATACTGTTTGTGGTGATGCCTGTATTAAACCTTTTCCCATGAAACTACAAATAAACAATACACAAGTATTTAGATTTTTTACAAAATAATTACTTAAATGTTCACCTCATTTGCTAACCGGGCCCGGGTGGCCCAATGAGTTAGGTAGTTGGATTACCTAACAACTCATACAAGCCTATCACCAATACGGCGTGGGTTCGCGCCCGGCTTTGTAAATTACAAAAAAGGGTGCACTCGACTCGCAGCCGCAAGTGATAAAGTTTACCAGTTGCTTGCCCATGGTCGGTGGTTCTCTTTGGGTACTCCGGCTTCTTCCACCACTAAAACTGATCACCATGATATAGCTGAAATATTGCTGAAAGTGGTGTTAAAACACCAAAAATCTAAATCAAAATCAATCATTTGCTAACTTAAAAGTCAATAAGAACCATACATAAGAACCTGAGTATCTGTGGATCTACTTTTACAATCTCCTACTCATGGTGACCTTCACATACTAGTACAAAAACTACAGTATTGGAAAGTATACATACCTCTATTTCCAAATATCTCTGTTATATAACTACAAAAATATATCCTGAATAAATTAAGGGTTAGGGTTATAGTGTTTAATGCCACTTTCAGCAATATTTCAGTTACCGGTATATTGTTGCAGTAAAACCTGTACTACAAAGATCAGATAACAAGGTTCACCTGTATATTTAAATATTTACCTGACTACACTAGAATTATCTACAGGTGTCTTCTTCAAGATAACTACATCATGTTCTAGACCACAGAATCTGTAAAAGAAGAAAAAAACTAGGAAGAACTGTTTTAGATACCTAAAAGTTATGTCTCCCCTTAATGCGGCCATCTGTACAACAATAAGTTACACATTATGAGTTGAATGATACTATTTAAAAAACAATTATTTGACCTTGAGGTCAAAGGTCAAGGTCCCACAAAGGTCATTACGATACACGACACACCGCCTTATGGTCATGCACCCACATACCAAATATCATTGACCTATCTGGAAAGACAAAAAAGTTATGTCCCGGACAAGAAAATACTATTTAAAAAACCATTATTTGACCTTGAGGTCAAAGTCCCATGAAGGTCATTATGGTACGCAACACACCGCCTTATGGTCATGCACCCACATACCAAATATAATTGACCTATCTGGAAAGACAAAAAAGTTGTGGTCCGGACAAGCTTCGTTGAGAAGAAGCAGAAGAAGCGGAAGAAAAAATCAGACTAAAACAATGTCTTCCTTTGTTCAAAGGGAAGACATAATTATATTCATACAGGAAGTTTTTCTCATTTTATTGGTTTATTAGACCATCTTTTAACTAGAGGTTCTCCAGAGCCTGTATCACTCATCTGATTATTCATGCACTGTTTTAGTTCAAGCAGGTTTGTAATGTCTGAGAGAAAGCTTAACTGTTACACAATGTCCAGTGATATAATATTCTGATTCATACAACAAATGTACAATTTGTTACAACTATTTAATGAATATTCATGTATTGTTTGGATTCAATCAATTTCTTTATTAGAGAAAATATTTTTTTACATTTCCCTATACATGTAGGTTCATACTATAAAACGATGTTCTAGGGTGGTGGCCATCTTCAATTTCTAATCAACACAAAAAAAAGATACATTATACTTGGTAGATCACCAGCCAGTGAACATTTCAGCCAACCATTTGCTGTCAACTGGTTCTGTGGTTTCAAATAAGACCAATTTTAAGAGATTTTCCCTTTGGGTAATATACCAGTATTAAATTGGTGTTCCTGTGGCAGCCATCTTGGATTTTGAATCCACATAAATATTGGAGGTTTTAGGTTTATGGTGGCTTTCAACAACATTTCAGCTATATCATGGCAGTCAATTTTATTTTAATCAAATTCCTAATTTCTGAGAAAAATTAAACTTACTGTACATGTAACTGATAACCTTATCAATCCATTTTTACAAGATTTATTTTTTACAAATAAAACATAACAATGAATAAATAAAAAGATAAAGGGATGTTATGAATATCAATTCCTAATTAACACCTACAATCAAATAAAATTTAATAAAGTTTTACTTCTGTTTTTCATCTAATAAACAGAAAATACATTGCACGAAAATAAAAGCTATATTGGTGAAGGTAACAAAACATCAACCATTTTTTGCTCCAATCCAAAAAAGTCTTTATTTTCTGACAATGTTCATGGATTGATTTTAACCCTTTACAGCTAAAATGTAGAAAACATGATTCAAACATCGTGCAGACAAGAAACATCTGAGCACTAACATCTCAAGCTGAAGACAAGAAACATCTGAGCACTAACATCTCAAGCTGCAGACAAGAAACATCTGAGCACTAACATCTCAAGCTGCAGACAAGAAACATCTGAGCACTAACATCTCAAGCTGCAGACAAGAAACATCTGAGCACTAACATCTTAAGCTGCAGACAAGAAACATCTGAGCACTAACATCTCAAGCTGCAGACAAGAAACATCTGAGCACTAACGTCTCAAGCTGCAGACAAGAAACATCTGAGCACTAACATCTCAAGCTGCAGACAAGAAACATCTGAGCACTAACATCTCAAGCTGCAGACAAGAAACATCTGAGCACTAACATCTCAAGCTGCAGACAAGAAACATCTGAGCACTAACATCTCAAGCTGCAGACAAGAAACATCTGAGCACTAACATCTCAAGCTGCAGACAAGAAACATCTGAGCACTAACATCTCAAGCTGCAGACAAGAAACATCTGAGCACTAATGTCTCAAGCTGCAGACAAGAAACATCTGAGCACTAATGTCTCAAGCTGCAGACAAGAAACATCTGAGCACTAACATCTCAAGCTGCAGACAAGAAACATCTGAGCACTAACGTCTCAAGCTGCAGACAAGAAACATCTGAGCACTAACATCTCAAGCTAAATTCTTAACCTCACAATGTAATTCACTATATTTAAAGTTAGAAAAGTACACAAGGCTATTCTGAGTTAATCAACAAATAAAGCTAAGGTTTATTTGGCAGTATTTACTTGGCCACTGTATATACTAGTTACAAACTCATGAAAGTAAATGTGTTTATATGACTTAATGACTTACGCCCAGCCTCCAGAGTTCGCCGACTGCTGACTGACAGATTTCTTCAGATCGATATTGGACACTTGTAAAAACTGCAAATTAATTTTCAAATTTATGATCTAGTGGTTTACAAAATAACTGTTAAATATAAAACATGGGGGGAATTCTGAATATAATTATTTTCAGTATTTTCTTTAATTGTTTTTCTATCCAAATGAATACACACATTTCTTCTTCATTTTAATTAAATACATTTTCATTGCTAAAATTTCAATTATGTTGATTTAGAGGCATGTTTTTAAATCATTTGAAAAATAATCCTTCACCACTAACATTGTGAGTTTCATATCCCGCTCAGGCAAGGTGTACTCGATACAACATTATGCGATAAAGTTGTCAGTGATTTGCGACAAGTCGGTGATATTCTCCAGGTACTCTGGTTTCCTCCACCAACAAAACTGACCGCCATGATATAACTGAAATATTGTTGAAAGTGGTGTTAAAATTCCCTAAAATACCCTAACCTAACAGAACCACATACAACCTTTGACGACATCATGAGTTGAAGCACTTTAGCACACTAACTTCGGATACATTATAAATCTAATATTATACTGCTATACAATGTCAAATATCAACAACTCGATAGAATATAAAACTCACTGGTTCATTAGTTAAAGCTCACTCACTCAGTAGTAAAGCTTCATATTTTGCACAAGTGATATTTGATGGTGTTAAAATACTGAAATCTACTGTCAGATAATATATGGTTATAAAGTTGATATCCGATCTACCTCCAAAAGAAGGCCATAAGCACACTGGTTATAAAGCTTTAATATTTGATATCAGACCTACCTCTAAAAGAAGATCAGCAGCACACTGGTTATAAAGCTTTAATATTTGACATCAGACCTACCTCTAAAAGAAGATCAGCAGCACACTGGTTATAAAGCTTTAATATTTGACATTAGACCTACCTCTAAAAGAAGATCAGCAGCACATTGGTTGGCAAGTGTAATATATCTGATATCATCTGGAGAGGATATATTTTGCACCACACGGTCATCTTTCTGGTCGTCACATAAACTTTGAGAGTTTATTTCACCATTGTTACATTCTCTGGAATTTTGCAGTTGACTCAAATATTCATTGGCTTTGATTTCTTTATCTTCTTTAGTATTTTGCACATCATGATCAGAAAATAAATTATGAGTGATATTATGTGTTAACTGTTCATTTTGGTGATCAGTAACAGAAGGCACAAATGTTCTCGTTGTTTGAGTATCATTTTTACAAGGCAAGGCATTGGGTATCACAGCATTTTGAGCATTATCAAATTTTGGCAAGCTATCAAAATTGTGAGCATTTGCAAAAAAGACATCATCTTCTTTGTTAAGATTAGAATTATTGAGACCAGTTTCCCTAAGATAAACTTCCTGGTTGATATCTGACACAGACTTTGTATCAGATTGGTCACAGCTATGTCGGGTTGTGACTGACCTTGAGGACATCATGTCTTTAGGTAATGTAGAAGATCTCTGTTTTACATTGTACATTTTTTTAGCACCAGTATTTGTATCAGAATGAGATCGTAGTCTTTGGTGTTCTGAATGAGAATTTAGAATAAAAATTGATTTTTTCAAAACCAAGCCTTTCTCTACAGGATTTAGAACTGCAAACTTCTTGTGAAAGGAATTGTCTGAATTATCATCATCACTTGATGAATATACAGACGAATCTGTTAGATCATCTGTCATTGTGGACATAACAATAGGTTGTTTATCCATCACCGTTGATCTTGAGGTAGGTTTGTCTTCAGGAATAACTGCAGATTTGGTTTGTGGAATGTGAAAGTTCAAAAATGGGGTGACCTTCATCTTACGGTAAAACATATAATCTCTCATGGATTGTGCATGACTAGACACAGTAACAGCACTATCTTGTAGAGTCACAGGAAATGTAAAATGGCTGACAATTGTTAAACAGCAACTTTCCACCTCTGAAAAAAAAAGGTTATTTTGTTCATGAAAACTAAGAAGACAATCAATTGTTTAATACAGACAATTATCTAATAAATCATGGTAACTTCTTCTCTAAAATCAGTGAGAAATTAACAAGGTATTTAACTGGTACTCGTTAGTTCTTCTTCACGAGCAAACAAATTACAAGGTATTTTACTGATATCTGTTAGTTAATTTCCACAAGTGAGAAATTAACAAGGTATTTTATTGATACTTATTCGTTAATCTCAACAAGGAGTGAGAAATTAACATATTTTATCGTCCCTCATTAGTTATTTCCACCACTAAATTTAGTGACAAAAATATATAAAACAGATGAAAAATGTCTTCAAGTGGCTTCAAGTAAATTTTAAATGTTGAATTTATTAACTTTTATTATGAAAGATTTAACAAAATTGATCAAGGATTGAGTAAATGGGACTTACCCTCTACAGGCTGAAGAATATAAAACAGTAATCCTATATCACTAGATTCTAACAACCAGAAACAACCATTGTCTTCTCTCTTCCAGAACCTGTAAAATATAGTTTATCTTATATTTATGTATTTCAACACATTCTATACAATTAGAAAACAACCTGCTAATTAATCTAGTCATCAAATACAAAATTCTGATATAGGTACATGTACATGATTTGCATCTCAATCTATTTCCCTTCCATCATGACTTCAATACATGTCTATTTTGGTTCATAGCATTTTGATCAGCTTGTTTATAATGGCTTTTGTTTCTATAAACAATATTTCTAGAATACTTGAGGGTTCATAATGGTTTTTGTTTCAATAAACAATATTTCTAGAATACATGAGGCTCATCTGAGTCAGAATCACTTATATGTTTATTTATGCACATTTTGGGTTCAAATGTTTGTTTTATTTTATAGGAATAAGATTAAAAGAGAAATCATTGTAGAAGACTTCACATATATCATTTATACCATGTTAAAAATTATTTTGGTATGTAGTTTTGAAGAAGATTTTTTAAAGTTCAGCAAATCAGCAACAAATATTCACATTGTCACCATGTTTTTTTTTACTGCATCCAGATTAAATCAGGAATGTTTGTAGATGACCCCACAAGTATCATCCATGCTAAATTAAATCTCACTTAGACTTATACTTTCACAAAAGATTGAAGTTTCTGCCAATCAAAAACAAAAATTGTCCATGGCAGCAATGCTTTTTTTGCCAGACAAGCACTTTAGACCGACCCTTTGTATTCTATTCCCCTTATTTTATTATGTATTAAGGCCTCAGGGAAGATTAGTGTAGCTAACTGAGAATACCCTAATAAAATAAAGTATTATTATTGTTATTATTAAAGTATCAAGGGGAAGCATTTAGATAAGCCAAGTAGGCAGTACTAGCAGGCATATTAGAGCACTGCCAAGACATGTCAGACAGTTATTACAGCAGGAACATGTAGATATTTACAAAAATCTAATTACCTTTCAATATTCTTTTGTTCCACCACAACTGAATATGTACTAAGTTTCTGATTAGTTGTAACCATGTTGATAAAATCATGTGAGACACATCCATACTGTTCATCACTACCATTGACACATTGTGTTGTAGACTCGACCCCAGGGCGCCATTCAACGAAACGACTAACATCCTTCAGTGCCTTTGCAACAACCTAAATTTTATAGAAAAATCTGTTGTATATACAGTGGAACCTGTCTAATCTGACACACCAAGAGACCAGGGAAAATTGTCATATTGTACAGGATGTCAGAATACTCAGGTTTTACTTTAGTGAACAGAAATACTTTAGGACTATAAATTTTTGTCTGATATCACAGGATGTTGGAAAACTCAGGTGTCGGATTGCACTGTATATTTAAGAATTGAATGCATTCTTTTGAAGTTTCATTGGGGTATGAAAGCGTTGACCGAAGTACATCTTCAATGAAGCGCTAAGCGCGGTAGCGCTTCATGTTGAAAATGTAGTTTGATCAACGCTTTCATACCCCAATGAAACTTCAAAAGAATGCATTCAATTCTTATAATCATATTTAAATCACACCATAATTTAATATAGTTGAATTTTTCGTTGTGAATTTTATTTGTGTTAGATTATTTGCTGTTGGAAATTACTACACCATTGATTGTTTACATCTGACGTCGTCATGGAGGCACGTGCAAGTTCGGATTTGAGCTTCATTGGGATATGAAACATCACTTTTATAATCATGTGACCACTTCATAACCAATCATATTGTAACATTTCAATGAAAAACTGAAGTAATGTAATTATATATATATATACAATATATGTGCAGTCTCTTAAAATACAAAGTTTATGTGTATGAGGCTTAAAAACTGGGACAAAGGCAAGATTCCCAAAGCCTGTTCCCAGATTTGTGCCAAACACCCATAAACTAAATATATGTTAACCCTGCCTGTGTATTGGTTTTTCAGCCTCACACACATAAACTTAATATTTTAAGACACTGCATTACTATTATGTTTATCCTGCAGAAAAAACTTGGGCTGTGATCATTGAATCAAATAATAAAATTATACAATTATGCCTGGATTGCTCTTGATATTTTCTGTCAACAAGAAGTCTACTGATTTATAACTAGTTTCCCAAAGCTCAACATGTAAAATGTGAAAGGGTACCAGAAAAGCTATATATTTCTGTCAGTGATTGTAAAGAGCAATAACAAATCTAGTTAATGCAATTTGACTGTGCAAATAGCACAAGTGCAGGGTAAATATAGATATATATACATGTATATATATGCTTCTGAACAGAAGTCAATGATCATTCTTACATAAGCATTGCATTGTTGAATAATGATATCGTATTTGGAAAATAAATTCTAAAATTCTAAAATGTGTCCACAAAGGTAAAAGCAATACAGGTACTGGTACAATGTATGTATTTCACACTCAATATTCTCCACAATGAATAGCAAAAATAATTTTTTATGAAAAATTAATAACAGTCACATTACTGTATTATTTGTAAATAAAGATACGATCAATTAATTGTTGTTTAACGTGAAGTTAGCAGTATTTCAGCTATATTGATTATCCAGGAAGAGAAAGAGTTGAAAACAATGTGAGGATAGGTGGTTTTTAGTTGTTCAACTTATTCTCATCATTAATATAGAAGGAAGTTTATTATATGTCAAAGGTATCCCCCTCTCTTTATATCCTTCCTGTTTTTGTCTATCACTAGAAGGAAGTTTATTATATGTCAAAGGTATCCCCCCTCTTTATATCCTTCCTGTTTTTGTCTATCACTAGAAGGAAGTTTATTATATGTCAAAGGTATCCCCCTCTTTATATCCTTCCTGTTTTTGTCTATCACTAGAAGGAAGTTTATTATATGTCAAAGGTATCCCCCTCTTTATATCCTTCCTGTTTTTGTCTATCACTAGAAGGAAGTTTATTATATGTCAAAGGTATCCCCCTCTCTTTATATCCTTCCTGTTTTTGTCTATCACTAGAAGGAAGTTTATTATATGTCAAAGGTATCCCCCTCTTTATATCCTTCCTGTTTTTGTCTATCACTAGAAGGAAGTTTATTATATGTCAAAGGTATCCCCCTCTCTTTATATCCTTCCTGTTTTTGTCTATCACTAGAAGGAAGTTTATTATATGTCAAAGGTATCCCCCTCTTTATATCCTTCCTGTTTTTGTCTATCACTAGAAGGAAGTTTATTATATGTCAAAGGTATCCCCCCTCTTTATATCCTTCCTGTTTTTGTCTATCACTAGAAGGAAGTTTATTATATGTCAAAGGTATCCCCCTCTCTTTATATCCTTCCTGTTTTTGTCTATCACTAGAAGGAAGTTTATTATATGTCAAAGGTATCCCCCTCTTTATATCCTTCCTGTTTTTGTCTATCACTAGAAGGAAGTTTATTATATGTCAAAGGTATGCCCCCTCTTTATATCCTTCCTGTTTTTGTCTATCACTAGAAGGAAGTTTATTATATGTCAAAGGTATCCCCTTCTCTTTATATCCTTCCTGTTCTTGTCTATCACTAGAAGGAAGTTTATTATATGTCAAAGGTATCCCCCCTCTTTATATCCTTCCTGTTCTTGTCTATCACTAGAAGGAAGTTTATTATATGTCAAAGGTATCCCCCTCTCTTTATATCCTTCCTGTTCTTGTCTATCACTAGAAGGAAGTTTATTATATGTCAAAGGTATCCCCCCTCTTTATATCCTTCCTGTTCTTGTCTATCACTAGAAGGAAGTTTATTATATGTCAAAGGTATCCCCCTCTTTATATCCTTCCTGTTCTTGTCTATCACTAGAAGGAAGTTTATTATATGTCAAAGGTATCCCCCCTCTTTATATCCTTCCTGTTCTTGTCTATCACTAGAAGGAAATTTATTATATGTCAAAGGTATCCCCCTCTTTATATCCTTCCTGTTTTTGTCTATCACTAGAAGGAAGTTTATTATATGTCAAAGGTATCCCCTTCTCTTTATATCCTTCCTGTTTTTGTCTATCACTAGAAGGAAGTTTATTATATGTCAAAGGTATCCCCCTCTCTTTATATCCTTCCTGTTCTTGTCTATCACTAGAAGGAAGTTTATTATATGTCAAAGGTATCCCCCCTCTTTATATCCTTCCTGTTTTTGTCTATCACTAGAAGGAAGTTTATTATATGTCAAAGGTATCCCCCCTCTTTATATCCTTCCTGTTCTTGTCTATCACTAGAAGGAAGTTTATTATATGTCAAAGGTATCCCCCTCTCTTTATATCCTTCCTGTTCTTGTCTATCACTAGAAGGAAGTTTATTATATGTCAAAGGTATCCCCCCTCTTTATATCCTTCCTGTTTTTGTCTATCACTAGAAGGAAGTTTATTATATGTCAAAGGTATCCCCCTCTCTTTATATCCTTCCTGTTCTTGTCTATCACTAGAAGGAAGTTTATTATATGTCAAAGGTATCCCCCTCTCTTTATATCCTTCCTGTTTTTGTCTATCACTAGAAGGAAGTTTATTATATGTCAAAGGTATCCCCCCTCTTTATATCCTTCCTGTTTTTGTCTATCACTAGAAGGAAGTTTATTATATGTCAAAGGTATCCCCCTCTCTTTATATCCTTCCTGTTCTTGTCTATCACTAGAAGGAAGTTTATTATATGTCAAAGGTATCCCCCCTCTTTATATCCTTCCTGTTCTTGTCTATCACTAGAAGGAAGTTTATTATTATGTCAAAGGTATCCCCCTCTCTTTATATCCTTCCTGTTTTTGTCTATCACTAGAAGGAAGTTTATTATATGTCAAAGGTATCCCCCTCTCTTTATATCCTTCCTGTTTTTGTCTATCACTAGAAGGAAGTTTATTATATGTCAAAGGTATCCCCTTCTCTTTATATCCTTCCTGTTTTTGTCTATCACTAGAAGGAAGTTTATTATATGTCAAAGGTATCCCCACTCTTTATATCCTTCCTGTTTTTGTCTATCACTAGAAGGAAGTTTATTATATGTCAAAGGTATCCCCCCTCTTTATATCCTTCCTGTTTTTGTCTATCACTAGAAGGAAGTTTATTATATGTCAAAGGTATCCCCCTCTTTATATCCTTCCTGTTTTTGTCTATCACTAGAAGGAAGTTTATTATATGTCAAAGGTATCCCCCTCTTTATATCCTTCCTGTTTTTGTCTATCACTAGAAGGAAGTTTATTACATGTCAAAGGTATCCCCCTCTCTTTATATCCTTCCTGTTCTTGTCTATCACTAGAAGGAAGTTTATTATATGTCAAAGGTATCCCCCTCTCTTTATATCCTTCCTGTTCTTGTCTATCACTAGAAGGAAGTTTATTATATGTCAAAGGTATCCCCTTCTCTTTATATCCTTCCTGTTTTTGTCTATCACTAGAAGGAAGTTTATTATATGTCAAAGGTATCCCCCTCTTTATATCCTTCCTGTTTTTGTCTATCACTAGAAGGAAGTTTATTATATGTCAAAGGTATCCCCCTCTCTTTATATCCTTCCTGTTTTTGTCTATCACTAGAAGGAAGTTTATTATATGTCAAAGGTATCCCCCTCTTTATATCCTTCCTGTTTTTGTCTATCACTAGAAGGAAGTTTATTATATGTCAAAGGTATCCCCCCTCTTTATATCCTTCCTGTTTTTGTCTATCACTAGAAGGAAGTTTATTATATGTCAAAGGTATCCCCCTCTTTATATCCTTCCTGTTTTTGTCTATCACTAGAAGGAAGTTTATTATATGTCAAAGGTATCCCCCTCTTTATATCCTTCCTGTTTTTGTCTATCACTAGAAGGAAGTTTATTATATGTCAAAGGTATCCCCCTCTCTTTATATCCTTCCTGTTTTTGTCTATCACTAGAAGGAAGTTTATTATATGTCAAAGGTATCCCCCTCTCTTTATATCCTTCCTGGTTTTGTCTATCACTAGAAGGAAGTTTATTATATGTCAAAGGTATCCCCTTCTCTTTATATCCTTCCTGTTTTTGTCTATCACTAGAAGGAAGTTTATTATATGTCAAAGGTATCCCCTTCTCTTTATATCCTTCCTGTTCTTGTCTATCACTAGAAGGAAGTTTATTATATGTCAAAGGTATCCCCTTCTCTTTATATCCTTCCTGTTTTTGTCTATCACTAGAAGGAAGTTTATTATATGTCAAAGGTATCCCCCTCTCTTTATATCCTTCCTGTTCTTGTCTATCATTAGAAGGAAGTTTATTATATGTCAAAGGTATCCCCCCTCTTTATATCCTTCCTGTTTTTGTCTATCACTAGAAGGAAGTTTATTATATGTCAAAGGTATCCCCCCTCTTTATATCCTTCCTGTTTTTGTCTATCACTAGAAGGAAGTTTATTATATGTCAAAGGTATCCCCCCTCTTTATATCCTTCCTGTTTTTGTCTATCACTAGAAGGAAGTTTATTATATGTCAAAGGTATCCCCCTCTTTATATCCTTCCTGTTTTTGTCTATCACTAGAAGGAAGTTTATTATATGTCAAAGGTATCCCCTTCTCTTTATATCCTTCCTGTTTTTGTCTATCACTAGAAGGAAGTTTATTATATGTCAAAGGTATCCCCCTCTTTATATCCTTCCTGTTCTTGTCTATCACTAGAAGGAAGTTTATTATATGTCAAAGGTATCCCCTTCTTTTTATATCCTTCCTGTTCTTGTCTATCACTAGAAGGAAGTTTATTATATGTCAAAGGTATCCCCTTCTCTTTATATCCTTCCTGTTTTTGTCTATCACTAGAAGGAAGTTTATTATATGTCAAAGGTATCCCCTCTCTTTATATCCTTCCTGTTCTTGTCTATCACTAGAAGGAAGTTTATTATATGTCAAAGGTATCCCCCTCTTTATATCCTTCCTGTTTTTGTCTATCACTAGAAGGAAGTTTATTATATGTCAAAGGTATCCCCCTCTCTTTATATCCTTCCTGTTTTTGTCTATCACTAGAAGGAAGTTTATTATATGTCAAAGGTATCCCCCTCTTTATATCCTTCCTGTTCTTGTCTATCACTAGAAGGAAGTTTATTATATGTCAAAGGTATCCCCCCTCTTTATATCCTTCCTGTTTTTGTCTATCACTAGAAGGAAGTTTATTATATGTCAAAGGTATCCCCCTCTCTTTATATCCTTCCTGTTCTTGTCTATCACTAGAAGGAAGTTTATTATATGTCAAAGGTATCCCCCCTCTTTATATCCTTCCTGTTTTTGTCTATCACTAGAAGGAAGTTTATTATATGTCAAAGGTATCCCCCCTCTTTATATCCTTCCTGTTTTTGTCTATCACTAGAAGGAAGTTTATTATATGTCAAAGGTATCCCCCTCTCTTTATATCCTTCCTGTTCTTGTCTATCACTAGAAGGAAGTTTATTATATGTCAAAGGTATCCCCCCTCTTTATATCCTTCCTGTTCTTGTCTATCACTAGAAGGAAGTTTATTATATGTCAAAGGTATCCCCCTCTCTTTATATCCTTCCTGTTCTTGTCTATCACTAGAAGGAAGTTTATTATATGTCAAAGGTATCCCCCCTCTTTATATCCTTCCTGTTTTTGTCTATCACTAGAAGGAAGTTTATTATATGTCAAAGGTATCCCCCTCTCTTTATATCCTTCCTGTTTTTGTCTATCACTAGAAGGAAGTTTATTATATGTCAAAGGTATCCCCCTCTCTTTATATCCTTCCTGTTCTTGTCTATCACTAGAAGGAAGTTTATTATATGTCAAAGGTATCCCCCTCTCTTTATATCCTTCCTGTTCTTGTCTATCACTAGAAGGAAGTTTATTATATGTCAATGGTATCCCCCTCTCTTTATATCCTTCCTGTTCTTGTCTATCACTAGAAGGAAGTTTATTATATGTCAAAGGTATCCCCCCTCTTTATATCCTTCCTGTTTTTGTCTATCACTAGAAGGAAGTTTATTATATGTCAAAGGTATCCCCCCTCTTTATATCCTTCCTGTTTTTGTCTATCACTAGAAGGAAGTTTATTATATGTCAAAGGTATCCCCCCTCTTTATATCCTTCCTGTTTTTGTCTATCACTAGAAGGAAGTTTATTATATGTCAAAGGTATCCCCTCCGCTTTATATCCTTCCTGTTTTTGTCTATCACTAGAAGGAAGTTTATTATATGTCAAAGGTATCCCCTTCTCTTTATATCCTTCCTGTTCTTGTCTATCACTAGAAGGAAGTTTATTATATGTCAAAGGTATCCCCCCTCTTTATATCCTTCCTGTTCTTGTCTATCACTAGAAGGAAGTTTATTATATGTCAAAGGTATCCCCTTCTCTTTATATCCTTCCTGTTTTTGTCTATCACTAGAAGGAAGTTTATTATATGTCAAAGGTATCCCCCTCTCTTTATATCCTTCCTGTTTTTGTCTATCACTAGAAGGAAGTTTATCATATGTCAAAGGTATCCCCCTCTTTATATCCTTCCTGTTTTTGTCTATCACTAGAAGGAAGTTTATTATATGTCAAAGGTATCCCCTTCGCTTTATATCCTTCCTGTTTTTGTCTATCACTAGAAGGAAGTTTATTATATGTCAAAGGTATCCCCCTCTCTTTATATCCTTCCTGTTTTTGTCTATCACTAGAAGGAAGTTTATTATATGTCAAAGGTATCCCCTTCTCTTTATATCCTTCCTGTTTTTGTCTATCACTAGAAGGAAGTTTATTATATGTCAAAGGTATCCCCCTCTTTATATCCTTCCTGTTTTTGTCTATCACTAGAAGGAAGTTTATTATATGTCAAAGGTATCCCCCCTCTTTATATCCTTCCTGTTTTTGTCTATCACTAGAAGGAAGTTTATTATATGTCAAAGGTATCCCCCCTCTTTATATCCTTCCTGTTTTTGTCTATCACTAGAAGGAAGTTTATTATATGTCAAAGGTATCCCCTCCGCTTTATATCCTTCCTGTTTTTGTCTATCACTAGAAGGAAGTTTATTATATGTCAAAGGTATCCCCTTCTCTTTATATCCTTCCTGTTCTTGTCTATCACTAGAAGGAAGTTTATTATATGTCAAAGGTATCCCCCCTCTTTATATCCTTCCTGTTCTTGTCTATCACTAGAAGGAAGTTTATTATATGTCAAAGGTATCCCCTTCTCTTTATATCCTTCCTGTTTTTGTCTATCACTAGAAGGAAGTTTATTATATGTCAAAGGTATCCCCCCTCTTTATATCCTTCCTGTTCTTGTCTATCACTAGAAGGAAGTTTATTATATGTCAAAGGTATCCCCTTCTCTTTATATCCTTCCTGTTTTTGTCTATCACTAGAAGGAAGTTTATTATATGTCAAAGGTATCCCCCCTCTTTATATCCTTCCTGTTTTTGTCTATCACTAGAAGGAAGTTTATTATATGTCAAAGGTATCCCCTCCGCTTTATATCCTTCCTGTTTTTGTCTATCACTAGAAGGAAGTTTATTATATGTCAAAGGTATCCCCTTCTCTTTATATCCTTCCTGTTCTTGTCTATCACTAGAAGGAAGTTTATTATATGTCAAAGGTATCCCCCCTCTTTATATCCTTCCTGTTCTTGTCTATCACTAGAAGGAAGTTTATTATATGTCAAAGGTATCCCCTTCTCTTTATATCCTTCCTGTTTTTGTCTATCACTAGAAGGAAGTTTATTATATGTCAAAGGTATCCCCCTCTCTTTATATCCTTCCTGTTTTTGTCTATCACTAGAAGGAAGTTTATCATATGTCAAAGGTATCCCCCTCTTTATATCCTTCCTGTTTTTGTCTATCACTAGAAGGAAGTTTATTATATGTCAAAGGTATCCCCTTCGCTTTATATCCTTCCTGTTTTTGTCTATCACTAGAAGGAAGTTTATTATATGTCAAAGGTATCCCCCTCTCTTTATATCCTTCCTGTTTTTGTCTATCACTAGAAGGAAGTTTATTATATGTCAAAGGTATCCCCTTCTCTTTATATCCTTCCTGTTTTTGTCTATCACTAGAAGGAAGTTTATTATATGTCAAAGGTATCCCCCTCTTTATATCCTTCCTGTTTTTGTCTATCACTAGAAGGAAGTTTATTATATGTCAAAGGTATCCCCCCTCTTTATATCCTTCCTGTTTTTGTCTATCACTAGAAGGAAGTTTATTATATGTCAAAGGTATCCCCCCTCTTTATATCCTTCCTGTTTTTGTCTATCACTAGAAGGAAGTTTATTATATGTCAAAGGTATCCCCTCCGCTTTATATCCTTCCTGTTTTTGTCTATCACTAGAAGGAAGTTTATTATATGTCAAAGGTATCCCCTTCTCTTTATATCCTTCCTGTTCTTGTCTATCACTAGAAGGAAGTTTATTATATGTCAAAGGTATCCCCCCTCTTTATATCCTTCCTGTTCTTGTCTATCACTAGAAGGAAGTTTATTATATGTCAAAGGTATCCCCTTCTCTTTATATCCTTCCTGTTTTTGTCTATCACTAGAAGGAAGTTTATTATATGTCAAAGGTATCCCCCTCTCTTTATATCCTTCCTGTTTTTGTCTATCACTAGAAGGAAGTTTATTATATGTCAAAGGTATCCCCCTCTTTATATCCTTCCTGTTTTTGTCTATCACTAGAAGGAAGTTTATTATATGTCAAAGGTATCCCCTTCGCTTTATATCCTTCCTGTTTTTGTCTATCACTAGAAGGAAGTTTATTATATGTCAAAGGTATCCCCCTCTCTTTATATCCTTCCTGTTTTTGTCTATCACTAGAAGGAAGTTTATTATATGTCAAAGGTATCCCCTTCTCTTTATATCCTTCCTGTTTTTGTCTATCACTAGAAGGAAGTTTATTATATGTCAAAGGTATCCCCCTCTTTATATCCTTCCTGTTTTTGTCTATCACTAGAAGGAAGTTTATTATATGTCAAAGGTATCCCCCCTCTTTATATCCTTCCTGTTTTTGTCTATCACTAGAAGGAAGTTTATTATATGTCAAAGGTATCCCCCTCTTTATATCCTTCCTGTTCTTGTCTATCACTAGAAGGAAGTTTATTATATGTCAAAGGTATCCCCCCTCTGTATATCCTTCCTGTTCTTGTCTATCACTAGAAGGAAGTTTATTATATGTCAAAGGTATCCCCTTCTCTTTATATCCTTCCTGTTTTTGTCTATCACTAGAAGGAAGTTTATTATATGTCAAAGGTATCCCCTTCGCTTTATATCCTTCCTGTTTTTGTCTATCACTAGAAGGAAGTTTATTATATGTCAAAGGTATCCCCTTCTCTTTATATCCTTCCTGTTCTTGTCTATCACTAGAAGGAAGTTTATTATATGTCAAAGATATCCCCCTCTCTTTATATCCTTCCTGTTCTTGTCTATCACTAGAAGGAAGTTTATTATATGTCAAAGGTATCCCCTTCTCTTTATATCCTTCCTGTTTTTGTCTATCACTAGAAGGAAGTTTATTATATGTCAAAGGTATCCCCTTCTCTTTATATCCTTCCTGTTTTTGTCTATCACTAGAAGGAAGTTTATTATATGTCAAAGGTATCCCCCCTCTTTATATCCTTCCTGTTTTTGTCTATCACTAGAAGGAAGTTTATTATATGTCAAAGGTATCCCCCTCTCTTTATATCCTTCCTGTTCTTGTCTATCACTAGATGGAAGTTTATTATATGTCAAAGGTATCCCCCTCTTTATATCCTTCCTGTTTTTGTCTATCACTAGAAGGAAGTTTATTATATGTCAAAGGTATCCCCCCTCTTTATATCCTTCCTGTTTTTGTCTATCACTAGAAGGAAGTTTATTATATGTCAAAGGTATCCCCCTCTTTATATCCTTCCTGTTTTTGTCTATCACTAGAAGGAAGTTTATTATATGTCAAAGGTATCCCCCCTCTTTATATCCTTCCTGTTCTTGTCTATCACTAGAAGGAAGTTTATTATATGTCAAAGGTATCCCCCTCTCTTTATATCCTTCCTGTTTTTGTCTATCACTAGAAGGAAGTTTATTATATGTCAAAGGTATCCCCCCTCTTTATATCCTTCCTGTTCTTGTCTATCACTAGAAGGAAGTTTATTATATGTCAAAGGTATCCCCCTCTCTTTATATCCTTCCTGTTTTTGTCTATCACTAGAAGGAAGTTTATTATATGTCAAAGGTATCCCCCCTCTTTATATCCTTCCTGTTTTTGTCTATCACTAGAAGGAAGTTTATTATATGTCAAAGGTATCCCCCTCTCTTTATATCCTTCCTGTTTTTGTCTATCACTAGAAGGAAGTTTATTATATGTCAAAGGTATCCCCTTCTCTTTATATCCTTCCTGTTCTTGTCTATCACTAGAAGGAAGTTTATTATATGTCAAAGGTATCCCCCCTCTTTATATCCTTCCAGTTTTTGTCTATCACTAGAAGGAAGTTTATTATATGTCAAAGGTATCCCCCTCTCTTTATATCCTTCCTGTTTTTGTCTATCACTAGAAGGAAGTTTATTATATGTCAAAGGTATCCCCCCTCTTTATATCCTTCCTGTTTTTGTCTATCACTAGAAGGAAGTTTATTATATGTCAAAGGTATCCCCCTCTCTTTATATCCTTCCTGTTTTTGTCTATCACTAGAAGGAAGTTTA
The DNA here is from genome assembly GCA_963680875.1 of Bathymodiolus brooksi. NCBI lineage: Eukaryota > Metazoa > Mollusca > Bivalvia > Mytilida > Modiolidae > Bathymodiolus > Bathymodiolus brooksi. The sequence goes on from OY804576.1 coordinate 31,546,233, forward strand.
TTATATGTCAAAGGTATCCCCCCTCTTTATATCCTTCCTGTTCTTGTCTATCACTAGAAGGAAGTTTATTATATGTCAAAGGTATCCCCCTCTCTTTATATCCTTCCTGTTCTTGTCTATCACTAGAAGGAAGTTTATTATATGTCAAAGGTATCCCCCCTCTCTTTATATCCTTCCTGTTCTTGTCTATCACTAGAAGGAAGTTTATTATATGTCAAAGGTATCCCCCTCTCTTTATATCCTTCCTGTTTTTGTCTATCACTAGAAGGAAGTTTATTATATGTCAAAGGTATCCCCTTCTCTTTATATCCTTCCTGTTCTTGTCTATCACTAGAAGGAAGTTTATTATATGTCAAAGGTATCCCCTTCTCTTTATATCCTTCCTGTTTTTGTCTATCACTAGAAGGAAGTTTATTATATGTCAAAGGTATCCCCCCTCTTTATATCCTTCCTGTTTTTGTCTATCACTAGAAGGAAGTTTATTATATGTCAAAGGTATCCCCCCTCTTTATGTCTATCACTAGAAGGAAGTTTATTATATGTCAAAGGTATCCCCCCTCTTTATATCCTTCCTGTTCTTGTCTATCACTAGAAGGAAGTTTATTATATGTCAAAGGTATCCCCCTCTCTTTATATCCTTCCTGTTCTTGTCTATCACTAGAAGGAAGTTTATTATATGTCAAAGGTATCCCCCCTCTTTATGTCCTTCCTGTTTTTGTCTATCACTAGAAGGAAGTTTATTATATGTCAAAGGTATCCCCCCTCTTTATATCCTTCCTGTTCTTGTCTATCACTAGAAGGAAGTTTATTATATGTCAAAGGTATCCCCCCTCTTTATATCCTTCCTGTTCTTGTCTATCACTAGAAGGAAGTTTATTATATGTCAAAGGTATCCCCCCTCTCTTTATATCCTTCCTGTTCTTGTCTATCACACTAACCTGAACTGAAGCATTAAGTTTAACATAACATCCGATAACTTGTATTCTGTTCCCACTGTTGTCAATGATAAGATTCCGTTTCCATACTCGTGAATCATTACAAATACAATAGATCTTCCAGCCATAAAAAGAATTGATGGGAAAAGGCTAAAAAACAAAATGCTTTATAATTACACATTAAAATGTAACACTATAAAATGTTCAAGTTACCTGACATGAATGATTTAAATAAATTAGTGTTTGTATATGGTCAAGCCAACCCATGCACCACCGTGGTCGTGATCGTATGGTAGTTGGATTTACAACTACATTTGTATCTAGTACACTGTATATGCAATCAGTGCCTATCACCACTAAAGTTGTGAGTATGAATCCGGTAATGACGAGGTGTACTCAATACAACATTATGTGATAAATTTTGTCAGCGACTTGCAATAGGTCAGTGGTTTTCTCCAGGTACTTCGATTCCCCTCACCAATAAAACTGACTGCCACAATATAACTGAAATATTGTTGAAAGTGGCACTAAACACCATAACCCTACCCAAATCAGCCCATGTAGTCACCTGTATTTAAAGGTCACCTTTTCCTGTCAAGTCATAAAAAATTTCATAAAAATTGAACCTCTTTTAAGAGGTCATTGCCTTATAAGGTCACTTTTTATTTGTCCCAAAGGTGACCTCTTAATAAAGGTTTGACTAAGTTTTTTTGATTATTTTTTTTTCTCAGATATATAAAATTGTTACAATATTTATAAAATGTCTCAAGTTAGATCTAATAACAATATTATCTGTCAGATTGCCATCAGTGTGTTAATTGTCATTACAGAAAGTAAAATAATCCATGATCAAACAAAATAGCTTCCTTTATTGATTTGATTGATTTTTTGTGTTTTAACGCCACTTTCAGCAATATCATGGTGACAAGTTTTAGTGGTGGAAGAAGCCGGAGAGAACCACTGACCATGGTTAAGCAACTGGTAAACTTTATCACTTGCGACTGCAAGTCGAGTGCACCCTTTTTTGTAATTTACAAAGTCCGGCACGAACCCACACCATATTGGTGATAGGCTTGTATGAGTTGTTTGGTAATCCAACTACCTAACTCATTGAGCCACCCGGGCCCTTTCCTTTATTGAAGGGGAGATAATGAAGAGATCAATGGACAGTAAATTTTTAATACCATGTTCAACAATATTTCAGTTACATTTATATCACACCAATCAGTTTTTTTATGCGGAGACTATATATTACTAACAACCTAATGCAAGTCAATAACGAACAGCTTTATCACATCTACTTAGGTGATGTGATGAGTTAGATGCCCTAAAGTAGTAAAGAGACTTTAGCTGATCAGACTAAGTCAATGTAGAAAAAACTTTTTGAACTTACATACAAATGTACCATACTATACTGGAACAATGATACAAGGTAGTATTAAGAATGTCTAACTACGAGTATGAATCATGAGTGATGGGTGGTTTGTGGTTGGTTTATGGTGTTTAACACCACTTTCAACACTATTTCAGTTATATCGTGGTGGTCAGTTTTATTGGTGGAGGAAACCGGAGTTCCCAGAGAAAACTACCGGCCTGTCGCAAGTCACTGATAAACATTATCACACGTTGTATCGAGTACACCTCGTCATGACCGGGATTCGAACTCACAACTTTAGTGGTGATGGCCACTAATTGCACAGTTAGTTGTAAATCCAACTACCATCAATCACAACCATGACGGCCCTGTGTGGTGATGGGCACTTATTGTTAATACAACTATTGATACATGTATATGTTTCATATGATCATGGTCACAGACTGACAGAGGTCCAATGAAAAATATCAACATTTTTTCATAAAATAACTATTCACCATTGTAATTTGTATGCATATTATTTCTATGTACACATGTGTAAATACAGAATAATGAAATACTATAAAACTTATACGGGTAGGTTTACTGCTTTGAAAAATTTTCGAATCACACTTCAGTATTCAAATTAATTACCTTTGTGCTCCGTACTGATCTAAGAAAAGTTACAACATCAACAGGAGATTCATTACTCTGAAAAAAAAATATCAATATATTCTAATAATATAAATAAACACAAATACATACATACACATTCTCTTGAAGGACATTACATTAGTTTGCAGGAGACAGAGAAGTTCTTATCTGTATAAAACTATGATGTTGAAGAATAAACACTGATATTAATAAACATAAGGAAAATATAATCTGAAACAAACCATTTTCAAAATTTACTCACAGGGGCAGGAAAAACCATTGCATGAAACGACCCAAACTACGTTCTTTCCCTTCTCCACATATATTCAAATTTGTGTCATTTCATGCAATAATTGTTATCGGCCCTTGTGGCCTGTGTCAGCAGGTATCAATTTTAGCCCTAAATGATATATACAATACAATACAATATATTTTATTCCAATTAAGGTCCCTCAAGGGGCAATAACAAATATACATTCATAATTATATCAGCAGTTACAACAATACAGAATGGAGACATATGTTCATAAACAAGACAATTCTGTATAGGAGAATGTCCAAGTAACTCTCCATTCCTTAAAAATAATGGAGCCAAGGCCCATTGTTTTTAAGGAATGGAGAGATATGAGGACATTCTCCAACTTAAAATCCACCCATTGTACTTTTTAATTTTATTAATTATTAATCTTATAACAAAAAAAAGTTTGTGTATAGTATCTAAAGTACAAAGAGAACAATAACTCCGCCCCTGTCCACATTGTTCATAACTCTCCATTCCTTGAAAATAATGGAGAGTTTAGACAATAGATTTACATCACAGGTGGATTTTAAAACTATTTAAATGATAACATCATGTCATGTTACAGCAAGTGGGCTGTGTTTGGCAGCACGACCCGAGGAGAGGCAAGGAGTAATGTATAGTAGGCTAGTAGCAGAGTATATCGTATGGTTGAAGAATGGACTACATGTACATTGTATGCGATTACTTAGCTGGAGGAGACACCAGGGGATGATGCTTAAGAATTGTATTTTGATTCTCCCCGTGTCTGATCCAGCAAAGCAAGCGGCTCAAGTAGTAAAACATCATGTGTTTGATGAAAGGACTGTGATTACTTAGCTCGAGGAGACATATAATAATCAAGGTTTTTGATGTAATAAATAATAGTTTACAGAATAAATTAAGATATTTAAATATATAATGCTAACATGATTAAAAAACATATACAGTATGTGGCCAAAAGTATTGGCGCATGTTAAAAAATCCCTATATACCGGTAATCAACCAAAACCATATTTTTTTCAAAAGATTATTGTGAAGTCATTTCAGGAAAGATTTTAACAAATTTACACCAAAACATTCGGAATTGTCTATATTTTGATTGTTTATTTGCTCATTATGTTTATATGAGTGGTTTTTATTTGTACATAATTCAAACACAACAAATAAAAATTAACTTTGATTTTCCTATATACCTGTATTTCAACTAAAAATAAATCCTAAAAATTAACAATCATGTTTAAACTAGAACTGTGAGTGACCTCACTGAGTGATACCCCCCGCTTGCAATACTATGATGTTCAAACTTTGGAATACAGGTATATCAGCAAGTTACCTATGAAAAATGAATGGATATGGAGTTATGTCAAGGAGACAACATCCCATCTCCAAAATAAGCTAACCAAGAACATACATCTAGGGGTCGCCACAAGTACACGACCCCCCTTTTCGTGAAAGTATAAGTTGAATTATCTCCCCTTCTAAATTTTAGACAGCAACGGTATTCCTTCATGCACATCTGCAGGTTGTGTACTACAACTGTGTAAAGTTTCATAAAAATTCAATAAGCAGTTTAGTAGGAGTTGCGCTTACAAGGTACATGCCCCCCCTTTTCATGAAAGTATAAGTTGAATTATCTCCCCTTTTAAATTTTGGACAGCAACCATATTCCTTCATGCACATCTGCAGGTAGTGTACTACAAATGTGTAAAGTTTCATAAAAATCCAATAAGTCGTTTAGGAGGAGTTGCGCTTACAAGGTACACGACCCCCCTTTTTGTGAAAGTATAAGTTGAATTATCTCCCCTTCTAAATTTTAGACAGCAACGGTATTCCTTCATGCACATCTGCAGGTTGTGTACTACAACTGTGTAAAGTTTCATAAAAATTCAATAAGCAGTTTAGTAGGAGTTGCGTTTACAAGGTACATACCCCCCCTTTTCGTGAAAGTATAAGTTGAATTATCTCCCCTTTTAAATTTTGGACAGCAACCATATGCACATCTGCAGGTAGTGCACTACAAAAATCCAATAAGCGGTTAAGGAGGAGTTGCGCTTACAAGGTACATGGATGGACGGACAGACGGACAGGGTGATTCCTATATATCCCCCCAAACTTTGTTTGCGGGGGGTATAATTATGTACAAATAAAAACCACTCATATAAACATAATGAGCAAATAAACAAACAAAATATAGACTTTTCCGAATGTTGTGGTGCAGAATTTGTTAAAATCTATCTAGAAATGGCTTCACAACAATTTTTTGAAAAAATATGGTTTTGGTTGATTATATAGGGATTTTTTTGCATGCGCCAATACTTTTTGCCACATACTGTAGTTTATGACGTGATGTACATCTTTTTGTATTTGATAAAGGTACATTTTTTTAAAATTCGCCAATGATTTGAGTGTTGTAAAAAATTTAAATATGAATACACTGGAAATAAATAATTCAATTCAATTCAATATTTTAATGGAAATAGCACAGTACCGTCAGTAGTCAGTATATTCAATTGGCGTGATCCAATTAACATTAAAAGTACATCACATGATAAAAGCGGTAGTTCCAATCGCCGAAAATCCCCTGAAATGCCGAAAACCCAGTAGAAATGACCGAAAAAAATCATCAAAATGAAAGATATGACATTGTTTTAGGGTAATATGATGGTTTTATTAATATTTATCCACATGTGACCGTAAATCGGTCAGTTAAGACATTTCCTTATGATTCTCATTCAAATTGGTATTTATCTCAAAGATAAATGCCATGTTTACTTGGGCACTTAGGCCAAATAAAATACCAAAACATTGCTTAATTTGATGAAGAAATGTCGGCTTGCTGACCATTTTTGTTTGCATATGTTTTGTAATGGCGCCCAACTCACGTTACCTGAAAGCGGTCAACCATAAAATAATCATGTGGAACACAAATAGGCCTAGGAGATTGTATTTTACAATATTTTTTAATTTGCTTTTTCTATATTCCCCCATTTTTTCATTAAATTGTAAATGCTGTCACTTGTTTTCAGCAGATAATATCTCTGTTTTCACGTACAATTTGATCCATCCAATTCCATGTAATTTATATTAAATCATATATATTACTCACAAATATTCCCGCTAAAAATCTAAAAATTGTCTAAGGAATTACTTAATTTAAAAACGAAAACAATGCAATTTCCGTTGCTTAATTGAGTTGTAAATATAGGTCAAGATGCGGAGTGGAATGTAAACAAACACAGGATATGCAAATTATCCATTACGGACTGTGTTTTTCTGAAAATATTTGACTTTGATTATTAAGTCAAAATGGTAGTAGTAAAATGACACCATTTTGGCACCAAAACCTATAGATATATTTTCTTATGTTTAAATCTCATTGTTGTCTTGATCAAAGTGAAAGTAAATCCATTATCTATTTCTGGACGCAGTTTGCAGGATAAATGACGTCATCGACATCTGAACTCTGTGACAGTGCATTCCAAAATGGTGACCGATTTCAGGTGTTGACCGATTTTAACGATAATCAGAAATTGGTGCAGTAGAACAAATTTTTTCAGATCAATCGGCATTTTCATTGAAAAAAAGTATTCATACATTGTATTATATAAGATGTCATGCACTTGGTGGCCCAGTAACCGATTTCCTAAAAATTCCCCGAGATTATTGACCTGTGATTTGTGTCAAACTGACCTGTTGATGATGTTGTTTATCTGATGAAAATTTCAGAAACAAAATAAAAACTACACACGAAATTACTGCAAAAGTTGAGACTAAAAACAGAAACATTTTCCATTAATTTCATAGCTGTCGACGCTCCTTGTATCTAAATCAGGTCGAATGAGGTGTGTTATTATCCATTTAAAGAAAGTTGCGACAGCTATCTGGTTCTGGATCACGATAAGTAGCAAAGTTCAACCGGAAACGAAATGTTGTTGTCGCCCTTGGTTGATAAAAGTTGACTTCCGCTACTCTTCAACGTGAGTCGCTGATATTCAGATTTTTGGCACAAAATAGTTATTTCTAAAAAAAAAAAAAGCTACAGCAAAATTTTCTAAGGTGACTTGAATAATCCTGTCATTACACTGTGAATGATTGTCATTCTATTTCATGAATGGCAAGAACTCCATTTATGAATTCGTCTAAATATTAATTAAAAAACACCGGTTGTCTTTAGAATTTACATATCTTTAGTCATTTTGATACATGTAGTCCGACCTTGAATTTAACTACCACGGTACCATATAGAATAGAATAGAATACATTTGTATTGCCTAATCATAGGGTCCACATAGAGGCATCATTAACAATACAAACATTCATGATTGATAAATGAGACATACACACAAAAGAAAAAGGACATAGTTTGGGGTTTTTATATTTCTAAAAAAAATATAAATATAATTATTATTATTTAGTGGATCATGTTCTCTATATAGTCAGAACCGCGATATAAATTATGTCAACCGTTAAAATCTAATTCTGTTCTGAATAATATGTACATCTGATTCAGTGATTGCACCAATTTTTTGCAAACGGTGTAACGTTGCATGTCGTTGAAGATGCAGTGTATAGTCCGATCTTACCTTACAAGTTGTTTCGGCCTTATGACAGATTCGGCCGTAGTTGATTCGGCCTTAGTTGATGCGGCCTTACGCAAATCCGGCCTTCTATCAAATGGATGTTCCGGCCTTATCATATATTTATGCGGCCTACGGCAAATCCGGCCTTATATCAAATGGAAAAGAATAATTAAAAAATTAAAAGTTCTATTTAAATTTAAAATATTATTTAAATATTCATGGATATGATGAATAAAATATTGGAACTTGTAGTGTTTTCACAAGATTTACTCGTAACTCAATATGAAAAGCCATAATAAATCGTTATTATTTTAACAATTTGTTAATTAGTAATTTTTGGTAATAATGACGGAAATCATTTCCATTGAAGTTGATGATTAGAAAAACAATTCAGGTTGATATACCAAGCTGTCAACAAGCGAAATTCCTTAGATATTCTCTTGCAATTAATTATCATTTGTTTAATAGTCGTATAATTGCACTGGCAGTATGATTATAAGGGTTACCAAAAAGTAAAAGGAAGCCATACTATAAATTACTCAAAACGTACTCCAATTCTTTTGATGAAACCGCACTAATATATGCACATTTTGGTGATGGTCCTACTATTTTCAAAACTATCAGCTATGTCGTTTCCTTGTATTGTGTGTGAGCAGAACGTCCGTCCAAAGCAGCATGCTTTAGAGTGTGAGTTGTTTCCAGTGGCAACACAGACTATGTAATAGTAGGACCATCACTTAATTATTTACTCAAATCATCACAATGTGTCGTTTTATTCATATATATCCATAGATACACATCATTCTTAACTGAGGCCGCATTAATTAACCAAGGCCGTATCAACTAAGGCCGGATCAACTCGAAAGCCGATCTTATGATACCTCAGGTTCTATGGTTCCATGTATTCATAAGTTATTTCAATCAATTTTCGTCACCATATTTTTAATTTAACCAAGTGACCATAGGCCCCCATATACATATAGATAAGATAAGATTTTATTGTCCAATCAAGGTCCCAGCAAGGGGCAGAGTCATTACAGTGATTCATATTACAAAAAAAACCATTCTAATACATAAATGTAATAAACAGTATACAAACAAGCAATTTGCAGAAATTAGATTGGTACATAAGTACTAAAACTAAACTTTTGGCACAAGTGAAACTGAGGAGGGTAATCTCGTTGAGATTAGGATTCTGCAGAAATTGTTTGTCTGTACCTTCTCCTAAGAAATTTTCTATCTAGAAAATTTCTTCGGAATCCTAATCTCAACGAGATTATGAGGTGGGACAGGGAATTATATAATTTTATAATTCCCTAGGAGGGATAATATATTTGTGTCAATAACTTATATTTAAAATGCATGGTACTCAATGATATTGTCTTTGAAAGTGGAATAAGTTTAAAGAACAATGAAAAATTTATTTAAGTTTCATTCGTCCGTTGATTGTCGTGTTTAGGTGGTTGGTTTTTCCACCCCCTTTATAATTCGCTAAATTTTATCCGCAACCTAGCGGAAATAAACAGTACTGTTTTATTTTTACATCGGTTTCAGAATAACACTATTTTGGATTTTAAATTTATCAAAGAATTTTGAAAAAAAATTAATTGGAAAGATGAGGAAATTGTATATTTGATCACATATTATATGACAAATTAATTCAGAAGTCTTTAAATTCGTAACTATTTCGATATTTTTATGGAAATATAAATTATAGCAATTTGACTTCCATCTACTGTACTTCACTTTGAGTGCGTAATTACTAGAACAGTCACTATTTTTAGTAACTGTTACTTCCTGTCAAATCTTTCGCAAGTTTTCGGATTTTACATCTAGTTGAAGAGAAGATAAACATAGAATAATTCGGAAAGATTTTTTTAGACCATAGGAAATTCTACATAGTTAAATTTGATGTGTTCACTACGACTTTGACATCTCAAACAACCTGCCAAATAAATTTTGTAGGTCACCAGCTGAGCGATAGCTACACGTAAAATAGGTTGCCCATTGGAAATTTTGGTCGCATTGGCGACTGTTAATCTTTTTTCCTGCTCGTAGGTCCATATTTAATAAACATTTTTTATGTTTCATACTTTTATTTTGATAAACAAGACTTTCACGTTTAAACTTTATCTTTCCGGTAACAAATTTAGTTTTGCCAACAATATCTGGGCCTGTCTTTCTGCAAATATCACAATGCATAGCGTTGTTACTGGAATCATAAGTGAGCCACAAAAGCTTCCAGACATCGTGGAATTTACGCTTTTCACTTCAGCTTTAGAACCCGAACCTTCATCACTATTTTGGCTTATACTTCCGTCGATGTTGCATCAGATAGTCCAGCTTCATGATCAGTTGATTTAACCGGTTTATTTTTAGCGAAAAATTTGTATGCAGGTAACAGCAGGTTTTGGTTTTTTGCTCATCGTGGTCACTTGCAAACATTAAAAGTACATGATTTAAAACTTTTATGTCTGATTCAATTGTGCGGTTTAAAAGACCGGATAATAAAAGTCGGAATTTAAATCGAAAAATATTATCGGTGAGGGAACGAAAATTATCTGGAAATTTCAGCTCGCCGTCTGGCTATCAATACAAAATTTTTACTCGCATTTTACAAAAGTAACTCGTAAATGCGAGTGTTTTGGTCGCATTGTAGAGCCCTGATTTTATTCATTTTCTATAGACGTTATGCCCCTTACGACGGACAAAATAATACCCAATCTAATAAGAGCAATGGAAAAGAATGCGAATTTGATTTTCTCATAATTTGTAGATATTTGAACCTTGTAAAAAATTAGAGGATAATTTTTGGCAAATGGCCAAATTTCAGGTTGTTACAACATACAAATTTTTAAGATTATGTGAAAAAACATGTTATTTTCATTGAACTTTGTATGAACGGGACCATTTTATAGAAATACACTGATCATCACAGGTTTGTAATGGTGTCATATCTGAAAGAAACGCCAACAATCACAGTGTTCCAATGTGATTCACTCTTTTTAAACCACAGTATTGTATAACTGAGCTGTATGGTACGCATTTTCTGAGAAAATCAGAAAACTTTTATACCGGTAACCATATTGTATAATATGGTACCAGTATGTGGCTTTGAAGATTTTGTGGATAGTAATAATTGATGTATGAAATGTTAATAAATGTAGAAATATTAACACACCAATTATCATTTGTGTGTCTGTGGTGCACACAAAAGGAGAGATAATAATTAATTACCAAAATATAGGAATTTCATGATGAACGGAATTAACAACCAGCAAAATGATCTTCATTTCATTTTTTTCAGACACTTGTACAGTACCTACATTGTATATTATCTCCCTTTACATTTGTACATTTCTTACATGTTTATAACGTATATTTATTTTTAATTTTGTTAATTTTCAAAACAACAACCAAGAAAACAATTTTTATTACACATTTATTAAATAACCATTAGAAAGTATCCAGGAATACCATTTTTATTGCTGTGATAAATGAATAAGCCCAACCTCCTTGGGGCCAGCTTTTATTTTCAGAATAAACATTTTATACTGGTTAAATTAACAGATTTCTTTTCATTTAGATTTTATTTAAAGTTTGGTTTATGCAAAATTTCAGTGTTTGGTTTAGACCAGTTTTACTGTATAATAACAAAAAAGTTTGGTACCCCATGTAGACTGAATCTATATACATGTAGATAGTTTTCTATAATTATAAAAGTTTGGTACCCCATGTAGACTGAATCTATATAGGTAGTTTTCTATAATTATAAAAGTTTGGTACCCCATGTAGACTGAATCTATATAGGTAGTTTTCTATAATTATAAAAGTTTGGTACCCCATGTAGACTGAATCTAGCTATATAGGTAGTTTTCTATAATTATAAAAGCAAAAATATGTACCGTACGTGTCAGAATAATTCTAATAACCATGTAAATAAATCTGAAAAAAAATAATATGACTGAGCATACTAAATGCGAAAAAAAAGCAAACAGAAATGATAATATAAAAATTTTAAATGCTTTATTTCTTTTTTTTGTACCTTTCAAAAGTTTATGAATTTTTTGTGTACCCCTGATGTTTTGTTGAAAATTTTGTAGTAACATGATTTTTATTTATAGTAATTTTATTATGAAATGTATATTTAAAAATTAAAACATATTATTCTTTTGTTTACAGATGAGAAAGTTCAAATAGAATTAAGCAGAACAGAACTCTAGTCACCATGACATCTATTATTAGGCTACAGCCTCTGTCTGGAGCTCATGATGAGACCCCACCATGTTATATTCTACAGGTGGATGAGTTTAGATTTTTACTGGATTGTGGATGGGATGAAGATTTTAACATGGATTTCATCAAAGAACTAAAGAGGTTATAAAATAACTGACCATGGTTCAGATAATTTTTTTGTATAATTTAGATTGATACGTGACAATAGTAATCCTATTAAGGCAGATACCTTGTTTCATATCTATAAATTAGACAACATTAGAAAAAAATACTAATAAAATATGTATTTTGTATTTGAATTCTGAGAGGGTGCTTGGGCAGGCGGGGTTCAATGTGTATAATACCTTTATTCCATGACAGATTGATTCAAGACAAATTTATACACAATCTATATATATGCAATATTATATGTACCTAGTCAGAAAATACATAATTTATTTGTACGAGCTGTAGAACCTAACCTGTTTCAAAGCAAGTGCAACAAATTTATAGTTTTACTGACAATGTATGTACAGTATTTACAGTTTTACTAACAATGTATGTACAGTATTTATAGTTTTACTGACTGTATGTACAGTATTTATAGTTTTACTGACAATGTATGTACAGTATTTATAGTTTTACTGACAATGTATGTACAGTATTTACAGTTTTACTGACAATGTATGTACAGTATTTACAGTTTTACTGACTGTATGTACAGTATTTATAGTTTTACTGACAGTGTATGTACAGTATTTATAGTTTTACTGACAATGTATGTACAGTATTTACAGTTTTACTGACAATGTATGTACAGTATTTACAGTTTTACTGACAATGTATGTACAGTATTTACAGTTTTACTGACAATGTATGTACAGTATTTACAGTTTTACTGACAATGTATGTACAATATTTATAGTTTTACTGACAATGTATGTACAGTATTTATAGTTTTACTGACAATGTATGTACAGTATTTACAGTTTTACTGACAATGTATGTACAGTATTTACAGTTTTACTGACAATGTATGTACAGTATTTATAGTTTTACTGACAATTATGTACAGTATTTACAGTTTTACTGACAATGTATGTACAGTATTTACAGTTTTACTGACAATGTATGTACAGTATTTACAGTTTTACTGACAATGTATGTACAGTATTTATAGTTTTACTGACAATGTATGTACAGTATTTATAGTTTTACTGACAATTATGTACAGTATTTACAGTTTTACTGACAATGTATGTACAGTATTTACAGTTTTACTGACAATGTATGTACAGTATTTACAGTTTTACTGACAATGTATGTACAGTATTTATAGTTTTACTGACAATGTATGTACAGTATTTACAGTTTTACTGACAATGTATGTACAGTATTTACAGTTTTACTGACAATGTATGTACAGTATTTACAGTTTTACTGACAATGTATGTACAGTATTTATAGTTTTACTGACAATTATGTACAGTATTTACAGTTTTACTGACAATGTATGTACAGTATTTACAGTTTTACTGACAATGTATGTACAGTATTTACAGTTTTACTGACAATGTATGTACAGTATTTATAGTTTTACTGACAATGTATGTACAGTATTTACAGTTTTACTGACAATGTATGTACAGTATTTACAGTATTTACAGTTTTACTGACAATGTATGTACAGTATTTACAGTTTTACTGACAATGTATGTACAGTATTTATAGTTTTACTGACAATTATGTACAGTATTTACAGTTTTACTGACAATGTATGTACAGTATTTACAGTTTTACTGACAATGTATGTACAGTATTTACAGTTTTACTGACAATGTATGTACAGTATTTATAGTTTTACTGACAATGTATGTACAGTATTTACACATTCTCCTTCTGTTACCAGTATTATGATATTTTTCCACTATTTAAATTTTAAAGTGAGAACTTTACAATTTGCAAATTTAACTAAGCGAGTGTTGAACAATAATGTAATCCACTGGTAGCTGAAGGAAAATCTGTTTCTCCTGTGAACAACATGGCAATAATATTTCTAAGTTAATGACCGTCAAAGGGAATTTGATGGGATTTCTCATGCAGACATTTAACCAGTGTGGTGATTAAAAATATTACGAAAATTTGACCTACTTCCAGGTTTAACATGCTAAGAATAGGAGAATTGTGTTTATCCTGCAATATCAAAAAGTCCAAAACAACTACCAAATTGTCTGAAAAGAGCAGAAACAATTGTCATTCTTATCATTTTCAAGAGTGCTCTCTATCATGTCTATGCTGATACTGTTACCGTTCGCTCTACATGAAACAGGTACCAGAAAAACTATTTTTTGGTCAGTGACCATACCAAAAAATTATCCAGTCAATGTAATTTGACAGTTCAAAAAGGACCGTCCAATTTGAAAACCATAAATTTGTCCAAAATTTTATGAGTATGTTATGCTCATTGAAGATGCAAAAAAAATGTGAAAATGTTATTATGAGCACACTAGTAAATTAGTTCCTCAACAGATTCAAAGCAAATTTATACACAAGCTATATAAGGACAATAGTTCAGTTGAGTTAATAAAACACATTTTCTATGTAAAAAATTGTAAGAGTTATGCCCCTTGGTGATAAAAAGTGTGAAGTATTTCTTATAATCAAATAGCAAAACATTTCCCCAACAGATTTCAACTCAATTTATACACATGCTATATCAAGACTCTTGAGTTGAGCTCAGAAACTGGAATTTTTCATTATAAATTTTCTTAATTTTATGCATCCCTGTTAGTCAATATTTGATGCTTTTATGATTTTTATCTAAACTAAAATAGCAAATATTTTTGAAAATATACTTTGATTCGGGTATCATAAATTTTATGATAATTGTAATTACATTTGTATTTTTGATAAATTTGTCTTTAATGTAAATTTCGATAAGTCGGTGAAAGCCTTGAAAACCAAAAAAAGTATAATTGAACACTTCAAAGGTTAATTAAGAAAAATGAAATGATTGAAGAACAAACATGATTTGGATTGATGTGTTTTTAACAGTTGTATTATGTTACAGTATTGACAATGATAAAATCACTTACTATTTATAATTAGTTGTAATTGATCAAAGTATCTAACAAAAATATCTGAACTTTCATAATATTTCTGTGCATGAAAACAATTTAAATTGAAACTAGAAGTTGAATATGTTGTGATACATTTCAATTTGAGGATGTTGTGTGTTTCTGCTCTTCAAATTATTTAGATTAACATTGAAATGTAGGATGCATCAATTAACTTGAGTCAAATTTAAAGTTTTCATCTCTAATTTTTGTCTTTTATAAAAACCTATTTTATTATCCCCTCGCCAACGAAGTTGCGAAGGGATATAGTAATGCTACCGTCCGTCCTTCCTTCCGTCGTCCGTCACATCCTTGTGAACACTCGAGGATCAACATCCTTCAATAGATTTTGACCAAGCTTGGTACATATTTAGTCCTTAAGAGAATCTGGAACCCTATTGATTTTCAAGGTCAAAGGTCAAGGTCACTGGGTCAAATTTTTACCGTGTAGCATCCTTGTGAACACTCTAGAATCAATATCCTTCAATGGATTTTGACCAAACTTGGTACATACATAGTCCTTAGGAGAGTCTGGAACCCTATTGATTTTCAAGGTCAAAGGTCAAGGGGTCCAATTTTTACCGCATAACATCCTTGTGAACACTCTAGAATCAACATCCTTCAATGGATTTTGACCAAACTTGGTACATACTTAGTCCTTAGGAGAGTCTGGAACCCTATTGATTTGCAAGGTCATAGGTCAAAGGTCAAGGTCACCAGGTCAAATTTTTACCGCATAGCATCCTTGTGAACACTCTAGAATCAAGATCCTGTAATGGATTTTGACCAAACTTGGTACATACTTAGTCCTTAGGAGAGTCTGGAATCCTATCGATTTGCAAGGTCATATGTCAAAGGTCAATGTCACCGGGTCAAATTTTTACTGTGTAACATCCTTGTGAACACTCTAGAATCAAGATTCTTCAATTGATTTTGACCAAACTTGGTACATACTTAGTCCTTAGGAGAGTCTGGAATCCTATTGATTTTCAAGGTCATAGGTCAAAGGTCAATGTCACCGGGTCAAATTTGTTCTGCATAACATCCTTGTGAACACTCTAGAATCAACATCCTTCAATGGATTTTGACCAAACTTGGTACATACATAGTCCTTAGGAGAGTCTGGAACCCTATTGATTTTCAAGGTCAAAGGGTCAAATTTTTACCACGTAACATCCTTGTGAACACTCTAGAATCAATATCCTTCAATGGATTTTGACCAAACTTGGTACATACTTAGATCTTAAGAGAATCTGGAACCCTACTGATTTTCAAGGTCAAAGGTCAAGGTCACATGGTCTAATTGTTAGGCGAGGGGATACGCCACGCTTTGCGTTGCCCTTGTTTTAGTAGGCTTGGCTGATTGATGATATTTATTAGACAAGAAAGTGGAAAAGTAATGATACATACATATTATTTGTTTATAAATACATGCAGATTTAATTCTTGTTTAATGATACATATAGAATGTGGTTTAAAAATGCTTAAAGATTACGTGTTTATTAATACATAGTGATTTAATACTTGTTTTAATGATACATGCAAATTGTGTCTTTCATAATACAAACATTATTTGTTTAATAATGCATACAAATTATTTGCTTAAATTCTGATGTCTTAAACAAATCTGTTCTACTGTATTTTCAAGTTAAATAGATACTGATTCCAGCATAAAATAAATGAAATAATAGTACGGCACAATTAAGACACAATGAATAATGAACAAATGACATGAAACATGCAATTTTATAGACAATATTAGATATTTCTTTTTTAATTTCCTGATAATGTAAGATTATGAAATTCAATAGACCATTTACACATTTCCGACGTTGATTCTAAAATTACATCTCTTACAGGAGTTATTTCCCTTTAAAGGCAGTAGCATGGTTCCCCTGTCATCCAAAGTGCAATAAAAATAACATATATTTTCCACATATTCTGTTAAAAATTTGAATTTATAACAACTTGTGACTTTTTTATTTGCTACAAAATTATCCTCTAATTTTATACAAGGTTCAAATATCTACAAATTATGAGAAAATTATACTCAAATTTGTTGTGCTTTTCCATTACTCTTTCTAGACAGGGTACCATTTTGTCTGTCGTGAGCCAAATAACCTGTATAAAAAAGGTATGAAAACACATAATGTTAGAATCAAATCTGGAATGTGCAATAGGTGTATTACATGTACATGTATCACAAAAATATTAATTTTAGCTTTTTAGATCTGACACCTAAACAGAAGGGTTAGGTAACCTATTGCCAACACTTGGCTTCCATCATCATCTATACGTTTTTCAAATTACATTATTCTTCTTCGAAAACCACTGGCAGTTTTGCCTTAATGTTTTTCACCTATTTGCCCGAAAGCCAAATTTAGAAAATTTTTCTTTTTATTCAAACAAATTCTTTCATTATTTTCACCTGTCCGAATCCAGCTGTACTTGTTCAGGCTTCCGGCAAGCGGGTTAGTGTGAAGATCACATTGGGCCATATCAAACCTTGACAGAAATGTCTGTTGGATGGTACTCTTTAAAACATGTATTTTATCTTGATATTCAAAATGGTGGTTTTCATAATCCATTAGAAATTTAAGATTCATGTAGTGGTCATTGTTAGAAATTTAAGATTCATGTAGTGGTCATTGTTAGAAGTTTAAGATTCATTTAGTGGTCATTGTTAGTAGTTTAAGATTCATGTAGCGGTCATTGCTAGAAATTTAAGATTCATGTAGTGGTCATTGTTAGAAGATTAAGATTCATCTAGTGGTCATTGTTAGAAATTTAAGATTCATGTAGTGGTCATTGTTAGAAGTTTAAGATTCATGTAGTGGTCATTGTTAGAAATTTAAGATTCATGTAGTGGTCATTGTTAGAAATTTAAGATTCATGTAGTGGTCATTGTTAGAAGTTTAAGATTCATGTAGTGGTCATTGTTAGAAATTTAAGATTCATGTAGTGGTCATTGTTAGAAGTTTAAGATTCATGTAGTGGTCATTGTTAGAAGTTTAAGATTCATGTAGTGGTCATTGTTAGAAATTTAAGATTCATGTAGTGGTCATTGTTAGAAATTTAAGATTCATGTAGTGGTCATTGTTAGAAGTTTAAGATTCATGTAGTGGTCATTGTTAGAAATTTAAGATTCATGTAGCAGTCATTGTTAGAAATTTAAGATTCATGTAGTGGTCATTGTTAGAAGTTTAAGATTCATGTAGTGGTCATTGTTAGAAATATTTAAGACTCATGTAGTGGTCATTGTTAGAAATTTAAGATTCATGTAGTGGTCATTGTTAGAAATTTAAGATTCATCTATTGGTCATTGTTAGAAGTTTAAGATTCATGTAGTGGTCATTGTTAGAAGTTTAAGATTCATGTAGTGGTCATTGTTAGAAGTTTAAGATTCATGTAGGATGTCATTGTTAGAAATTTAAGATTCATGTAGTGGTCATTGTTAGAAGTTTAAGATTCATGTAGTGGTCATTGTTAGAAGTTTAAGATTCATGTAGTGGTCATTGTTAGAAGTTTAAGATTCATGTAGTGGTCATTGTTAGAAGTTTAAGATTCATGTAGTGGTCATTGTTAGAAGTTTAAGATTCATGTAGTGGTCATTGTTAGAAGTTTAAGATTCATGTAGTGGTCATTGTTAGAAGTTTAAGATTCATGTAGTGGTCATTGTTAGAAATTTAAGATTCATGTAGTGGTCATTGTTAGAAATTTAAGATTCATGTAGTGGTCATTGTTAGAAGTTTAAGATTCATGTAGTGGTCATTGTTAGAAGTTTAAGATTCATGTAGTGGTCATTGTTAGAAGTTTAAGATTCATGTAGTGGTCATTGTTAGAAGTTTTAAGATTCATGTAGCGGTCATTGTTAGAAATTTAAGATTCATGTAGTGGTCATTGTTAGACGTTTAAGATTCATGTAGTGGTCATTGTTAGAAGTTTAAGATTCATGTAGTGGTCATTGTTAGAAATTTAAGATTCATGTAGTGGTCATTGTTAGAAGTTTAAGATTCATGTAGCGGTCATTGTTAGAAGTTTAAGATTCATGTAGCGGTCATTGTTAGAAGTTTAAGATTCATGTAGTGGTCATTGTTAGAAGTTTAAGATTCATGTAGTGGTCATTGTTAGAAGTTTAAGATTCATGTAGTGGTCATTGTTAGAAGTTTAAGATTCATGTAGCGGTCATTGTTAGAAGTTTAAGATTCATGTAGTGGTCATTGTTAGAAGTTTAAGATTCATGTAGTGGTCATTGTTAGACGTTTAAGATTCATGTAGTGGTCATTGTTAGAAGTTTAAGATTCATGTAGTGGTCATTGTTAGAAGTTTAAGATTCATGTAGTGGTCATTGTTAGAAGTTTAAGATTCATGTAGTGGTCATTGTTAGAAGTTTAAGATTCATGTAGTGGTCATTGTTAGAAGTTTAAGATTCATGTAGTGGTCATTGTTAGAAATTTAAGATTCATGTAGTGGTCATTGTTAGAAATTTAAGATTCATGTAGTGGTCATTGTTAGAAGTTTAAGATTCATGTAGTGGTCATTGTTAGAAGTTTAAGATTCATGTAGTGGTCATTGTTAGAAGTTTAAGATTCATGTAGTGGTCATTGTTAGAAGTTTTAAGATTCATGTAGCGGTCATTGTTAGAAATTTAAGATTCATGTAGTGGTCATTGTTAGACGTTTAAGATTCATGTAGTGGTCATTGTTAGAAGTTTAAGATTCATGTAGTGGTCATTGTTAGAAATTTAAGATTCATGTAGTGGTCATTGTTAGAAGTTTAAGATTCATGTAGCGGTCATTGTTAGAAGTTTAAGATTCATGTAGCGGTCATTGTTAGAAGTTTAAGATTCATGTAGTGGTCATTGTTAGAAGTTTAAGATTCATGTAGTGGTCATTGTTAGAAGTTTAAGATTCATGTAGTGGTCATTGTTAGAAGTTTAAGATTCATGTAGTGGTCATTGTTAGAAATTTAAGATTCATGTAGTGGTCATTGTTAGAAGTTTAAGATTCATCTAGTGGTCATTGTTAGAAGTTTAAGATTCATGTAGTGGTCATTGTTAGAAGTTTAAGATTCATGTAGCGGTCATTGTTAGAAGTTTAAGATTCATGTAGTGGTCATTGTTAGAAGTTTAAGATTCATGTAGTGGTCATTGTTAGAAGTTTAAGATTCATGTAGTGGTCATTGTTAGAAGTTTAAGATTCATGTAGTGGTCATTGTTAGAAGTTTAAGATTCATGTAGTGGTCATTGTTAGAAGTTTAAGATTCATGTAGTGGTCATTGTTAGAAGTTTAAGATTCATGTAGTGGTCATTGTTAGAAGTTTAAGATTCATGTAGTGGTCATTGTTAGAAATTTAAGATTCATCTAGTGGTCATTGTTAGAAGTTTAAGATTCATGTAGTGGTCATTGTTAGAAGTTTAAGATTCATGTAGCGGTCATTGTTAGAAGTTTAAGATTCATGTAGTGGTCATTGTTAGAAGTTTAAGATTCATGTAGTGGTCATTGTTAGAAGTTTAAGATTCATGTAGTGGTCATTGTTAGAAGTTTAAGATTCATGTAGTGGTCATTGTTAGAAGTTTAAGATTCATGTAGTGGTCATTGTTAGAAATTTAAGATTCATGTAGTGGTCATGGTCATTGTTAGAAGTTTAAGATTCATGTAGCGGTCATTGTTAGAAATATTTAAGATAAAGACTACATTTTTGTACATGTGAAACTTTTTTTCTTCTAAAGTTTAATTCAGGTAAGTTATACAAGTTTTTGAAAGACTCAGTCTGTATACTCTGGCTTGATTTTCTTAACTTTTATTTGCAAAATAAAGAATAAATTATGACCTGAAGTGTTGTCTATCTTAGAAAAAATCTCTTGTATTAAAAAGATATAAACATGTTTATATTTGTTTCAAATAATGTTAAAAACTGTTTGGTATAAATTCCAACACCAATAAAATATAGAAATTTAAAACTTATATTTCAGACATTTACATCAGATAGATGCTGTTTTATTATCATACCCAGATCATGCTCACTTAGGAGCATTACCATATTTGGTAGGGAAAGCAGGATTAAGTTGTCCAATATATGCCACAGTTCCTGTCTACAAAATGGGTCAAATGTTTATGTATGACCTATTTCAGGTAAATATGTCTATATAGGTTACAGTTCTTGTTTACAAAATGGGTCAAATATTAGTGTATGACCTATATCAGGTGAATATGACAGAAAAAAAACAAATGGTGTGGCATCAAAATCAAAGTCTCACCAGCAATACGACATCACAAAAAAGAAGAAGACTCAATTATTTGTGAAATAATGATCATGATAATGTTTTGATATTCCTCACACACCCTCAAAAAGAGGACTAAATTGTGAAATAATGATAATGATTTTATAAATTGCCAGTATAATGTAGTTTGTACTTTTACTTGATTGAACCTTAAATATCACCAATAAAGCAATATACAGAAATATATTATACATTTAATTGTGTTTTTTGTTTTATAATAAATCAATTATTTGATATTTACTTCAGATAAACTTATTTAAATGTTTTATATTAATTTTGCCATTGAATGATCCCCATTTTATTTTATGTTTCATTTAATATACAGCTGTTAATCGACTGTTAATTGCAGTAGTACCTGATATTTGTAAATAATAGATAAACAATTGTTAATTGCAGTTAATTGCTCAAATTTTGTGCTCTATTACTTATTTAGTCATAATGAGTACCTGGTACCATTTATCTCTCCGATAAATGGCTTTGAAAATTCAATTTATGAAGTCAGAGTTTGAAGTTGTCTATAACATCTCCAGGTGATAAATTAAAGTAGATGGCTGTACATTGTTAGTTTAATGGACAGACAGTCCTGTAAAATAATTAGGTTTAAAAACATCAAGATTTTAATGGACAGACAGTACTGGAGGTTTGGTGTCATGCATAATTAGGTTTAAAAACATCAAGATCTTAAATGTGTTTTTTTTTTTTATTCAGACTGGTATTCAATTCCATGATATACCACTTAACTTTAAGAACCTCTTAAAATAATTCATACCATTTGAATAGTGTCGATGATATTAGATTATTATAACAGAAAACAGTAGACAAATACCTTACAAATTTCAAAGGTTTTTATTTTAATGATTATTGTTTTATGTTAATCACAGATCAATATCAGTTATTTATAAAAAAAAAAAATTAAAATATGTTTGAAAAAAAATTATGGTTTTGAAAATCAAATTTTTCTGACTGCTAAGAAAATTCATGTAGAAAAAATAAATCTGTTTGAATCAATAAAATGAAGAAAAATACCAAATTGTCAGAACAATTCCAAAACTGTGCTGAAAAATGGTAGAAACAGAGTCAATATAGATATCCTAACACACATATATATGACCGCTCACTTTCTTGGCTTGGTACAGGCACTTCAATAAAAAGTGGTGGAGTTAAGCTAGTTTTATTGCCCCTCTTAGTGAAATGATGTGGTCATACAAGTGTTTTTCACATGTGAGTAGATTGTCAATCCTCACAATGTATATACAAGTTGACAAAATGTCAGATAAAGAAAATATGCTTTTGAAAATAAAATTTGATTGACAAATAGGAAAATTCATAGTCATACTATAGAAAGAAAACCTAATACAAAATGTAGATAACACAATGATGGTTTAGATAAACATATCCTTAACCTAATACAAAATGTAGATAACACAATGATGGTTTAGATAAACATATCCTTAACCTAATACAAAATGTAGATAACACAATGATGGTTTAGATAAACATATCCTTAACCTAATACAAAATGTAGATAACACAATGATGGTTTAGATAAACATATCCTTAACCTAATACAAAATGTAGATAACACAATGATGGTTTAGATAAACATATCCTTAACCTAATACAAAATGTAGATAACACAATGATGGTTTAGATAAACATATCCTTAACCTAATACAAAATGTAGATAACACAATGATGGTTTAGATAAACATATCCTTAACCTAATACAAAATGTAGATAACACAATGATGGTTTAGATAAACATATCCTTAACCTAATACAAAATGTAGATAACACAATGATGGTTTAGATAAACATATCCTTAACCTAATACAAAATGTAGATAACACAATGATGGTTTAGATAAACATATCCTTAACCTAATACAAAATGTAGATAACACAATGATGGTTTAGATAAACATATCCTTAACCTAATACAAAATGTAGATAACACAATGATGGTTTAGATAAACATATCCTTAACCTAATACAAAATGTAGATAACACAATGATGGTTTAGATAAACATATCCTTAACCTAATACAAAATGTAGATAACACAATGATGGTTTAGATAAACATATCCTTAACCTAATACAAAATGTAGATAACACAATGATGGTTTAGATAAACATATCCTTAACCTAATACAAAATGTAGATAACACAATGATGGTTTAGATAAACATATCCTTAACCTAATACAAAATGTAGATAACACAATGATGGTTTAGATAAACATATCCTTAACCTAATACAAAATGTAGATAACACAATGATGGTTTAGATAAACATATCCTTAACCTAATACAAAATGTAGATAACACAATGATGGTTTAGATAAACATATCCTTAACCTAATACAAAATGTAGATAACACAATGATGGTTTAGATAAACATATCCTTAACCTAATACAAAATGTAGATAACACATTGATGGTTTAGATAAACATATCCTTAACCTAATACAAAATGTAGATAACACAATGATGGTTTAGATAAACATATCCTTAACCTAATACAAAATGTAGATAACACAATGATGGTTTAGATAAACATATCCTTAACCTAATACAAAATGTAGATAACACAATGATGGTTTAGATAAACATATCCTTAACCTAATACAAAATGTAGATAACACAATGATGGTTTAGATAAACATATCCTTAACCTAATACAAAATGTAGATAACACAATGATGGTTTAGATAAACATATCCTTAACCTAATACAAAATGTAGATAACACAATGATGGTTTAGATAAACATATCCTTTGCCTTGTAATTTTTGTTATGATGATGCAAAAATGTGTCCTAAAGACACTTTTCTATTACTGCCATCATACAATTGAGTTGTAAATTAAAAAAATTATGAATTATTGTGTTGATCTTGGAATTGTGTGGCATCTATTATGCTGTTAACTTTTTTTTTTTATTAAAGTTCCTTGTATATTACATGTAGGATGAGGTTTGAAATTAATAAATACCTGATCGTGGTTCAACCAGTTCTAACAACAGCAAGAGACAAATTATTTATTAACATCTTTGTACAATAAGACAAAAATAATTAAAATACACAATTGTTGGCACAAATTATATACAGTTTGTATATATTATGATCAGAAATAATCTCATAACTGTGAATTATAGAAAACACCTGTGGTGTCATGATATTTTAAATTATTCTTTCAGTCACGACACAACACTACAGACTTTGAAATATTTACCCTAGATGATGTAGATCACGCCTTTGATAAAATAATACAGCTAAAATATTCACAGACAGTTCATTTAAAAGGTAAGTGAAAATAATCTTATGCCTTACAACCTTTGATAAAAAAAAAATACAGCTAAATTCCCAAGAAGTTCTGTGTTTTAAAGAAAAGGGTGATTATTATGCTATACCAATATCTGTTGCCTCATCAGTTCATCAAATTTTTGGGGATTATATTATTCTAGCTTGTCATTTATTATACCCCCACTCGTAGAGAGGGGGCTATATATACAATATACGTACATTGTCGGTAAATATAAAATTTATTTGTACGAGCTTTAGAAACAGGCAGAATAGTGAGCCTTCGGCGAGCTTTTCAGGCCTGTTTCGCAGCGAGTACAAATGAATTTTATATTTAACGACAATGTACGTATATTGTGTTTATCCTGCAATGTCAAAAAAGTCGGAAAACTTGTTAGATTTAAACAAAAAGGACAGAAACAAGTGTCATTCCTCGCCTTTCATAAATGTTGTCAAGGGTGTCTTCTTCGTGGTCCGCGTTACATTAGTACCAGTTGCATACTTGTCTGCGCCCTCCGCTGTGCATAGCTACAGGGTACCAGGAAAGTTTATTCGTCTAGTACGAATAAAGCAAAAATTTATTCGTATAGCATATTTGTACAGCAAATGTACTGATTGCAGGATAAATTGCAATCACCTTGTCCGTCCGTTTGTCCGTCCGTTCACACTTTCGTAACAGATATCTCAGCTTCTACAGGAAGAAATGATTTTATATTTGATATATGGCTTTGGCATGGTGACTTGTACCGTGTCTCCCATTTCCAGGTTTACCGCACATCTACTTCCTGTTTACAGTACGACTTAGAATTTGTCATGTTTGCCGTAATGAAAACTTTCGTAACAGTTATCTCAGCTTCTACTGGAAGAAATGATTTTACATTTGATATATGGCTTTGGCATGGTGACTTGTACCGCGTCTCCCCTTTCCAGGTTTACCGCACATCTACTTCCTGTTTACCGTGCGACTTACAAATGAACGAGTGGGGGTATTCTTAGCACGACGTAGCGTGCAACATCTTGTTAAAATGTTGGGTTTAAACGATTTAGAATTTACTTTCAGGTAAAGGTCATGGTATTCAGATTACGCCCCTTCCTGCAGGTCACATGATTGGTGGTAATATATGGAAGATTGTCAAAGATGGAGAAGAGGAGATTGTTTACGCTGTAGACTACAATCATAAAAAAGAAAGGTTAATTAAATTATACTGGATATAGTCAATTTTTGTGCAGGTGTATTCAAGGCTTATTGTTAAAAATTACCTCCATTTAAAAACAACCATTAATTGCTTAAGAAAATTTGAAGATACCAAAGGGGTAATCAGAAGCCGTAAATCTAAGGACAGACAATACAATGTCCAAAAAAAGAACAAAATGACAAACAATGATCTACAAAACATTACAGAAAAAATTTAAATGGTCTGTTATATCTGTATGAAAATAATTAATTTTCTCATTTAGCTATGACCAGATGATGCTCTTTGTTCTCCAACAGAGGAAGGTAAATGATTCAATTTTGCTGTAGAGAAATAGGTCTATTGTTTTTTTGTGTGTCTTTTTATGCAAAAGTAAATTTCTGAAGACATGGTTTTATTTTACAGACATTTAAATGGATGTGTATTAGACACATTAAACAGACCTTCTGTATTAATCACAGATGCCTTCAATGCTACCTATGTACAGTCTAGAAGAAGGCTGAGGGATGAACAGCTAATGAGTAAGTTAGATTTTGAAATAAATGTATACTCGTCAGATTGAGTGAGTAAGCAGTTGTCTTTAATGCTAAGTTATACAAGTATTTCAGCTATATCATGTATTAAACCAACTCATTAATTATGAAAAGAAAGTTTAAACAGTGATGGTCAATAATTCCACCAATATCAACCAAAACAAACAATAATCTCTCACCTAAAGAAAGTTTAAACAGTAATGGTCAACAATTCTACCAATATCAACCAAACCAAACAATTACCTCTCACCTACAGAAAGTTTAATAAGTGATGGTCAACAATTCCACCAATATCAACCAAACCAAACAATCACCTCTCACCTACAGAAAGTTTAAACAGTGATGGTCAACAATTCCACCAATATCAACCAAACCAAACAATCACCTCTCACCTACAGAAAGTTTAAACAGTAATGGTCAACAATTACACCAATATCAACCAAAACAAACAATTACCTCTCACCTACAGAAAGTTTAATAAGTGATGGTCAACAATTCTACCAATATCAACCAAAACAAACAATCACCTCTCACCTACAGAAAGTTTAATAAGTGATGGTCAACAATTCTACCAATATCAACCAAAACAAACAATTACCTCTCACCTACAGAAAGTTTAAACAGTAATGGTCAACAATTCCACCAATATCAACCAAAACAAACAATCACCTCTCACCTACAGAAAGTTTAATAAGTGACGGTCAACAATTCCACCAATATCAACCAAACCAAACAATCACCTCTCACCTACAGAAAGTTTAATAAGTGATGGTCAACAATTCTACCAATATCAACCAAACCAAACAATCAACTCTCACCTACAGAAAGTTTAATAAGTGATGGTCAACAATTCTACCAATATCAACCAAAACAAACAATTACCTCTCACCTACAGAAAGTTTAATAAGTGATGGTCAACAATTCCACCAATATCAACCAAACCAAACAATTACCTCTCACCTACAGAAAGTTTAAACAGTGATGGTCAACAATTCCACCAATATCAACCAAAACAAACAATCACCTCTCACCTACAGAAAGTTTAATACGTGATGGTCAACAATTCTACCAATATCAACCAAAACAAACAATTACCTCTCACCTACAGAAAGTTTAAACAGTGATGGTCAACAATTCCACCAATATCAACCAAAACAAACAATCACCTCTCACCTACAGAAAGTTTAATAAGTGATGGTCAACAATTCTACCAATATCAACCAAAACAAACAATCACCTCTCACCTACAGAAAGTTTAATAAGTGATGGTCAACAATTCTACCAATATCAACCAAAACAAACAATCACCTCTCACCTACAGAAAGTTTAATAAGTGATGGTCAACAATTCTACCAATATCAACCAAAACAAACAATCACCTCTCACCTACAGAAAGTTTAATAAGTGATGGTCAACAATTCTACCAATATCAACCAAAACAAACAATTACCTCTCACCTACAGAAAGTTTAAACAGTGATGGTCAACAATTCCTCCAATATCAACCAAAACAAACAATCACCTCTCACCTACAGAAAGTTTAAACAGTGATGGTCAACAATTCTACCAATATCAACCAAAACAAACAATCACCTCTCACCTACAGAAAGTTTAAACAGTGATGGTCAACAATTCCTCCAATATCAACCAAACCAAACAATCACCTCTCACCTACAGAAAGTTTAAACAGTGATGGTCAACAATTCTACCAATATCAACCAAAACAAACAATTACCTCTCACCTACAGAAAGTTTAAACAGTGATGGTCAACAATTCCACCAATATCAACCAAAACAAACAATCACCTCTCACCTACAGAAAGTTTAATAAGTGATGGTCAACAATTCTACCAATATCAACCAAAACAAACAATTACCTCTCACCTACAGAAAGTTTAATAAGTGATGGTCAACAATTACATCAATATCAACCAAAACAAACAATCACCTCTCACCTACAGAAAGTTTAATAAGTGATGGTCAACAATTCCTCCAATATCAACAAAAACAAACAATTACCTCTCACCTACAGAAAGTTTAATAAGTGATGGTCAACAATTCCTCCAATATCAACAAAAACAAACAATCACCTCTCACCTACAGAAAGTTTAATAAGTGATGGTCAACAATTCTACCAATATCAACCAAAACAAA
Source organism: Bathymodiolus brooksi (assembly GCA_963680875.1). Lineage (NCBI taxonomy): Eukaryota > Metazoa > Mollusca > Bivalvia > Mytilida > Modiolidae > Bathymodiolus > Bathymodiolus brooksi. The sequence goes on from OY804576.1 coordinate 31,574,827, forward strand.
CAATTACCTCTCACCTACAGAAAGTTTAAACAGTGATGGTCAACAATTCCACCAATATCAACCAAAACAAACAATCACCTCTCACCTACAGAAAGTTTAAACAGTAATGGTCAACAATTCCACCAATATCAACCAAAACAAACAATCACCTCTCACCTACAGAAAGTTTAATAAGTGATGGTCAACAATTCCTCCAATATCAACCAAAACAAACAATTACCTCTCACCTACAGAAAGTTTAATAAGTGATGGTCAACAATTCCACCAATATCAACCAAACCAAACAATCACCTCTCACCTACAGAAAGTTTAAACAGTAATGGTCAACAATTCCTCCAATATCAACCAAAACAAACAATCACCTCTCACCTACAGAAAGTTTAAACAGTAATGGTCAACAATTACACCAATATTAACCAAACCAAACAATCACCTCTCACCTACAGAAAGTTTAAACAGTAATGGTCAACAATTACACCAATATCAACCAAACCAAACAATCACCTCTCACCTACAGAAAGTTTAATAAGTGATGGTCAACAATTCCACCAATATCAACCAAACCAAACAATCGCCTCTCACCTACAGAAAGTTTAAACAGTACTGGTCAACAATTACACCAATATCAACCAAACCAAACAATCACCTCTCACCTACAGAAAGTTTAATAAGTGATGGTCAACAATTCTACCAATATCAACCAAACCAAACAATCACCTCTCACCTACAGAAAGTTTAATAAGTGATGGTCAACAATTCCACCAATATCAACCAAAACAAACAATCACCTCTCACCTACAGAAAGTTTAATAAGTGATGGTCAACAATTCCACCAATATCAACCAAAACAAACAATTACCTCTCACCTACAGAAAGTTTAAACAGTGATGGTCAACAATTCCACCAATATCAACCAAAACAAACAATCACCTCTCACCTACAGAAAGTTTAAACAGTGATGGTCAACAATTCCACCAAAACAAACAATTACCTCTCACCTACAGAAAGTTTAAACAGTGATGGTCAACAATTCCACCAATATCAACCAAAACAAACAATCACCTCTCACCTACAGAAAGTTTAAACAGTAATGGTCAACAATTACACCAATATCAACCAAAACAAACAATCACCTCTCACCTACAGAAAGTTTAAACAGTGATGGTCAACAATTCCACCAATATCAACCAAAACAAACAATTACCTCTCACCTACAGAAAGTTTAATAAGTGATGGTCAACAATTCCTCCAATATCAACCAAAACAAACAATCACCTCTCACCTACAGAAAGTTTAATCAGTGATGGTCAACAATTCTACCAATATCAACCAAAACAAACAGTCACCTCTCACCTACAGAAAGTTTAAACAGTGATGGTCAACAATTCCACCAATATCAACCAAAACAAACAATTACCTCTCACATACAGAAAGTTTAATAAGTGATGGTCAACAATTCCTCCAATATCAACCAAAACAAACAATCACCTCTCACCTACAGAAAGTTTAATCAGTGATGGTCAACAATTCTACCAATATCAACCAAAACAAACAGTCACCTCTCACCTACAGAAAGTTTAAACAGTGATGGTCAACAATTCCACCAATATCAACCAAAACAAACAATCACCTCTCACCTACAGAAAGTTTAATAAGTGATGGTCAACAATTCTACCAATATCAACCAAAACAAACAATTACCTCTCACCTACAGAAAGTTTAATAAGTGATGGTCAACAATTACATCAATATCAACCAAAACAAACAATCACCTCTCACCTACAGAAAGTTTAATAAGTGATGGTCAACAATTCCTCCAATATCAACAAAAACAAACAATCACCTCTCACCTACAGAAAGTTTAATAAGTGATGGTCAACAATTCTACCAATATCAACCAAAACAAACAATTACCTCTCACCTACAGAAAGTTTAAACAGTGATGGTCAACAATTCCACCAATATCAACCAAAACAAACAATCACCTCTCACCTACAGAAAGTTTAAACAGTAATGGTCAACAATTACACCAATATCAACAGAACAAACAATAATCTCTCACCTACAGAATGTTTAATAAGTGATGGTCAACAATTCCACCAATATCAACCAAACCAAACAATCACCTCTCACCTACAGAAAGTTTAATAAGTGATGGTCAACAATTCTACCAATATCAACCAAAACAAACAATCACCTCTCACCTACAGAAAGTTTAAACAGTACTGGTCAACAATTACACCAATATCAACCAAACCAAACAATCACCTCTCACCTACAGAAAGTTTAAACAGTAATGGTCAACAATTCCACCAATATCAACCAAAACAAACAATCACCTCTCACCTACAGAAAGTTTAAACAGTAATGGTCAACAATTCCACCAATATCAACCAAAACAAACAATCACCTCTCACCTACAGAAAGTTTAATAAGTGATGGTCAACAATTCCTCCAATATCAACCAAAACAAACAATTACCTCTCACCTACAGAAAGTTTAATAAGTGATGGTCAACAATTCCACCAATATCAACCAAACCAAACAATCACCTCTCACCTACAGAAAGTTTAAACAGTAATGGTCAACAATTCCTCCAATATCAACCAAAACAAACAATCACCTCTCACCTACAGAAAGTTTAAACAGTAATGGTCAACAATTACACCAATATTAACCAAACCAAACAATCACCTCTCACCTACAGAAAGTTTAAACAGTAATGGTCAACAATTACACCAATATCAACCAAACCAAACAATCACCTCTCACCTACAGAAAGTTTAATAAGTGATGGTCAACAATTCCACCAATATCAACCAAACCAAACAATCGCCTCTCACCTACAGAAAGTTTAAACAGTACTGGTCAACAATTACACCAATATCAACCAAACCAAACAATCACCTCTCACCTACAGAAAGTTTAATAAGTGATGGTCAACAATTCTACCAATATCAACCAAACCAAACAATCACCTCTCACCTACAGAAAGTTTAATAAGTGATGGTCAACAATTCCACCAATATCAACCAAAACAAACAATCACCTCTCACCTACAGAAAGTTTAATAAGTGATGGTCAACAATTCCACCAATATCAACCAAAACAAACAATTACCTCTCACCTACAGAAAGTTTAAACAGTGATGGTCAACAATTCCACCAATATCAACCAAAACAAACAATCACCTCTCACCTACAGAAAGTTTAAACAGTAATGGTCAACAATTACACCAATATCAACCAAAACAAACAATCACCTCTCACCTACAGAAAGTTTAAACAGTGATGGTCAACAATTCCACCAATATCAACCAAAACAAACAATTACCTCTCACCTACAGAAAGTTTAATAAGTGATGGTCAACAATTCCTCCAATATCAACCAAAACAAACAATCACCTCTCACCTACAGAAAGTTTAATAAGTGATGGTCAACAATTCTACCAATATCAACCAAAACAAACAGTCACCTCTCACCTACAGAAAATTTAAACAGTGATGGTCAACAATTCCACCAATATCAACCAAAACAAACAATTACCTCTCACCTACAGAAAGTTTAATAAGTGATGGTCAACAATTCCTCCAATATCAACCAAAACAAACAATCACCTCTCACCTACAGAAAGTTTAATCAGTGATGGTCAACAATTCTACCAATATCAACCAAAACAAACAGTCACCTCTCACCTACAGAAAGTTTAAACAGTGATGGTCAACAATTCCACCAATATCAACCAAAACAAACAATCACCTCTCACCTACAGAAAGTTTAATAAGTGATGGTCAACAATTCCACCAATATCAACCAAAACAAACAATCACCTCTCACCTACAGAAAGTTTAATAAGTGATGGTCAACAATTCCACCAATATCAACCAAAACAAACAATCACCTCTCACCTACAGAAAGTTTAATAAGTGATGGTCAACAATTCTACCAATATCAACCAAAACAAACAGTCACCTCTCACCTACAGAAAGTTTAAACAGTGATGGTCAACAATTCCACCAATATCAACCAAAACAAACAATCACCTCTCACCTACAGAAAGTTTAATAAGTGATGGTCAACAATTCTACCAATATCAACCAAAACAAACAATTACCTCTCACCTACAGAAAGTTTAATAAGTGATGGTCAACAATTCTACCAATATCAACCAAAACAAACAATTACCTCTCACCTACAGAAAGTTTAAACAGTGATGGTCAACAATTCTACCAATATCAACCAAAACAAACAATTACCTCTCACCTACAGAAAGTTTAAACAGTGATGGCCAACAATTCTACCAATATCAACCAAAACAAACAATCACCTCTCACCTACAGAAAGTTTAATAAGTGATGGTCAACAATTACACCAATATCAACCAAACCAAACAATTACCTCTCACCTACAGAAAGTTTAATAAGTGATGGTCAACAATTCTACCAATATCAACCAAAACAAACAATCACCTCTTACCTACAGAAAGTTTAATAAGTGATGGTCAACAATTCCACCAATATCAACCAAAACAAACAATCACCTCTCACCTACAGAAAGTTTAATAAGTGATGGTCAACAATTACACCAATATCAACCAAACCAAACAATTACCTCTCACCTACAGAAAGTTTAAACAGTGATGGCCAACAATTCTACCAATATCAACCAAAACAAACAATCACCTCTCACCTACAGAAAGTTTAATAAGTGATGGTCAACAATTACACCAATATCAACCAAACCAAACAATTACCTCTCACCTACAGAAAGTTTAATAAGTGATGGTCAACAATTCTACCAATATCAACCAAAACAAACAATCACCTCTCACCTACAGAAAGTTTAATAAGTGATGGTCAACAATTCCACCAATATCAACCAAAACAAACAATCACCTCTCACCTACAGAAAGTTTAATAAGTGATGGTCAACAATTCCTCCAATATCAACTAAAACAAACAATTACCTCTCACCTACAGAAAGTTTAAACAGTGATGGTCAACAATTCCACCAATATCAACCAAAACAAACAATCACCTCTCACCTACAGAAAGTTTAAACAGTAATGGTCAACAATTATACCAATATTAACCAAACCAAACAATCACCTCTCACCTACAGAAAGTTTAAACAGTAATGGTCAACAATTACACCAATATCAACCAAACCAAACAATTGCCTCTCACCTACAGAAAGTTTAATAAGTGATGGTCAACAATTCTACCAATATCAACCAAACCAAACAATCACCTCTCACCTACAGAAAGTTTAATAAGTGATGGTCAACAATTCCACCAATATCAACCAAAACAAACAATCACCTCTCACCTACAGAAAGTTTAATAAGTGATGGTCAACAATTCCACCAATATCAACCAAAACAAACAATTACCCCTCACCTACAGAAAGTTTAAACAGTGATGGTCAACAATTCCACCAATATCAACCAAAACAAACAATCACCTCTCACCTACAGAAAGTTTAAACAGTGATGGTCAACAATTCCACCAAAACAAACAATTGCCTCTCACCTACAGAAAGTTTAAACAGTGATGGTCAACAATTCCACCAATATCAACCAAAACAAACAATTACCTCTCACCTACAGAAAGTTTAATAAGTGATGGTCAACAATTCCTCCAATATCAACCAAAACAAACAATCACCTCTCACCTACAGAAAGTTTAATCAGTGATGGTCAACAATTCTACCAATATCAACCAAAACAAACAGTCACCTCTCACCTACAGAAAGTTTAAACAGTGATGGTCAACAATTCCACCAATATCAACCAAAACAAACAATTACCTCTCACATACAGAAAGTTTAATAAGTGATGGTCAACAATTCCACCAATATCAACCAAAACAAACAATCACCTCTCACCTACAGAAAGTTTAATAAGTGATGGTCAACAATTCCACCAATATCAACCAAAACAAACAATCACCTCTCACCTACAGAAAGTTTAATAAGTGATGGTCAACAATTCCACCAATATCAACCAAAGCAAACAATCGCCTCTCACCTACAGAAAGTTTAATAAGTCATGGTCAACAATTCTACCAATATCAACCAAAACAAACAATTACCTCTCACCTACAGAAAGTTTAAACAGTGATGGTCAACAATTCTACCAATATCAACCAAAACAAACAATTACCTCTCACCTACAGAAAGTTTAAACAGTGATGGCCAACAATTCTACCAATATCAACCAAAACAAACAATCACCTCTCACCTACAGAAAGTTTAATAAGTGATGGTCAACAATTACACCAATATCAACCAAACCAAACAATTACCTCTCACCTACAGAAAGTTTAATAAGTGATGGTCAACAATTCTACCAATATCAACCAAAACAAACAATCACCTCTTACCTACAGAAAGTTTAATAAGTGATGGTCAACAATTCCACCAATATCAACCAAAACAAACAATCACCTCTCACCTACAGAAAGTTTAATAAGTGATGGTCAACAATTACACCAATATCAACCAAACCAAACAATTACCTCTCACCTACAGAAAGTTTAAACAGTGATGGCCAACAATTCTACCAATATCAACCAAAACAAACAATCACCTCTCACCTACAGAAAGTTTAATAAGTGATGGTCAACAATTACACCAATATCAACCAAACCAAACAATTACCTCTCACCTACAGAAAGTTTAATAAGTGATGGTCAACAATTCTACCAATATCAACCAAAACAAACAATCACCTCTCACCTACAGAAAGTTTAATAAGTGATGGTCAACAATTCCACCAATATCAACCAAAACAAACAATCACCTCTCACCTACAGAAAGTTTAATAAGTGATGGTCAACAATTCCTCCAATATCAACTAAAACAAACAATTACCTCTCACCTACAGAAAGTTTAAACAGTGATGGTCAACAATTCCACCAATATCAACCAAAACAAACAATCACCTCTCACCTACAGAAAGTTTAAACAGTAATGGTCAACAATTATACCAATATTAACCAAACCAAACAATCACCTCTCACCTACAGAAAGTTTAAACAGTAATGGTCAACAATTACACCAATATCAACCAAACCAAACAATCGCCTCTCACCTACAGAAAGTTTAATAAGTGATGTTCAACAATTCTACCAATATCAACCAAACCAAACAATCACCTCTCACCTACAGAAAGTTTAATAAGTGATGGTCAACAATTCCACCAATATCAACCAAAACAAACAATCACCTCTCACCTACAGAAAGTTTAATAAGTGATGGTCAACAATTCCACCAATATCAACCAAAACAAACAATTACCCCTCACCTACAGAAAGTTTAAACAGTGATGGTCAACAATTCCACCAATATCAACCAAAACAAACAATCACCTCTCACCTACAGAAAGTTTAAACAGTGATGGTCAACAATTCCACCAAAACAAACAATTGCCTCTCACCTACAGAAAGTTTAAACAGTGATGGTCAACAATTCCACCAATATCAACCAAAACAAACAATTACCTCTCACCTACAGAAAGTTTAATAAGTGATGGTCAACAATTCCTCCAATATCAACCAAAACAAACAATCACCTCTCACCTACAGAAAGTTTAATCAGTGATGGTCAACAATTCTACCAATATCAACCAAAACAAACAGTCACCTCTCACCTACAGAAAGTTTAAACAGTGATGGTCAACAATTCCACCAATATCAACCAAAACAAACAATTACCTCTCACATACAGAAAGTTTAATAAGTGATGGTCAACAATTCCACCAATATCAACCAAAACAAACAATCACCTCTCACCTACAGAAAGTTTAATAAGTGATGGTCAACAATTCCACCAATATCAACCAAAACAAACAATCACCTCTCACCTACAGAAAGTTTAATAAGTGATGGTCAACAATTCCACCAATATCAACCAAAGCAAACAATCGCCTCTCACCTACAGAAAGTTTAATAAGTCATGGTCAACAATTCTACCAATATCAACCAAAACAAACAATTACCTCTCACCTACAGAAAGTTTAAACAGTGATGGCCAACAATTCTACCAATATCAACCAAAACAAACAATCACCTCTCACCTACAGAAAGTTTAATAAGTGATGGTCAACAATTCCACCAATATCAACCAAAACAAACAATTACCTCTCACCTACAGAAAGTTTAATCAGTGATGGTCAACAATTCCACCAATATCAACCAAAACAAACAATCACCTCTCACCTACAGAAAGTTTAAACAGTAATGGTCAACAATTACACCAATATCAACCAAAACAAACAATCACCTCTCACCTACAGAAAGTTTAAACAGTGATGGTCAACAATTCCACCAATATCAACCAAAACAAACAATTACCTCTCACCTACAGAAAGTTTAATAAGTGATGGTCAACAATTCCACCAATATCAACCAAAACAAACAATCACCTCTCACCTACAGAAAGTTTAAACAGTGATGGTCAACAATTCTACCAATATCAACCAAAACAAACAATCACCTCTCACCTACAGAAAGTTTAAACAGTGATGGTCAACAATTCCACCAATATCAACCAAAACAAACAATTACCTCTCACCTACAGAAAGTTTAATAAGTGATGGTCAACAATTCCACCAATATCAACCAAAACAAACAATCACCTCTCACCTACAGAAAGTTTAATAAGTGATGGTCAACAATTCCACCAATATCAACCAAAACAAACAATCACCTCTCACCTACAGAAAGTTTAATAAGTGATGGTCAACAATTCCACCAATATCAACCAAAGCAAACAGTCGCCTCTCACCTACAGAAAGTTTAATAAGTGATGGTCAACAATTCTACCAATATCAACCAAAACAAACAATTACCTCTCACCTACAGAAAGTTTAAACAGTGATGGCCAACAATTCTACCAATATCAACCAAAACAAACAATCACCTCTCACCTACAGAAAGTTTAATAAGTGATGGTCAACAATTACACCAATATCAACCAAAACAAACAGTCACCTCTCACCTACAGAAAGTTTAAACAGTGATGGTCAACAATTCCACCAATATCAACCAAAACAAACAATTACCTCTCACATACAGAAAGTTTAATAAGTGATGGTCAACAATTCCACCAATATCAACCAAAACAAACAATCACCTCTCACCTACAGAAAGTTTGATAAGTGATGGTCAACAATTCCACCAATATCAACCAAAACAAACAATCACCTCTCACCTACAGAAAGTTTAATAAGTGATGGTCAACAATTCTACCAATATCAACCAAACCAAACAATCACCTCTCACCTACAGAAAGTTTAAACAGTGATGGTCAACAATTCTACCAATATCAACCAAAACAAACAATCACCTCTCACCTACAGAAAGTTTAATAAGTGATGGTCAACAATTCCTCCAATATCAACCAAAACAAACAATCACCTCTCACGTTAACTCACTGAACACAAAAAACAGACCTCTTGAAAACTGGATCTCCAACAACAATACATATGTAAACAAGTTGTAATTCTTTAGTGATACAACAGTCTGCAAGTAGCCATGTTGGTCCACTGACCAGGGGTTAACAAATCCCCTAGCCCGACGACCGGGGCTAGTAATTTCCACATTTGGGCTAGCTGAAATAATCAGCTGTATGCCCGACGGGCTAGTAAAAATATATATCGCCTTATCGGATATTGACAAACTTGTCAATATTCGCATATCTACTTATAAGTTATATTCATATATGTTATATGTTGTTTAATCAGCAGCAATGTTTTATTTATTCAACCGCTAGCTTTTTGTCGAAATTGAGAGCAAAGAAGGTAGAAAAACTACGTATTCTCGTCATAAAACAGCTTCAACAAACGACAGCTTACCGGAAATTTCGAAAATACCGGAATCGGATTCCGGAACCGGGAACGACTATTTCCGGTTTTGCCGATAGTAAAAGATTTTTTTTTTTTTTTTTTTTTTTTAATAAACAATTAGATTTTTTTGACATGTGACCATAAACACACATATTTTTTTTTTTTGGCCTTACAGTGACCTGAACTGTGGAAAATAAGTGAAAATAAAACGCAACACCAGATCTGAAAAGAAAGATAGTTAAACTAATATACATTGTACATGTTATACAAGGGTTCAAGTCTGCAAGTTGGATTCATGAAATCACGGTATTGACCAGGACTAGTGGTTCATAGATTCGGGCTAGTAATATTTAGGAGTATGCTAGCCCTGGGCTAGTGAGGTGGTCCAAGATTTGTTAACCCCTGACTGACACAACCTGAATCAGAAACAACAGTCTGCAGGTAGCCATGATGGTCCACTGACACAACCTGAATCAGAGCTAATCTCTGTAATGCTGTGTACTGGGTAGAAACAGCAAATATTAATTGTATAATACTTTTGACTCAAACATGGATAAACACAATATTCTGCTCTCAAAGTAACAATGCTCTACCAAGATGGTTTGTTCAAATGGATACTTAAAGTTTAGTATTAAGAAGAAAAAATAGAATTGGTTTTAATAACAATGGTAAAATCCTGAAATGCCCCCCCCCCCCCCCCCCTTCACAAACCACATGATCAAATGGAACCAAACTTGACAGAAATTTCAGAATCAATCAATAGAATGTTTTCTGAAGTAATAAATGTTTATGTTTTGTAGCATATTCCTTATGTAGTTTATTTTTAGTTCATCTAGACCAATGGTCCATGTGAGGTATTGTAATCATATTTTGTCTGTTATCTGTAGACTATTCACATTCTATCTATTTTTCACAAACCACTGGATCAAATGGAACCAAACTTGACAGAAATATCTCTTGAGCTGTTGTAAATGGGTCGGATGATTTTTGTTTTAATTGGGGATTCAATGTGGTTGCTAGGGTCAACATTGCCATCTGATTGACTGACATTTCAAATCTCTTCCTCTCAATAACAATATATGTGATGGGTTTGTTACATGGTAGGAATGTTTCTATCATGACTCGATTCGAACTCAAAGATGGCCGCCACTCAAGGATTAGGTTTTTACGTAGGACCCTATTAAAAGGTGAACAAATGATTTTTTTCTCAAACATCAAACTTGATTAAGCTCAAACTAAATAATAATTGGTTAGTCCTATGCAAAATTTTCAATTTTTTTTTTCGGGATCTTTATGGAAATGATGTTTCCTGTGTTGATTACTGACTGATTGATGACTGACTAAATTATTTAATGTAACAGGATATCAAGTAGGGGAGAGGTATCCATGACTACTTACCCTAGTATAGTCCTATGTATTAACTATATTTACAGCTACAATCTTACAGACAATGAGAAATGATGGTAATGTTTTGGTTGCCGTGGATACAGCTGGCAGAATGTTGGAATTAGTTCAGTTATTGGTAATGTAGTTGGTGATATTAAATTTAGCACACAATATCAAAAGTTTAAAACATTTGTGATAATGAGGGATTGTCATATAATTTAGTATAACGACAGTCTGCAGATAGACATGTAGCTCCACGTGGACACATCATCCTGAATCCATGCCAACAACAGTCTTTGCTCCTAATCCTTAATGTTGTGTACTTAGCATAGAGGCAGTAATACCAATTTTACAGTTATTGGTTTGATCCATCCATTCAATAGAATTACAAAAGATGGCATTCAATTCTTAAATCATGCTAATTTTGGGTTTAATTGATTGAGTTATCTCCTTCATGGTGTTTAACGCCACTTTCAAAAATATTTCAGTTATATCGTGGCAGTCAAATATATATATATTATATATATTTTATTTTGTCCGTCAGCTGTATCCTCGTCTGACAATAAGTCGATCAGTCATTGGATAATGTTTGATTATTTTTTTCATGTTTGAAAAGTAAACATTTTTTTCTTTTTAATTATGTTCCTCATCTATTCTTGCTCACATGTGTAAAGTTCCATGGAAAAAAGATCGATAATAATAACACTGACCCATATTTGTTTACTACCCTTTTTCCAAATGGCGTCCTATTACGTCAAATAAAGTCGGTCAAAGGTCAATAAAGCACACGATCTTGTCATAGGCCAACCAAGCTTAAAAAGTAAACCAGATTAAGAAAGTACAGTATTTTAGCTTTTTCAGTGTAATTGTTATGTCTGAAAAATTTCAAAGAATGTTTTTTTTAAATAGTTTGAAATTGAAGCATTAAAAATTAATTATTTGATGTAAATATTAAACTTGCTTACCCATATAATAAAGTATTTATTCCAGTGAATTAGGTGTTTTTGCTTTTGTCAATACAATCTATTAGACTGACTACATTCTGCAATATTTTTGTAAAACAATTAATGTCTGATTTCAATTTATTTTAATCACATTTATTATCTCAGAGTGGTAACAATACAGTTTTGTTGATGCTATTTGTAATAATGACAGGTTTTTTTTACCCAGATAATCTCATTTTTCTGTCTGGTTTAATTTAATTCTCTGCTCAATTTTATGCTATAAATTTTGATTATTGCTGTAAATTAATTCTTTTTCTATCTTCTCTGTGAATTTCATTTCATTACCCCAAGAAGTAAGGGGTATATTTGTTATTAAAGCAGCAGTGGAAATGCAAAATAATCTGCCATTTTGTGACTAATGGAGAGCACTTGCATGTATTTTCCCGGTAAAATCGGCCATTTTCTAGAAAATGGTGGAATGTGATTGATCAATCATCATATTTTCAAAGTATTTTAAAATACAATTTGCTTGGCCTACATTCCAGAAACGGTCATGAACTGTGATAACGATTATGTCAACAAACCGGAAAAATACAAATGCTTGGGGAATACCATCGATGGAAACATATTTAACAAGCATAATGATCAGGAAAAAAAGACATTAGTAAAAAGGATCTTTTTTACTTGCATGGAATTTATTCAAGTCAAACTTCTCTGTTTTAATCTCATCTTGTAATTTTGACGTTGAAAAGAATTCCCTCTGTGTTTATGTACGCTATGAATATACAGAATGACGTCATTGGTCTCGTGCTGCGCGAGAATTGTAAATCAAAACAAGTGACCGACTTTATTGCATGACCGAGCAGATGGATATATTTTTATACTGTAGATTTTTTATGTTGTAATTTAAATACATTTTTAATTCCATTAGTTATGATTTCATTGTACTTGTAATATAATAATGTTCAATGATTTTCTGTGTCTTGTAGGATCAAATGTGGAGGACAACAGAATCTGGTTTATCACCATACTCCTTAGCCTTGTTAAACAATGTCAGCTTTAATGTCATAGAGTTTGCTAAATCACAGGTAAATCTGTTATCTTTTATAAACAAAATGTAATGTGAGGTTGTCATAATTTTTATCTCACAGTCCTGATCTTGCATTCCTCTCTCCTTAAGTTACCAGCAACAAATCATTTTAGATTTATTACCATTGTTTTTGACACATCCCACAGGTTAAGTTGAAATTTAGATATTATCCCTTTTAGGTTCCAGAGTTATGCCCCTTAATTGTAAATTGCAATTTTGTTATTTCCCTGTTCTAGCTTGAGTTTCCCTTGGTCAAATGCCAGCTGTGTTCTCTGGACACATTCATCCAGTTTAGGGTGGAGGTGGGAGTATGTCCCCCAACCACAATTTTTTTTTTTAATCAGATTATTTATTTTTTAGGATGAAAAATTAGCAATGTTATTATAAATGTATATCAAAACTTTTATCCAACTTATTACAAATTATATCAAAACTTTCTATTTGAAATTTTCAGTTTCAGATTATTTTTGCAACTGTCAGGTGATTTTTTTTCTGTAAAATTTGGTGATAACAGAAATAGAAAAATGTGAAATTGCTATTCTCTAGCAATAAAAGTTACAGACAATAAAATTTCAGATATCAATTACACCTTCCTTGACATGTAGAGTGTCTTGTACTTTCATTGAGATAAGATTATATAATTCTTTAATTGATGTCTGAGGAGTGTTTATTTAACTTAAGACCTAAGTGTTTCATGGAAATTGACCATTCCATGATTGACAGTTATGGATTACTAAAGAAATAAACTTAAAAAAACATTGTCCTGTCTAGCATTGTACACACAATATATAAGAAAACAAAATCTGACTGAGTGGCATCAAGTTTGTCATTATAAACAAGTGTTATTTCTCAGTAGTTTTGAATCAATTTCAATGTTATTGCTATAGTAAGGCCATCTTACTTTATTCTGTTAACATTAACTACCCTCATTGCTTTTTAGTTGACTTGGCAAAAGGTCATGCGATCTTTTATGTCCATCATGATCATATCTTTGCACATTTTTTTTTATCTTCTCAGAAAACAATATGCTAAATTGAACCAATCATGACAGATAAAGTCCTTGGAACTAAATTGATATATCCAAAAGCCTGACTCATTCTCATTGAAAAAATAAATTGAAATGTCTTTAAATGGCCAAAACTTTAAACATTATTTTGTCCCAATGAGTTGAAAATTGAATTGTAACTAAATTATTATAAGTTATTTAACATTTTATCTGAAGTGTGTAATTTTTGTGAATTATGTAAATTAGAACTAATTAGACCAAAAATCATCTTATAGTCCAAATCCTTTGAGCCACAGTTACCCAAAACTTGAATAAAATGATTGATAAAATGAACAAAACTTTAAGCTGGAACTTTAAGGATAAAAGTTACTAACCCACAAATAAGCACACACAAGATGATCAGGTCTTATATTGGCACAGCAGTTGAATATCATGCAAAAGGCTGTTATTAAAATCTTTAATTTAATGTATAACAGTTTCTTTTCTTTCAAGTGTGCTATGGTATCTAAATGATAGAATTTTTGGTCAATTTTTTAATTAAATTAGTTCAATTTGGTTCATTGGAGTTAGCATGATTTTGTTATATTTATTTGGTGTATTTTTAATACATCTGTATATTTTGACCAACAATATTTTAAAATCTTATCTGAAACCAACTGGGCCAAGCCAAATTAAACCAAATTTGGCTGGATTTGTCCTTAGGCAGAACCTAGACAGATATAAAGGGCTTTTGGTAACTTTAGCACTTGAGGTGGGTATCAGGGTGTACACCCATTTCATTGGTGTTAAACTTGTGGTCAGAAGTGGGCGACCTTAGCCATTTACCCATCCAGCCCCCAACCCCGTCCTAGATCTATGTATTATACATAATAATTATTTTATTTTAAATAACATATAAGAGAAAGTTAACATTGTTTTTATTGAAAAATAATATAATATGTTTTGTATTGTGTCCTCTCGTGGTTTTAATTTTTAATGTGTTAAACATAGAATTATTATGTGTAAGCCTTTAATATTCAAATAAAAAAAAATATACCACATTGTTGGAACCGTTCCAAAATAATGAAAAATATACCACACTGTTGGAACTGTTCCAAAATAATAAAAAATATACCACACTGTTGGAACTGTTCCAAAATAATAAAAAATATACCACACTGTTGGAACCGTTCCAAGATCTTATCAAAAATGGTAGAAACAGAGTTAAAATTGATACCTTAACTTACATATATACAACCTCTCACCTCCCTGGCTAGGTACAGGCACAATAAAAAGTGGCAATGTTAAACTAGTTTTATGAGCTTACTCCTCCCCTCTTAGTGAAATATTGCTGTGATGTGGAAGTCTATTATCTTATATGGTTGTCATTAACTATAATTTTATATTTTGTTTTTTAGGTTGAGTGGATGAGTGACAAAATTTTACGATCTTTTGAAGAAAACAGAAATAATCCATATAACCTTAAACATGTCAGATTGTGTCATAACTTAGCAGAGTTGGCAAAGATTCCAGAACCAAAGGTAGGTGGTTTACACATTTTTTTCAGAGATTAATTGTATTAAATATTTTATTGTGTTTGTTGACATATTAAACCAAGTTTAGAAAAAGTCAGGAAAAAGTTGAGAATTATTTTATATAAGTGAAGGAATAGACTGTCAAGGTAAGTGTTGAATGTTTATAATGTAAAACTTGTTACCTTAAAGACTACATGTATTAGCCCTATCTCTGTTTCTGACATGTTAAGCCTACACTGCCATTATTATAAATCTTGTAAAGGTGTACAACTAAGTATCCATAAAAAACAATCTTAGACTGTTGCCATGGTATTAATATAAATCTTGGTAAGGTGTACTGTGTATCCATAAAATATATTGTATTGATGAACTACATTTAGATGTACGTTTGTGTTGATTTTCTGGCAGCAGCTCTCAACAATTGAGCAATTGTTAAGTTGTCCGATAAAGTCTTTTTAATTTGATAATCACTGGCAGATCAATGGTATTTGGAATACAGTTATATTGCTGTATCCAAATGTGATATTGCATGTCAAGTTTTTTTTTACAGTCAATTGAATTGTTGATTTATATTTAGTTTTCTGACTGGGCTTGCTATCAGCAATCTTATAATACATATCAATTAGCTATGGTATAAGATGGTATAAGATATGTTTATTACAAATCAAGGACCAATTAGGACATGTATAACATATATAATTGTTATGATTGTTTATAAACATATTTACAACAGCCAATAGAATATCTTCATCAATGACAATACAAAAACACAAGATAAGGGAAAATAGTAATCAAATATGTCAAATTCTTCTAACATTCTGTACCATATGTGCTCAGTGTACTAGACATCTTTAAAAAACACATACTCACACATGCATGCACACACACAGTTATTTAATCAAATTCTACCTGTGTCTGAAGCAGGAAGTCTAGCATTCAAAATAGATACCTTTGTCATAATATACACCAGAAGACTGCACTGAAGGTTGATAGTCCACTGGCAATAAAGACAGATACAGTAGCCCCCTCTTATAGGATCATCCCTTCTACAATGAAAAAGTGGCCTTCTTAAAGGGGTAAGCTCTAGTCTTGAGGAGGGAACATTAGTAGTTCTCAGTGCATCAGATATCTGGCCTGATAAGATGGTGGTCTTTGGTAGGAGTGATCTTCTAAGAAGGAAACTACTGTGTATGTTTAAGGGAAATTTATCCTTCCTATGTGCATAGTAAAAAGGCTAATAATACAAGTAGCCTCAATAAAGTATACACCAGAGGATTATTCCTTAAGGATGTACTTACATGGGTATACTTTAATATCTGACTAGGTACCTTCATTAAAAGACATCTCTACCTGAAGTAACATCATGTTGCTTTCATTGTACATGTATTTGTGCTGATATCATCTGTTAGCATCTATGTCAGAAAAAAGAAGCGATGAAATAGATATTATACATTATCGGCAAATTGGACATTTTCCCTTTGATGTGTGCCACTGATAAAGTCTGGATCACTGAACTGACTGATCCACAAAAATATTAAGTCAGTTCGTAACTTGCATGCACAAGAACTGACTCTGATATTGAAAATTATATGTCAGTGTGACTTCAAACACATTTTGACATCACCGATTAAAGTAATAATTCCAGTTTTGAAGATCTCTACATACATTATCACTAGTATCACAGCTCATCCTGTCAGATTTGCTGTAATACTAGTGATAATGTCTTTCTGGACCTTTAAAATTGCGGTTATTCTATATTTAACAGTCTAAAAATGTCTAGTGTCAATGACAGTCAGACTTGTTAAATAGTGAGGTGCTAGAAGGTCAGACAGTATTACTTTACCTGCTTAGTAATCAAATCATATATATGTAGATATTATATCATCAGACAGAATGTGTTATAAAATAGGGTTAGGGTTAGAGTTATGGTGTTATTGATGGGATGTGTTATAAAAATAATTAATCACGAATTATTAATAGAATGTGGTATAAAAATAATTAATTACGAATTATTAATAGAATGTGTTATAAAAAAATAATTAATTACAGATTATTTACATGTGTCCGTAGATCATTATCATTCAAATCAGTATTTATAGCAAATATATATATATATAATGTTTACTTTGGAACTTAAGCCAAACAAAATTCCCAAACCACAATTAATTCCATTTAGAATTGTGGGGATACTGACCTATTTTATTTTCATATGTTTTCTAATGGCATCCAAGTCAAGCTACCTAAAATCGGTCAACCATAAAATAGTCACGTGGCATGCTAGTAGGCCATACAGATTTGATAATATCCCTAATTAAAGAGAAATTGTCAAGCCAAGTTTTGCAACATGTCTGTCAAGTTAACGTGATAGAATTGCATTTTAAGATGAAACAAAAACACAAATCCCGATATGAAACAACCACGAATCGGTCACTATTTTTTCAGAACACTTTTCTTATAAAATGAGAAAAATTGGGTCGTTTTATAATTTAGCATGTGACATGGGAATTGAAATACATTACTACAAATTCCAGTATATATTTATTGCAAATATATATATATGTGTTGTACAATTTCAATGATATTCATTTCACACAATTTCCCATCAAAAATGTTAAATTGTGTAAGGAATGACTTAATTTGAAAACAAAAATGATATAATTGCTGAGGTCTAAGATAGTTAGAAATATAGGTAATAATGTGCAGTGGGATGTTTATAAACATACCACAGGTAAATTATCCATTACGGACTGTATTTTACTGGAAATATTTTACCTTGATCATTAAGTTAACTTGGGTAATAGTAAAATGGGACCAGTCTTCTAACAAATATTTTGAGATATCTTTGCTGGCATATTTAAATCTCATTATTGTTTGGTCAATGTGAAAGTAAGAAGACAATTTATTTCAGTACGCAGTACTCAAACTAGATGACGTCATCAACATGTAAAGTCACGTGACATCGCATTCCAATGTGGTGACCGATTTAAGGGGATGAGAGGATATTAATAGGATGTGTTATAAAATAATTAATTGCGAATTATTAATAGGATGTGATATGAAATAATTAATTAATCTTTCATGAAGTTAAAACTGATTACCTGTATATTATTATTTTAATTTATCATATACCAGTACTTAGCATTAATATGATAGTTTTTGCATATGTGTAACGAGTGGAAGTAAACTATCCATAACATCACGACCTGATAACCCATATCTGTGGCGTCTCATGCAAATAATCCATAACATTGCCTCTTGTGCAAGTTACTTCCGATATTTCTGGTGTCGTCTGTTTACAAACATTAACTGACACACAAAAATGAGTGGGGGATAGGGGTCTCATCACAGTTCACGAAAAATATTTTTTTTACAAATCAAAATCATTGGAAGTATATTCTGCTGACCACACTTCTTGAAAAAATATGAAACCCAACGTAAATTGCTAAAAGTATGTTTTACTTTTGTTACATCCCTAATAATCGTGTCAACAGGAATCAGTGGAGGTGACCAATAAGGATGCTGTACAAAAAATTTATGAAAATTAGGGAATAATGGTATTGTATTGGAAGTGTTGCCGCCATATATCATCGGTTTTACTGTCGCACATTGAGTTTACCTAGCGACGCATAAAACTGGTTGTTTTTAAAATCTACAGTCTAATAACTGTAAAAACTGGAGACAACTGGCTGTTTTAAATATCTACCTTCCTTACTATACAAACTGGGGACAACTGGCTATTTTAAATATCTACCTTCCTTACTATTAGATTAAACATATTTTATTGCTAAATATTATAACAATTGGATTGGACACAAATTATAACAATTTACAAGGGTCCTCTCCACACTTCCTTACTATACAAACTGGGGACAACTGACTGTTTTAAATATATACCTTCCTTACTATACAAACTGGAGACAACTGACTGTTTTAAATATATACCTTCCTTACTATACAAACTGGGGACAACTGACTGTTTTAAATATCTACCTTCCTTACTATGCAAACTGGGGACAACTGGCTGTTTTAAATATATACCTTCCTTACTATGCAAACTGGAGACAACTGACTGTTTTAAATATCTACCTTCCTTACTATGCAAACTGGAGACAACTGACTGTTTTAAATATATACCTTCCTTACCATACAAACTGGGGACAACTGGCTGTTTTAAATATCTACCTTCCTTACTATACAAACTGGGGACAACTGACTGTTTTAAATATCTAACTTCCTTACTATACAAACTGGGGACAACTGACTGTTTTAAATATATACCTTCCTTACTATACAAACTGGAGACAACTGACTGTTTTAAATATATACCTTCCTTACTATACAACTGGAAACAACTGGCTCTTTTAAATATCTACCTTCCTTACTATGCAAACTGGGAACAACTGACTGTTTTAAATATCTACCTTCCTTACTATACAAACTGGAGATAACTGACTGTTTTAAATATCTACCTTCCTTACTATACAAACTGGGGACAACTGACTGTTTTAAATATATACCTTCCTTACTATACAAACTGGAGACAACTGGCTGTTTTAAATATCTACCTTCCTTACTATGCAAACTGGGGACAACTAACTGTTTTAAATATATACCTTCCTTACTATGCAAACTGGGGACAACTGGCTGTTTTAAATATATACCTTCCTTACTATGCAAACTGGAGACAACTGGCTGTTTTAAATATATACCTTCCTTACCATACAAACTGGGGACAACTGGCTGTTTTAAATATCTACCTTCCTTACTATACAAACTGGGGACAACTGACTGTTTTAAATATCTACCTTCCTTACTATACAAACTGGAGACAACTGACTGTTTTAAATATCTACCTTCCTTACTATGCAAACTGGGGACAACTGACTGTTTTAAATATCAACCTTCCTTACTATACAAACTGGAGACAACTGGCTGTTTTAAATATCTACCTTCCTTACTATACAAACTGGAGACAACTGACTGTTTTAAATATCTACCTTCCTTACTATACAAACTGGGGACAACTGACTGTTTTAAATATCTACCTTCCTTACTATACAAACTGGAGACAACTGACTGTTTTAAATATCTACCTTCCTTACTATACAAACTGGAGACAACTGGCTGTTTTAAATATTTACCTTCCTTACTATGCAAACTGGGAACAACTGGCTGTTTTAAATATCTACCTTCCTTACTATGCAAACTGGGGACAACTGACTGTTTTAAATATTTACCTTCCTTACTATGCAAACTGGGGACAACTGACTGTTTTAAATATTTACCTTCCTTACTATGCAAACTGGGGACAACTGACTGTTTTAAATATTTACCTTCCTTACTATACAAACTGGAGACAACTGACTGTTTTAAATATCTACCTTCCTTACTATGTAAACTGGGGACAACTGACTGTTTTAAATATTTACCTTCCTTACTATACAAACTGGGGACAACTGACTGTTTTAAATATATACCTTCCTTACCATACAAACTGGAGACAACTGGCTGTTTTAAATATCTACCTTCCTTACCATACAAACTGGAGACAACTGACTGTTTTAAATATCTACCTTCCTTACTATACAAACTGGGGACAACTGGCTGTTTTAAATATATACCTTCCTTACTATACAAACTGGGGACAACTGACTGTTTTAAATATCTACCTTCCTTACTATACAAACTGGGGACAACTGGCTGTTTTAAATATATACCTTCCTTACTATGCAAACTGGAGACAACTGACTGTTTTAAATATCTACCTTCCTTACTATGCAAACTGGAGACAACTGACTGTTTTAAATATATACCTTCCTTACCATACAAACTGGGGACAACTGGCTGTTTTAAATATCTACCTTCCTTACTATACAAACTGGGGACAACTGACTGTTTTAAATATCTAACTTCCTTACTATACAAACTGGGGACAACTGACTGTTTTAAATATATACCTTCCTTACTATACAAACTGGAGACAACTGACTGTTTTAAATATATACCTTCCTTACTATACAACTGGAAACAACTGGCTGTTTTAAATATCTACCTTCCTTACTATGCAAACTAGGAACAACTGACTGTTTTAAATATCTACCTTCCTTACTATACAAACTGGAGATAACTGACTGTTTTAAATATCTACCTTCCTTACTATACAAACTGGAGACAACTGGCTGTTTTAAATATCTACCTTCCTTACTATGCAAACTGGGGACAACTAACTGTTTTAAATATATACCTTCCTTACTATGCAAACTGGGAACAACTGGCTGTTTTAAATATATACCTTCCTTACTATGCAAACTGGAGACAACTGGCTGTTTTAAATATATACCTTCCTTACCATACAAACTGGGGACAACTGGCTGTTTTAAATATCTACCTTCCTTACTATACAAACTGGAGACAACTGACTGTTTTAAATATCTACCTTCCTTACCATACAACTGGGGACAACTGACTGTTTTAAATATCTACCTTCCTTACTATACAAACTGGAGACAACTGACTGTTTTAAATATCTACCTTCCTTACTATACAAACTGGGGACAACTGACTGTTTTAAATATCTACCTTCCTTACTATACAAACTGGAGACAACTGACTGTTTTAAATATCTACCTTCCTTACTATACAAACTGGAGACAACTGGCTGTTTTAAATATTTACCTTCCTTACTATGCAAACTGGGAACAACTGGCTGTTTTAAATATCTACCTTCCTTACTATGCAAACTGGGGACAACTGAATGTTTTAAATATTTACCTTCCTTACTATGCAAACTGGGGACAACTGACTGTTTTAAATATTTACCTTCCTTACTATGCAAACTGGGGACAACTGACTGTTTTAAATATTTACCTTCCTTACTATACAAACTGGAGACAACTGACTGTTTTAAATATCTACCTTCCTTACTATGCAAACTGGGGACAACTGACTGTTTTAAATATTTACCTTCCTTACTATACAAACTGGGGACAACTGACTGTTTTAAATATATACCTTCCTTACCATACAAACTGGAGACAACTGACTGTTTTAAATATATACCTTCCTTACTATACAAACTGGGAACAACTGACTGTTTTAAATATCTACCTTCCTTACTATACAAACTGGGGACAACTGACTGTTTTAAATATATACCTTCCTTACTATGCAAACTGGAGACAACTGGCTGTTTTAAATATCTACCTTCCTTACCATACAAACTGGAGACAACTGACTGTTTTAAATATCTACCTTCCTTACTATACAAACTGGGGACAACTGGCTGTTTTAAATATATACCTTCCTTACTATGCAAACTGGAGACAACTGGCTGTTTTAAATATCTACCTTCCTTACCATACAAACTGGAGACAACTGACTGTTTTAAATATCTACCTTCCTTACTATGCAAACTGGAGACAACTGACTGTTTTAAATATATACCTTCCTTACCATACAAACTGGGGACAACTGGCTGTTTTAAATATCTACCTTCCTTACTATACAAACTGGGGACAACTGACTGTTTTAAATATCTACCTTCCTTACTATACAAACTGGAGACAACTGACTGTTTTAAATATCTACCTTCCTTACTATGCAAACTGGAGACAACTGACTGTTTTAAATATCAACCTTCCTTACTATACAAACTGGAGACAACTGACTGTTTTAAATATCTACCTTCCTTACTATACAAACTGGAGACAACTGACTGTTTTAAATATCTACCTTCCTTACTATACAAACTGGAGACAACTGACTGTTTTAAATATCTACCTTCCTTACTATACAAACTGGAGACAACTGACTGTTTTAAATATCTACCTTCCTTACTATGCAAACTGGGAACAACTGGCTGTTTTAAATATTTACCTTCCTTACTATACAAACTGGGGACAACTGACTGTTTTAAATATATACCTTCCTTACCATACAAACTGGGGACAACTGACTGTTTTAAATATATACCTTCCTTACTATACAAACTGGGGACAACTGGCTGTTTTAAATATCTACCTTCCTTACTATACAAACTGGGGACAATTGACTGTTTTAAATATATACCTTCCTTACTATACAAACTGGGGACAACTGACTGTTTTAAATATCTACCTTCCTTACTATACAAACAGGAGACAACTGACTGTTTTAAATATCTACCTTCCTTACTATACAAACTGGAGACAACTGACTGTTTTAAATATATACCTTCCTTACTATACAAACTGGAGACAACTGACTGTTTTAAATATATACCTTCCTTACTATACAAACTGGGGACAACTGACTGTTTTAAATATATACCTTCCTTACTATACAAACTGGAGACAACTGACTGTTTTAAATATCTACCTTCCTTACTATACAAACTGGAGACAACTGGCTGTTTTAAATATACCATCCTTACTATACAAACTGGAGACAACTGGCTGTTTTAAATATCTACCTTCCTTACTATACAAACTGGGGACAACTGACTGTTTTAAATATATACCTTCCTTACTATACAAACTGGGGACAACTGACTGTTTTAAATATCTACCTTCCTTACTATACAAACTGGAGACAACTGACTGTTTTAAATATCTACCTTCCTTACTATACAAACTGGAGACAACTGACTGTTTTAAATATATACCTTCCTTACTATACAAACTGGAGACAACTGACTGTTTTAAATATATACCTTCCTTACTATACAAACTGGGGACAACTGACTGTTTTAAATATATACCTTCCTTACTATACAAACTGGAGACAACTGACTGTTTTAAATATCTACCTTCCTTACTATACAAACTGGAGACAACTGACTGTTTTAAATATCTACCTTCCTTACTATACAAACTGGAGACAACTGACTGTTTTAAATATTTACCTTCATTTCCATACAAACTGGGGACAACTGGCTGTTTTAAATATCTACCTTCCTTACCATACAAACTGGGGACAACTGGCTGTTTTAAATATCTACCTTCCTTACTATACAAACTGGAGACAACTGACTGTTTTAAATATCTACCTTCCTTACTATACAAACTGGAGACAACTGACTGTTTTAAATATCTACCTACCTTACTATACAAACTGGAGACAACTGACTGTTTTAAATATCTACCTTCCTTACCATACAAACTGGAGACAACTGACTGTTTTAAATATATACCTTCCTTACCATACAAACTGGAGACAGCTGACTGTTTTAAATATCTACCTTCCTTACTATGCAAACTGGAGACAACTGACTGTTTTAAATATCTACCTTCCTTACTATACAAACTGGAGACAACTGACTGTTTTAAATATCTACCTTCCTTACCATACAACTGGGGACAACTGACTGTTTTAAATATCTACCTTCCTTACTATACAAACTGGAGACAACTGACTGTTTTAAATATCTACCTTCCTTACTATACAAACTGGAGACAAAAAAAGAAAGCTATGGCTATGAACTTTGTTCTGATTAGTTTTCATAGAATACTTTTGTCAAAATAAATGATCTAATTGACTTCTAGAGAATAAAGTAGAACAGAATGTTAAGTAGATAGTTATAAGTTTGTAGTAGGAAGTTTTCTTCTAAAGACAATGATGTAACTACGACATTTAACAACAAATGTCATCATAAATATCTTATTGTTTAAGATTTTATGTTAATTTGTTTATCTCTTTTCATAAATTCCTTGAGTAATAAGCTATTAATTTATGTTTTGTGTGGTAGTCTTATGTAATAAGCTTGTAAATCATGTTTTGTATGGTAGTGGCAATCAGTTGTAATCTTAAAGCATTAGATTTTGCATGCTAAATGTACATATATATAAATATATATATATATTTTAAGTCTTTTATTACTAGTGTGTGATGATGATCATGATGATAGGCTTGTTAGTTATAACTAGCTAAAAGGTTTATTTTATTGATATCTAGTGGGTGAGTGATTCAGAGCTCCAGATAATTTTCAAATCCAAAGGGTAATTACCCCCTACTTTTGAAAATGATGAGTATTTGCATATTTCCTTTGCACTGTTGTACTCTCTACTTCAGAAAAGATTGCTTACATGTACACTTTTAAAATTATGTTTGACACAAGTGTTATTCAAATGCAGGATGCAAGTGAATTGTATATCTCTGTTTAATTTGACACGATTGTGTCATGTTTATTAATAAAATGTTGTAAATATTTTGTTCTGTGTTTCCTTTATATAACTGACACCACACCCTGACAAGCTATTTGCATAAGTACTACATTCTTGCTCATTTTCAACGAACAAAGTGTTCCCAAATTTACTTTCGTTTTAGTTCTTACTTATTACGTAAACCACTCCTTATAAGGAGCACTGCATTTATTTGTAATATTGACATCGATGCTTAGAAAGGCAAGCATTCGGTACCCCTCGGATGTATGCGCTCTCTCCTTCGAAAATTATAAAGGGAAGTAATTACAGGGAATTTCTCAAAGACAAAAATGTATTGTTAATGTACACAACTGTATTATGGAAAGTTTGCTTACACAGCAATATGTATGCGTAATTTGTACACTCTGATCTGATAATACATGCATTTTTACTCGTTTTTATAGCGTAAAAAAAAAAAAACGCAAATATGCAGCTTATCTGGAGCTCTGGTGATTGTTAGTTATAACTAGCTAAAAGGTTTATTTTATTGTTAGTTATAACTAGCTAAAAGGTTTATTTTATTGATATCTAGTGGGTGAGTGATTGTTAGTTATAACTAGTTAAAGGTTTATTTTATTGATATCTAGTGGGTGAATGATTGTTAGTTATAACTAGCTAAAGGTTTACTTTATTGATATCTAGTGGGTGAGTGATTGTTAGTTATAACTAGTTAAAAGGTTTACTTGATTGATATCTAGTGGGTGAGTGATTGTTAGTTATAACTAGTTAAAGGTTTACTTTATTGATATCTAGTGGGTGAGTGATTGTTAGTTATAACTAGTTAAAAGGTTTACTTTATTGATATCTAGTGGGTGAGTGATTGTTAGTTATAACTAGCTAAAAGGTTTAATTTATTGATATCTAGTGGGTGAGTGATTGTTAGTTATAACTAGTTAAAAGGTTTACTTTATTGATATCTAGTGGGTGAGTGATTGTTAGTTATAACTAGCTAAAAGGTTTACTTGATTGATATCTAGTGGGTGAATGATTGTTAGTTATAACTAGTTAAAGGTTTACTTTATTGATATCTAGTGGGTGAGTGATTGTTAGTTATAACTAGTTAAGAGGTTTACTTTATTGATATCTAGTGGGTGAGTGATTGTTAGTTATAACTAGTTAAAAGGTTTACTTTATTGATATCTAGTGGGTGTGTGATTGTTAGTTATAACTAGTTAAAGGTTTACTTTATTGATATCTAGTGGGTGAGTGATTGTTAGTTATAACTAGTTAAGAGGTTTACTTTATTGATATCTAGTGGGTGAGTGATTGTTAGTTATAACTAGTTAAAAGGTTTACTTTATTGATTTCTAGTGGATGAGTGATTGTTAGTTATAACTAGTTAAAGGTTTACTTTATTGATATCTAGTCAGGGTGAGTGATTGTTAGTTATAACTACAGTTGACTCTCATTGTCTCGAATTCGGTTGACTCGAATTTCCGGTTGAGTCGAATTGTTATCGAAGTCCCGAACTTCGTTGTGTATAAATATATATAATTTGACTCCTGTTGAGTCGAATTCGGATGAGTCGAAATTTCGGTTGTCTCGAATAAAAGTTTTGGTCCCGAGATGTAGAAAGCCATATTATTTACATTCGTTAAGTCAAATTTACCTGTCAAAACATGTGTATTACCTTAGCATTAAAATCGGATCACAGGTGAAACATCCGGTCATTGAATTTGACATTTTTACCTTAGGCTATTTCACATGTTTATTTCACAATCTGTCAAATTAATTAGTGATAATATTTGAATTGGTTTGGTATTATGACACAGGTTAGATGTGTACAATCAAAAATTATCGATTCATAATAAGTGCGCTTGGGTCGGCATACATCAATGATTATGAAAAGTACAAGGAAGCGTTTTATCTATTGAATTATTTGTCGGAAATTAATTTTGATTAAAGTAGAATAGTTTTCTTCTACACTTTATTGAATAATAAAAACACACCATTTATTGTAAATAAACAGTATTGCACAAAGAAAAATATGTCATGATGGGTGAAGTTTAATGACAATGCATCAGCTGAAAAACATAAACAAAACGGATAAACATATTCATTCACACAAAAAAAGATATCTAGAAGTTATCAGTCGTTTCACAAGATTCAAAGAATTTAACGGAGAGAAAAAAACAGCAACAAAAACATCGAATATGTTTAAAATCGTTCCGAGAATAGGGACATGCGATGCTGGTTTTAGCTCTTCAAAATTTCGCTCGAGTTGTCTCCCTTTCGTTGTTAAACAAACCACACTTCCGGTATCTTCGTAGCTCCTCTTGAGTCGAACTACGGTTGACTCGAATTTTTTACATGGTCCCATCGAATTCGAGATAACGAGAGTCAACTGTAGTTAAAAGGTTAACTTTATTGATATCTAGTGGGTGAGTGATTGTTAGTTATAACTAGTTAAAAGGTTTACTTTATTGATATCTAGTGGGTGAGTGATTGTTAGTTATAACTAGTTAAAGGTTTACTTTATTGATATCTAGTGGGTGAGTGATTGTTAGTTATAACTAGTTAAAGGTATACTTTATTGATATCTAGTGGGTGAGTGATTGTTAGTTATAACTAGTTAAAGGTTTACTTTATTGATATCTAGTGGGTGAGTGATTGTTAGTTATAACTAGTTAAAAGGTTTACTTTATTGATATCTAGTGGGTGAGTGATTGTTAGTTATAACTAGTTAAAATGTTTACTTTATTGATATCTAGTGGGTGAGTGATTGTTAGTTATAACTAGTTAAAGGTTTACTTTATTGATATCTAGTGGGTGAGTGATTATTAGTTATAACTAGTTAAAAGGTTTACTTTATTGATATCTAGTGGGTGAGTGATTGTTAGTTATAACTAGTTAAAAGGTTTACTTTATTGATATCTAGTGGGTGTGTGATTGTTAGTTATAACTAGTTAAAGGTTTACTTTATTGATATCTAGTGGGTGAGTGATTGTTAGTTATAACTAGTTAAGAGGTTTACTTTATTGATATCTAGTGGGTGAGTGATTGTTAGTTATAACTAGTTAAAAGGTTTACTTTATTGATTTCTAGTGGATGAGTGATTGTTAGTTATAACTAGTTAAAGGTTTACTTTATTGATATCTAGTCAGGGTGAGTGATTGTTAGTTATAACTAGTTAAAAGG
The DNA here is from genome assembly GCA_963680875.1 of Bathymodiolus brooksi. Taxonomy (NCBI): domain Eukaryota; kingdom Metazoa; phylum Mollusca; class Bivalvia; order Mytilida; family Modiolidae; genus Bathymodiolus; species Bathymodiolus brooksi. The sequence continues at coordinate 31,603,930 of OY804576.1, forward strand.
TTAACTTTATTGATATCTAGTGGGTGAGTGATTGTTAGTTATAACTAGTTAAAAGGTTTACTTTATTGATATCTAGTGGGTGAGTGATTGTTAGTTATAACTAGTTAAAGGTTTACTTTATTGATATCTAGTGGGTGAGTGATTGTTAGTTATAACTAGTTAAAGGTATACTTTATTGATATCTAGTGGGTGAGTGATTGTTAGTTATAACTAGTTAAAGGTTTACTTTATTGATATCTAGTGGGTGAGTGATTGTTAGTTATAACTAGTTAAAAGGTTTACTTTATTGATATCTAGTGGGTGAGTGATTGTTAGTTATAACTAGTTAAAATGTTTACTTTATTGATATCTAGTGGGTGAGTGATTGTTAGTTATAACTAGTTAAAGGTTTACTTTATTGATATCTAGTGGGTGAGTGATTATTAGTTATAACTAGTTAAAAGGTTTACTTGATTGATATCTAGTGGGTGAGTGATTGTTAGTTATAACTAGTTAAAAGGTTTACTTTATTGATATCTAGTGGGTGAGTGATTGTTAGTTATACTAGCTAAAAGGTTTACTTGATTGATATCTAGTGGGTGAATGATTGTTAGTTATAACTAGTTAAAGGTTTACTTTATTGATATCTAGTGGGTGAGTGATTGTTAGTTATAACTAGTTAAAGGTTTACTTTATTGATATCTAGTGGGTGTGTGATTGTTAGTTATAACTAGTTAAAGGTTTACTTTATTGATATCTAGTGGGTGAGTGATTGTTAGTTATAATTAGTTAAAGGTTTACTTTATTGATATCTAGTCAGGGTGAGTGATTGTCAGTTATAACTAGTTAAAAGGTTTACTTGATTGATATCTAGTGGGTGAGTGATTGTTAGTTATAACTAGTTAAAATGTTTACTTTATTGATATCTAGTGGGTGAGTGATTGTTAGTTATAACTAGTTAAAAGGTTTACTTTATTGATATCTAGTGGGTGAGTGATTGTTAGTTATAAATAGTTAAAGGTTTACTTTATTGATATCTAGTGGGTGTGTGATTGTTAGTTATAACTAGTTAAAGGTTTACTTTATTGATATCTAGTGGGTGAGTGATTGTTAGTTATAACTAGTTAAAGGTTTACTTTATTGATATCTAGTCAGGGTGAGTGATTGTTAGTTATAACTAGTTAAAAGGTTTACTTTATTGATATCTAGTGGGTGTGTGATTGTTAGTTATAACTAGTTAAAGGTTTACTTTATTGATATCTAGTGGGTGAGTGATTGTTAGTTATAACTAGTTAAGAGGTTTACTTTATTGATATCTAGTGGGTGAGTGATTGTTAGTTATAACTAGTTAAAAGGTTTACTTTATTGATTTCTAGTGGATGAGTGATTGTTAGTTATAACTAGTTAAAGGTTTACTTTATTGATATCTAGTGGGTGAGTGATTGTTAGTTATAACTAGTTAAAGGTTTACTTTATTGATATCTAGTGGGTGAGTGATTGTTAGTTATAACTAGTTAAAGGTTTACTTTATTGATATCTAGTGGGTGAGTGATTGTTAGTTATAACTAGTTAAAAGGTTTACTTTATTGATATCTAGTGGGTGAGTGATTGTTAGTTATAACTAGTTAAAATGTTTACTTTATTGATATCTAGTGGGTGAGTGATTGTTAGTTATAACTAGTTAAAGGTTTACTTTATTGATATCTAGTGGGTGAGTGATTATTAATTATAACTAGTTAAAAGGTTTACTTTATTGATATCTAGTGGGTGAGTGATTGTTAGTTATAACTAGTTAAAAGGTTTACTTTATTGATATCTAGTGGGTGAGTGATTGTTAGTTATAACTAGTTAAGAGGTTTACTTTATTGATATCTAGTGGGTGAGTGATTGTTAGTTATAACTAGTTAAAAGGTTTACTTTATTGATTTCTAGTGGATGAGTGATTGTTAGTTATAACTAGTTAAAGGTTTACTTTATTGATATCTAGTCAGGGTGAGTGATTGTTAGTTATAACTAGTTAAAAGGTTAACTTTATTGATATCTAGTGGGTGAGTGATTGTTAGTTATAACTAGTTAAAAGGTTTACTTTATTGATATCTAGTGGGTGAGTGATTGTTAGTTATAACTAGTTAAAGGTTTACTTTATTGATATCTAGTGGGTGAGTGATTGTTAGTTATAACTAGTTAAAGGTATACTTTATTGATATCTAGTGGGTGAGTGATTGTTAGTTATAACTAGTTAAAGGTTTACTTTATTGATATCTAGTGGGTGAGTGATTGTTAGTTATAACTAGTTAAAAGGTTTACTTTATTGATATCTAGTGGGTGAGTGATTGTTAGTTATAACTAGTTAAAATGTTTACTTTATTGATATCTAGTGGGTGAGTGATTGTTAGTTATAACTAGTTAAAGGTTTACTTTATTGATATCTAGTGGGTGAGTGATTATTAGTTATAACTAGTTAAAAGGTTTACTTTATTGATATCTAGTGGGTGAGTGATTGTTAGTTATAACTAGCTAAAAGGTTTACTTTATTGATATCTAGTGGGTGAGTGATTGTTAGTTATAACTAGTTAAAAGGTTTACTTTATTGATATCTAGTGGGTGAGTGATTGTTAGTTATAACTAGCTAAAAGGTTTACTTGATTGATATCTAGTGGGTGAATGATTGTTAGTTATAACTAGTTAAAGGTTTACTTTATTGATATCTAGTGGGTGAGTGATTGTTAGTTATAATTAGTTAAAGGTTTACTTTATTGATATCTAGTCAGGGTGAGTGATTGTCAGTTATAACTAGTTAAAAGGTTTACTTGATTGATATCTAGTGGGTGAGTGATTGTTAGTTATAACTAGTTAAAATGTTTACTTTATTGATATCTAGTGGGTGAGTGATTGTTAGTTATAACTAGTTAAAAGGTTTACTTTATTGATATCTAGTGGGTGAGTGATTGTTAGTTATAACTAGTTAAAGGTTTACTTTATTGATATCTAGTGGGTGTGTGATTGTTAGTTATAACTAGTTAAAGGTTTACTTTATTGATATCTAGTGGGTGAGTGATTGTTAGTTATAATTAGTTAAAGGTTTACTTTATTGATATCTAGTCAGGGTGAGTGATTGTCAGTTATAACTAGTTAAAAGGTTTACTTGATTGATATCTAGTGGGTGAGTGATTGTTAGTTATAACTAGTTAAAATGTTTACTTTATTGATATCTAGTGGGTGAGTGATTGTTAGTTATAACTAGTTAAAAGGTTTACTTTATTGATATCTAGTGGGTGAGTGATTGTTAGTTATAAATAGTTAAAGGTTTACTTTATTGATATCTAGTGGGTGTGTGATTGTTAGTTATAACTAGTTAAAGGTTTACTTTATTGATATCTAGTGGGTGAGTGATTGTTAGTTATAACTAGTTAAAGGTTTACTTTATTGATATCTAGTCAGGGTGAGTGATTGTTAGTTATAACTAGTTAAAAGGTTTACTTTATTGATATCTAGTGGGTGTGTGATTGTTAGTTATAACTAGTTAAAGGTTTACTTTATTGATATCTAGTGGGTGAGTGATTGTTAGTTATAACTAGTTAAGAGGTTTACTTTATTGATATCTAGTGGGTGAGTGATTGTTAGTTATAACTAGTTAAAAGGTTTACTTTATTGATTTCTAGTGGATGAGTGATTGTTAGTTATAACTAGTTAAAGGTTTACTTTATTGATATCTAGTGGGTGAGTGATTGTTAGTTATAACTAGTTAAAGGTTTACTTTATTGATATCTAGTGGGTGAGTGATTGTTAGTTATAACTAGTTAAAGGTTTACTTTATTGATATCTAGTGGGTGAGTGATTGTTAGTTATAACTAGTTAAAAGGTTTACTTTATTGATATCTAGTGGGTGAGTGATTGTTAGTTATAACTAGTTAAAATGTTTACTTTATTGATATCTAGTGGGTGAGTGATTGTTAGTTATAACTAGTTAAAGGTTTACTTTATTGATATCTAGTGGGTGAGTGATTATTAATTATAACTAGTTAAAAGGTTTACTTTATTGATATCTAGTGGGTGAGTGATTGTTAGTTATAACTAGTTAAAAGGTTTACTTTATTGATATCTAGTGGGTGAGTGATTGTTAGTTATAACTAGCTAAAATGTTTACTTTATTGATATCTAGTGGGTGAGTGATTGTTAGTTATAACTAGCTAAAAGGTTTACTTGATTGATATCTAGTGGGTGAATGATTGTTAGTTATAACTAGTTAAAGGTTTACTTTATTGATATCTAGTGGGTGAATGATTGTTAGTTATAATTAGTTAAAGGTTTACTTTATTGATATCTAGTCAGGGTGAGTGATTGTCAGTTATAACTAGTTAAAAGGTTTACTTGATTGATATCTAGTGGGTGAGTGATTGTTAGTTATAACTAGTTAAAGGTTTACTTTATTGATATCTAGTGGGTGAGTGATTGTTAGTTATAACTAGTTAAAAGGTTGACTTTATTGATATCTAGTGGATGAGTGATTGTTAGTTATAACTGGTTAAAAGGTTTATTTTATTGATATCTAGTGGGTGAGTGATTGTTAGTTATAACTAGTTAAAGGTTTACTTTATTGATATCTAGTGGGTGAGTGATTGTTAGTTATAACTAGTTAAAAGGTTTACTTGATTGATATCTAGTGGGTGAGTGATTGTTAGTTATAACTAGTTAAAGGTTTACTTTATTGATATCTAGTGGATGAGTGATTGTTAGTTATAACTAGTTAAAAGGTTTACTTGATTGATATCTAGTGGGTGAGTGATTGTTAGTTATAACTAGTTAAAGGTTTACTTTATTGATATCTAGTGGGTGAGTGATTGTTAGTTATAACTAGTTAAAAGGTTTACTTTATTGATATCTAGTGGGTGAGTGATTGTTAGTTATAACTAGTTAAAGGTTTACTTTATTGATATCTAGTGGATGAGTGATTGTTAGTTATAACTAGTTAAAGGTTTACTTTATTGATATCTAGTGGGTGAGTGATTGTTAGTTATAACTAGTTAAAAGGTTTACTTTATTGATATCTAGTGGGTGAGTGATTGGTAGTTATAACTAGTTAAAATGTTTACTTTATTGATATCTAGTGGGTGAGTGATTGTTAGTTATAACTAGTTAAAAGGTTTACTTTATTGATATCTAGTGGGTGAGTGATTGTTAGTTATAACTAGTTAAAAGGTTTATTTTATTGATATCTAGTGGGTGAGTGATTGTTATCTAACAACCTGTGAGCAATTGTTAAAATATGTTATGGCCAAAAAGAATTACTTTTTGATGAGATTTATATGATAACCTTTTGGTACTAGAACAACATGCTTAGTTGGATATTAATAGTGCTAGCTCACTGAAACAGCAGTCCACAGATACCCATGTTGCTACACTGGGACACATTATCCTGATTCTGAGCCATCGCCACAGATACCCATGTTGCTACACTGGGACACATTATCCTGATTCTGAGCCATCACATTTGTTTTACTTACTCCTTAATATCGCATGTTTTCAGAGAAGCATCAAATACCAATTTTATGGTCTTTGGTTTGACTTAACCAGGAATCAAACCCACGATCTACCACACTCGAGAAAAGCATGCTTACCATTACACCACCAAGCTAGTATCTGAGGTCTAGTGTTCGGAGAAAACTACAAAGCATATTAAAAACTTTGTTTTAAACAGTAAATATTTTTCTTCTGTAATTTTGCTAACAAAATGACATTTTCTTTTGCAATAAAACTTGTCCTCATTTTAATTGACCTATTTTGGGCCAAATTTATTGCATTTTTATTCTAATAATGCACACAAAATAGACAAGATAGTTTCTGATTAGCTGATATATATAAAGAATCTCATAAATTACTGAACTGTTAATTTTACCAGGAATGATATATGGTCTTCAATAAAATTTCCTCATTTCAAGTCAATCCAATATTGGAACTGAATGAATAAATTAAAGCAATAATTTACAAATGAAATAGGACAGAGACATTTCAAACTGTTTCCATAATATTCTATATTTTTTTAAATAAATGTTGCAGCTGTGATATTTTTTTTGCTATAAAAATTATGTTTTGACATGTAATGTTTATATTTAGAAACACTGACAATATAATTATATCAACACAACCTGATCTTGACATGATTTCCATTACAAGTAAATTATGATCATGTTACTCAAATCATACCATTTTGTGTCATGGATTTATATTGAAATGTGTCAATAGTAGCATGACCTGAATAGTAGTTTGCAGGGGAAGATTCATGGGGAGAGTTCCAGGAGTTGGAATTCCCTTTCCCTTTTTCCAGACAAATTTTTAATATGACCCTCTTCCTGTTTGAAAAATCATGGATGCATTCTTTGATTACTGAACGAATGAGAATTAAAATGAGAGAACACATCCTTTAATTAGACTATTATGACCTGGTGATATTATCAGCATTGTCAGTATTGTTTTTTTTTATAAGACCATTAATTTGACATACATATTATGGTAAACTGTTGTGTGATGTTCCATATGATAGTATAGTAGTCCATTGTCGTAAGTTTCCTTCAACTGATGATTTTCATATATTTATATCAGTTTTGCTGTTGTCATTTTAGAGTTGTTTCCCTTTCTTTATGTCTAATAACTAAATTATCTTTTTTTTTTTGTTTCCATTGTAATAAAAGATGGAATCTATGGGAAAAAAGTAACTTTCAACATGATCTCTCACTTTTCTGATAATGGTTTCTAATTGGAAACATAGCAATAGACAGCATCATTAATGTGTATACTACAGAATAAATAGCTGTTTCATTGTGAATTAATTTTCATATACATTTTTTGTAGTTTCTAACTACTAGCTAAAATGTGAGAGAGAAAAAATTCACAAACCACTAGCATTTAAATTGTTAATTTTGCCGAAGATGATCTATGGTCTTTAATATACTTTCCTCATGTCATTAGATTTCTATCCAGCATCCAATATTTCAACAGAAATTTGTTAGACCATAATTACAGGTGAAATAAAAATAAATTTCTATAGAATTGGTTATCACCACTTAAATAAACACTTTATTGTTTATATATTCTACAGTTTGGGAGTCAATTATTGTGAGATGATAATTTGTCATTCGTGTTTACAGGATACAATAACATCATTAGCCACCTAATTAGCTTGTGTTAATTATATAGACAAGGTAAACAATCTATGTTACAATATAAATAAAATTAAATATCAGTTGGATCTTTTGTTAGCTATACACTAACATGTAATGACATCCTGTAAAGGGTTGATTCAGAGTCATATTTTCAACTAACCAATCAACATCGAGCCTTCCAAATCTTGAAGTATTGAAAACCGAGAACTTGGGTATAACATCAATATTTACATTATTAATGACATGGTAGGCTATGAAGCCAAAATTGGTCTGCACCAGTATGATTTCTAAATTTTATTGGGGAAATTGACATTTTGTAAAAGATCATTATTCTACCTGAAATAATAGATATAGTAGTTCTTACCTGTAAAGATGACATTTTAAGATTAAGATTTCTTGAGATCGTTTTTATGTTACTTCAGAATAATAACATAATCTTTTTATCTATAAACCAATCAAAATAACATGAGACTTTTTAAACAAGTTGTTGAAAAATGAGTGAAGCCACAATATGGCCCAAAAAAAATCTAACAAAGATGTGAGTTAGTGTGGTCGCTTAAATTGTAGAATGTGATATGTTTAATTCCTGGTCAGGTCTAACCAAAGACGAATATGATATGTTTAGTTCCTGGTCAGGTCTAGCCAAAAACTATAAAATCTGTATTTGTTGCTTCTTTGCTAAGTGCACAGTAAGAACAAAGATTAAGGATAATAATATATTAGAGTGGAGCAACATATCTACCTGAAAACTTTTATTTACATTGAGCTATCACAATAAAAAAAATCTTCTCAGAGTGTTGTTCTAGTACAAAGCAGGCATTAGCATCTCATCATCACAACAAAAGTTGCTTGTTCTCACCATGATATACCTGAACAATCACTCATTGGGCATTAAAAAACAATCATTCACTGGCATAAATCACAATGGCCAGCAAAGAGGAAATGACAACCTTAGTTGTAAAATGATTGGACAATTAATACCTCATTATACTTCTTGTTCTAATGAATTCATACACCCAAGTATGAAGAAGTTAATTCTGTAACACTAAAGTAATAATATATGGAATATTAAACATCTGAGTGTTCTGTAAACCCCTCTGTAACTTTCTATAGTAGAACTCTCAGGGTATTCATTCTAATGTACTCTAGTATAAAACATTCACCCTTATTTTATGGGACAGTAATAACTATGATTTGATATAATTTTTAAATGATGATGTGATGATCTTAACAACTTATTATATTTCTTGTTCTTCCTATGAATACACGGGATTGGTTGGAATTGTGATTAGTTATATAATATGGAGTCATACATCCGAACAATCTCATACCATGCTGATTTACTCAATTTTAAAATTGCATCATTTGAAGACAGTTTTGAAGTAACAATTATGTAAATTGCAGCCAATAAAAGAAACAAAAATCATCACTAATTCAGGAGTTAAATTGAAATTTGAAGGCCACGTTTTCCTGAAACAAATTTGTTTCCCACTTGTGAATGATTGAAGCGATTACAATGAACATGTGGACAACTTAGAAATAGTAATAAATTTTCCAATAAATAATTATTTTAAATAGAATGGGGAGTGGAGTAAAGATGGTTGAAGTTAAATATATTTTGTACAAACAGCTTTGAATATTGATGAATTAGTTGACATAAAATTGATATTAATGACCGACTATTTTTCCAGGTCATTGTTCTACTTTTTCTTTTTATTTGGTAAAGAAGAAGTTGATTAATTTCAAGCTGTCAGTTTAGACCTTGATATGACAAAATTTTTCTAGTCTAAAGAAGTAATTCACTTCAACATTATGTGATAAAGTTAGTCCATGACTTGCAGCAGGTCGGTGGTTTTCTCCCGGTTATTCCGGTATCCTCCATCAATAAAACTGACTGCCGCAACATAACTGAAATATTGTTGAAAGTGGCATTAACCACCATAACCACAACACTGCCACCCCACACAACATGACAGTATTTTTTTTAATTATATGAGAAAAGAATTGACCACCAATATAGTCAATGCTAATCACCACTGATACAACTTTATGTGATCAAGTTTGTCAGTTACACTACAGGTACTTGTGATCTATGGTTTCACTGGGTACCTTTACCCCAGTTTCCTCCACCAATAAATCTGAACAACATTATTAAACCAGAAATGTTATTAAATGTGGTGTTTAACGGCCATCAACCTTACCATAAATTAAAACATGTTGTATCATATTTTTGAAGCTATAAATTTTGAATGTATCTAACTAATTGTCTGTAGGTTTAAATGACCTTGTCCCTACAGACTTAATAAGGTAACAATAGATGTAATTAGAAGTAATGGCAGCATTAACCTTAAAGTTATATAAATACAGTCAAAACTGTCAATGCGATCACCTCTATTAAAAGGTCACCTGTATTAAAAGGTCACCTTTTGATTGTTCTGTCATAGAAAATTTCATATGAATTGAACCTCTTTTAAGAGGTCACCTGTCTTATAAGGCCACCTATTCTTTGTCCTAAAGGTCATGACCTCTTAATACAGGTTTGACTGTACAGGACAAAAGAACAAAGCTGTTGTATTATTATAGTTTGATATCACATAATACCTAAAACAACTGTCATTGTTATTAATAAATTTTTCAGAAAATTGCCTTTTTATGTGTTAAATAAGTCTTTTAAAGACTTTATCATTAATTTGCCTAACTGATTAGAGTTACACATGTGCCTATGCCCGTTGCTTGGCCAGTTTATCAGACTGGTAGTAACATTATTAAAGTTAACTTTGCCTATCACAATATAACAATTACAATTTTCAAGTCCTATCGTATGGGGGCTTCCAATTGTCACCATTGAAACGATATAAAATGAAACTTTATTACTTGCCTTATTAAAGCTGAATTATTGCAATACCAATTTCGAGTTTTAATGGTAAAACTGTAAGTTTGGGTGAGCAATTGCTAAAAAACTGGCGAGCCGAGTCGTGTAAATGTTTTCATTGTTTAAGTAATCTGCTAAACTGTTTCAGCAATTTTATGAAGGTATAGTAATAGTTAATGGACAGTAAAATGATTTGAATGCAGGTTAAACAATGTGTACTATCATGTCTTATCAGAGTTATTTACTACAATTACCAGATCATTTCACATTTTGATTATCTTCTCTGAAACTACTGGACCAAATGGAACCAAACTTTGCAGAAATGGTGTTTTTTAGGTCCTGTACAAAAATGTCTTAATTGGTCTTGAGGATCTGGCAAAAAATATTACCACTATGGGTTTTTACATGAAATTTGTAATTTTGACTATATTTTTTGTCAGATGTGCAAATTAGACCTATTTTAACCTATTTTAACATTTTAGTAAAAAAAATATTTGAAGATCTTCTCCTCTGAAACACTGAAAGTCATCAGTAGGTATGTATCCCATGATCCTGCCAACCATCGGCTGATTTTATAGTCAATACTAAGAAGAGCAGTTTCATATTTGTTTATTACTTATATAAATCAGGTGAACCACATCGGTGGTGTAATGGTTACCGTGCTCCCCTCCAGTTTGATAGATCTTGGGTTCAAGTCTCGATCGGGTCAAACCAAAGACTATTGAATTGGTATTTGTTGTTTCTCTGCTAAGCACGCAGCATTAAGGAGAAAGAACAAAGACTAGTTGGCTCGGAATCAGGATAATGTGTCCGAGTGGGGCAACATGTCTATATACGGACTGTTGTTTCAGTGAGCTAGCACTAAAACAATCCAACTAAGTGTGTTGGTCCAGTACAAAGCAGACCTCATCATCATCTCATTGAAAATCAAATTGTTCTCGCCATGATATAGCTGAAAAATTGCTGAATTAGCGTTAAACAACAATCACTCACTCACTATAAATCAAGTGAGCGATACAGTCTCTTGAGAGCCTCTGGTAAATAGATTGTGGACAAATTCTCTTCAACTCAGAAACATCTCAACTTGTATTTATCAATGTAAAACCAATGTAGAGAAGTGAATATTGTCAATATCTACTTATATCAGTTTTCATGATAAACTTAAGATTTTGGTAATGTATTATTATAAGAGAACATCAATCAACAACACCATTGATCTTTATCTAATTTGAGGATTACTGTTTGTTAGAAACAGAAAGAAAATTGATTGATTTCAATGGTTTTTTTTTTACCCATTTAAACAGAGAAGTATAATTTATCAAATGTGTCTTCCTTGCTCTTGAGCTTTTAAGCCTGAATTTTATCATTTATTTGATCAAGAACGACATAATTAAAATGACCCTGATACATTGTAGAGTACTTTTAACACCTCCATCTTTTGCAATCAGTTGTCAGTGATAATTACTCACCATACCATTACAAATTACAAGAAGATTGATTTGTCAATATTGTATTGTTATCTTACCATACTGATCTAGTCAAGTGGAATACTAAAACTAATACCTGATACCTGATGAAAAGGTGGAGAGTTTATCTTACCATACTGATCTAGTCAAGTGGAATACTGAAACTAATACCTGATACCTGATGAAAAGGTGGAGAGTTTATCTTACCAACATACATGTTAGATATTTACATGTCCAATGCTACAGGGGTCGTCATGGTCCTGATCATATGGTAGTTGGATTTACAACTACCTGTGCAATCAATGTCTATCACCACTAAGGTTGTGAGTTCGAACCCCGTTCATGGCGAGGTGTATTTGATACAACATTATGTGATAAAGTTTATCAGTGACTTGCGACAGGTGGGTGGTTTTCTCTGGGTACTCTGGTTTCCTCCACCAATAAAACTGACTGCCACGATATAACTGAAATATTGTTGAAAGTGGCTTTAAACACCATAAACCAAACCAATGCTACAGTTTTTATGTAAAAACAATCTTCAGTTAGTCTTGCCCTTAAAATGGAATTCAAGAATGGACAATCCATAAACAAAGACAACAAGATATAAACTCACTGTAGCCTTAACTTATTTGATACTTCTTGTTCTAATTGAGCAGCCATATTGTATTGAATGGACAAATTTTCATTATATGCGGTCACTTGCAGAAATATATAGCTTTTCCGGTACCTCTTTCACTTTTTACCTGTTGAGCTTTGGTAAATCAGTTGACTTCCTGTTGACAGAAAATATCAAAAGGGACAGTCAAGGGATAATTGCATAATTTAATTCATATATCACCACACATGGATTAATGTGTTTTTTCTACAAGATAAACACATTATTATCTTATAGAGTCTTGAAATATAAAGTTGATGTGTATTCAGTGCAAAACTGTGAAAAGGCTGGATGAACCTCTCCTTTGTCCCAGTTTTTAGACCTCAAGCTCATAAATTTTATATTTTAAGACACAGCACTATTATTGTATGTAAATTACATTTTCCTGGACTTTGTAAGCTAAATCACTGTTAACTCATAGGTTATAATTACTTCCATGGTATACCTAATTTACCCTAGTTAACTCCTAGATTAAGTTAACCTGGATTACCCATAATGCTCTCTCAGTTCAAAGTGAAGTTATCAACATTAGCTTTGACTGGTTTTTTTCTTCAAGTAATTGTTCAGAGTATTGATAATAATAATTTGATAAAATGTTCAAAACTATTAAGAAATGTCTTGTCCTATATATTGTCCTGTCGTATTGATTTCATTTTAAGACAAATTTTATATATTGTAATATAATTAAACACTTTTATATAACATCCTATTAAATTTTAAATGAGCAATCTGTCTAAATCTTAACATCCATTTGTCTTTCTTGTAAAAAAGGGAGATCCAGTTAAAATGGCCTTGACTTAGAAAAGTAAGATAATTATGTATTGTATGCCTCCTATATCTGGGGGATATTTTATATTGAGTGTAACAAGCTTATATTAATCATGTTGTGTCTTTTAATCAATTTGTTAAATGAGAATCCTTTATTTACATTGTACAAAGATTTCACAAGATTTTTTATTTTATTTTTCAATAGTTGTATAATTACAGAAAATCCTATATTTTTAGATGAGCTCGTTTAGAATCTTGTCCATTCTGAAAACATTGCTTTCTTCATTGTCCGTCCAAGTTTAGTCTAGACAGCCATTGAAGTCTTGTATAAGATACGAATTGACTTGCATCAGAAAGATGTATCAATGTCTACTTTGTCTGTAATTAATGATGATAAGGTTGAAATATCAGGTGACCTCTGATTTACTGTTGTAGAATCATCAAGCTAGCTAATTAGAATAGCCTATTTTCATGTTTGTAGAGTATGTACACCTAGCTACTGCCATCAATATCTCCTTCAACAAAACTCTATGTAAAGTTGTGTTATGTCTGCTACGGTTTCCCTTTAAATGTCATCCACTTAAAGTTTGCTTTGCTGCAAACCATTTTTGATGCTACAACAATAAGTTACAATCATGTGTAATAAATAGTATCGGTCTTATATAATAATTAGGTTTGTCCGACTTGTCAGTACCAAATTAATTAAGGTATGTGAATTGGAAGAAAACAATGTATCACATTTAGTGCTTTTAGGGCAGCTTAGCTTGAGCTGGGATCAAAATCAGACTTAGACAATAGATTGATGATGACCTATATTATATAGATAAACAGTCTGTCAGGGGTCAGAACCAAAGAAATTTTAAAACTAGTTTAAACTTGATAAAAAACAAATTGATTTTTTTTTTTATACTCTTATCTTTATAATTAGTTAATGAGCATTTGATACAGTCTAACATCATTTTATGTTAAAATCAAAAGAACCAATGATTTTACTTCCTGGAACCTGAGTATTCAAGTAATATATGATTAATAAGCTCAGCGATACTATGAACTAATTTTTTTTTTTTTAATGGTTGCAAAAAATTGGGGTCGTGACCTGGTATGTGTCTGTCATCTTCTTTGTAGTTGTCCTTCTGTTGGTTTCCATTCAATAACATTTGTTCTAGTTGACAGACCTTTTTGATATTCTTTGTTCTAGTTGACAGACCTTTTTGATATTCTTTGTTCTAGTTGACAGACCTTTTTGATATTCTTTGTTCTAGTTGACAGACCCTTTTGATATTCTTTGTTCTAGTTGACAGACCTTTTTGATATTCTTTGTTCTAGTTGACAGACCCTTTTGATATTCTTTGTTCTAGTTGACAGACCCTTTTGATATTCTTTGTTCTAGTTGACAGACCTTTTTGATATTCTTTGTTCTAGTTGACAGACCTTTTGATATTCTTTGTTCTAGTTGACAGACCCTTTTGATATTCTTTGTTCTAGTTGACAGACCTTTTGATATTCTTTGTTCTAGTTGACAGACCTTTTTGATATTCTTTGTTCTAGTTGACAGACCCTTTTGATATTCTTTGTTCTAGTTGACAGACCTTTTTGATATTCTTTGTTCTAGTTGACAGACCCTTTTGATATTCTTTGTTCTAGTTGACAGACCCTTTTGATATTCTTTGTTCTAGTTGACAGACCTTTTTGATATTCTTTGTTCTAGTTGACAGACCCTTTTGATATTCTTTGTTCTAGTTGACAGACCCTTTTGATATTCTTTGTTCTAGTTGACAGACCTTTTTGATATTCTTTGTTCTAGTTGACAGACCCTTTTGATATTCTTTGTTCTAGTTGACAGACCTTTTGATATTCTTTGTTCTAGTTGACAGACCTTTTGATATTCTTTGTTCTAGTTGACAGACCTTTTTGATATTCTTTGTTCTAGTTGACAGACCCTTTTGATATTCTTTGTTCTAGTTGACAGACCCTTTTGATATTCTTTGTTCTAGTTGACAGACCTTTTGATATTCTTTGTTCTAGTTGACAGACCCTTTTGATATTCTTTGTTCTAGTTGACAGACCCTTTTGATATTCTTTGTTCTAGTTGACAGACCCTTTTGATATTCTTTGTTCTAGTTGACAGACCCTTTTGATATTCTTTGTTCTAGTTGACAGACCCTTTTGATATTCTTTGTTCTAGTTGACAGACCTTTTGATATTCTTTGTTCTAGTTGACAGACCTTTTTGATATTCTTTGTTCTAGTTGACAGACCTTTTGATATTCTTTGTTCTAGTTGACAGACCCTTTTGATATTCTTTGTTCTAGTTGACAGACCCTTTTGATATTCTTTGTTCTAGTTGACAGACCTTTTGATATTCTTTGTTCTAGTTGACAGACCCTTTTGATATTCTTTGTTCTAGTTGACAGACCTTTTGATATTCTTTGTTCTAGTTGACAGACCTTTTTGATATTCTTTGTTCTAGTTGACAGACCTTTTGATATTCTTTGTTCTAGTTGACAGACCCTTTTGATATTCTTTGTTCTAGTTGACAAACCTTTTGATATTCTTTGTTCTAGTTGACAGACCCTTTTGATATTCTTTGTTCTAGTTGACAGACCTTTTTGATATTCTTTGTTCTAGTTGACAGACCTTTTGATATTCTTTGTTCTAGTTGACAGACCCTTTTGATATTCTTTGTTCTAGTTGACAGACCCTTTTGATATTCTTTGTTCTAGTTGACAGACCCTTTTGATATTCTTTGTTCTAGTTGACAGACCTTTTGATATTCTTTGTTCTAGTTGACAGACCTTTTTGATATTCTTTGTTCTAGTTGACAGACCCTTTTGATATTCTTTGTTCTAGTTGACAGACCCTTTTGATATTCTTTGTTCTAGTTGACAGACCCTTTTGATATTCTTTGTTCTAGTTGACAGACCTTTTGATATTCTTTGTTCTAGTTGACAGACCCTTTTGATATTCTTTGTTCTAGTTGACAGACCCTTTTGATATTCTTGGCACAAAATAAAGGTTAGTATTAATCTTAGGGATTCTAGTCTTACCTATTTCCCCAAAAAAGGGTGTTACATTTTGTATCTGTTTTTTGTATGTAGAGCCTTTATTATTGTTTATCTGATGATGGTTTTTTTAGCGAATTCCTTAGAAAAATTCCTATATAAAAATGTACAAATGTATAACATATTTTTTTTATTTCATGTTTTTTGCAAGATGTTCATATTTATACATTTTTGATGGGTCATTAAAAAAAAAAGCTATGTAAATTTGAAGAGGGGTCTAAATTTTGAGTTAAACTTGATTGCAGTAAAGCTGGTGCAGGAGGAAGCCCTTGATGACTTGTTGCAGTCCTATCATGCTGCACAATTTTCATACAGATTGTATCTAGTATTCCTTAGAGTTATCAAAAGAAACAACTTAAGGAAGTTTGTAATTCAAAAAATGTTTTTATGGTTTATGAGCGTAATTTATATTTTTGATCGACTTATAATTTCAAAACTGGTTTTATATGAATAAAATGTATTTGATTCACCGTCAAGCATCAAACACCCTTTTTTCACTGCCGTTAGCATCATATCAATCACGTTCAGGTGATGTTTTACTTCAAGGACAGATTATGCATCCTAGGTTGCTTTGAAATATCAGACAGTTAAGAACAGGGTTTTTCTATTGTATAAGCATTCAGATAGTAAATTAGTGCATCTTATCCATTAATTATCTCCGTTATTACTGTCTGTTGCACATTGAATAGCGAATTAATTGTCAAAAATCAAAGAAATGTTGCCTCGCTTCAAGGCACTACTATAATTCGGTTAAATACCGGTGTTTATTTCTGCATAATGTATTTCTTATGGCTGCAGAATGCTTGTTCAGTACCGACAAGTGGATCAAGGTAAATAATCAATTCAGTTTTACTTCCAAGATTTGGGGAGCATGAATTTGATTGGACAAGCAGTCACCTGAATATGACCCTTTATAGGATGTTGATAGCATGATGTTAGAGTCTCCACAAAGAAAATTTAAATAAAGCCTACAGCAAACATCTAAATTCAATTAGATTGGTGTCATATATATATGGACCTGAAATTTTGTTGTGATTAGACCAGCCTGGTTTTCTAGCTACTGTGAGGGTTGAAATGAAAGAAAATCTTATCATTAACGATATTTTGAGCAAAATTTCACTGTAAATCGCAGGGTATTGCTTCTCTGGCAGAAACAGCTGTTTCTGAGTAACCATACATTATATACTTCAATAAACATTGATTCACTCATTCGTCCTTTAGTGTACAATTTATGTCAACCAGCCAGGCACGTGTAACTTGTTCTTGACCGTATTCTTGTCGTTCATTGACCTAAGTTCTCATGATTAGATTCTATTCTTTTCACACATTTTAAATGAGTAATATTCTTCATCAACAGCTTACTTGTCAGAAAGTTACCTTGAAACTCATTTTCATCCTTCATGCATTGATAGGGGAGAGAACTTCAGTATTTGTAATATCCGATTGGATTTAGATATTTAATTAACTGAAGGGACCAAAAATAGATTACCCGTAATTGTAACTGAACATCTGTTATATTTCCAAGTATTTTATAAGAAAATTGATTGGTTAACATTTCAGAAACACAAAACTTGGAACTCAGGAACTATGAATGGAAAAAAAGATCTCTTCAGATCATGTGTTTCCTTTAATAGAGAAGTTTATTCTATCTGGTTGATTTGAGACTGACATCCAGTATAGTTAATTCCCCATCACATATTCTAATCCATTGTATTCTTATGACACCAGTAAATGAATGTGAGATATGAGCATCAATCTTCTCATCCAGTGAGCTGTAAATAGGATGAGGAATGACATGTAAAAGTAAGGTTAACTCAATTAATGGCCACATTTGTTTTAGTTAACACTCGATCAATACTATTTTGGAAATCTCTCAGTAAAATGTGTGTGTTTTTACTTTTATCTATTTCTACAGTGCTTAAGATACAGAATCCTATACAAAGATGTGTAATAATATCTTGCCCTGAACATATTATGAACAACAATGGTCAACAATTCAACAAACATCAACAAAACAAATAACTACCTTTTTGTAAGAAAATCTGCCTCTTGAATATACAAGTGCTTCTTTAATAAATGTATATAAATACATATAAATACTTGTTTAAAATTGATACTATGAAAATTGTAAAATTGTAATTTTTATGACTAGAATCTTTCAAACAGATGTAAAAAAAAACCATATAAAAAATGTAAATTATATTTTTTTTGTAACATGTTGCTGAAAATTACAAGTTCTCCATTGGAGCACATATAAGTCAGCTGTTAGTATGGCACATATTGCAAACTCCATGGGGCCTCTGGTTTTAGCCATAAACCTTGATAGGCTGATTGAAATAAGAAATTGAACTACATGGTATGAGTAGAAATATTATTTATGAGAAACAGTTAATAGATTTAATATAGCTATTCATCGATAGTTAAAAATAGGAGAATTGAATCCAGATAAATTGGCAGGAAATAGAATATGTGGCTTGTCCTCACCACACATGATTAATCAATTTGATTTACTATGGGTTCAAAGAGACTAATATATTATTGTTTTATGAGAGAGTACTCTAAGTGCAATCTGAAACCCTGTATGTTGATTGACAGATTCTTGTAATGTGGTCATAATGTTCTTTTAAAAGGTTTGAATATTCCAATCAACAGTTTTTCTTAGATTTATGATTCAGCTTTCATTTTACTGTGAAGTTTGATAAAGACCAATAGTTCCATTCTTTGGTTGACCTAATGTAGGTGGTTTACACATGAGGGTCCACCTTTTTTTAGTTGATCTATGCAGGTGGATTACATCATTATAAAGGTTCCATCATTTTGAAATATATTAAGTCCAAGGAGAAAAGTCTGAGGATACCAAAGAGGTAATCAGAAGCTGTAAATCGAGGAGCAGAAAATACAGTGACCAAAAGAAAAAGTACAAGCAATGATGTACACAAAACACTGCACAGAAAACTAAATATTGAGTAACAATGAACCCCACACAAGATCTGGGGGTGTACTAAATATTGAGTAACAATGAACCCCACACAAGATCTGGGGGTGTACTAAATATTGAGTAACAATGAACCCCACACAAGATCTGGGGGTGTACTAAATATTGAGTAACAATGAACCCCACAAAAGATCTGGGGGTGTACTAAATATTGAGTAACAATGAACCCCACAAAAGATCTGGGGGTGTACTAAATATTGAGTAACAATGAACCCCACACAAGATCTGGGGGTGTACTAAATATTGAGTAACAATGAACCCCACACAAGATCTGGGGGTGTACTAAATATTGAGTAACAATGAACCCCACACAAGATCTGGGGGTGTACTAAATATTGAGTAACAATGAACCCCACAAAAGATCTGGGGGTGTACTAAATATTGAGTAACAATGAACCCCACAAAAGATCTGGGGGTGTACTAAATATTGAGTAACAATGAACCCCACAAACGAACTGGGAGTGTACTAAATATTGAGTAACAATGAACCCCACAAAAGATCTGGGGGTGTACTAAATATTGAGTAACAATGAACCCCACAAAAGATCTGGGGGTGTACTAAATATTGAGTAACAATGAACCACACAAAAGATCTGGGGGTGTACTAAATATTGAGTAACAATGAACCCCACAAAAGATCTGGGGGTGTACTAAATATTGAGTAACAATGAACCCCACAAAAGATCTGGGGGTGTACTAAATATTGAGTAACAATGAACCCCACAAAAGAACTGGGAGTGTACTAAATATTGAGTAACAATGAACCCCACAAAAGATCTGGGGGTGTACTAAATATTGAGTAACAATGAACCCCACAAAAGAACTGGAGTGTACTAAATATTGAGTAACAATGAACCCCACAAAAGAACTGGGAGTGTACTAAATATTGAGTAACAATGAACCCCACAAAAGAACTGGGAGTGTGCTAAATATTGAGTAACAATGAACCCCACAAAAGATCTGGGGGTGTACTAAATATTGAGTAACAATGAACCCCACAAAAGATCTGGGGGTGTACTAAATATTGAGTAACAATGAACCACACAAAAGATCTGGGGGTGTACTAAATATTGAGTAATAATGAACCCCACAAAAGATCTGGGGGTGTACTAAATATTGAGTAACAATGAACCCCACAAAAGATCTGGGGGTGTACTAAATATTGAGTAACAATGAACCCCACAAAAGAACTGGGAGTGTACTAAATATTGAGTAACAATGAACCCCACAAAAGATCTGGGGGTGTACTAAATATTGAGTAACAATGAACTTCACAAAAGATCTGGGGATGTACTAAATATTGAGTAACAATGAACCCCACAAAAGAACTGGGGGTATACTAAATATTGAGTAACAATGAACCCCACAAAAAAACTGGGAGTGTACTAAATATTGAGTAACAATGAACCCCACAAAAGAACTGGGAGTGTACTAAATATTGAGTAACAATGAACCCCACAAAAGATCTGGGGGTGTACTAAATATTGAGTAACAATGAACCCCACAAAAGAACTGGGAGTGTACTAAATATTGAGTAACAATGAACCCCACAAAAGATCTGGGGGTGTACTAAATATTGAGTAACAATGAACCCCACAAAAGAACTGGGGGTGTACTAAATATTGAGTAACAATGAACCCCACAAAAGAACTGGGAGTGTACTAAATATTGAGTAACAATGAACCTCACAAAAGATCTGGGGGTGTACTAAATATTGAGTAACAATGAACCCCACAAAAGAACTGGAGTGTACTAAATATTGAGTAACAATGAACCCCACAAAAGATCTGGGGGTGTACTAAATATTGAGTAACAATGAACCCCACAAAAGATCTGGGGGTGTACTAAATATTGAGTAACAATGAACCCCACAAAAGATCTGGGGGTGTACTAAATATTGAGTAACAATGAACCCCACAAAAGAACTGGGGGTGTACTAAATATTGAGTAACAATGAACCCCACAAAAGATCTGGGGGTGTACTAAATATTGAGTAACAATGAACCCCACAAAAGAACTGGGAGTGTACTAAATATTTAGTAACAATGAACTTCACAAAAGATCTGGGGGTGTACTAAATATTGAGTAACAATGAACCCCACAAAAGAACTGGGGGTATACTAAATATTGAGTAACAATGAACCCCACAAAAGAACTGGGAGTGTACTAAATATTGAGTAACAATGAACCCCACAAAAGAACTGGGAGTGTACTAAATATTGAGTAACAATGAACCCCACAAACGATCTGGGGGTGTACTAAATATTGAGTAACAATGAACCCCACAAAAGAACTGGGAGTGTACTAAATATTGAGTAACAATGAACCCCACAAAAGATCTGGGGGTGTACTAAATATTGAGTAACAATGAACCCCACAAAAGAACTGGGAGTGTACTAAATATTGAGTAACAATGAACCCCACAAAAGAACTGGGAGTGTACTAAATATTGAGTAACAATGAACCTCACAAAAGATGTGGGGGTGTACTAAATATTGAGTAACAATGAACCCCACAAAAGAACTGGAGGGTACTAAATATTGAGTAACAATGAACCCCACAAAAGATCTGGGGGTGTACTAAATATTGAGTAACAATGAACCCCACAAAAGATCTGGGGGTGTACTAAATATTGAGTAACAATGAACCCCACAAAAGATCTGGGGGTGTACTAAATATTGAGTAACAATGAACCCCACAAAAGAACTGGGGGTGTACTAAATATTGAGTAACAATGAACCCCACAAAAGATCTGGGGGTGTACTAAATATTGAGTAACAATGAACCCCACAAAAGAACTGTGAGTGTACTAAATATTGAGTAACAATGAACCTCACAAAAGAACTGGGAGTGTACTAAATATTGAGTAACAATGAACCTCACAAAAGATCTGGGGGTGTACTAAATATTGAGTAACAATGAACCCCACAAAAGAACTGGAGTGTACTAAATATTGAGTAACAATGAACCCCACAAAAGATCTGGGGGTGTACTAAATATTGAGTAACAATGAACCCCACAAAAGATCTGGGGGTGTACTAAATATTGAGTAACAATGAACCCCACAAAAGATCTGGGGGTGTACTAAATATTGAGTAACAATGAACCCCACAAAAGAACTGGGGGTGTACTAAATATTGAGTAACAATGAACCCCACAAAAGATCTGGGTGTGTACTAAATATTGAGTAACAATGAACCCCACAAAAGAACTGGGAGTGTACTAAATATTGAGTAACAATGAACTTCACAAAAGATCTGGGGGTGTACTAAATATTGAGTAACAATGAACCCCACAAAAGAACTGGGGGTATACTAAATATTGAGTAACAATGAACCCCACAAAAGAACTGGGAG
This sequence comes from Bathymodiolus brooksi, assembly GCA_963680875.1. Taxonomy (NCBI): domain Eukaryota; kingdom Metazoa; phylum Mollusca; class Bivalvia; order Mytilida; family Modiolidae; genus Bathymodiolus; species Bathymodiolus brooksi. The sequence goes on from OY804576.1 coordinate 31,626,242, forward strand.
TGTACTAAATATTGAGTAACAATGAACCCCACAAAAGAACTGGGAGTGTACTAAATATTGAGTAACAATGAACCCCACAAAAGATCTGGGGGTGTACTAAATATTGAGTAACAATGAACCCCACAAAAGAACTGGGAGTGTACTAAATATTGAGTAACAATGAACCCCACAAAAGATCTGGGGGTGTACTAAATATTGAGTAACAATGAACCCCACAAAAGAACTGGGAGTGTACTAAATATTGAGTAACAATGAACCCCACAAAAGAACTGGGAGTGTACTAAATATTGAGTAACAATGAACCTCACAAAAGATCTGGGGGTGTACTAAATATTGAGTAACAATGAACCCCACAAAAGAACTGGAGGGTACTAAATATTGAGTAACAATGAACCCCACAAAAGATCTGGGGGTGTACTAAATATTGAGTAACAATGAACCCCACAAAAGATCTGGGGGTGTACTAAATATTGAGTAACAATGAACCCCACAAAAGATCTGGGGGTGTACTAAATATTGAGTAACAATGAACCCCACAAAAGAACTGGGGGTGTACTAAATATTGAGTAACAATGAACCCCACAAAAGATCTGGGGGTGTACTAAATATTGAGTAACAATGAACCCCACAAAAGAACTGTGAGTGTACTAAATATTGAGTAACAATGAACCCCACAAAAGATCTGGGGGTGTACTAAATATTGAGTAACAATGAACCCCACAAAAGAACTGGGGGTGTACTAAATATTGAGTAACAATGAACCCCACAAAAGATCTGGGGGTGTACTAAATATTGAGTAACAATGAACCCCACAAAAGATCTGGGGGTGTACTAAATATTGAGTAATAATGAACCCCACAAAAGAACTGGAGTGTACTAAATATTGAGTAACAATGAACCCCACAAAAGATCTGGGGGTGTACTAAATATTGAGTAACAATGAACCCCACACAAGATCTGGGGGTGTACTAAATATTGAGTAACAATGAACACCACAAAAGATCTAGGGGTGTACTAAATATTGAGTAACAATGAACCCCACAAAAGAACTGGGGGTGTACTAAATATTGAGTAACAATGAACCCCACAAAAGATCTGGGGGTGTACTAAATATTGAGTAACAATGAACCCCACAAAAGAACTGGGGGTGTACTAAATATTGAGTAGCAATGAACCCCACAAAAGATCTGGGGGTGTACTAAATATTGAGTAACAATGAACCCCACAAAAGAAATGGGGGTGTACTCAGGTCCTTCGGATCAAACAGTTTGATTTCAGAGAAATAATTTCATGTCAGTTCATTTTTTGAATATTTTTTGTTTACATGACAGGTTGGTTTTTTTTTAAATTTAAAATGCAATGTGTCTATGGACTCCAATGTACAGGGGCCTTGTTGGTTAACCTCCAGCTACACATTTGACACCACTAACAATTGATTCTAACCTGGTTGCCCACCCAAGGCCAGGGGTTTCTCTTGTCAGTTTGTTATATCTGTCCTGGCTTTCCCCCACCATAAAGTCTGTTAAGTGGGTGGCAGAGTAGTTTAGGCTGTTGACTGCTGACCATAAGCCTAATACAATGGATGTGAGTTTGTAGACTTCACACCCTGATACCCCCTCATTTGTTAAGGTTTCCAGGTGTCTAAAGCTGGAGGTTTCTCTAGTCAGTTTGTTATATCTGTCTGTGCTTACCTCTCCCAATAAGTCAGGGGAGTAATCTTTGAAGAGTATATTGTTTAAATATGTCCACTTACAAGTACAAATCAAGATGAAAAGAAAGTTTAAACAGTGGTGGTCAGCAATTCCAACCAATATCAACAGGAAACAAACAATCACCTCTCACCTTAGCTCATTTAACATAAAAAAGACAAAGACATATGAGGTTAGAAATCTTCGTCCTTATGTTGGACAGGCAATAACATGTGGCAGTGTTAAACTGTGTAATGGGATTCCAACCCTTGCCCTCTTGATAATTGGATATCCAGATACAGATGTATAGAACTACATGTAGCTATTTTCACCTTGTACAAGTAAGATTAGGACCAGTATATCGTGGATGAATGTGATGTAGACATCACAATAAACATTGATGGTATACTACTAGCTATTACCTTCTTGTACAAGTAAGATTGATTGGTGTAAAACTTTGGCATAGGTGTTGGCACAGTCAAGTAAACACAATGACAGATTTAGACAAACTAGTGCTTACTGTCTGTTACAGTGTGTTTGATTCAATACTAAATTCCTTTTTTTCTTATTATTACAGTCCATCATTTTGATATATTAATTTCTGATTACCATAGTATTTTAAAGTGTTGCTTGGCAATGATAATATCAAGTTCCTATCTGTATGGAAAGACTCAAGATGGAGACACTGCTTTGTACCAGTATTCTGTGTCTTTTAAATTCTCCATGATATGATTGTTGTACAAATATCTTAAGGAGTTTGTTTCATTATTTTAGATATAGAAGATGTTGTATTGATATAATATTAACCTTAACTTAGCAACAGGAGTATAAAAGGGATTGCTTCCCTTGATTTGCAAAACCATATACAATATTGACACTGCTGAGAGCAAGGAAAGATTTTTTAAAAACATTGACGTTCCTTTACTTAAATTTTTGTCTAAGTGTAAACCTGATAGTTTCTTATGTTCATTTACATTCATATCCTTTCTTACAAACAGTATACATTTTTTCCATATTAGGATTGATAAATATTATTTTACATATATTTTATACTAGGTAGACCTATGTCCATATAAATGGCACCTGAGTCCACCCTTCTTTTTTTAGTTTGTGTTGCTCAATCTTTAGTTTTCTGTGTAGTGTTTTGAATTTCATTGTTTGACCTTATGTACTTTTTATACGCCCGTCTCGAGACGGTCCGTATTATGTGATTGGGTATGGCGGGTGGGCATCCACACAGGTTTCAGCACAATAACTTTAGTTCTGTATATCGGATCTTTACCAAACTTGGCCACACGTCCACACAGATTTCTGCACAATAACTTTAGTTCTATTTATTTTGGGGTCATTAGGTCAAAGGTCATGGTCACTGTTACTATAAATATAATTTTTGACAACAGGGTCGTTTCCGCACGATAACTTTAGTTCTGTATATTGGATCTTTACTAAACTTGGCCACATGATTCTCCTGTGGAAGGGGAAGAACCCTATTTATTTTGGGGTCATTACCATTATACCGTTTGATAATTTATATAGACGGGCGTATTTTGTGATACACACATTTCTTGTTCTTTTGGCCATTGCATTGTCTGTCCTTCTTTGATTAACAGCTTCTGATTACACCTTTGGTATTTTCAGACTTTTTAAAAAAAAATGACTAAAAATAGAAAATTTTCTGCTTATCATAAAGAAAAACTATTTCTAGTCCTGAAATATGTTATTGCTGCTCTGACCTTGCAAATGTCCAAAGAAATCCTTGTAAGTACATTTATGACAGGTCTAATATGACTTCTCTGTTTATTTTATCAACATATTTTTAGGAAAACAGTTTTAATCTTAGCAAGTATAAAATGAAAATGATGTTGAAAAGCAATCCAAAATGTCATTGTATGTTCTGTGTATGCCTCTGTACATATATGTATGCGGGGGCCGTCGTGGTCGTGATCGTATGGTAGTTTATAACTATCTGTGCAATCAGTACCTATCACCACTAATATTGTGAGTTCGAATCCCACTCAGGGGAGGTGTACTTGATGATACAACATTATGTGATAAAGTTTGTGAGTGACTTGCGACAGGTTGGTGGTTTTCTTCGGGTACTCCGGTTTCCTCTGCCACGATATAACTGAAATATTGTTGAAAGTGGCGTTAAACACCATAATCCATCCTACATTAATGTACCATCTTATAGTGTGTATGATACACACTTTATTTACCAGGGAGATGATTTTGTAGATAGGTATTTATATTATACATCCAGATATGAGTGGTATTGGGAATGGTGGACAGGCTTGTGGGTAAAGAAAAAGGATATCTGTTTTGTATTTAATTTCCTCCACAGCTTTTTACACATCTCATTGAAACAGCAAATTGTTTGCACTATAGTACATATTTTTTGTATACCAGCTGTTTGAGAATGTAATTGATATTTTCACCCATATTTTAATATTACAGAGATTGTATTATAATATTGATATCATGTTTAAGTAAATATCAGAAAATATATGTTTAGATTTTGTGTTATTTATTACACATAAGAGCTATCCTGAAGAATTGCCTTCACAATAATGGACCAAACTGATTTTTTTTCTAACTTTGATTTGAAAGTTTTAATCAACTCAAATCCACTTTGTCAACTTCAGGAACAAAAAATGCAAGGAGGGGTGGGGGGTAGGGTTAGAGTTATGGTGTTTAATGCTACTTTCAACAAGATCTCAGTTATATCTTGGTAGGGAAAAAATGTAAGATTTGTTGATTAGATCAGTATCCTCCTTGGTAGTTTTATTTTGGCTAAGGACATATATACATGTACTAAGGGACCTACAAGTGAAATAGTGTGAAGTTTAATCAGATTTATTGATTGTTGATGTTAAATGGACATAATAAATGTTAGTAAGCTGTCTCCCTATAAGGTGACATATAATAGGTTAATATCCACAGTATTGACATCTCTACAGATGGTTCGGACATGTTTAGACGTGGACATGTTTAGACGTGGACATGCTGGTTTGGACAATATTTTACAGAATAATAACATATAATGTAACCCCTATTGTTGTTTGTTAGGTATAGTATTATGGAATATCTATATTAGGTATAGTATTATAGATTATCTATGTTAGGTATAGTATTCCAGCAGTTGTGATATCATAGGATTCTCAGGAGTATTTCTATAAAACATACAGTGCAAATTTTTGGTGTTTGTTTATATCTGTCTTGCCGTTAAAAATCCAATTATTTAAAAATGAAGACCACTGGGATCCCATTAACCAGTTTAATCTCTCCACATTTCTATATGTGTCCCAAGCCAAGATCTGGATTTCCATTGGCATATGTCATGAATACTTAAACTTATTTTGAACTTTAGATGCACAAACTACAACCATGACCTAAAAACAAAAATATTTCTACAAAAAAAAATCTTTTTGAGAAAAAAACTTTGAAAAACTATTAGGATGTAGTTCTTTTTTACACACCTCGCTTTATGAATTTTGGACACCTCTGGAACATTTATGATGTAACAATCAAAACAGAATACCTAAAAACAAAAGTCCTCATTGCTAAAAAAAAAAAAAAAAAATGGTATCAACTGAATTTGTTAATGTTGCCATATCTCCATATCTGACTGTTTATACTGTTGATAAAAAAAATATCAAAGATTTTGTCAGGAAAATGCTGGTATCTGCAGATACAATGTACAAGATGGTACCATCATTTTTGCCATGGCACTAGTTGACAATTATATCATATATCAAAAACAGCCAAACAGCACTTGAATTTTATGATGATGGTCATGGTCATTTTCAATGTGATATCACATATCAAGTTTCATCTTCAGTCTGATATCATGTATATAAATTCCAATTCTCACAAACTAAAAGTGCACTGTAAATTTATCATACATTTTGATACTGCCTCAGTGGTTTTATCATTCATGTGCTCACCTCAAGTGTGGCAGATCATGGGTAAGTCTCTGACTCATATATTTTATGGATTAGAATCATATTCCTTTCACACTTGTTGGATGGCCAGGAATCATGTGAATTTGATTATTAGAGTAAACATGTGCTTCTAATTCAATGTCATGTACAGAATAAGCTTGAGCATCATGTGTTGCATATTTTTATTTGTTTTGGCTTTAAAGTCGTTTCTGTTGCCTTGATTATATGATCATAGTTGGATCTACATCTACTGGTGCTATCAGTGCCTATCACCACTTAAGGATTTACATATACCTATCCAATCTGTGCCTATCACCACTATGAGATTTACATATGCCTATCCATCAGGGCCTATCACCACTATAAGATTTACATATGCCTATCCATCAGGGCCTATCACCACTATAAGATTTACATATGCCTATCCATCAGGGCCTATCACCACTATAAGATTTACATATGCCTATCCATCAGGGCCTATCACCACTATAAGATTTACATATGCCTATCCATCAGGGCCTATCACCACTGTAAGATTTACATATGCCTATCCATCAGGGCCTATCACCACTAAAATAGTGACTGATTATTCCTTCCTGTGACCAGGTGTCTTTGATACAAGCTTGATGTTTATTTTAATTAAATATAGATTTTTATGATATTCTCTAGGTACTTGGGTGTATTCAAGGATTTGTATAGTAGAAAGAATATAAATCTCGTATTTTCTCGCTATATCTCGCGTGGCGATGTTTTATGCTACAACAGAGCAAAAATTAATTCATTCTTTTTGAAATGCCTTGAGAATTCGTAGGAAAATCAACCAATTACACCAAAGTTCGTTCTATACATCGTCTATATACTACACTACACAAAACAATCCTTGGATTTGCCGATATAGGTTCAATGGAAAAGTTTTTTTGATTTTTTTCTGTATCACCCCTCATACACGTAAAATAAAAAAAAGTACAGTAGAGTTTCATACATCTAAAAACATATTAAAAATGATAAAACAAAGAAACCAATCATGCCAAGTTTTGTTCTATATATCGAATACACTCTAAACACTTTGGTATGTCAATTTCATGTAAACAAGGACGTTTATTGATTTCTAAATAGGTCACGCCCAGAATGCCGCCATTTTGACAAATGATGGTAAACAATCCTTAATAAATACAAATCGGGAGCACTGTTTTCAATAAAAGTCCTTCTATACATCGAAAAATATTTATATTATCACAAAAATGACGGCTCCGCTTCAATATTCGGTATGAGATAAGAGAGGAGTTTGAAATTTAAATTTGAGTATTGACCGCCCATAATAGGCGGGATTATGAAGGTCAAAAGGGCAAATCGATTAATGTCAATTATTGATGAAATATGGGTGATACATCTACAAAAAGTCGATACTTTATTAATGATTGGTATTTAGGACAAATAATTTTACTTTATACCTGTAATTATGGTTTTATACATTTACAAATACTGGTTTGAAATGTTGAAGCGATGAAAATTTACGCCATTAATCAAGGCACGCGCATCGTCAACGAATTGCACTATGGCTAATCTCACTTGTTCTCGCCATGCAACATACTTACATACAATCTATGTTAAATCTCATGAGATTCATATCCTTTCTACTATATAAATCCTTGGTGTATTTCATAAAGTAATGAAACTGACTGATACAAGATTCTTGTTGAAATTTGGTATAAACATGATTGTCATATTCTAATATATTGTAGGATATTTCTTTGAACAATGAAGTATAAATGGAAAGAGTTAAAAAGTGTTCTTGTTAAAGGGGAATTTGCGGTAGTGCCTACCGACAAAATTTGTGGGTGGAGCTTTTCATCAAAAATCCCCGTTGATATGAACAGAATATTTATGAAACTGCATGTCACATGACCAACGTGACCTAAAAGTCACATACCTCAGAAATTTGAATTTTCGAAGTGATTTTTGTAGTTTTTAGACTGATGAATAATATTATTTTTAATAAGACTTGAAGTTTGGGAGGGAGAAACACTAGTAACCATGTCTGTCAAATATTTTGATCCAAAAGTAACCGTGAAACTGTGTATCGTTGATTTTTCCTCCTCAAGATAACTGTGGCCAAAATAATGAAGAATCAAAATGTTTGCTCAACCTACAGCTATTTATACCCACGTCCCTGGTTTAATGAGATGAGTGGGTTCTTGAAAGAAAAGTTTTTCTATCATTTTGATGAAATGATTGTCAAGTATGTTGTTTTATCAAGACTCAAAATTCTTACTGGCATTAATTAAAAGACTGAAAAAATTAAAGTTTAAAATTTGAGTTTTTTTTCTTTCTGTCAACAATGACATGTGAATCACATCTAACGAGATATAGAAATATATAATGTATGTAACTTTAGCAATACAATACATTACCTTTATTTTCCTGTTTAACTTCTTGTTTTAGCTTTGTTTTTTAAAGAATTGAGAAAATCATTATCGCCTATATCAGATAATTGCTCATATTCGTTTTGACTCTTTTTCCAGTTTTGAAATAATCGTCACGACAAATACAGTTAATAATTTTGCTAAGGAGAAAAATTGTTTCCCTCTAAATAATACCGATATTTTGTACCTCCAAGTGTATAATTTAACAAACACCCTAATTTTAATTATTGGTGAGAAAAACCGCAAAACTAAATGAATTTGAAAACATTTTCCAACAGAAAATCTGCTCTGTTTATATAATCAATGATGCATGCCGGGTGGATGGGCATCAGAATGTTAACATTTCGGTACAAACAATAGCTCAAAAACTGCTTAATGTTTCTGAGTCAACATTTTTGGATTTTGTTTTTTTATCATATAAAGGATTCCCAAGTTTTGAAATTTTACAAATTCAGATATGGCTGCTGGAACTTGAAATGTACAAATGTACAAAGCTTTATGATTTGATGTAATCTGTAACTTGGTACTGCTGTATATATATAGCCTACTGAAATGATTAATTTTGATTTGTCTTATTTGCAGACTTTCTGTAATATTGTGAACAAGAAAAAACAGATTTAATGTCTTCTACAACTTTTCTCAATTGTGAATTGTGTCTTTTTATTTTTTTTTATAAAATATAACATGAAATGTTGTCTAAGTATAACTAAGATGAGAAATAGATGTTGATGATATTCAGCCATTGCCAATTTATTCTGAATCTCCAGATATTTTATAATATTATACAATATCTCAGTTAACTTTGGAAACAACTTTTTTTGTCAGTATTGGTTAATAGAGTTATGCCCCTTGAAAATATGAACTATCCTTTAAAATAAAATTCATTATACTTAGCTGATGCTTTATTTGATTTTTTTTAATTGAAAACAACATTTTGTAATGCTTTTATGGAAATATATTAAAATATGAATGATTGGGTGGGTGGGTGGTGACATTTTCTTTGTCAAAGATACAATAGATTTTATTGTTTTCTCATTAATAAATCAATTTTGTTGGTAAAGTTATTAACTTCTGGAACAATCATGTATATCATCAACAATGATTTTTTCAAAACTGAAAAAAGATCAATTTGATTTCTTCATTATAACTTACCATAATTCTAAATAACATGAATTTTAATTGCTGCATTCAGGTTAATAACAAAAATGTCTTGATTGTTTTAGAATTTATTTTCAACAAAAATATATTGATAAATTTTGTAAAAATTTTGCCATATTTTGTATTTTTCTATTTTACCATCGCAGACTGTTCATAGTGTTTAACAATGTATAGTGTTAAGTCTACTCTATAGAAGAAGCAGACGTTTATTGTCATAAGGCAGTAGTAAGTCCCACCTCTATTGTTCTGGAAGCGTTATTGACAGTTATTCCATTGCTGCATCGTTTGAACTGTTTAATCTTGCACCTGCCATTGAACATGTTTTCCAATCCTTTTCTGAAATTATCATTTAGCCATCCATAAAGATATGGGTTAACACATGCCGTGCTCATAGCAATTATTTTCAATAATAGATCTGTCATTTTTGTATATGGCCCAAAAAATGATTGCTGAATAATTTTACCTTTGAAACTTAGTATTAATGCATAAAGATTCCATGGTAACCAAAACACTGTAAACAGTAATACAATAGCCACTAGTATTTTGTTTGTTTTCTGATTTCGCATTGATTCATGTCTTTTGATTGGTCGATTTTTTAGCACCAGGTATATCCGAAAATAAAGAATGGCAACAATTATAAGAGGAATGGCAAACTGTATGGAGAAAATGCCAACACTATACATTAGTAATTGTGTCTGTCTAGAAACAGGCCAGTTTTCCATACACACACTGCTGTGAAAGTTCACTTCTGGAATATCAACTTGGTGCAGTTCTATGTGTAAAATTGAAGGAATTGCGAAACAAATAGTAAAAACAATGCTTAAAGCAACAATTATTATTGCTGTCCGATTCGTCATTCTTTTCATGAAGGGATAAACAATTAACATGTATCTATCAATTGCTATCATTAACATTGCTGCTGTCGACACAAAAATTGGCACGGCAAAAAGAGGCATAATAGTATGGCACAACGCTGAACCAAATGACCAATATGCGGTCACCTGGTAATGCAGTTGGAATGGTAGATTAAATACACACAGCATAATGTCTGAAACAGCGAGTGTCGCTATAAAAATATTTGTCACCGTATGAAGTTGTTTGCTTTTTACAATTACAGTAAACACAATGAGATTCTTCACAAATCCAATCACAATGACAATTGCATACAATGTAATGATAAATATCTTCCACGATTCTTCTTGTAATACATTGTAATTAGAATCTGAAAAATTTGTCCTCCACTCTTCCATTTCTTCTTCATATTTGTCCATCAATTTGTACATTTCATCTTCTGTTAAATTCTCCATGTCTAAAGTCCAAAAATGTCCCATTTGACATCTAACTATGTCTTAATGTTATAATTTGTTGTTAATCCTTCCCTTGTGTCAACTCATGTCTAACTTATCCAAGATATGTCATGTACAAAGATTAAAATGTATTAATATAGAAAATCTATATACTAGCACTTGACTACATCCCTGTTTTCCTTGAGTCACAGTTTTTATGTCCTGAAAATAAAAAGAAAATAAATTGATAATCAAATGAAATGAAAATGATTAATATCGGATGACTACTTTTTGGTCGAAACTGAATAACCCAATTTTCTGTGTCTATGCTCTTATTCTATTGTGTTATTTTTAATTGGGTTTGCTAATACAATATCTCTAAGTTATTATCATGAAGTTTTAGTGCAAGCTGTTCAGATTTAGTGTTTTTTTTCTTATCATTAAAGATTATATTAAGATTCTCAACTTTTAAAAAAAAAACTTCATTTTAAATATGGCCACCATAAACACACTTCCAATACATCATTAAAATTCTTTAGTTCAAGTGTAAGCAATAAATTAGACCTGGTAAAAACAAACATGATGGACCAATATTTCTGGTAAAATTAATCTACAAACTTTCTTAGTTTAAAGGGCCTTGAAATAACTTTCCTAGTTGAAATAATCCATGGGAAATTTTTTCCCAGTAAATATGATCCATGGAATTATTTTACTGGTAATTTTATTCCAGCAGGACCAATTTCACACCAGGTCTTATTTTACTGGTACACAAGCTGTATGCTATACACTGCTTGACATATCTCAATTTATATAAGAATAAGAGAATAAGAATATGTTATTGCCAATTTTGGGCCCACAAGGGGCAAACAAGAATGCATATAAAGATAGAAATTCCAAACTGATATATATATTATAAATGTTTCAATTCCTATGTTATTAGTAGATAAATTATTTTCTTGTAGCTTGTGGAATTTATTTTATTCCCTGTTGAATAAAATTCTAGTATATATTTCATTGGTTGACCAAGCATTAAGAATTTGATTGGCTCATTACATAGCACACAGGATTACAAGAGGACAGCATGTGTTTATTAAAATATATATTGATTTGTCTGTTGTAAATCATAAGACAAAAATTAGAGATTGCCCTCATTGTCTTTCACTGTTTATCAAAAGTCTGTAATAAGTAATTTTTAGGGTCACCTGGCTTACTGAGCTTTTAGTATTACTTGATGTCTGTCGTAAGTCTGTAAATAGCTGGGAAATAGTCATTTTTAGGATCACCTGGCCTAGTGAGCTTTTAGTATCAATTGACGTCTGTCATACGTCTTCACATTTTACTTCAGGTGAGCCATACGATAGAGATTCATGTGAGTCTCACTTTTATTTTGTATAAAATTCTTAAGCTGACTTGTAATTGTATTGAAACCCCTTTAACTGAGAGTTAATTAACTCACACTAACTGTAATGTCACTCTAAACAAATGACTGAGAGTTAATTAACTCACACCAACTGTAATGTCACTCTAAACAAATGAGTAAGAGTTAATCAACTCACACTAACTGTAATGTCACTCTAAACAAATGATTGAGAGTTAATTAACTCACACCAACTGTAATGTCACTCTAAGCAAATGACTGAGAGTTAATTAACTCACACCAACTGTAATGTCACTCTAAACAAATGAGTAAGAGTTAATCAACTCACACTAACTGTAATGTCACTCTAAACAAATGACTGAGAGTTAATTAACTCACACCAACTGTAATGTCACTCTAAACAAATGAGTAAGAGTTAATCAACTCACACTAACTGTAATGTCACTCTAAACAAATGAGTAAGAGTTAATCAACTCACACTAACTGTAATGTCACTCTAAACAAATGAGTAAGAGTTAACTAACTCACACTAACTGTAATGTCACTCTAAACAAATCAGTAAGTGATGGTCAGAGTTAACTAACTCATACTAACTGTAATGTCACTCTAAGCAAATGTCAGAGTAAGTGATTGTCAGAGTTAACTAACTCACACTAACTGTAATGTCACTTTAAACAAATGTTTAAGTGCAGTCTGTAGGTAGACATGTTGCTCCACTTCAACACATTATCCTGAATCCTAACAAACCTCTTTGATACTACATTGTTTTAAAGGAGAGGCAGTAAATACTAATTTTAAAGCCTTCAGTTTGACTGGGTAATGAACTGATGATCTTGCACACATTAGATGAAGCATTTAATGAGTGATTTAATTATATTGTAATTTTTCAGCTTCATGTGACAATAAATCATTTTTATGTTACCTCTTCAAGTGACCACTTTGGGAGTTAATGAATTTTTTTAATATACTTGTTGGGTCAAATTGAAGTGACTGAAAATGATATTTTAAATTGGCCAAGCTGTTGAGTTATCTGAGTAAATGTAACTAACAACTAACTCAAGAACAGACTATGATATTACTTCAAGTATCTTGTAGATCATTGTTTGTTCTGTTAGTCATTGTATTGTCTGGTTCTTTGATATATGACTTCTGATCATAACTCCTTTGGTATCTTTAAACTTTTCTTTTAGAGTTTAACATAGATAAGTCTGATGGTAGTTTAGTTTAATTATACCTTATTTCATATTTATTTACTGTGATGGAGTAAAGTAAAGTTTTATTTTTTTCATCAATTTAACTGTTTAATTATATTTTTTAATGTATTTACAACATAGCTATCTAGACAGCAGTTAATTTAACATTGATAATTTGACACGTCTATCTTTTGAATATATAAACGGTATGCTACACACCACACACTCTTCTAAAGCATTTTCTGATTTTCTAAGAATCTTCAGGATTGTCCCATTTTCTAAGCACATATCGTAGTTCTATTATGAATGGATACGATAGATTTCAATAAACATGATATCGATAATTTCATAAAGGACACGTGGAAAATATATGCAGACAACATAGGGCAACTCAAAATTACAAAACGACTTGAACTTCCCTTTGGACCAACGAGAAAGCGAAGTCAACCTCCACAAGGCAACTTCTTTGCCTGAATCTCCTTCAACCGTGAGCCCTGCTGTTATAAACTTTAATTTCTGATTTGACAATAACCATGAATAATACTGATAATTGAAAATAAAAAGTTAAAATAATATTAGTTGACCACACTAACAACATCAACAGCACTAACAACCCCCCACACAATTTCAACAGCACTAACAACTCCCCACACAACACAATTATTTCAAATAGGGTTATTAGTACTCAATAATAGTAATGGACCCTTTTAATATACTGTAAATAAATACATTTTTTTGCATAGGCATTATTTTATTTGCATATTCAACAGTTATACATATGCATGAATATGTACAAATAATGTAGAGTACAAACAGATCAAGGAAAATTATTATTGTAGATTTAAGTGATGATATATTTATACTCACTAATAGATACATCAATGGATATAAGTACATTTATGCAATATTCCATATTTCTAAAATCAAGGTATTTTAAGCTTGCCTGACCAAAGATTAATGAGCTTTTATTGTCCCTTGATGTCTACCTTCTAGGTCATTAATATTTTCACCTGCTCAACCAAATGGAATGAAACTGGCAGAAATGGTCATTGGTCAGGGGAGATTCACGTTTGTTGATCCTGAATGTGAAAAGGCTAGTAAGGGGCCTAAAAGGAGGAAATTAATTAAACCTAAATATGATAGGCAATTAGATAAATCTTCATTACCTGTAAACTATACAATTAGTAAGAAAGGATATGGATGTAAATGAACTTAGAGACTGTCAAATTAGACACAAATTAAAGTAAAGGAACAATTCACAGTCACAGTGGGATCTTCAATAATGAGCATACTTGTATTTTAAAATGAGTGTGAAATAGCACTTAGCCTGCAGTTGAGCAGTATCTGGGCATCTATGTTGTTTTGATGTTTTTTTAGTAAAATAATCTATTTTTCTTGCTATTCATGTGATCTCATGTACAATAATGATGGTATTTGTTAAATACCATCATTATTGTACATGAGATCACATTATTACAAAGTTGCAAAAGACAAAAAAAAACATCAACCACAGGGCTTCCATCAGATGAATAGCAAGAAAAGTTCATTATAGTTAGAAGTGGACTGACTAATTGGATGAACTGTATATATGCTTTAGAAAATAATATCTGAAAATTGAAAGTTGATCGAGAGTAAACATTAAACACTATCAAGTCCACAACTGTATTAAATAAGAGCATCCCATTGTATGATCCTTTGGATGAGCAGGCAGACAGACAAGTGTTCAAGTTTTGGTGCAAGCTGTATCTCAGAAACCACTGGGCATACAATAATGAAATTTTGGGATTACTTTAGCTACTATAAAATAGTAAGATTCCTAAATTTATGAAAATATACAATTTCAAATATTGCCATCAAGGCATGGATAAAACATGAGTGCCAGTGCAAGGTTGAAGTTTTAGTGCAAGCTATATCTAAGAAACCACTGGGTATATCTCAATGAAACTTTAAAATAACTTAACCTACAATTATATATTAAGATTGCCAGGTTTGTAAAATTCATTTGAAAAAAAAACCATAATAAATTTCATCTACCTTTTGACATTTTGTCCAGTGTATGGTCTCCTAAGATATTAAATCCAACAGCCTTACTATTGCACATTAAACCTGGTTTACTGTCTCTTTGTCCACTGAGAGACTTACTCAGTTACATATTTAATAAGACTTCCAAATAATTGATCATGATATATATATAGTAAAATCTCAAGAATCCAATTCTCACTTCTTACTGTGCTGCAATTAACACTTTATTCCATCATAAATACCTAATACCTGACCAGGTAGACAGATTGATCAGACAATAGGAACATTTATACTGTTTACCTTTGCCATTTCAGTTTTGAAATAATTATAGGATTTTGCAAATTGTATGATTGAATGAGCTACATGTATTATGTATTATAGTCCAGTCAATCTATGAGAAAAATAACCGAAGCGGAACAAATTGCAAAAGAATTTCTAAGCTGTGTTTTAGCAACTTTACTGCATCCCCTTTAACAGGAAAAAAGTCACCATGGATATATTGAGGATTAAGTATATTTTTTAGTCTTTATAATTTGGTACATTTTTACCCTTTAAAGGGAGATAATTTCTTCAGTTCTGTAGTACAAATTTGCATATACAAATATTGACATCTATATCTTCAGAAACAAATATGGTTTTGTTTTATATATCATACTTGAATAAATTTACAATATGATGATACACATGGCAACATGCAGTTACCATGGCAACAAGGAAAATTCCTAAGCAATGGTAATGCATTTTCACCCTTAAAATTTCATATTTTTATCATTTTCACTTAATCTGCTTGGTCATTTGATTTTAAAAGTAGAGAAAATTATGTATGGGGGGTGTTCTATAATGATTACTCATTTTTTGTCTTCAATTCTACAAAATGTGTGGACTCAAATACTAGAAGTGCACAAATAATCATACAAAGATACAAGCGATTCAGTTGTCATTGAACTTATTTTTCTGACATCACCGTCGGTATGGTATTACACGAACAATTAAGATAAAAAAAAAGTTGTATTTAATTTGGTAAAATTCTTCTGAAATCCCGTAAAATCAATAAGCAATACAGAGGCATATGAACCAGGACGGGGTGGGGTGGGGTGTTCAAAGGTGGCACTTTGAATTGTTCGGCATAGTTAATAATAAGTGTCAATTTTAGCATGGAATTGATAAATACACTGTCAACTAAGATGCTTTTGTGTAGTTTCGATTCCAAACGACCCTTTTGTGTTTGTCAGTTTTTGAAAATTTTCTCTTTTTCAGTCATGGCTTGAAGATTCCCCACACTCCTTTAAGCTTGTCCCCCACCTTCCGGTCCACCTCTGAAGCTTTCCCCTATACTTTCTTGTCCACTTTTTAAGCACCACTTCCCGGTCCACTCCTACAACTCTGTATTCAATTAAAATATCTCCATAAAAAAACTACTGCCGATGTTCGTATCGGGTATTAACAAAAGATATTATAACCTCCCATTTTAAAAGTAAAACAAAATTACTGCATCAGTAGTTACGGTAGATTTTTTGTTGGGACAAAATAACCCAGGCCTTATATGGCGAAACAATAGCGTGCTGGTCTAGTCAAATTATGACAAACATTATAAACCTGGGGGCGGTTTAACAAAGATATCATAAAAGATTGATTGATTGATTATTGCTCAACTTTCAGTACTTCAGCTATATTCAGTACGAGAACAAGTTCAATAATTATATAGGGGTCGTCATGGTCATGATCGTATGGTAGATGGATTTACAACTACCTTGGTAATCAGTGCCTATCGCCACTAAAATTGTGAGTTTGAATCCCGCTCAATTTTCAGAAAAAAAATGAATGCGATATCACTTTTAAAACGATATTTGCGATTGCTTATTGAAAATATGTGCTATGGTTACACATATTTAAAGTCTGAGAGCACTGAACGTTTATTTTATGAAAGAATCATGTTTAATGATCGTTTTATCAAAATATGTCGGTCCGGAAAAAATCGTCTGCTTTCCGTTCGGTAAAATGAGAAAGGTCGTACATTTCTGGTGCATTTATTATATCATATTTCGACTAATGTATTTACTTTTCTTTATATTGATGCATACTTTATATTTCATGAATAATTTTCAATAACAATCTCTTTAATTCTATTTATTGTCTGCAATATGCAAGATGATTCGGTACTTTATAATATCGTACGAAGCACAATAGTTTTCACGACCAAATCAATAATTTTTCGTGATCGAATTCATGCATTTCCCCTTATTATTTTTGTGGCGACTTTTTATATTTCCTTAAACATGTGTACATAAAGATAATAGGCTACTTATTTTTTCTTTTGCAATTTGTTCCAGGGTTTTTCGTAAATTGACCGGACTATTACTAAACTTGGGTGATAACAGTTAATTGTATAAAGATCACAAGGTACATTGGTCAGTCAATAGGTGTAACCTTACAATTAGTCATTTCAATATCTTCAAAATGTGAAGATGCCATTCTGTAAAACTGTACCATTCCATTATACAGAATATAATAGGAATTCAATACAATAATTGCCTTGATCAATTAATTTGACACCCCTCGTTATATTTTTGACAAATAATGAATATTCTATGTGAGAAACCAAAAGATGTTTAAAGTCAATATTAGGATTAAGATCAAGGCCTTTTAACTCAAAATTAAACAGGTTTATTCAGTGAAAACTCTGACTTTTTCCTCTAGAAATTGAAATAAGACTGTTTAAATGAAACATTTACTAAATGTTTAAAACTAATTATTTTGTGATATAGGTATGAAGGTCAAATTTAAAGTCAGAGTATAACTTTTAGAATTTCTTTTTTATTAATAACATACTTTTTAATGTTGAAATATTGAGAAATATTTTTTTTTTTTTCAGTTTGAAGAATTTCCTTGGTTACATGCAAACTTTAATTGTTGTCTTTTAAGCTCTCATAAGTCATTTCCTTCTATAGCTCAAAGTAAGATTTTTGTGAATTTGAAGTAGTGCTCAGCTTTATTTGTAGAAGTGAAAATCTGAGTCCATTTGACTTTGACTATGATACAACCAGTTTATACTGTGTTTGTTCTATGATTAGTTTATGAATAAAAAAGTGAAGAAAAAACTGCTTACATTTATTTTCAATTAATAACTAAGGATAAAATACTGGAAAAAAAAACTAAAACTAAACAAAAAGCAAAAATATTTCTCCTTAATTTGAAGAATCAAAACTTATTTTTGCTCCCTTTTTAGGAGCAAATTAATACAGATATAACCCTATACAATTAAGTGATATTTTACCTGATTTTCATTCTTTATGTTAATATATCCTAATATGTATCCTTTTATAGAAAATATGTAGATTTCTCTAAAGATAAATATATATGTTGAATTAATGGAAACACACTTCTGTTAAATATCTATTAAAATTTCACACAAAAAAGAAAAAAGTATGGAACTGATTTTAAATAAAAATTGACTCCTCCTACAATTTACAGTAATATGATTTGTAGTCACACCTTCTGATTGTATATTGATTTTATTACTATCAAACAACAGCTTGTCATGTGTGGGTCTTAATTCCTGCAGAAAAAAAATTATTGCTCCAAATTCTTCCATTTATCCTAAATCAATCAGCCATCTTTGATCACAAGACATTCTTATTACATTATCGGGTTTTTGTTCAATCCTTTTTTTTTGTCACGTCTGTTAACTTACAAAAATATACGTGACCTTTTAGAAAATCAAAGAATTTTTTTTTTTTTTTTTTTTTAAAGTTGAAGTGTTAAAGTTATCTGAATATTTCATGACATGTTTCAGTTAGGGAAATGTTCAAACACAGTGATAGAAGATAACATCAGTAAAATATAGAAGAAACACAAGTGTTGTTGATGTTAGTTTATAGATTCTAACATTACATGGGTGGTTATGACAATATATATATAATGGCTATTTATACCCATTCTGATTAAAATTACATCTTTCACTTGTTATCAATTACTAATATGTCGCTGCATGGGAGATCTGATGAAAACCCATTACGGGTCACATGCGAGTTAGGCTATGTTACCGTCCAATGAAAATGGCACTTAGTTGACTATGAAAGGGTTATAATTTCAAATTAAGCTGCTTAGTTTTATAAGAGCAACCTGATTGGTTGAAAAAGGTAATAACCTGTATTTATCATATAATTAAATATTCATGACATGGGGGTCACTCACATGTGACCCGTTATGTGGTTTCTTCAGATCTCTCATGCCACGACATGCTACGTTTCATAGGACATAAAACACTATAGACAGAAGTTTACACTCCTAATTTGCTTGAAAAGAAATGATTTGAAAATTTCCACTTCAAAATAAATTTGATTCTGACCAGATCACATTTTTTCTTATTTATTTGATTTAAAGGAATTATAGAATTGTTAAAAGTGGTTGTTTTGTTGGTTTTATTGGTAGAGAAAGGAAACCACTGACCTGTTGCAAGTCAATGACAAACTTTATCACATAATGTTCTACACCTTGCACTGATCAAGATTCGAACTCACAACATCAGTGGTAATAGGCACTGATTGCAGAGGTAGTTGTAAATCCAACTACCATATGATCACGGCCACGACGGCCCCCCTGTTAAAAGTTTTAATGTCTTATAAACATTACTGTTTCAGAAAAGAAATGTTCTGGTTTCATACTTTCATATTAATTATAACGACAAATACATTTACCACAGAACCTTAGAAGTTAAAAGGTAGAGACATATACTGTATAAACCTGTCTTAACCCAATCCTGAATAAACCAGAATCCTGAATAAACCAGAATCCTGAATAAACCAGAATCCTGAATAAACCAGAATCCTGTATAAACCAGAATCCTGTATAAAACAGAATCCTGAATAAACCAGAATCCTGAATAAACCAGAATCCTGAATAAACCAGAATCCTGTATAAACCAGAATCCTGTATAAACCAGAATCCTGAATAAACCAGAATCCTGTATAAACCAGAATCCTGTATAAACCAGAATCCTGAATAAACCAGAATCCTGTATAAACCAGAATCTGTATAAACCAGAATCCTGAATACTAAAATAATGTCACAATGTAGGAAATCTTTGTTAATTTAATCCGTATAAATCAAAACATCTGTATATTTGAAACACAAAAGTTGGTGCCAATGAGGTTAAGACAGCTTTCACTGTACTATGCTGTCTTAAGTGGGGATTAATATCAAACAATATATACCATATTGTATTATATGCATTGTTAACCAATTATGTGGAAAGTATAACATAGAGTGGATTAGTACTAGTGTAACATGTTATTTACATGTATCATATGTTTGTAAAAGTTTACGATTGATGAGGTAAAAGATTTATTTCATCTATTGAACATATTGTCCTTATGATGAACTCCTGAAAAATTTAAACACGTAAACATTCTATTTTATTACGCAAAAAAATGAAAAATTTGTAAAAAGGATTCACCGGTATTTTGTCTATTGAACATTTTGTCCTTAAGATGAACTGGAAAATTTAAACACGAAAAAATTGTATTTTATTACACAAAAAAATTAAAAAGTTTGTAAAAAGGATTTATTTTGTCTATTGAACATTTTGTCCTTAAGATGAACTCCTAAAAAAGTTAAGTGCGAAAAAATTGTATTTTATTACACAAAAAAAGGAAATATTTGTAGAGATTACTTTATTAAGACATCTAGAAATTGATAGTGACGATTGGATGATAATACTGACACTAACGGGCTGTATTCATTATAGTGATTAAAGAAATTTCCTTTACAAATAAGGTCAAATGATGGAAGCTGTGGATGACAGAGCTATGCATAAATACAATATGATCTGTTGTATTGACACGAGGTAAACAGTGGCATCACAGACATCCTGTCAGTATAACACATCTCAATACAAACTCTAAATTATACACATCATTCCAAGTTTATTTTATAATCACTATAGTAACCAAAAAAATAGTCTATGATACAATATTGTAAAATAGTCCTTCTGATAATTTGTGTGGTTGTAAAAAAAAAGGGGGGGGGGATTATATTGAGTTATTAGTGTTTATCATCGCTTTCAGCAATTCTTCAGCTGTATCATGACATGACTACTATGCTAAATGAGAGTGGAAAGCTGGACAGTTATATTAAACTGACTGATGAAACCCTTGCCTTGGGTGGGTGTTTGAAAACTTAACACTTGAGTATGTGAACCCACGTCACTCATGTTATATTGGTTAGGGTTATAGGGTTATGTTTGTTTAATGCCACTTTCAACAATATTTCAGTTATATCGTGGCGGTCAGCTTTATTGGTGGAGGAAACCGAAGTACCCGGAGAAAACCACTAACCTGCCGCAAGTCACTGACAAACTTTATCACATAATGTTGTATCGAGTACACCTTGCCTGAGTGGGATTCAAACTCACAAGGTTAGTGGTGATAGGCACTGATTCCATAGGTAGTTGTATGACGGCCATCTGTTGTATTGATAGTTTGAAGTCAGACGTTAACCATTGGGCCAAAATTAATCTTGTAACAAAAAAAAGTGAACTGATTCAAGTCAGAGTTACTGTTGTAATTATCAAGTATGATATGTATAGTTTCTAAAGTACAAAGAGACATACTGTTACAGTCAACAGAGTAGTCCAACTATTTAAACATGTTTTGTTTGCATAGCCATTTATTCAGTTATCAAACCTGTATGTTATCACTTAACTTGTATCCCTAAGCTGCATCACACAACAGTCTCATCACTATACCCCACACCCAAGGGGATCCAATGGTATAAAAATAGACAAATTAGATGATTATTGTCTTAATCTTCATGTTTGTCTACCAGGTATAGGAAGTATGATTATGGTAGATATAATTAGGTGATAATCTCTCATCTATTTTTCTCAGATGAGACAATGACCTTCTTTTTCACAAAGGATAAAATATGAATTAAATCCTATGTATAGCAAAATAATATTGTATAATATTTTTTCATTTTTTTTTATCATTTAAGAAAGGTCATATTTCAAAAATGTTAACACATATTTCTATATGTTTAAAACCATATTTTTTTTCTTCAGTTGACAAGTTTTCAAATTTGACATGACAAACAAACATGAATAACAGCATTTTCATTTTAAAGACACATTTTATCTTGATTTGCTGATGAAGCAGAGCTCTTTATTCTTGTATTGATATTTAACATAATCAGTTACATAATAAGATCAACTATGTAATAGATCTATATAAGTAAGCACTACAGGTTATTTCAGCATATATACATCCAATCCAGGGCCTGAATTCCCAATGTTATATGTCATGGTCTCTTCTTTTTGTGTTCGGTGTTTTGAGGTGAGGTGTTCGTTTTGTATATATTGGTGAAATTGTTGACCATCACTGTTTAAACTTTTTTTTCATAGTTTAATTATCCCCTCGCCACCGAAGTTGCGAAGGAATATAGTAACACTACCGTCCGTCCTTCCATCCTTCTGTCCTTCCGTAACATCCTTATGAACACTAGAATCAACATCCTTTAATGGATTTTGACCAAACTTGGTACATACTTAGTCCTTAAGAGAATCTGGAACCGTATTGATTTTCAAGGTCATAGGTCAAAGGTCACGGTCACGGTCTAATGTTTACCCTGTAACATCCTTGTGAACACTCTAGAATCAACATCCTTCAATGGATTTTGACCAAACTTGATATGTACTTAGTCCTTAAGAGAATCTGAAACCCTATTGATTTTCAAGGTCAGGTCAAAGGTCAAGGCCACAAGGTCTAATTTTTACCCTGTAACATCCTTGTGAACACACTAGAATCAACATCTTTCAATGGATTTTGACCAAACTTGGTACATACTTAGTCCTTATGAGAATCTGGAACACTATTGATTTTCAAGGTCAAAGGTCAAATATTTAGGCGAGGGGATACACCATGCTTTGCGTTGCCCTTGTTTTTACTCTTATTGCTAATTGATTGGGAACACTGGCCGCCACTATATAAATGAAATATTGTTGAAAGCGGCATTAAATGCCATAACCCTAACCTTCATTTTTGGTATTGATGTTTTTTGTTGTTAAGAATGACCTGTGACTGTCCTACAATGACACAAAATGTTCACTAGTACATTTATTTAGAAATAGTTTATTAATTAGAAAATTGTAACCATATCCTAACTGGAATAACATGACTCAGATTTTATAAGATTATTATGTAATGAATAGCACATGATTTTTTTTTAAAGTTCAAGTTTGACAATGGAAAAATATTGATTCATTTCCACTGCACTAGAGAACTCAATAGTTTTGACAAGATATTTGAACGCTCTAAATAAGGTTTCTACAGGAATTGTTCCAATATTTATTATTATGCTTGGAAAGTCATTGTAATCAAGTCTTATAATTGTTAATTAATTGTTCTTAAAGAAGGAGAAAGAGTACATATTTCTTGTGTTGACGGATATTACATTGTTTTGTAAAGGATTGGTTATATCTTCAGCATTGACAGTAATTGTTATGCAATAACATTCGATATTGTACTTTCTATTTTGGGAGCAGTTGTATATTTTAATACAGGAACTGTACTTTTAGAAGTCCTGAGTTCTAATTTCATGGAATTCCAGGAAAATAATTAAAAAAAACTGTGTAAATTATACAGTTGAACTTGTTTTTGATAAGTAAGTTAAGTTCATTGGGTACTTAAAAATAAATTATATATTATTATTGGTATATTTTAAGATGCTTTGCTGGTATGTATGTACCATGTTAGAATTACAATAAACCTTGATAAGCACAAATTAAAGATGTCACAATAGGTTTTATGCTAACACAATTTGTTTATGATCTTATTGACATAATTCCTTTTAGAATTAAGATAATTTAGATCATCATCTTACTCTGAGTGGAGCACAGCCGAACGAGCGGTGAAATTTATAGAAAGTTTTAGACATACCCATGGTAAAATCTCCAACAAACCACTGGCTGCTATAAATTGTTTTCTTAATTTTACCTAAAAATTCTAGAATAATCTGTTATTCTGAAGTACAATTCTTGGTCCCTTTGACTTTTACCCAAGGTATTGAACTATAAGCAAATAGTTCTGCAGACTTAACACTTTTATAAAAGGACACTTAACATTTATATGTTAAACCTTGTAAAATAGTTATTTCATTGATAAATAATTGAGTGAAAATGTCTGTGTGAGTTTATGTTGTTCAAACTTACTTATTATGATTTTGTTTAACCTTTGTGTTTGTATCGATAACATCTGTTTGCTTCATCTCTTCTGACCCAGTGAATTTTAATTTAAATCACTTACCAAATGGTAAGTTACCAAGGCTCATTGTTAACATAGACATCCATTGTTCAATAGAGGCAATTAGATATTCTCTATATTACTTATAGTTGAATTTTGGCCTACCAACAATGTCTTTTCTTGAGAAAAAAAAATCTGATCAATATTCAAGAAACAAAATGCAAAATAAGGAATACTTTAAAAAGGCATGTATGTTAATCAAAATCTCCTATTATGCAGGGTTACCTTCAAATGTCACATATATAGCCAACGTTTCTCACATATCCTTTCTTGACACCCCCTTCACACCTATAATCTGTTCATCCTGGGGAGCATGTTTGAAAGGGTTGGAAAAATTACTAATTTAGTTTAGAACAATGCTATCTAAAATATTTACTCCAAACGCATACTGATAATATTTGATTTGTTAAAAAAAGTTTTCACAGTTCCTGGCTGACACTCCTTCCCACTCATGATACTTTCACCTCCTGGAACATGCTGGTCTATAACAAGAAGCAATAAAAATAGGTATAGCACAATCTGATTTGTTCTCAACATGATAAAGTTAGAAATATTACTCTTTTAGCTTCAAGCCACTACTATCGTTAATATTTACTCCCAACACATACCGGAAATGTTTTGATTATAATGACTATTTTTATATGTTTTATGTTCCCAAGTCATTAATTACTTTATTGTTTCCAAGGATAATGGTTAGTTGCATGTCTTTGATTTCCCAAGGACAACATTTGATATAAAGTACAAATATAACCTTAATGTGTCTGCAATCAGATAATACTAAAACAGTGTATTATAAAGGCTGTAGAGAGCTGTTAACTATAGTAGTATACCAGGCACACATTTCTAGAATACTAACTATCTGTATTAATTCTGTAATAAACAATAAAGGGACTTAAGTCAGTGTGATTGGAATGAACTTTTGTGAATTAGGAGATAACTGTATTGTAGTTGAAAATTTCACGGCATCAATTGGAAATTTGATGGTTGCAAATTGAGTTTACTGGTGACGCGTTAGCGGAGCCAGTAAGCGGATATTTGCGACCATTAAATCTCCAATTGATGCTGTGAAATTTTCAAATACAATACAGTTGTCTCCATTCTTCTGTAATGATGTGTATTGCCACATTATTGACAAGATGACGTAAGCGGTAATTGGCTAAAATTCTAGAAATATCTCATGATATTTCAACCGTGGAATTGATACCGTGAAAATTACAGCATTGCCCAATCACAAACCAGGGATATTAAACAACTACATTAGAATATTAAATGTCGGTGGTTTTCTCCAGGAACTTCTGTTTCCTCCACCAATAAAAGTGGCGGCCACAATAAAGCAGAAACATTGTTGAAAGTGGCGTAAAGTACAATAACCCTAACCCCTAATGATATGTAAAAAAGGCTCTGAATGATTGAGAAAAAAGGTACTGCTCTGATTACCCCAAAAATATTATAGAAATAACAGGCTTGATGGAACAACACTTTGTAGAAATAATAGAAATTTGAATTTTGTGTGTGGTCATGAAAATACCTAATATGGGTAATTATACTTGCTGTAAAATACAGGTTGCAATTTAACATGATGGACAGGTCAGTGGCTTTTACCTTCTGTACAGGTGTATCAATTAACTCACCTTTAATTGGTATTATTAAGTGTGAATGACAGATAAAAACTACCTTAATTTAAGGATAACACCGTATTATTAAGTGTGAATGACAAATAAAAGCTTCCTTAATTTAAGTATAACACCAGTCTATCATTCATTCATTCATGTCTTTATTTCCTCTATATAGAGATTACAATAATATTTCAGATACAAATTAAACAATAGTATACAGTTATTTAATGGGTGTGGATGCAATAGACCAAACTATTTGTCCTGAGGTGCTGGGAATGACCAAGTGTTCTATTGGTCATTCCCAGCACGGAAGGATAAATAGTTTGGTCTATTGCATCCACACCCATTAAATAACTGTTTTATTTCCTAATTAAACAGAAGCAAGGTAGCGGACATGACTTAAAAATATGCATATATTGTAGAAAAACTGATGAAAATGATTTATTTGTTGAATTAGATAACAATAAACAAGTGGAATACAGAGTAAAAAATCCTAATTTTTTATATTACATGTTTTTCAATATTATTATTTAAATATTAAAATTTTGAAATTTTATGAAAACTGAAATTTTTTGAAAATTTTGAAATTTGAATTTTTTTGAAATTTATGAAGTTTTGACATTTTTTGAAAATTAAACCAAACAGTGTTAGAATTAGATTTTAGAGCTGTCAAATTTTTGTTCTTCCCTCGACGGGATTTGAACTCACACCATTGATACACTGCAGCACCATTCGCTTAGCCTTACGTCCAGCGCCCTAGACCACTCGACCACATCCACTCCCTTAAAAAGGAGCTTCAATGATCGTAGTGTAACCTCGTCTCGTAAGGCAAATCTAGGGATAGACATAAGATATGTGTATAAGCGTGTGTAGATGGTACATATATACTTAATATTATAATTTGACAGCAATCTAACTCAGCAATTATTAATATATTGTATAGGATAATGAAGAATTCATTATACAGTCGCAGGAAATAATATATATATAATTTACAGCACACAGATACAAACATATCTGTAGACTGTATATTGTTTTTCACATAATCTGCATATTTTAACATTGGAGTCTGGTACGGTTGAAATCAATTTAGCAATAAAGAATGCTGTACGTAGTTCAGTAGAGTTGGTAGGATATGACCACATTTTTGCTGTGCTTATTGCATTGTGAATATTTATAAAACGTGAGAAATCAGAGTCAGCTGTTACACGAGAAGTCCAACTTTGCTGTTGAATGGTATGCTGTAAAGTACAGGTTGCATTTTAACATGATGGACAGGTCAGTGGCTTTTACCTGCTGCATAGGTGTAACTCACCTTTAATTGGTATTTGTAAGTGTGAATGACAGATAAAAGCTACCTTAATTTAAGTATACCACCAGTCTATCATACTCTTATGTTAAAAAAAGGCAATGTATTATTTTAGAAAAACCTCTATAAAATGATTAATTATCATCCTAACACTGATTAGGGGTTCTTAAAACTAATTTAGTTTGTTACTGATTTGTATTTACATGATAAAGTAGAATTGTTGGATGTTAAATCTCCTGTTAATTGTCTTATAATACATATGAAATTGTTTGATCTCTCTTATAATCCTAGCACAACTACCTGTAACTTTTGAAGATTTCCATTTTTACCATGGATAAAATACAAATTAAATCTCATCATTGATATGCACTCAGTATTTTGTGTGATAAATGTCTTTTTATTGACAGATAATTTAAAGGAATATAATTCATAACACATTTTATTATTTTATGATGTCAGGTTGCTCTCGTCCAAAGTCATAATATAGTGGAGAAAAACAATGAACTCGGTAAAACAAATCGTCTAATTAATTTTTTTTAAAGTTGTTTACGGTGCATCATCCTGACTTCGTTATGCATTGGAATAACAAACCACATGTTTAAGTTGTTTAGAATAAAAATGATTTAGTAACAAACAGAATATCATTTCCTCACTCTTTTATTTTTTACATACATATTTGAATAGTAAAATCATTTTCAGTACAGTTTGTCAGTGACTTGCAGCAGGTCGGTGGTTTTCTCCAGGTACTCCCGGTTTCCTCCACCAATAAAACTGACCGCCACAATATATTGTGGAAAATGGCATTAAACACCATAAACTTAAATCTTCTCATACATATTACATATTTATTGTTACTAAGACAGAATAATACCATGGTAATCTTTTGACCTAGTCAGATAGCCATCTGTGGATCTATAAAGAATATAATGGGGTCAGGTTCTAAATAATAAATACCATTAAAAGACATCAAACCATCCTTGGAATGTTGCTTAATCTATAGTTATTAGGAAAAGGTTAAAAGTGAAATATTTCCAATGAATGCTAAATATAGATTAACAATAAAAACTAATGATAGTATCCATTTTCTATTACACTTCCTGGTTGTAATCTGCATATGTATTATGAAGTCAGACTCATGGACTGTACAATGATACCCATATATAGGGCATTTACTTTTATTATTGTTTCTAATCTGCAGCAGTATTATAAATTCAGACTGTACATGATATATACAGAAAAGGCATTTGTTGATATAATAAATAACCATAGAAATTATTCTGTTGAAACAATGAGAAACTGTGCAATGGATCTGCATAAAGATTAATGAGACTATACTACTAAACTATTAGAGAATCTTCTTATTGTCCACATGCTTTCACAAATAACACAGAAAGGGGTTTCAGCTTCCACAACAATAGGAAAAATTGTTTTCTGAAGAATTATTTATGGAAATATTATCGTAAATAGCATGAATTTCAGATTCATATATGCACAAAGGGTTTATGGGGATCAGAGTCCTAGGATCCAAAGATTAACATATACTATAAGGGAGAATATTAGATAAAACATTGTTCTAAAGTACCAGCTATGGAATTGAAATTGTATGTGGCATGAATTATCATTATGAAATGGCATTTCAATCTTTTTCTTACAAATAACCCAGGTTTTATTGAGTCTGAGCCCTTGTGGTCAAAAAACATAGATAACCCAGGTTTTATTGGGTCTGAGCCCTTGTGGTCCAAAAACATAGATAACCCAGGTTTTATTGGGTCTGAGCCCTTGTGGTCCAAAAACATAGATAACCCAGGTTTTATTGGGTCTGACCCCTTGTGGTCCAAAAACATAGATAACCCAGGTTTTATTGGGTCTGAGTCCTTGTGGTCCAAAAACATAGATAATCCAGGTTTTATTGGGTCCAAGCCCTTGTGGTCCAAAAACATAGATAACCCAGGTTTTATTGGGTCTGAGCCCTTGTGGTCCAAAAACATAGATAATCCAGGTTTTATTGGGTCTGAGCCCTTGTGGTCCAAAAACATAGATAACCCATGTTTTATTGGGTCCAAGCCCTTGTGGTCCAAAAACATAGATAACCCAGGTTTTATATGGTCCAAGCCCTTGTGGTCCAAAAACATAGATAACCCAAGTTTTATTGGGTCCAAGCCCTTGTGGTCCAAAAACATAGATAACCCAAGTTTTATTGGGTCCAAGCCCTTGTGGTCCAAAAACATAGATAACCCAGGTTTTATATGGTCCAAGCCCTTGTGGTCCAAAAACATAGATAACCCAAGTTTTATTGGGTCCAAGCCCTTGTGGTCCAAAAACATAGATAACCCAAGTTTTATTGGGTCCAAGCCCTTGTGGTCCAAAAACATAGATAACCCATGTTTTATTGAGTCTGAGCCCTTGTGGTCCAAAAACATAGATAACCCAAGTTTTATTGGGTCAAAGCCCTTGTGGTCCAAAAACATAGATAATCCAGGTTTTATTGGGTCCAAGCCCTTGTGGTCCAAAAGCATAGATAACCCAGGTTGTATTGGGTCCGAGCCCTTGTGGTCCAAAAACATGCATAACCCAGGTTTTATTGGGTCCAAGCTATTGTGGTCCAAAAACATAGAATGCAATAGAGAAAATGTTTTAAAAATATGGAAATACAATGGAAAAAAAATATAAAGGACATCATCCCCCATGCATTATAGTGGCATATAGGTTCAAGTTTGCAGGAACATTGTAATATGAAGATTCAATATTATACCAATGAATGCCCCATGGGTTAATTGGTTTAAATCGTGGGGCTTGGGGGTTAAAATTTGCTGGAATAAGCAATGGTTCAATAAATCATCTTAACCAGGTCAGCGATACAGGCTCATTTGAGCCCGTATTTTTTACACTATGCTCATTAATTCAAAATAATCTTTTCTGTTTTAATTTACCCCTTGTTCTAAAGATATAAATACTTTCTCCTTTATACACTTGTTGCAAAGGTTCATACATAATTGCACTTTTGAAGTGTACTTTACTCTTTAAGTGAGGTATGACGGTTATTCATAGATTTTTATAGATTTTGCCAATCATTATTTAACCTACAATTCAGGTAATGGTAATTTGTTTCTTTTTTTTTTTTTCATGAAGATAAAAAAAACTTACATCATGATTACAAAAGCACATGTCGTTGATGAACACAGTGATCAATTAGTCTACAAAACATATTTAGATTATGCTATTCGTTGGTTTGTGCTTCAGTCAGTCATAGAAATTCAAAAACACTTGTTATTGACTCTTTTTCTTATGTTGAGCTTTACTTCTTTTCTTGTTTTGTTTGCGCAGGTATTTTTGCATCATGGTCTACTGAACAAGTACAATAAGATTGCCAAAATATATACTGTAGAACAGTTTTTGATGTTGGAGTTAAATTTCATTATTCAGTCGGGGAAAAAATCTGGGATTTTTTTTTTTTTATGAAAAATAAAATGTCCATTACATTATCATATGGATTTATATTTTAATAGTATTCTGGTTTTTTTAAAGTAGAGTCTACAAAAACAGTGTGTAGCCTTAAAAGAGATTGTCATCAAGTGTCCGTTTTTGTTGTCTGTCCTTTTTTACTTTGCAGATTCTGATTACCCCTTTGATGTTTTCAAACTCTTCTTACACAACTGGCTACTATTCAAAATCACTCAACTATGAAAAAAGCTATGTGACCAGAAACTAAATGAAAGATTCACTAATTAATCCTCCAAGTACTTAGGCTTCTTCATATAATGACCCCATATCCAGCACATCAAAGGATCCATTATTCTGTTTTGGAATTCATCACCAAAATAAGCAAAAAATGCACTATTTGAAAAAAATAAGCTATTATACTTTTTTATTACATTTCATATATTTTTTTTTTGTAGCTTGCTTTGATACTGCTGGTGTTTAGAGGTTATGACATATTTAGCTTTAGTCCTAGACTTTAAAAGCTCATTTAGTTAATGATGCTATTAAAAGTTCATCTAATTAATGATGCTATTAAAATTCCTTTAATTAATGATGCTAGTTGCATATATCCTATCAGTGTTACAGTTGGGGGATAAATTCTGACAAAATAGGTTCATAAATCTGGATTAAATGGTTTCCTGAAAATCTACAAAAATGATAAACTACCAGTAGCTGGTAGGACATTGATCAACTCTAGAGAGAGAATTAATGGAATGTCCTAATACAATAAAAGTTTAATAAATTCTTTTCATATTGTGTTTTAATGATATATTGTTCCAATGCTCAATGTGTAGTTCATCTTGCTTATTAAAGGCCACTTGAGCTATTGTCATATATTTTAGTCTGTCAATGTCTGTCCACATATCTTTTCACATATCAATCTTTTTCTAAACAATTTGACCACTTGAAACCAAAAGAAAGTAAGATGAAGAACTTGAAAAAAAATCCCTCGTGACAGATCATTTGATGGTTAATAGGATACTGCTATTCCAATACTTCCTAGGTTTAACACATGACTCTATTAGAAAACCTTTACACCCCTAGAAGACTGCCATTCTACTACTGTCAAGGTTTAACACATGACTCTATTAGAAAACCTTTCCACCTCAGAAACTGGTGAACTTATTAACATTAAGCCAAGCAGTTAATGACAGTTCATTTTTGTATTTATTGATCAGAAGCCCAAGACAGCCATTGTTTTAAAAAAAAAACTCCTCAGGGAATTTTCTTCTCTAAAATATTGAACTGATTGAACCTAAACTGTACATAAAGGATGATTTAATGGTCATTAACAAACCAAGTTTGTATTTTTGTGTCAGTTAGAAATCCACGAATGACAAAATCGATGCCATAATGCAACACATCGTTTAGCATGGAAATATGGGAAACATATTTGAACAAAATTTCATCATAGAAACAATATCATTTATGTTTTTGTATTGAATGAAATGATGATTATGGAGCTTTATAGTGAAAATTTTAATTTATGTTTAGCCATTTATAAAATGTTAGCAGAATTCACACTGTAAAGAAATGCTGAGTGGTTAATCTTCTTAGAATTTGAAGACTTTATTGTCATAATAAATACTGTATTATGTCATTAAATGTTATTTAGGAGAAGGAAATTTAAGTCTTTTGGTAATAATAAAAATACTTCAAATCTGTTGCAAATGATTTATCATATCAGACTGTTTATGCAACATTTGCCATAATTAATATCAGACTATTAAACAACTATTGCCTGTATTAATATCAGACTGTATTAAACAACTATTGTCTGTATTACTCTAGCATACAATATTTGCCAGTATCTATATCATAATGTATCAAACAACATTTGCCTATATTGATACATTATATTAGACTGTATCATACAACTATTGCCTTATTAATATCAGACTATATTAAACAACTATTGCCTTATTAATATAATACTGTATTAAACGACTATTGCCTGTATTAATATCAGACTGTTCATGCAACATTTGCCAGAATTAATATCAGATTGTATTAAACAACTATTGCCTGTATTAATATTAGACTATTAAACAACTATTGCCTGTATTGATATCAGACTGTTCATGCAACATTTGCCAGAATTAATATCAGACTGTATTAAACAACTATTGTCTGGATTAATATTAGACTGTAGTATTCAATATTTGCCTGTATTAATCTCAGACTGTATCAATTAACTATTGTCTGTATTAATATTAGACTGTATCATACATCATTTGCCTGTATTAATATCAGAATGTGTCTAACAACTATTGCCTTATTAATATCAGACTGTCTTAACAACTATTGTCTGTATTTATATCAGACTGTGTCAAACAACTATTACCTTATTAATATCAGACTGTATAATACAACAATTGCCCTATTAATATCAGACAGTATACAACATGACACTGTGCTATCCATCAAGGTTTTAAACAATTCTACAGTACATAAACATTGTAACTATAATCAATAGATGTAGAGAATTGATGACCTAGATAATGACCTGGTAAAATTGATGATTATTATTATTTCATCTGTTAGAGATCTTGATGTCAAGGAGAGCTATATATTAAAATTGGAATGCAAGGTGTTTGTTGTTCTATTTTTTGCAAGAGATGAATTTACTGCTTCAATATTTTTGTTAACTTTGAATGATTTTTAATTTGGAAAGAAAAACAAATTATTTTTTTTATTTGCACCTCTTTCTAAAATTTTCTGTACGTTTCTCAAATATATACTGAGTTTAAAATTAATGTAAGGTAGCTTCAAATTAAAGTAATTGAAAAGCATAAAGTAGAATATTGGGAAAAACCTATTGGTTTAGAATTCATAAAACTGTAAACTTTTCTGGCATTTTCTGGTAATGAAAATTATAAAGTTAACCAATAATTGTCAACAATTTTACCTATGACAGAAAGGCCAATTTCTCTGTATCAATGTAACCTACTAAAGTATTAAAACAACTAACAACAAATACAAGTTGAAATATATGTAGGCTGTAGGGACAGGTACAGAAATGTGGCTGAGTTAAGCTGAGGCTGTAGGGACAGGTACAGAAATGTTGCTGAGTTAACCTGAGGCTGTAGGGACAGGTACAGAAATGTGGCTGAGTTAAGCTGAGGCTGTAGGGACAGGTACAGAAATGTGGCTGAGTTAAGCTGAGGCTGTAGGGACAGGTACAGAAATGTGGCTTAGTTAAGCTGAGGCTGTAGGGACAGGTACAGAAATGTGGCTGAGTTAAGCTGAGGCTGTAGGGACAGGTACAGAAATGTGGCTGAGTTAAGCTGAGGCTGTAGGGACAGGTACAGAAATGTGGCTGAGTTAAGCTGAGGCTGTAGGGACAGGTACAGAAATGTGGCTGAGTTAAGCTGAGGCTGTAGGGACAGGTACAGAAATGTGGCTGAGTTAAGCTGAGGCTGTAGGGACAGGTACAGAAATGTGGCTGAGTTAAGCTGAGGCTGTATGGACAGGTACAGAAATGAGGCTGAGTTAAGCTGAGGCTGTAGGGACAGGTACAGAAATGTGGCTGAGTTAAGCTGAGGCTGTAGGGACAGGTACAGAAATGTGGCTGAGTTAAGCTGAGGCTGTAGGGACAGGTACAGAAATGTGGCTGAGTTAAGCTGAGGCTGTAGGAACAGGTACAGAAATGTGGCTGAGTTAAGCTGAGGCTGTAGGGACAGGTACAGAAATGTGGCTGAGTTAAGCTGAGGCTATAGGGACAGGTACAGAAATGTGGCTGAGTTAAGCTGAGGCTGTAGGGACAGGTACAGAAATGTGGATGAGTTAAGCTAGTTAATGTGTTCTCAACCCTTCCCTGTTCATAGCTAGGTGTCTAATGATCAAAGAAAGATAATTAAACAATAGAAAAAACATATAAACGAGGGCATTACAATAGTAGGATCAGTGTAGACTTAGGAATCCTAGGAATGTAATTTGTGAATAATAGTCACGATATCATGATGGGTGGTTATGGTGTTTAATGCCACTTTCAACAATATTTCAGTTATATGGTGGCAGTCAGTTTTCTTGGTGGATGAAACCGAAAAACTTGGAGGAAATCACCAACCTGTCGCAAGTCACTGACAAACTTTATCACTTGATGTTGTATCGAGTACACCTCACCTGGAGTGGGATTTGAACTCACAACTTTAGTGTCACAGTATCATGTACCATTGGTACAGAGACCAACTTTATTGTATAGAGTACAATACTTATCTATTCAACTGTTTTGTAAGCTTGTTATACATCATAAATATACAGGTCACATGACCTTAATCATTAAGCTGTTATTTAATCAGTCCTGTCAACTGTCTAAGGTGTTTAAGTTGCCTGTTGACAATAGTCATAAAGACAATAATATAATGTATATAACTTTAGCAGCCGTTTTCTTTTCTAATACATTGCTAGATCTCACACCAGTGGAGCAGGAACTGCTTACCCTTCTGGAGCACCTGAGTTCACCCCCCGATTTTTAGTGGGGTTCGTGTTACTCGATCTTTAGTTTTATATGTATGTTTTGTAGATCGTTGTTTATTTTCTTTTGGCCATTGTGTTGTCTGTTCTTCTTTGATATACAGATTTTGATTAACCCTTTGGTATCTTCAAACTCTTCTATAAATATGTTTAGTTCTAGTCTGTATCATGTTGTTATTCTTACATTTTTTGTCTACATGTCTGAGTTGTCAATGGACTATCAGCTGTATATGATAATCTCTGTGGATGACTTTACAATGCTGATGTAATTATCAACAATTTAAAGTTGACTTTATAGAGTTTATTTTGTTGCTAATATATGATTTATAACTCATAAAATTAAATTGTTCATTATATTTTGTGGGATCATTTTTCAATTATTTATTTATCACAACCCCAATCTTAATAACTTTCGCAATTTGAATTAGACTTAAAAATATCTTCTTTGAAGTAGAAACAGTGATACACCTCACATTATAAAATAGATTTGAAATTATTCAATTGTGATTGATGAAGTTGAAACAGTGATACACCTCACATTATAAAAAAGATTTGAAATTATTCAATTGCGATTGACTGAAATTATTTAATTTCTATTCACTGAGTTCAAAGGATGACAATCATCCTTGAAATAATATTATTTACAGTGAATTTTGCCAACACTATGTAAGTTTTCTTATGCACGAAAAGTTTTGAGATAATATAACTTACACAGCTATTTTTTCTTTGTTTATTTTAAATTTGGGTTCAACCTGTTTAGAGAAATCAGGATGGTTAACTTAATAACAGCAATGATATGATAAACAAAATAGCAGTATTGAAATGACAAACTAAATATCAGTTATGGTATGGGAAGCAAAATAAAGTGATGACATGGCAAACTAAATATCAGTAATAATATGGCAAGTAAAATAACAGTGATGACATGGCAAACAAAATAACAGTATTGGCATGGCAAGCTAGAGAACAGTAATGACATTGCAAATGAAATATCAGTAATGACATGGCAAATGAAATATCAGTAATGGCATGGCAAATGAAATATCAGTAATGACATGGCAAATGAAATATCAGTAATGACATGGCAAATGAAATATCAGTAATGACATGGCAAATGAAATATCAGTAATGGCATGGCAAATGAAATATCAGTAATGACATGGCAAATGAAATATCAGTAATGGCATGGCAAATGAAATATCAGTAATGGCATGGTACTGTCAACCATTATTGTCCAACTTTTTTATTTTCAATCATGATGACATGATGAATTAATTTCAATTTTATTAAGTTTTAATTAAAATGTCATATTAGAATACATTTATTTCACAGTAATTGATTGTCTGGGATGATAATAGATATTGACTAATGTTGTCTTGTACAGTATGAAGATCTTCTAAATAACAATTATACAGGACAACTTCTTCATTGTCAGCTTGAACATATGAGTATTATTTGTATAAATAATGAGTGGGAAAAGAGGGGGGATCATGGTCGTATGGTAATTGGATTTACATCTATCTATGCAGTCAGTGCCTTTGACGACCAAATTTTAGTCTAGTCTGTTGTTACGTACCGGTACTTGTATTCTGCTTACCTCCATTAATAGAATTTACCTTCACTATAAAACTGAAATTGTTGAAAGCATAACACTATAAATATTTGGTAAAAATTACCTTACCAGTGTTATAATGTAATGGTCTAATGAGAAGAGATATCTTTGTTTATACAGGTAGAGTCAAACCTGTATTAAGAGGTCACTTTTGGGACAAAGAAATTGGTCTTTCAATACAGGTGACCTCTTAAAAGAGTTTCAATTCATATGAAATTTTCTCTGATGGGACAGAACAAAGGTGACCTTTTAACACAGGTGACTGCTTAATAGAGGTGACCTCTTGGGTAGGTTTGACTGTATATGATTTGTAAGCTTTCCGTTTTATCTTTACACATGATAATATCTGTTTTCAAGCTACAAGTATGATACAAACATATTATTATTGATATCTAACATGACGTTATGTATGACATCACTGATGTCACTTTCACAAGTCCACAATAAGTATACTATCTTTGATATGTTTTGCTCTAAATGGACTTCTCATTGTATCTCCTATCTCAAGCTTCATGGACTTCTCATTGTATCTCCTATCTCAAGCTTCGTGGACTTCTCATTGTATCTCCTATCTCAAGCTTCATGGACTTCTCATTGTATCTCCTATCTCAAGCTTCATGGACTTCTCATTGTATCTCCTGCTATCTCAAGCTTCATGGACTTCTCATTGTATCTCCTATCTCAAGCTTCATGGACTTCTCATTGTATCTCCTGCTATCTCAGGCTTCATGGACTTCTCATTGTATCTCCTAATCTCAAGCTTCATGGACTTCTCATTGTATCTCCTATCTCAAGCTTAGCCTTCAATGTAATATTACTCTGAGAAATCCATTCTCACAAAACAAATTCACAATAGTAGATATTTATATAGAAGTGGCTCTAAAATATACTGTTTCTAGTTTGGTACTTATTGTAATATTCTTGATATCAGTTTATTAAATAATATTACGGATTTAGTTTGTTACACATATTTTCATTGGTTCTTCAACCCTGAATGTCAGCATATATTACGAATTTAGTTTGTTACACATATTTTCATTGGTTCTTCAACCCTGAATGTCAGCATATATTCGGAAAACAGACGGGGTATATATTTTAGTCCCGAAAAATGATTAAAACATGGACGACAAAACATTACGCTTCACTGAATCAATGGTATAATACGGAATAATAAATGTATTTTTACCAAATTAAATGCTGTTTTTATACTCAAAACGGCTGCATGAACAAAAAAATATTACAACGGTTAATTCCGTCACAAATACCTGATCGATTCAGCAAACTCCTATGTTCCACGGCTGTACCATAACAAATAAACAAAACGCTGAGCCTTGAAAACTTTCGACGTCATTATTGAAACTGTTTCGCAAATCCGTTGTTTTGTTATGTGATATATTAATGTTATATTTATAAAGTTTATAAAATTTACTACATATTGATTTAGCAATTTAGTACAGTATTTTCCTTCATGAGACACCCCATACATGAAATATGACGTGACACATATTTTGACGTCATTGAAGAATGACGTCAAAGGTATGGAAACGGACATCTAGAGATATGGAAAATGAAAATAAAAGACGCAAATTTATTTAATACAGTTGGATGTTGTATTTAAACAAAAACAATGGTTAAATCCGTAATATATCTGTTATTCAGCTATCAGACAGGGTATATAATGTGACATTCCCGGCTTATGATATATATTCCCTTCGGCTGCGCCTCAGGGAATATAGATCCCGCTGAAGGGAATATATATCATAAGCCGGGAATGTCACATTATAGTCTGATAGCTGAATAACACATAATAACAAACTGGCAATATATGTCGGTATCAGTATATTAAATAATAACAAACTGGCAATATATGTCGGTAAGTGAAGAAAAACAATTGTAAAGTTGGGTTTATGTATTTTTGGAATTGTGAACCAAAACAGATTCCAGGTTGAGTTTAAAAATTTAGAACTATTTGATATCATACAAACATGTTTAGATGTGGCATATACATTTTGTATGTCAAAGAAAAACCATATTCATACATGTAACAAAGGAATAATATTCTTACTAGATGTGATAATCTCTGGAGGACAATTTGGACTTGTAATAAACTAAGAATTTATTTATGGTAAAAACAAACTTGAATATGTTATTGAACTGGATCATATGTGAACTTATTTCTTTTGTCATGAAGTGAGGACAGTTTGACCAGAAAATAGACAAATTACAATGTATATCAAATTTTGAATATATAATTGTCTTTTTCTCATAATACATTGTATACAAGTTAAAACCAGTGAAGTTTCAGGGCTCTCTTCTTTCTTTGTACAAATAATTAATTCTGGTTCTTCTTTGCATACTGATTTATCAGACACAATTGTATGGTCAATTTATTGGGAAATCTTTAAAGTTTTC
The DNA here is from genome assembly GCA_963680875.1 of Bathymodiolus brooksi. Classification (NCBI taxonomy): domain Eukaryota; kingdom Metazoa; phylum Mollusca; class Bivalvia; order Mytilida; family Modiolidae; genus Bathymodiolus; species Bathymodiolus brooksi. The sequence continues at coordinate 31,665,532 of OY804576.1, forward strand.
TGTGTTTAGAGAGGGTAATAATTATTTGTTTCAACATTGACAATTGTCACAGATCTATCTAATGTGTCAAGGTTATTGCCCAGTCAATGTCAGGTCTTCTTCAATCTTAGGGGCTAAATTTGGGCCCTTATTGTACTTAGTCCTTTGACTCTAGTAGACAGCAAATGAGTTTGAAAATTTTAGCAGGGAAAATTATGACAGATATATAATATTAAGTGATTTACATGATATAGTTCTAGATACTTGTACAGTAATATTGTTATCAGAGAAAAAAAGGTGTTTTCAGAATAAAGGTAGAGTCAGTCTAATTTATTAGCAATTATAGGCTGTTATTTCCATTATAAATAATATTTCTGTTTTTAAGATTAAAAAAGATGAAAATGTATGATAACTGAAAATAGCTTGGCACCTTTTTTATTCCAATATATTAACATTTGAAATATAATTTAAAAAAACAATTGTTATTACAGTATTCTTCAATTCTCTGACCATGCAAAATTTGTTTATATCAAGTTTCAATATTTTTTTAATTAGAAGTGGGGATGCGGGTATTTATATTAATGTAACATTTTGCTTTTAGAAAGTTTTATTACAGATAAATAAAATTTATATATTCATAATCAGACAATAAATACATTTCCAATGCTTTGCACCTGTCACCAGTTTCATAAAAAAAAGTTTCTATTATTATTTTTTTTTTTTTTTTAGTATTTTAATTCCATAAACAATTATTGATGAATATATATATAAATTTATAAATAATTTTCTGCATGGTTACTTATATAAAGTGAATTTAGAGCTTACCTATAGTTAGGAAGTAATTCCCAAACAAAACACTGTTTCTGACAGGTGTTGTATGCTGTATACCATTGATAGATATTTTCTCATTGGTCTTTAAGTATCAGGTGGGTAGAATAAGCTACCATTCTGTCAATACCCTTCCATGAAATCCCATTGATTATCTAGTGTAATATTTACTGCTGTCAAACTCAAATTAATTGTTGAAATTGAAATTGGAAAAAAGCAGTAATCTATGTACCAGTAGCAGGCTTTTCTTTTATTGACATAGAAGAAATAAATGATGTTGTCTCTTGGACAATCAACTAATTGAGGGATGAAAAGGGGGGGGGGACTTTACATAATAATTATATGGATTATTGGGTAATATGCATGACAATTTCACTTCATAATTATTGAATGGGGAAAAAATCTCTCAGAGTTTGTTCATCTCTCTCTTATTAAGATCCTCCAAATTTGTAGCTACAGATTAAATGAATGGAGAGAAACCTCCCCAGTAAATGAAGGTTACAAATTTTGTAAAACATGAGGAATATTAACAACACTTGTGTGTAAATATGGAATAGAATTAGTCAGTGAAGTTTTATTTATCCCTTACAAAATTTTGTCTGTTTTGCATAAAACATTTATTTCCACACTGCACACTAATAAGGCTTGACGAATACAAAGTATGTAAATGGGATGATTATTATGAATAGAGAGGATAAGAAAGTGTTGATTTTGATGTTTTGTCATTGCTTAGTGTACATCCTTGTCTGTCCATTCATTGTAATCTGTTATTGGTCATTGGTAATTTTTTTCAAAATTTTGATGTTCTACAAAACTGCCAATCTAATTAAAATCACATCTTTTATTTGCTCCCTCATAGAGTGGGATATATGAAGAAGCCCTATTACGAGTGATTCTATATCAAGATGCTGAAAATGTTATAATATAATACTAAACTGCTCTGTTTGATACTAACAACCAGATTGACAAAAACTGGTCATATTCTGTACTTATCATGTAATACCCATAATATAGTCATAACATAAGGTCACTCTGACTCCATCAAATTGCAAAACTGCTCAACAATTTAAAAGGCATACATGCTGTTAGAATTGATTTTTTTTGTTATATTAAAAGTTGCCAATATTCGATGTTTTATACTAATTGCAGTTGAAATTTTTCATAATATCATATGTAAATAGCCTAGAACGAAGGAAATACGTCACTGTTTGATTCTCTTGCATCCAGTAAAGCATTCAATGTTTACCCGTGCAATATTCATACGACCTGACAGTGAACTCATTCGGGAAAACGTTTGCACATGTGCGAAATTGTTTGTTGATGAAGGAAATGTGCACATGGCACAAGTCGTATCGTGGAAGAATTAAAACATTGACGGATTCTATACGAAAACGACACAAAAAGGAGGATTCAGCAAGCTTTGTGTAAAAAAAGATGTTATACCGACCTACTCCATTTTTCAACACGAAAGCATAATTTAGTATATTTTTTCGGCCGAATCGTATTTTGACAGTAGAATTGCATCGTAGTTTTTTATATATTCTTTTTTTCAGGAGAAAACACTAGGTGATATCTCTTTTAAATTAGAGACTAAAGTAATGAACTTCATGTCTGTTTTTTTTTCTAAAAAAATATAATCAAGACAACTCAAGTGTTGTCAATAATATGCAATACAATTTGTTTACAATTTTCCCTTTATCAGCCCCTTTGCAGAGTTTGGTTTGTTTTTATTGATTTCATCACATATTTCCGATTTTAAGTGTCATTCTTACTAAATACCATTATATAATATTAACTGATTACCCTGGGATCCAATTTCATAGATATAATTCTTAAATTATATTAATTCTAACGAATTTACATGCACCATGCTTCCTTGGTTATTTATAGCAGTTATCAGTGTTCGGCAAACCTCGGAAAAGCAGCCGACTTATAATTAGGTGTGTTAATGGCGATTCCATCGACAGACATTCAAATTCTTTTCACTAATTAAGATATTATAACATATTTTTTTTTAACCTGGCTTCTTGTTCAGAACATTGTATTAGTATAAAACATCGAATATTTGCAACTTTTAATATACACAACAAAATTCAATTCTGACAGCCTGTATGCCTTTAAGGATACTCGGAAAGAGAAGATTCAGACCTGTATAAATGAAGTTGACCCCCCATGGGAAGGACCAATACAGAACCTAACAGTGGCAATTAAGTTTTTTTTGGGTATGCATTATCATTTGGATACATTTATATGTAAATTGTAATTTGTATAAACAAATGTCCCAGGATTTATGAGGCCTGAGCCTTTAGGGGTCCAAAGTTAACATTTTACACTACTTTGATACCTCATTTGGATAGTACAAGACAAAAAATGATTATATATTAAACATTTTATTTTTGTGACCTTTAGTATTATTATGTTGCTATAGCAACATTTCAATGTCAGATCAATAATTGTACAACCCCCAAAACAAATGTAAATGTTCAATTGACCTATGATGATAAGTGGAGAGTATTGAATCATGATTAACCGTGGGTTACCAACGATGCTGGGAATTGTACTATGCTTATAATTTGGTGTGATTATCTTATCCTGTGAATTGTACTGTGTCAAATTATGTGTGATTATGTTCATCTGTCAAATTAGATGTGATTATGTTCATTTGTCAAATGTACTGTGTCATATAAGGTGTGATTATGTTCTTCTGTCAAATTAGGTGTGATTATGTTCATCTGTCAAATTAAGTGTAATTATGTTCATATGTCAAATGTAGTGTGTCATATAAGGTGTGATTATGTTCATCTGTCAAATTAGGTGTGATTATGTTCATCTGTCAAATGTACTGTGTCAAATTAGGTGTGATTATGTTCATCTGTCAAATGAAGTGTGTCAAATTAGTTGTGATTATGTTCATCTGTCAAATGTACTGTGTCAAATTAGGTGTGATTATGTTCATCTGTCAAATGTACTGTGTCATATAGGATGGGATTATGTTAATCTCTCAAATGTACTGTGTTAAATAAGGTATGATTATGTTCATCTGTCAAATTAGTTGTGATTATGTTCATCTGTGAATTGTATTGTATGTAGACAGAGCCAAGTACAGGACATCATTTTGGATCTTCTATAATAATTCTATATTGTGTCTGTCTTCACAAATCAGTAGAAACCACCCTATTATCATGGGATCATTCGTCCTTCATGCAAATTTAATAATAAAAAAGTACAAGTCTATTTCAATCTTGTTCAATTAAAAAAGAAGAGTATTAAATCTTCAAAGTTAAATCTCAAGAGCTTGCTGACTCTGTTTCTTGGTCAAATAGGATTTCTACTTCAAAGTTAATATAAAAGAAATTTGTCATTTTGGTTTGTTGGTCAGATACAATTTCAGCTTCAAAATCAATTGAAAGAATTAAAAGTGACATTATAGAGTTTAAGATAAAGTTACCATTTCTATACCAACTCCTGTGTTTTCCCCATGGTGATTATTTTCTACATTACAATCTTTTATTGTTTCAGTATTTGCAGGATTTTGTGATAGTTGATATTAAATAAATTATTGTCTTGTATGTATTTTTGATTCCCATTAGATATATTTTGTATTTTGTTGATATTGATGTTGTATGGAAGACCATAAGAAATTGAAAACATTTAATATCAACATAACACCCATAATATCTTCAGATGATAAGAATAGTCTCTTGACAGTTAAAAACATATCAAACTAATATTTCATTACACTATTTTTAGCTCACATTATTTATTTAGAATTATGTTTTTCCTGGCTACTTACAATTTCATTTAACCAATTTACGTGTAATCTGTGGTTTTAATAACCATTAATTCTTATGTCGTACGTGATCTCACAACTTCCCTCGGTTTACATTATAGGCTGTGTTTCAATTACCTCTTGTCTTATATAATATGTGGGCTAAAAAATACCCCTCAGTTTACCAATGGTTTTTTTAAATTATTATTTAACATGTGGATTCACAACCACCCCTCGATTTACTGCTGTGCCTGTTAATAAATTTAAAAACTGCTGTTTTCCTTGACCAAACATTTTGAAATTTTTACACAATGGTTTGACAACAAATCATAGGTTTTTTTGCACAGTTCCAGAATTATGTCCATTAAGTGTTTCTCCCTGCAAGCATACATATCCTACTTTAGAATAGCTGTAAGCTATTGTTACACTAGGCATAGGTTTCAGCAAATGTCCCTGTCCAGTTATAAAGTGATTAATTAAGAGTTGTCAGCTGATGGTGCATCAACTCTACAATGATATTTTGTTTGATATATATATATATAGCTTGTGTACACATACTACTGGTATTACAATCTGTCAAAGATTGACTATCTTAGTTAACATTTTCTCATCCAGTCTGATTAAGTGTTTCAAAAGAAACAATGCTAATTAAACTACTGTGCTTTCTCTTAATTTTTTAACACAAAAAGGTGAAAACAGGGATGTCTGTTTCCTATGGACATGTTCTTCCATTTTTTAAAACAAGAAATGATATTTTACTTGACCAGGATGCTGTACAGTGGTGTGGTAATATGATGTATCAGTTGTCTCCCTTGATCTTCAGAAAAAGGGGAGGTTGGGGGTTTTGGTGTTTAATGCCACTTTCAACAATAATTCAGTTATATTGTGGTTATATTAGCGGAGGAAACCAGAGTACCGGGTAAAAACCACCTGATATGCCACAACTCACTGACTAACTTTATTACATTATGTTGTATCAGGTATACTCTTCACAGTTGTCAAAGTGCCCCAAAATATAGAGCAAAAGTAGAGGCTCATGTCACTACAGTTTCTGAAACAAGTGAATACCTTAGCTGTTTGTGCTTGTTACAGTCATGTCATACTCTGTACTCTTTATTCCCTTTAGTTTTGAAGTTTTGCCAGGTATGTTTGTTAAGCTATAAAGGGACAGGTTGATGGGTAAAACATTTATTGATCTTTATGGGTCATAAGGTGATCAGATTTCCAATTAAGATTTTCTAGGTTAGTAACACCTTACCAACACCAGAGTGTACTATTATCATGTATATAACATATAACATTGTCATTCTATAATTATCAGAGTCTATAACATCTAAATGGTTAAATAATTAACTTATCAAATTAGATTATAACTCTTCAATAAAAGTACAATTTTCTACATTTTATCATGAAAAAAACAAATTACCAAATGTCAAAGTAAACTATATATCACATGTGAACATTCAGTCTAAAACAACTTACATATTATTATGCAAAAGTTTTGAAATGTTTCTTGCTCAAAACAGACTTTTATGATAATTCTGTTATTTTTTAATCTAATTAAAATTAGATCTCTAATTACTTCCCCTTTCCTGATATATTGCACATGTATGCACACCTATGCACGACATATCAGAAAAGGGAGTGCAGTAAAAAATCTAATTTTAATAAGATTGATAGATTGGTCATTCCTAATCCAATCATAGAAAGTAGAACACACTTTTTGTCAAATGTTTTTGATGACACGTTATGAGTTTTTGTCAATATGATTTAGATATTGATATATTACATGTAAGTTTAATATTTCTTGTACACACATGTCATACAACATAACCAGATACCCTGCATTAATCATGCTACTAGATAATGACATTTCCTCAAAGATACTAACTTTAAAATATTATATGCTATCATTTTACATCAATAAAAGAATCAAAGAGTCATTTATACCCCGTTGTCATCTGTCCTCTGTTGTCATCTGTCCTCCGTTGTCATCTGTCCTCCGTGGTATAACTTCTATGTAAATAAACTGATAATCATGGTTTAAATACATTGTTTTATATTGCTTACAGGGGCCATCGTGATCGTATGGTAGCTGGATTTACAACAACCTAAGCAATCAGTGCCTATCACCACTAACGTTTTGAGTTCGAATCCCGCTCAGGCAAGGTGTACTCGATACAACGTTATGTGATAAAGTTTATCAGTGACTTATGGCAGTACTGTGGTTTTCTTTGGGTACTCCGGTTTCCTCCACCATTGAAAGTGGCGTTAAACACCATAAGCCTAAACCTACACCTATATTGCTTACAAACAGTTTCTCAGCAGAGGCAGGAATTGTTGATAAATCTTATGACCAGTTATACAGGCAACCTCCTTATTAAACTCAATAAGATCCTCACATAATTCTCCAGAAAAAAATCCATTTGAGGTAGAGGTAATGGTCTAGTAATTAGAGGTTACACACTCAATAAACTTTTACTTATGATTGATCAGATTATGAGGTGTAATCCAGTTGACCAAGTGGTCTAGTAGTTAGACGTTCAGGGTGTCAAGTGATCCTATATTTCTATATTTTTCCGATATTTTCAAGATTTTGCTATATTTGCCTAAAATTTCCTATATTTCATCCCAAAATCTTATATTTTTTACTTTTTAGCTGAACTTCTACATTCATGTGACTTTTTAGCTCACCTTGCCAAAGGCAGTGTGAGCATTTGGCATCCGTTAACTTTTCACATTTTAATCTTCTCCTCTGAAACTGCTTAGCCAACTGAGCCAAAACTTGGTAGGAAGCATATAAAGATTGCACATCTCGTCCCGATCTGTTAGCAAACATGGCCGCCATAGGCAATTCTTGTTTCTGGTTGGTCAATTTCTAAAAATCTTCTCCTCTGAAACCACATGGCCAAATAAACTGAAACTTGGTAGGAAGCATCTATGAAAGATCCTCTATAAATAATGCTCATTTCGTCCCGATCCGTCAACAAACATGACCGCCACAGGCAATTCTTGTTTCTGTTTGGTCGATTTCTAAAAAATCTTCTCCTCTGAAACCGCTTGACCAAATGAACCGAAACTTGGTAGAAAGCATCTATGGAAGGACCTCTATATTAAAAATGGTCCTTTAAAATGTTAAAGGAGTTGTCATGTTCAATCTTTTGAAAAAGACAAATGTTGATTTTTTTCACTGTCTGATATTTATATATTTTGTAAAAAGAGCAATAGTAGACTAGAGTTTAATGATACTGCTTTTTTCATTTGTCAGTAAAAAAGGAGGTGCTGCGTGTCTACAGAAGAGGCGAAGGCCATGTATTTTTTTGCTAATTATACCTTAAATTTACCCTATATTTATGCTATATTTTCATTAAAAAAAAAATCCTATTTTCCTATTTAATTTTGGTCTAAAGTGGCTTGACCCCCTGGAGGTTATATACTCAGTAGCCTTTTACTTATGATTGATAAGATTATGAGGTTTGCATGACTTGCTACCTGATGTGTGGTTGTTGATCTATTGTTTTCTCTCCATTCTCTAGCTTCACATCATATGATACTTAATATGCCATTAATTGTTTCAATAACTTACAAAACAAAATTAAGTTTTATTTTTAGATGAATTGAAAAGTTTGAATCACTTGTGTTGATTGTTGCTATATTTTTGAACTACTTATTGTTTACCTTTTACTTTTTTTTATCATGTTTATCACAATAAAACAGTAAGTTGTAACATTTATGTAAGTTAGTAGTTGACATTATTATTGTTATTGACAAGCCTGTAAAAAAAATCTGCTATAATAATAAACAAGGCATTCTGTTTACAGTTTTGTTCAATACTGAAGAAAACTCACAGTCCATTGGTCTAGCTTACATATTTTTTGATAACAGTCTTTACCTTTAATTTGGTTTTGACTTGACCGTTGTTGGGGCTTGAACCCATGGTTTACTACACTTGAGGCGAGTACACTAACCATTACACCACTGATGCAGTTAATTGTAATGATACTTAATGCTTAATATTCCATACATATACCTGTATAACCTGTATATGTCACCTTCTCTAAATGATTTGTGTTAGATGTTTTTTGTTTGTGATTGTATTGGATGACACTATGTATGCATGATTGCTTTATCTAATAAAGGCAGCAATCATGGTTGTATGGTAGGTAGTTGAATTTACAACTACCTAGGCATCAGTGCCTATCGCCACTAAAGTTGTGAGTTCGAATCCCAATCATGGCGAGGTGTACTCAATGCAACATTATGTGATAAAGTTTGTCAATGACCTTTGACAGGTCGGTGGTTTTCTTTGGGTACTCCGGTTTCCTCTACCAATAAAGCTGATAGCCATGATATAACTGAAACATTGTTGTTAAACACCATAACTCTCTACCCCCTTTATCTAATAAACTTCCTCTACCAATAAAGCTGATAGCCATGATATAACTGAAACATTGTTGTTAAACACCATAACTCTCTACTCCCTTTATCTAATAAACTTCCTCTACCAATAAAGCTGATAGCCATGATATAACTGAAACATTGTTGTTAAACACCATAACTCTCTACCCCCTTTATCTAATAAACTTCCTCTACCAATAAAGCTGATAGCCATGATATAACTGGAAACATTGTTGTTAAACACCATAACTCTCTACCCCCTTTATCTAATAAACTTCCTCTACCAATAAAGCTGATAGCCATGATATAACTGAAACATTGTTGTTAAACACCATAACTCTCTACCCCCTTTATCTAATAAACTTCCTCTACCAATAAAGCTGATAGCCATGATATAACTGAAACATTGTTGTTAAACACCATAACTCTCTACCCCCTTTATCTAATAAACTTCCTCTACCAATAAAGCTGATAGCCATGATATAACTGAAACATTGTTGTTAAACACCATAACTCTCTACCCCCTTTATCTAATAAACTTCCTCTACCAATAAAGCTGATAGCCATGATATAACTGAAACATTGTTGTTAAACACCATAACTCTCTACCCCCTTTATCTAATAAACGTTTTGAACTATGATAAAAGTGTTTATATCAGTTTGATAGCATAAATGGTAACCATAACCAATCTTTACATACTACATTTGTATTACTTTGTCACATTTAGAAAGTAAGACAGAGGTGTAGCTGCATATACGCTGTCACGCCATGGCGTGCACATCGGCAGGTTAAAAAAAGGAAATAAAATTTTAAAAAAAATGTATTGTAACTTTTAACAGTCTAATTAAATCAGTATAATTAATATATATCGCTAATAAGACGTACTAGTTACTTTTGTATGGTAATTATGTGATGGACAAGTCGAGCGGATGCATTGTATACCTTTAAGACGTCAATATCCAGTTGTGGTCCATGCGTTACAACGCTTACAAAGCCAAGGCGATGACAAAGCCGGGCAGTTTCTTGCATCCATCATGCGGTTTCAGTTTATCAAATAGCGGAACATATTTTACATAGCACTGTTTATCTGTCAACATTCCTCCAAGATACCGATTACGACATTCCTGAAGCAATCAAAGAATCCAAGACCGTGATTAAAATGCTAAGAGCTGAACGACAGGACGAATCGGTTTAGGATGAGTTGTATCAGTCTGCGCTTAGCTTAGCCAAATCTTTTGATATATCTGATAGTATGCCCAGGTGAGGTGGTAGACAGACTACCAGAGCCAATCACCCCGCGGAAACGCCAAAACAGCATTGGCGAATTTCTTTGTACTATCCATTTTTGGACAATTTGATTACGAACTTGAAACATGTCTCCTTAAATCAGAAAACCGCTTCCATGCACAGCATCTACTACCCCGTGCTGTAGACAAATTAACTGATGATCATGTTGCTACGAGGCACATCAGGCTGACATTTATTTGTCATTGGAGGATTTCAGGAGAGAAGTAGCCAGATGACGAACCCACTGAGTCATTACTAAGTGTAATGATTTGCCAACAACACTTTGTACCACACTTGATTCTGTAAATCCAGTTCTCTATCCTTCTATAGATACAATATTAATAAAACTATGTGTTTTGTTAACCATGCCAGTAGCAAGCGCTACTGCTGAAAGGTCATTTAGTGTACTGAGGTGTTTGAAAGATTATGTTAGGTCGACCATAAAGAATGTCAGGCTGTCTTCCCTTAGATTGGTGGATATACATCGAGATTTTGAAGTGGACTTGTACAAAGCAATGGAGGTGTTCGTATCTGTTAAGACATGAAGGGCAGATTCTAGACAATTTCAAGAAATTCAAAGTCATTAAAATTGTGCTTGATTCTATGTTACATGAAACCCTAAAATGGCCCCAGATCGCACCATTTTGCATCTCGTCAAAACAAAATCCCAGACCCCCACCTCCCAAGAATTATGGCGTGCACACTATTAAGCCTCAGCTACGCCCCTGTAAGATTGCCTGTCTTAATTGTACGTTTACATCATTTATTGTCTATCTGTTTATACAGAGTTCCCTGCAATTAGCAGTTATTTCAATACTATGGTATTCGCTGCAGATTTTTTTTGTGTTAAAAGGTTCTGTACGAGTTTATATAATTGATTGAACAGTCTTGGTTATAAATCTTTAAATGTCATTACATAATTAACTGATTTCTATTATAAATGATCTGTAAACACGAGTACAGATAGTTGAAGTTTGTTAGCTGAGAATGTCAGACTTTACTGTAAGGTCTGAGGTCAGATCTAGCCAGATGTGGTTGTTCATCTATGAAGGTCTTGGCTAGCCAGTTGTGGTTGTTCATCTATGAAGGTCTTGGCTAGCCAGTTGTGGTTGCTCATCTGTGAAGGTCTTGACTAGCCAGTTGTGGTTGTTCATCTGTGAAGGTCTTGGCTAGCCAGTTGTGGTTGTTCATCTATGAAGGTCTTGGTTAGCCAGATGTGACTGCTCAGTTGTGAAGCCTGTGTTACCTAGATGTGACTGCTCAGTTGTGAATGCCTTGGTTAACCAATGTGTCTGCTCAGCTGTGAATGCCTGAGTTAGCAAGGTTTGTCTGCTCAGCTGTGAATGCCTGAGTTAGCAAGGTTTGTCTGCTCAGCTGTGAAGCCTAGGTTACCCAGTTGTGTCTGTTAAGACGTGAATGCCTGGGTTAACAACACGCTTCTGTTTAGCTGTGAAGGCCATGGTTACCCAGCTGTGTCTGTTAAGACGTGAATGCCCGGGTTAACAACATGCTTCTGTTCAGCTGTGAAGGCCATGGTTACCCAGCTGTGTCTGTTAAGACGTGAATGCCCGGGTTAACAACACGTTTCTGTTCAGCTGTGAAATCCATGGTTACCCAGCTGTGTCTGTTAAAACGTGAATGCCTGGGTTAACAACACACTTCTGTTTAGCTGTGAAAGCCATGGTTACCCAGCTGTGTCTGTTAAGACATGAATGCCAGGGTTAACAACATGCTTCTGTTCAGCTGTGAAGGCCATGGTTACCCAGCTGTGTCTGTTAAGACGTGAATGCCCGGGTTAACAACATGCTTCTGTTCAGCTGTGAAGGCCATGGTTACCCAGCTGTGTCTGTTAAGACGTGAATGCCCGGGTTAACAACACGTTTCTGTTCAGCTGTGAAATCCATGGTTACCCAGCTGTGTCTGTTAAAACGTGAATGCCTGGGTTAACAACACACTTCTGTTTAGCTGTGAAAGCCATGGTTACCCAGCTGTGTCTGTTAAGACATGAATGCCAGGGTTAACAACATGCTTCTGTTCAGCTGTGAAGGCCATGGTTACCCAGCTGTGTCTGTTAAGACGTGAATGCCTGGGTTAACAACACACTTCTGTTTAGCTGTGAAGGCCATGGTTACCCAGCTGTGTCTGTTAAGACGTGAATGCCTGGGTTAGCAACACGTTTCTGTTCAGCTGTGAAGGCCATGGTTACCCAGCTGTGTCTGTTAAGACGTGAATGCCTGGGTTAGCAACACGTTTCTGTTCAGCTGTGAAAGCCATGGTTACCCAGCTGTGTCTGTTAAGACGTGAATGCCTGGGTTAGCAACACGTTTCTGTTCAGCTGTGAAAGCCATGGTTACCCAGCTGTGTCTGTTAAGACGTGAATGCCCGGGTTAGCAACACGTTTCTGTTCAGCTGTGAAAGCCATGGTTACCCAGCTGTGTCTGTTAAGACGTGAATGCCTGGGTTAGCAACACGTTTCTGTTCAGCTGTGAAGGCCATGGTTACCCAGCTGTGTCTGTTAAGACGTGAATGCCTGGGTTAGCAACACGTTTCTGTTCAGCTGTGAAGGCCTGGGTTAGCAACACGTTTCTGTTCAGCTGTGAAAGCATGGTTACCCAGCTGTGTCTGTTAAGACGTGAATGCCTGGGTTAACAACATGCTTCTGTTCAGCTGTGAAGGCCATGGTTACCCAGCTGTGTCTGTTAAGATGTGAATGCCTGGGTTAACAACACGCTTCTGTTCAGCTGTGAAGGCCATGGTTACCCAGCTGTGTCTGTTAAGACGTGAATGCCTGGGTTAACAACATGCTTCTGTTCAGCTGTGAAAGCCATGGTTACCCAGCTGTGTCTGTTAAGACGTGAATGCTTGGGTTAACAACACGTTTCTGTTCAGCTGTGAAAGCCATGGTTACCCAGCTGTGTCTGTTAAGACGTGAATGCCTGGGTTAACAACATGCTTCTGTTCAGCTGTGAAGGCCATGGTTACCCAGCTGTGTCTGTTAAGATGTGAATGCCTGGGTTAACAACACGCTTCTGTTCAGCTGTGAAGGCCATGGTTACCCAGCTGTGTCTGTTAAGACGTGAATGCCTGGGTTAACAACATGCTTCTGTTCAGCTGTGAAAGCCATGGTTACCCAGCTGTGTCTGTTAAGACGTGAATGCTTGGGTTAACAACACGTTTCTGTTCAGCTGTGAAAGCCATGGTTACCCAGCTGTGTCTGTTAAGACGTGAATGCCTGGGTTAGCAACACGTTTCTGTTCAGCTGTGAAGGCCATGGTTACCCAGTTGTGTCTGCCCATCCGTGAATGTCTTGGTAAGCTAGGTGTGTCTACTTACAACAAGTGAATTTTGATGTATTCTGGGTCTTCACAACACATAGAAAAAATATTGCACCATGGTTTGACACATGCACTATTACAACACATGTAATTTTTGACGTCATACTATATAGCTATGACGCATTTCAAGTCTTCACAACACACAATAATATAACACGTGCCTTACAACACCTGTTTAATATTTTGACCTTCTGCATGGCTGGATACATTTTTTTCTAGTGGGTTAATAAATACATTCATTGTAACAGACTGACATTCACTGCTGATTTATCTATTTATCACATATTTTAATAACAGCCTGCAGAAAGGCCAGATTTTATAAAAAATCTTTGTTTTCTTAAATTTTAAGTGTACTTCAAAGGAAATTGAATTTGAATCTAGATAATTCTTTTTGACATGATACAATCTATTTATAGAATGATGTAGGCACAGTATGTACCCAGTGGAGATACTAATACTGTATAACCTGTCTGTTTGTAAACTTCTCATCTGTAAACATTTGATATTGATGTCATTAGTTACATCAAGGTGGATGTGATATAATATTTGATGACCCAGGAGAGGTCAACTTGTACTCTTGTTAGGAATTAAAGTTGACATGTAATGTCTAGGCTTGGATAATTACATTTTTCTGACAGTTTGAAAGAACTCTAAAAATAAGAATAATCTAGTTGGTTAGGATGCATTTTCTCCTGTCATCCCCTGTAGACTGACATTTACAATACTCTTTTAAATTTGCTCAGAAAAATGACTTTAATAGGTTTGTACATAACAGAATAAAGTTTGATGTTTGAATGGTCATGGTTATTTTTAGGTGATGAGTATACTGTTAGTCCTCTCCCCATGAGAAGAGAGTTTCCCCATCATATCTTGTGAACATGATCAAAATTTCTCCATTTTGCTATAAATTTTGAACTTTCATCAGCTGATTTAACAAAATTATCTCCTTGTTTACAAGTTTTGTCCAAGAATCAAAATATCATTAACCTAATTCAATCTATTTTCAAATATTATTATGTTTTTACTTCAGTTATGATATTAGTATGACGAAGTTTGATAATTACATTAAAAAAGCTTTTCTTTCTGGAAATTTATTGATTACTTATTAAATAAATTTCAAGATCAATAACATCAAGTTGTTATAAAAAAAAATGTCCATCATAGGTTGCTAAATATGTTATAAAAGGGCTGTTAAACTTCTGAAAATTCTGGCATAATGTTGATAATCTTTATATTCCCTCAGAAATAGGGATACCAAAAGTAAAAACAAGAACTATCTTTAAAAAAAAAAGATGTACGACGAAGCACAAATAATATATTCTTCTACGAACAGTATTTCACTGAAATAACCTAAGCATATTGGTTTTATAGGATTTTATAAGACATGTAAAACCTTGCATCCTACTTAATGTGCAAGGAATCGTTAATAAATAGTAACAGCATCCATCTTGGCCCAAGGACGGGACTCCCAGACAAAATGTTGAAAGGGGATCACAAAAGGATTATTTTAGCAAAGCTTTAATCCAATTTGCCCAGTAGTTTAAGAAGAAAAAAAATTAAAATTTCATCCACCTTTTCTGTTTTTAACAACAGTGGCCATGTTGGTTGGATGTTTGGATTGCCAGACACAATTTTGAAAGGGGGTCATCAAAGGACTAAGCAAAGTTTAGTTCCAATTGGCCCAGTAGTTTCAGAGATGAAGATATTTTAAATTTCATCCCTCTTTTTTATTTTTAGTAACAGCGACCATGTTGGTTGGAGGTCGGGACTGCCGGACACAATTTTGGAAGGGAATCACCCACCGACCATTCCACCAAAGTTTGGTCTCAAGTGGCCAAGTGGTTTCAGAGGAGAATATTTTTATTTATTATGTACGGACGGACGACCGACGCAAAGTGATGACAAAGGCTCATATGACCCTTTGGGTCAGGTGAGCTAAAAAAAAGAGGGTGCATATTATTTCCTATCCGTGGTAAAAATCTAAAAAAATTCATGGCTTCAACAATAACTTCTTAATATGTAATAGATGAAATGGCACTTTCTCAGAATTTAATACCCCCAGTCGCTCACCTGAAGATTACATAATACATTGAAAATAAAACGTTATAACATATAATACTTTGGTTAAAGAGAATATCGCTTAAATTTAAAGTTTAATATATTGTATACAGATATACCATTAAAAGTTATCATATTATCAGTTATACTCGAACTCCCTTTGTCTGTACGGGGCGTAGGACGACGGACGCAACCAATCAGCAAACTACTAAATGACTTGCTTATTACAAGTGCCTTAAATCCGACTTGCTTAGTACAAAGTGCTTTAAATCCGACATGCTTATTACAAGTCAGTGATTTTCCTACTCATTTGTATCTGGGGTCCGGGTCCCTTATAATTGGGAAAATTAGCACGTAAATGATGTGAATTGGGAAAAGATGGGGAGAGCAATATATTTATTAGTTTAGAGGTCCAGTAATAGAATAGCAATCATACTGTACCAAGGTTAATGCCAACAGTAATGTGAATTGGGAAAAGATGGGGAGAGCAATATATTTATTAGTTTAGAGGTCCAGTAATAGAATAGCAATCATACTGTACCAAGGTTAATGCCAACAGTAACAAATTCTTGTGATGAGGAAGAATGACCACAAAACAGTTCACAAAACTTACATAAATACCCTTGGTGTACCACACTGTCATATAGCCATGGGTATTTTTGTTAATTTTTCATTGAACTGAACACCCTGACATCTGGTACCATGACCTCTGGAGCACAACTATCCGAATCAGAGTGACAGTCAGATTGCGAATATCAACATCACCACTATTTGCACTATTTACATGATGTCATTTGAAGCTGTGTTAGGTAATAAAGAATTTGAATTGGTTGTTTTTGGAGTGACATTCGCAGTGGTAACAAGGCGTTCAGCTTCTAGGCATGGTGTATCAGTACTTAGTGTCAGTGACTGGTAGAGTTGACTCCACCTAATCCCACTTTTTTTTAAATTCATTAAAGAAATCTCAAATTTCAAGTGGAAATAGCTGTAATTATTGTATAAACAATGTGCAAACATTGGGACTTAGGGTGTATAAACAAAAACTCATTAACTTCAGGTAAACCTTGATTAGAGAATGGAGAACTAATATATATTAATCTATCATTTTTATTCTAATAAAAAAGACATTCAGATATATACATGAATAAGTGATATCTCTATCAAGACATTTATATTTCAACATCCATAGAACTTATTATTTATTTTTTAAGCTACATGAAATAATAAACAAGCATGTCTTAGCTTATGTTTGTTACTATTCATTTTGTAATGAAATTCTTATGATTCAGGGTTTTTTTCAAAGGTACAAATATTTTTTAAAAGATATTTTACTATTTATGTCATACTTGATTTCACTCCATATGAAAAAAATGTTTCATTCCTATTTCTAATTTTTTATTAATAACACTTACTTCACTCAAATATTTTCCCTTTTTCTGCAATATTTGACATAAATACAGGTACATCACAGGTAATAATTAATTAGATACTAATTGCAAAAACAGCATAATTGACATCATAATTAACTGCAACAACATCTATTGGAATACCTGGAATAGGTTTTTTTTTAATGTGATTAGATAGACGACATCACTGGTACAGTAGTGGGTCGGACTCACTTCAAAGCACAAACAGTTTCACCAGCTTTATTAACGTCATCAACCTCATTTTTCTCCTGGGGGAAGTAAATACTTTTTTTTAGCTACATGTACTTGCTTCCATCATTACTGGTCAATTTCTTAACAAATTATACAACATCATGACATTTTTATTTTTAACAAATCACATGACATATTTTCTATTTTTTATTAAAATTTTATATTAAGTTTATTTAAATAAACATTTATTCCAAATACTACAGATTTCCGCTTTCGTTTTCTGAAGTTTTATCGCAGTCAATTGCAGTCCGGTAAACAAATCAAGCGACCCAATATACTGTACTGGTTCCCGGTATCTTGTGCGTAGTATTTCGCTTGGTTAATCAAAACAAATAGAAACCAGGTCATAAGCATGAAAATGTCATTTGAAAAAGCTTTTATTAACCAGTTTTTTCGAATAATTTTATCACCACGCTATTGGGAATTTTCCCCCATGGAACTGGGGTCGATATTCGGCCCAAAAAAACAGTCAGAAAATCACTGCAAGCATTTTAGCTCCGTTCTCCGAACTCCTACCAAATTTGTATTATTCTCCAATCAAAAAGTTAGAAAATATTTTCATCTTTAAAATTGCTAGGCAACAGCGTCCATAACAAAAGTAGGTCAAAATCGATCGTATACGACTTAGTCGAGAAAAAAATATGTTGCGATTTAATTTTATTAGTTTGTAAACCACCTCCATTCTAAGGGAGAATCAAAATTTAACTATTTGAACGGGCATGTGCAAAAGGTGGACTGGAGTCGTGGAGTGGAGTCATGGAGACTCCAAGTTAGAGTGGAGTCTTGAAGACCCCAAGTTGGAGTGTAGTCTATGATTTTTCTGTAGATGTATTTTGTAAACTAGGAATTGATAAATAAAAAAGTAGATGATTACTAGATATTTTAAATCTTTTCAACATTTCACACTACATCAATCATATGTATTCAACATTGAATTATGGTCTGTTTGATATGATTGATGTAGTAAATGTTGAAAAGATTTAAAATATCTAGTAATCATCTACTTTTTTATTTATTAATTCCTAGTTTACAAAATACATCTACAGAAAAATCATAAACTACACTCCAACTTGTCGGGGAAAAAATATGTTGCGATTTAATTTTATTAGTTTGTAAACCACCTCCATTCTAAGGGAGAATCAAAATTTAACTATTTGAACGGGCATGTGCAAAAGGTGGACTGGAGTCGTGGAGTGGAGTCATGGAGACTCCAAGTTAGAGTGGAGTCTTGAAGACTCCAAGTTGGAGTGTAGTCTATGATTTTTCTGTAGATGTATTTTGTAAACTAGGAATTGATAAATAAAAAAGTAGATGATTACTAGATATTTTAAATCTTTTCAACAGACTCCACTCCACCTTTTAGCACATGCCATTTGAACTTCAGCAAAAAAAATATGATGAATACATCAGAGAGTAATTTAAGAAAACATGTGTAAATGATAATTTTTGGAGTTTTTTTTGTTTTTGTTCCTGTTCTTCCTTTCTTCTTCTTTTTTTATTATCGAAAATATGCCTAGAGTGACTGATTGCAAACTACAACTAAATAAATTCTTCTAGTGGCATGAACGAGTAAGAATAATAGTTCTGACATGAGTGGCATATATTATATAGACATATATTCTTTATACAAATTTATGGTGGATTTCCTGTACCATTTATAACTAATGTATTTACCAATTGCTCAATGAATATTGACCAACTGGTATTTAAATTCCTAGAAGTCACATTGGTGTTGGTCAGAAAAAATTTATTAAAGTTCCTATTGTTGAGAAATCAAGTTCCTATTGTTGGGCGGGCAATCAATGAACTATAAGAACTGTGTTTAAACTTCTTCCCTGATGAAAACTTTCTCTCGGATGAAACTTCTTTGATTTTCTTTCAAATTGAAAAATTACTTCATTAGAATGATTATCTTTCTTTCATATACCTGATAACAGGTGCTGTATAACAGTATATATATCATATTGTACGATGTTGCATTTATTTGACGACCTATGATTGGATAAAATCATTCCTAAAAATAACGATAGCAGGGGTTGAAAATTCCTCAAGTCCGACGCCCGGGACTAGAAAATTGAAACTTCGGGCTTGCCGTTTTTCCATGGAAAAAGCCTGTCGGGTATGCCTTTAATAAAATAAAAACTCCACTTTTTTCTAAGCGTCTTGTTTTCAATTCAAATCACATGCAAGTTTTTGTCAATCGTCTCCTTTCACTGTAAATAAGTACTAAAAAGCTATTTTAAGAACGCCTGGACGGATCGATATTCCTCATGAATATTAATGAGTTCCGAATCACCTATGCGCTTCCCACATACCTATGTAAAGTCAAGCGTCGGTATTGATCAATCGTATGTTTATGTTGACAACTTTTGAGAAAAATGTCATTGCTTAATTTTAATTTTAGTCAAAAAAGCGGAAAAACGGAAAGCGAACGACGAGCCAACTGATCCTGAAACTCCCAGAAATAAAGATCTTAAGTATGATAGGGAGAAACGAACGAGAACATTTCAAAACTCATCGATAGATAAATTTCCTTGGGTCGTCTTTGACGAGAATGCTCAGGAAATGTACTGCAAGTACTGTAGAAAATTTCCACACTTGTCAGATAGGAAAGATGCCCTTACTCAGGGAACTAAAAATTTAGGCATTGATAAACACCAGGAGCACTTCTTATATGTCAAGCATTGGTTTAAGGAACTTGATGATCCCTAGGCAGCTGCCGGTCCTTCACAAGCCTTTTACCTTTGCTGACACCCCAATAGGCCAGTCATTATTGAAATTAGATGAAAGTCAGAGAAAACGTCTTGAAAGTTTGTTTAATACTGCCTGCGGTGTTGTCAAAGCTGGAAAACCATTTTCAGATTATGAATTGATATGTGAAATACAAGTTAAAAATGGACTTGACCTGGGTAAAAACTAGAAATATTAATGGTTGTAAAACTTTTGCTGCATCAATTGCACAAACTTTAGTTGACAAGCAAGTAAAATTTCAAATTTTATCCTACAAATTGGGACTTGGCAAATCACTGACCGGACTTGGGTTAAAAAAGTTTAAAAAGCCCTGGGCTTGGGCCTGCCCAAACAAATTTTCAACCCCTGGATAGAAAGGAGAGCCATATATGGAAATCTATATATCATATTATAATCTTTTCCTAATTTGAGAAAGAACTCCCATTGTTTTTAATTTAAATAGCTGGTAAGCATTTTTCTAACATTTATATTTTTCCTTTTTTCTTTTTTTATATTTGGAATCCATGCAGATATGGAAAATAATGTTTTGTGAATTGCTCATTTACACAATAACAATATCTAGATATGGATATAGTACATGTATTTATACAATATTCAAATTTGAAAAATATTGCAAAACACGGATTTCATGTACCAACAATGACCAAATTCCATATTTTTGCCAGGTTTATATCCCTGACAATTATATATAAGATGCAGTTGAATCTGATTTACTATAATCTGGATAACTAAAAATAAAATGAAAATTCATTAAGCTTTTTAACCCTGAAGGTGAAATTAATAGTCAACACAAGGATCCACTGTATCACATCTTCACAAGTCAAGTGTTTTTTATCTGCTTGTGTTCACCATCTGTTTGTGGGGAGAACAAGCAGATCGAAAACACTTTGACTTGGGAAGATGCAGTGTCCATAATGCAGACATTTACATAGTTTATAGTCCATTTAGCAACTCTGAAGGAAAAAAATTATTAAAAATTTGATTTAATTATATATTTTTTTCTTTATAGATATTTCATCTTGTATACTATATACAAACTCAAGCAAATATTTACAGATAATTGGACTCAAAATAAAAAAGTTACCTATTAAACTCCTATTTTGAAAAAAATATTTATAACATAGGAGGGTAATGGGTAACTTTTTTTTATTTTGAGTCCCAAAATATATACATGTAGTATACAAGATGAAATGTCTATAAAAAAAAATACAAAATTAAACCTGATTTTCATAAATAATTTTCAGGATTATTATCATTATTTTATGTTTGACCAAATTGTAATTTACAAACCAAAAAGCGAATAAAATTAAATGTAATTGCATTTATTCATCAAATTAGAAAAGAATAATAATTTTTCATATGCATAATGCCAATTATGCGAAAGAAATGAATTCCAGTGAAGAAATTTTTCAACTTGAAATAAAATCAAAGAAGTTTCATCAGAGAGGAAGTTTTCATCAGGAAAGAAGCTTAAACACAGTTCCTATTGTTCATTGATTGCCCAACAATAGGAACTTGATTTCTCAACAATAGGAACTTTAAACTTTTTCTGACCAACACCAATGTGACTTCTAGGAGTTTAAATACCAGTTGGTCAATATTCATTGAGCAATTGGTAAATACATTCGTTAAATGGTACAGGAAATCCACCATAAGACAAAACAAACACAGAATACAAAGTTACTCATTTTTTAGAAATTATACTACACACAAAAATATTTCTTAGCACCAACAGTCTTCCTCAAAACATTCGACATGTGCAATCAGTTGGCATTTTCAAGAAACTTTTAAAGACTCATCTTTTTAGAGCAGCTTATGGTGACAGTATTTGATTTTAAACTCTCTTTTTTAATTATAATCATTTTTGGACATGTGCAATCAGTTATCATTTTCTAGAAACTTGTAAAGACTCATCATTATTTTATATTTTTTTTATTTATTCTTGACAGTTATTGCTACTTTTACTTTTATTGATAGGATTAACATTTTATGTGTTTTGTACAGCGCTTAGAGTAATTGTTTTATTAGATAGGCACTTTATAAATATTGTATAATAATAATAATAATAATAATAATGTTCAAAACAACCATTGTGGCGCCACTTCAGGGAGTGAATTTATTGTTTTAAATGTGAAATTTATCGCTTTTCCAAGAAATGATGGTATTTCATTGTCATTTGTATAATAGTAACACTGATAAAATCTTCTACTAGCTTTTATAACAATCACCCACCATTACATTTACACAATTATACAAGGAAATTGACTTTTTTTTATTAGTTTTCTCTTTTGTCTTTTAAAACATTATTTTCATGGTGTATATCATTTAAATCTGACAGTGCAGTAGAAGACTGTTGAGTGATAATCATTGACAGATGATATATATCTATAAGTTATTTGTTGATTTGTCTGAATGCTAGGATGGAAAGTTTGTTGATGTATCTATATTTTGAGATTTTTCTTTCTGTATTTGTTTTTAATTAAAGGAATAAATGGTTTGTTACAAGGATTACAAGATAGCACCTTGAACAGGTCTTCCTGTTGACCAGGGTAATCAACTGATTAACATCATGATATTAGCTAGATATCTGTGTATTGATTTACAGGTGTCTTAATCTATTGGAATTTATTTTGACAGGTGTAGATGTTATTATTAGAAATTTCTACATTTTCTTATTTTAGAATATTTATTGACAAGTCTTAATAAATCAACTGAGATTTCTTTCCTAGGAAAACTAAGTACAATATGAAGATTAAAGCAAGTAGCAGAGTGAATGTGTTTTTTAATGCCAAATGAAAAATTTTTAGCAGAGTTACATCAATAATTTTGAGAGTTATGCCCCTTGATAATGTTAAAAAATTGAAAATGTTCTTTTTAAGCACACTAGCAAAAATAAGTCTTCAACAGTATATACATGCTATATATGAAGAATATCTCAGTCACGTTTTAATATAGATATAAAGCAACTCTGCTTGTGCATCTCCGGTGATTTTAAGAAACACGGAGCACACAATATTTTTTAAAGTAATTCCTGATCAATACAGGTAGCTACATTGTAGTAACTTTATGCAATGACAAAAGTCATATAAAGTGAATTCTATTGTACTTCAATGTGTTTAGTGCAATAAAGACTGTAGTTAGGCATATTTATGTAGAGGGTCATATCAAGATTAATGGGTCTGAGTTAGGGGTCAGAATATAGACTGAGAATTTGATAAAAACTTATCCATAATAATTGTTATATAATAATTATGCCTAATTTGATCAATGCAATGTTTATCAATCCAAGAAAGCAAACTCATTGTATAGTACATGTATTTACTCATTTATACTTAGAAAAATCTAGGTTTCCAAAAATCCCCCATTTTGATCTATTTCACTTTTGTCTGGTTTCAGTGTTTTTATATTGCTGAAGTATAGAATAATTTGTACTACTGAGTATGACTAGGTTATGACAAGTTGTCATAATCTCTTTTATTTTATGGAGGAGTTGAATGCAAGAAGAATTTTAATCATATCACTAATGACCTGTTAGGCAGTTTTATTTTTCCATGTTAATGACACTCAGGCATTATTGCTAGGAATCCCCTTTCACCTCTCATAAGTAGGTCATGAATTGTTGTGATAATTTATATATACCGGTAATTCATGTGTTCTAATGACTTAAAAATCAAATCATTTAGAAATACGGTTAGAATCCAAAAAAATTCAAAAAAAATTCTTCAGATTTTGATGATGCACGATGCACATTCATGACCAACTTTCAAAAATAAATTGTAAATCAAGTCATGCAGTCTAAATATGTTTGATTGTGATAAGATTTCACCTGTCAATATTGGTCAACATTTGACATAATTCAGTGGCCTATTTTTCAAAGGAACATTGATTGCAGTATACAGACCATACAGACCCTATTAGATAAAAATCTACATTATTTCACAGATCATTAATAAACTCATTGAAACTGATGTATCATATTAATATAATTGATTGATATTTATACATGGAAATAAAAGTGCTATAAAGGCATTATTTGTTGAAATATTAGTCACGCTTGGGTGGTCACTGGATACGCTGCAGGATTATATACTGTCTCTTGTACTTTCTAACAATTTAATGCACCAAAAAGAATTATTTTTTTCCCACACAAACTGGAAAATTAAACAGAAGTAGAAAGTAATATTTGTAATTGATAAAGATAATATCTTCTCTTTAAATAGATGGTGTTTATTACTCCAGCAAGGCAGTGAGTTTAAACATAATGTCTACATTATAATAATGTTTCCTGGAGAGTCTTAATTACTTTGACATAGAGATAATTATACTAATGGTTCTTATTCTCATAAACAAACAATACTTATTTATCATTGAAAAATCTACCAATTTACCAACAAAAGTGATAAAAAAAAAACATCAAATTGTTTGAATTTTCACATCAATTGAATTAATACAGCCAATTTTATTATACAGAAATAAAAGATTCTTAGTTTTTTATTCAGTTCTTGACTGCTGAATTACTCTAGATGACATATAGTTACTTATTAACTTGATTTATAGAGAATTCTTGACATTGTTCCTTTGATCTCATGGAGTGATAATCAGTATGGACAAACTGACTCTAATACTGTAAATAATCAGTATGAACAAACTGACTCTAATACTGTAAATAATCCGTCAGTGTGACATCAAACACATTATAACTTAACCCATTAACATATAGAAATAATCAGTTTTTAAGGTTGACCTACATTATCACTAGTATCACAGCTGTCCTGTTGGTCTCACTGCAGTACTAGTGATAATGTCTGCCTCAGATGTATCACTAGTACCACAGCTGTCCTGTTAGTCTCACTGCAGTACTAGTGATAATGTCTGCCTCAGATGTATCACTAGTATCACAGCTGTCCTGTTAGTCTCACTGTGGTACTAGTGATAATGTCTGCCTCAGATGTATCACTAGTATCACAGCTGTCCTGTTGGTCTCACTGCAGTACTAGTGATAATGTCTGCCTCAGATGTATCACTAGTATCACAGCTGTCCTGTTAGTCTCACTGTGGTACTAGTGATAATGTCTGCCTCAGATGTATCACTAGTATCACAGCTGTCCTGTTAGTCTCACTGTGGTACTAGTGATAATGTCTGCCTCAGATGTATCACTAGTATCACAGCTGTCCTGTTAGTCTCACTGCAGTACTAGTGATAATGTCTGCCTCAGATGTATCACTAGTATCACAGCTGTCCTGTTGGTCTCACTGTGGTACTAGTGATAATGTCTGCCTCAGATGTATCACTAGTATCACAGCTGTCCTGTTAGTCTCACTGTGGTACTAGTGATAATGTCTGCCTCAGATGTATCACTAGTATCACAGCTGTCCTGTTAGTCTCACTATGGTACTAGTGATAATGTCTGCCTCAGATGTATCACTAGTATCACAGCTGTCCTGTTGGTCTCACTGCAGTACTAGTGATAATGTCTGCCTCAGATGTATCACTAGTATCACAGCTGTCCTGTTAGTCTCACTGCAGTACTAGTGATAATGTCTGCCTCAGATGTATCACTAGTATCACAGCTGTCCTGTTAGTCTCACTGCGGTACTAGTGATAATGTCTGCCTCAGATGTATCACTAGTATCACAGCTGTCCTGTTAGTCTCACTGTGGTACTAGTGATAATGTCTGTCTCAGATGTATCACTAGTATCACAGCTGTCCTGTTAGTCTCACTGCAGTACTAGTGATAATGTCTGCCTCAGATGTATCACTAGTATCACAGCTGTCCTGTTAGTCTCACTGTGGTACTAGTGATAATGTCTGCCTCAGATGTATCACTAGTATCACAGCTGTCCTGTTAGTCTCACTGCAGTACTAGTGATAATGTCTGCCTCAGATGTATCACTAGTATCACAGCTGTCCTGTTGGTCTCACTGTGGTACTAGTGATAATGTCTGCCTCAGATGTATCACTAGTATCACAGCTGTCCTGTTGGTCTCACTGCAGTACTAGTGATAATGTCTGCCTCAGATGTATCACTAGTATCACAGCTGTCCTGTTAGTCTCACTGTGGTACTAGTGATAATGTCTGCCTCAGATGTATCACTAGTATCACAGCTGTCCTGTTGGTCTCACTGCAGTACTAGTGATAATGTCTGCCTCAGATGTATCACTAGTATCACAGCTGTCCTGTTGGTCTCACTGCAGTACTAGTGATAATGTCTGCTGTCCTGTTAGTCTCACTGCAGTACTAGTGATAATGTCTGCCTCAGATGTATCACTAGTATCACAGCTGTCCTGTTAGTCTCACTGTGGTACTAGTGATAATGTCTGCCTCAGATGTATCACTAGTATCACAGCTGTCCTGTTAGTCTCACTGTGGTACTAGTCTGCCTCAGATGTATCACTAGTATCACAGCTGTCCTGTTGGTCTCACTGCAGTACTAGTGATAATGTCTGCCTCAGATGTATCACTAGTATCACAGCTGTCCTGTTAGTCTCACTGTGGTACTAGTGATAATGTCTGCCTCAGATGTATCACTAGTATCACAGCTGTCCTGTTGGTCTCATTGCAGTACTAGTGATAATGTCTGCCTCAGATGTATCACTAGTATCACAGCTGTCATGTTGATCTCACTGCTGTACTAGTGATAATGTCTGTCTCAGATGCTATTCTATATTTCTCTAATCACTTGCCATAAAGCCAGGAATAATAACTATTTTCATGACTTCAATTTGTGAAACATTTGTCCTATGTTATTACAGGGTTGATTTGAGTACATTTGTACATGTTATTTTGACTGTAGTTCAAGCCTGCTGTAATATACAGACAAGATGACAGCATGTGTTTACTGTAATATCAGCTTAGTATCGCTAATTAAATTTCAATAGAAAGCTCATCAACTTATCTTGTTTGAAATTTGAAAAGTGAGAAATAAATGATACATTCCTTTTTGACTTGAAAGTAACTAACTATAATTACTGGCATAGAATTTATATAACTCAGCTTGTACCATCAACAACAAGTTTTTGTCAAAGATATTTTTACAATTTTATTTGATAATTAGCATCTGATTTTAAGTTTATTTATTTTCTCCTTGCACTGATTTGCACATTTTGTGAAGCTTCATTTAATTTTCTTCCATTTGTACATAAGCTTGTGTCTTTGTTTCTGTATAATTATACCCTTTGATAGATTTTATGTGAGCGTCGGGACTCACAAAATCAAGGCTTCATTTAATACTAAAAGAATGTAAGATATCATTATCCAGTATGTATATTTGTATTAACATTGTTTTTGTAATGTCAGTTTTGCTAAACAGATTACTTGTATTATCATCAAAGAGACTGATCTAAAGTGTTCATTTTATGATTGCATTTATTAATCTTTTTCTCTGAAGAATAATTGAAAGTTTTTTGTGACTCTGTCACTGTGGTCCAAATTATTCATATGAATGGCTTTGGTTAGTCTTTTTTCTTTGAAGAATAAAAAAAAATAAATTGTGACTTGGACCGGTCTTAAGTGCTCCTTGTCATTGGATCATAAACCTTTATAAATAATAGGAAGCTTGATGTGGTTCAGTGGTAGATGTCTATCTGTGATGCTTGTTCAGACCTTTTGAGAAATAAAGAAAAGTTTATTGTGACAGTAGGCTAAAGTGTTCATCTTTGACATCTGTATAGGCTACTTACCCTGATAAAAAGGTTTCTCCCTAGTTTGTTTATATTTTCTTGACTTCACAGTCATATGTGAAAAAAAACGTAGGAGGTACCTTAAAATAGAACATGTAATTATACGCTGGAAGGCTGATGTCCAATGGGATAAATAATACCCCATCGGCCCTCCAGCGTATATTTGACTTGCACCATGATTCTATGATTGATGCACAATGATAGCTTTAACATTTATAGGTTAGGGTCTTTAGGGAATTTGTCCTTATATTACATTAAAGCTGACTAATGCATTGTCTCTTGATTATATTTTACGACTTCATGGTATAATGATGAATACATCAGACAACTTGGCTCCCACCAACAAATTGATTATCAAAAGAAAAATAAATGCTGTCTAAATTGAAGAGCAATTAAATTGTATTTTTAAGCATTAAAAAACAGACTCATTTGAATTGTGTTTTTTTTACCACACTTAAAAATGTCATGATTATCTAAAGTTCAAGATTTTCAGTTTCAAATTTCAACATTTAATCCTTAAAGAAATTACAAAAATGAATTTTGAGTGTTAATTTTTAAGAATTCTAATACATGTATTCACTTACTGTTCTATTGATGTTTATTTTATAGTGTCAATATCAAGGTCACTTTCACAGGCAATGTATGATAGAATGTGTAAAGAACATTTTATTTGATATAGAATTAGTTAGCTGATTTCATGTGGAAGAATAACACTCGAGATAAATTGTTCCTATGTGTGTGATAATTCATAATTGTCAGTTAAATATGAAATTAGGGAATTACAAAAAAAAAATGCTATTTATTTGAATACATGATCTGTAAAAAAAATAATTAGTTTGTTTACGTTATTGGTTTGTAGATACATTAACATTGACAATCAAAAGTCAATCTTATAAAACAAATATTCATTGGTGAAAATCATAAACACGTGTCCAACACAATTTCCATACCAGATGATGTTTGTGTTGTTTAACAGTAACACAACCTGTACCACTAGTGAAGCAGGAACTGCCTACACTTCTGAAGCACCTGAGTTCACCCCTGGTTTTTTGTAGGGTTCGTAATGCTCAATCTTTAGTTTTCTGTTTAGTGTTTTGTAAACCATTATTTGTCTTTTTGCCTTTTTTCTTTTCTTTTGTCTGTCCTTCAAATTACAGCTTCTGATTACCCCTTTGGTATCTTAAACCGTTTTCTGGATAGAATCTAATTTGGTGGACCCCGGAAGTCAGATATTGTAATAATCATCGTGTATGACCCATAACTTTTCATTTCATTACCATGCAGATATGACAACAAAAGGGTTAGGGTTAGGGTTCGATCAAGTAGAAGTACTCCTGTTTTCTACGTTAATGGTTGCAAGGATGAAAAAGTGCTATGCAGCATATATACCTTATTTACAGAACTTGAATGTTTCTTTTTTCATAAATGTACAATCAGTGAGTAGATATTATAAAACAATATACCGGTACTGTCTGTGAAATATTATATAAAAATTGATTTATCAAAGGTATTTTTGCTACCAAGTTGTCTGACATGAGTTTTTAAACGATCAGTTTTCATGATTATGCTCCAATCATAAAATCTCTTTAACATAGTCTAAATTGTCTTGTGTTCATCAGATCTGATCAGCTTTAATATGAGAATGTCAAAAGGATGTTTCCATTTACTGTATTTAATGATAAAAACACTTTTAAGTAGGAGTTTCAATCCAAGGACAACCATATTAAATTAAATTATCATTCAGTGGGAAGTCTGTAATTAACACTGTTTCCATGTCTGCTTTGGTATCTTTGCTCATTGGATAACATGTTGGATCTGTTGCTGCTAGCAGAAATTGTGTTTCATCCAATCATCATATCCATGTTGACTGATTCCCAAGGTTAAGGTCAAAGGTCAAATTGCCTATTATAGTGACAGTTTCTGTAAGTTCCATTACTTTAGAATTATGAAACATTAAATAATATATATTGCCAATAAAAAGATGGCTGGTCTACCATTTTCAGTTAAATTATCATTAAAGCCATTTATAATAATCAATTTTACTTTATTCCTAGCTGCGATGTCATGGCCTTCTTTGTGTTCAATGATTTAACGTGAAGGATAGTTGTTTTAATGATATTGATGGAATCCATCACTGTTTAAACCTTTTTTCCTAATTTAATTTTAAGAAAAAGTAGGATAGTAAAACATTAAGCGATGATTAAACTTCAAATGACTTTATTGTCAAGGTCAAAACTTAAGGTCAGAGGTCAGTGACCTTTATAGACTTAGTATTGAACTTCATTCTATTCTTTGAATTAATAAGAGTATTGAAATAAAACTGAATGATATTCCTCTTTACTAGAATCAACTCAAATAAATACTGTCAAAGACAAAAATTAGGTCAAGTTAGTGACTGGCAGTTTGGAGCAGTCTTAGGGTGAGGATTAGGGCTACGGTGTTTAATGCCCTTTTCATCAATATTTCAGTTATATTTTGGCAGTCAGTTTTATTGATGGAGGAAACCAGAGTACCCAGAAAAAACCACTGACCTGCCACAAGTCCCCGACAAACTTTATCACATAATGTTGTATCGAGTACACCTCGGCATGAGTGGGATTTGAACGCACAACCTAAGTGCTGATTGGCACTGATTACATAGATAGATGCAAATCAGACTACCGTAAGATCAGGGCCACGATGACCCCGAGCAGACTCTGGTGCTGAAATTAAGCATAGTAACCAATAAATACAATTGTAGTTAAAATAAAATTCACAAAATGGCAGTTAATATAAAAAATCTTTGATGACAATAACATTTTAACAGTGAATCATTATTACAGTTTCTGACAGACACTATAGGCATCAGTGAGGTACCTACTCATAAATCTTGTTCTTTAATCATATCATATATATATGTAGAACTACTTTATCTGTTGTCTGATGAAGATAAAATCACTCCTTGTCAGATTATAATGAAATATTTCCTCTTCAAATAATTATTACATACACAATTCACATTGAATGCTTAATAAATCTAAATTCTCCGTCTTCATTTGAATGTAAACAGTAGCAACGTCTATTTGATCGGAAGCAACTTGTAAACAGTAGCAACGTCTATTTGATCTGAAGCAACTCGTCGTTCCTAAAAATCGGTGACCAGTGTTTTCTCAAATAATTCTCTAACTCTAAGGTTTATTAAACTAATATAGGGGCTGTCGTGATCGTATGGCAACTGCCTATGCAATCAGTGCCTATCACCACTAAAGTTGTGAGTTTGAACCTCGATCATGGCGAAGTGTACTGGATACAACATTATGTAATAAAGTTTGTCAGTGACTAGCGACAGGTCAGTGGTTTTCTCCGGGTACTCGGTTTCCTCCACGAATAAAACTGACTGCCACGATATTACTGAAATATTGTTGAAAGTGGTGTAAAACACCATATACCATACCTACCTATTAAACTAATAAAGAATATTTCAGATTGACACAATATGAAGCTTCAAGGATATGATTGTTTGTTCATTTTCTACATGTGTAGTCAGTAACCAAATGTTACCAAGGTTTTAAATAGTTGGTCACTTCTGCTTGAACAGTTTTCTACATGTGTAGTCAGTAACCAAATGTTACCAAGGTTTTAAATAGTTGGTCACTTCTGCTTGAACAGATCACTGTAGCCTAGCACCTCTAAGATTTGTGTTCATGACCAGCTTTCTATGATTTCAAAAAGAGGTGCATTTGACTTGTTGTATGTGATATAGTTTGTCAGTACTCTCCTTACACATAGCTGTAATACTTCTGTAAGTTGTGTTAAACTCTATTTGATTAAATATGTAGATACCATGGAAACGGTTTTATTTTTTAATACATGGAGGTCCAGTTTTGTACATGGTTAAGAAACATCTTATTCATGTCTTTAGTAGAATTTCTCAATTAAAATCAATTTAATGTTTCTATTTTCGAGTCTTCAGGATATTTGACATTAGGAACTAAAACTCATTTATTTCTTTGCTTTACAGCTTTTTTCTAATTGCTAATGATTTAGTACACTTTAGGTTGAATTCATTTATGTAATGTACACCTGGAACAATTACACCTTTAATTGTACCTGGTTGTATTACAGGTAATCATATGTTTAAAACTGTAACATTCTGTAATCTGAAGCAAGCATCCATAAACATTGTATTAACAAATTACAAGCCATATTATTATTCACTAGCTATTGTTGGTAATATAATAATATAAGTTAGAAAAGTAATTTAGGAGCATTATATTTCATAAATACTACATCTTATTACAACAGTTCAATTACTTTTATAAAAATTTAAAAAAAAAGAAATAATAATGATTTAGAATTAACTTCCTTATTACATTAATCAAAATATTAAATGAAAAAAAAATGTTTATTGTTTTTGGTACGCAGTTTGTCTTTAACTGGGTTATGTTTCTAGTTGCTTTGGGAAAGTACTCAGCACTGTATAAAAATACCCATTGGTGCCAAAGATAGAGAACTTGTCTGTTTCAATATAAATTCCTTCTGACTAATTTTATTTTTAAGCAGAACACAGCTTATGAGTCTGTCAACACAAAACAACTGTTCAAATTTTGAAAACTTTATAATTAGGCTCTACAATCCAGGCTAACACAGTTGAAACTTGTTATCATAAATCAGATACAATGTATTATATACCAGTAAGTTTAAATGAAAATATATGACAGCGGTCAGTTTTATGGGTGGAGGAAACCAGAGTATCTAAAGAAAACCATCCATCTGCCATCACCGACAAACTTTATCATCCATCTGCCATCACCAACAAACTTTATCATCCATCTTCCATCACCGACAAACTTTATCATCCATCTGCCATCACCGACAAACTTTATCATCCATCTGCCATCACCGACAAACTTTATCATCCATCTGCCATCACCCACAAACTTTATCATCCATCTGCCATCACCCACAAACTTTATCACATGAGGTTGTATAAAGTAAGCTTTGCTACAAACAGGAATCAGTGTAAATTTATCTACCATATGATCATGTCCATGTGGCCCATTTATGAGTCATTTCAAATGATAAATGATTATTTGATTGTTCAATAAATTATCTTCTTGAACAGCTGGTGATGATATCATAAAGAATCCATGGTTTATTTTGCCAATAATTGTCATGGGTTGTTCTTGTACTGTTCATGATTTGACATTACTGAACTATTCATGATTTGACATTAATGAACTATTCATGATTTGACATTACAGAACTATTCATGATTTGACACTAATGAACTATTCATGATTTGACATTACTGAACTGTTAATGATTTGACATTACTGAACTATTCATGATTTGACATTAATGAACTATTCATGATTTGACATTACTGAGCTATTCATGATTTGACACTAATGAACTATTCATGATTTGACATTACTGAACTGTTAATGATTTGACATTACTGAACTATTCATGATTTGACATTAATGAACTATTCATGATTTGACATTACTGAACTGTTCATGATTTGACATTACTGAACTATTCATAATTTTACATTACTGAATTGTTCATAATTTGACATTACAGAACTATTCAAGATTTGACATTACTGAACTGTTAATGATTTGACATTACTGAACTATTCAAGATTTGATATAACTGAACTGTTCATGATTTGACATTACTGAACTGTTCATGATTTGACATTACTGAACTGTTCATGATTTAACATTACTGAACTGTTTATGATTTGACATTACTGAACTGTTCATGATTTGGCTTTACTGAACTGTTCAAGAAAGATTTCATGATGTGGTCAGTTATTTATCCTAGGATTTATAGGCCAGAATCTAGTATGCTCTAGCAATGTTTACATTAACAAGGCATTCAACTCATGTGTTAATTATTAATACTATGTGTTTACAGAGGAAGCCTATTTTAATGATTAGATATTTTATTGTAGTAACATGTGGTATTCATGACCAGACATACATTGTTCTACCATTACAACATTGATGTACAATACCATTCAGATAGGTAGATAGGAACCCAAATTTAAATAAAAATAAGCTGTTTTTATTTTATGATGTGACCGCAATCATATAAACATGTTTATTGCATTACAAAGGAGCATTACTATAACTGATCTTGACAATAGTGTACATATGATAGTAATAATGAGATGAAAGGCTTCCTAATGCTAACTACTACATAAGCTCTTTATGGCAGCCTTGACTTGTCAGATGAACTCTTGATAATTGTCAGTGGTATAGTTACAAATCTACTGACAATCAACAATGATTAAAGAAAGTAAAGCATTCCTTATCTATCTATGTCACATCTTTATTATCATACTTTTACATAGAAAAACCAATCATAATTATGATGGAAATTAGCCTTAGTTTTGTAGATTTACTAGCACCAATTATGGACAGCAATTGTTTTCAAGAAAAGTTGTCTAAATCTGACCCATTTTAAATTGGAAAAAGGCAAATGATTGCTTTGATACTCTAAATAATTCATCAAATGTATATAATTTTATCCCCTCTAGTGCCCTGCATAGCATATTTGCTACATGAACTTCTTGGGGGTACCAACAGTAAAATAAATGTTTGTTTTGTGTTTTTTCGCAGTGTTGAATATCTACTACATTGCAAAGTTATTATTAGGTATAGAAATATAATCATCATAACATTTTGTGGTTATCTCCTTTTCTCTCGAAAATGTCAACCTCCATGAAATATGAGTGGTAAAAATATCACTGATGTGAAAATAAAATTATATGATCATACAGATAATAACAGATTCAGAATATAGTTTTTTAGATAATGTTTTCATAAAATATTAGATTATACCCCCCACTCATAGAGTGAGGGCTATATTGCAATCACCTTGTCCGTCCGTCCGTTCACACTTTCGTAACAGATATCTCAGCTTCTACTGGAAGAAATGATTTTATATTTGATATATGGCTTTGGCATGGTGACTTGTACCGTGTCTCCCCTTTCCAGGTTTACCGCACATCTACTTCCTGTTTACAGTGCGACTTAGATTTTTTCATGTTTGCTGTAATGAAAACTTTCGTAACAGTTATCTCAGCTTCTACTGGAAGAAATTATTTTATATTTGATATATGGCTTTGGCATGGTGACTTGTACCGTGTCTCCCCTTTCCAGGTTTACCACACATCTACTTCCTGTTTACTGTGCGACTTACAAATGAACGAGTGGGGGTATTCTTAGCACGATGTAGCGTGCAACATCTTGTTTAATCATAATATTACAGATGAATTTGTTTCTGAATTCAAGGAATTGATCATTAAAGTAGAATGTATCAAATATGCTACATTGGTAATTACGAAAATGTCAAATGGAGATAATTTAGAAAATAGAAATTAAAAAAAGGCAGATAACAGTAGTTACTCCACATTAAACACCAGACAATCCAAGCACACTGACACCATAACCACTACAAATCTACCCACTCACCAAACACATCAGACATAAAGGTATACACATAAAGTGGAGACAACATGACATGATACAGGCACTTCTCACAAAAGTGAAGTGGTAGTATAGAGTTAAACCGGTTTCAATGGCACCCAAACCTCCCATTTGTTATTTCATCCAAATGCTTAAGCAAAAATACACACAATAAAAAAAAACCTGCATATTACAAATGGCACTGTGCATGGCTCCAGATAAAGCCAATGAAGTTATGTGCTTTTGCAAGTGAAATGGCAGATGGATTAGTGGAAATAAAAGCATAAATTGACAGAACCCTGGTTTCTTCGCCACCTGTCAAGCCACCAACAGGATGACCTATGAAAAGGCCTGTAGATATAGTTAGAAAAGATGGAACAAACCACCATCCGATATGGGATGAGAAAAGACAGAGATGTTAATTATTTGGTTGCGATGGATTTTCATATGTAAGAGGAGTTTGAAGATACCAAAGGGGTAATCAAAATCTGTATATCGAAAAACAGACAACACAATGGCCAAAAGAAAAGTACAAAAGGACAAACAATGATCTACAAAACATACATATAAAACTAAAGAACGAGTAACACGAACCTCACTAAAAACCAGGGTGAACTCAGGTGCTCCGGAAGGATAAGTAGTTCCTGCTCAAAATGCTTTTGATGCCATATGCACTTGTGTTTGAGCAAGGACAGAAATGACTTTATTGCTTTCTGCTTTAAATTCAATATTTATGTGAACTGTACGTATGTACCTGTCAAATAACACTTAGATGCAATAAGTTTCAATAATACAAACCAGTAAACCTAATATTTACAAAGTACTGGTCAATAGACAATCATCAGTTTAGAAATCCAACTGCACCAATTCGGATATTTAGTATACATTTGTGAATTTTAACATATTTTATTTTTCATTTTTGCATGTTTCCTGTTATGTATCAGAGAGAAAGTTTTCATCAGGAAAGAAGTTTAAACACAGTTCCTATTGTTCATTGATTGCCCAACAATAGGAACTTTAAACTTTTTCTGACCAACACCAATGTGACTTCTAGGAGTTTAAATACCAGTTGGTCAATATTCATTGAGCAATTGGTAAATACATTCCTTAAATGGTACAGGAAATCCAGTATAGCTATGTCAATATATGTAACAAGTTTGAAGATACCAAAGAGGTAATCTGACAATCAAAGAGTGACAGACAATTACAAGGGCCAAAAAAGAAAAAGATAAAAAGACAAATAATTGTCAGCTAAACATTATTATATATCAAAAGGAACTTTGACTTTTGGAGTGTTATTTGTAACAAGCATTTGAATAAATATATTATGTTGCTAAAAATGAAAATAAAATTGATTGTTCTCTTATTTATTAATAGAGTTATCAGGTAGATTGAATGTTGTTATGATTCAATAACAAAAATAAACTGGTGTACACTTATGTTAAAAAAAAGTCAAGATTTCTAATTCCTATTTTTCTTCTCTTTTCAATTTTTTTTTATTCCCATAAAAAGTTTCCAAACCAATATCTACAATATACTTTATTGCTAATATTTAACCAAATATGTATTTAGCGGTTAGGTTTATGGTGTTTAATGCCACTTTCAACAATAGTCCAGTCATATCGTGGTGGCCTATGTGTTACTGTCATAGTAATAGCATTTGTTAAAGTTTACAGAAAATCTTTCTTGTTGGAAACTTGCTTGGCATTGGGTGCATTCAGTTTAACCTATGTCCCTACATACATACGTCAGTCTGTCTGTCCCACATTTTTTGTTTCCACTCAATAACTTAAGTTCTCCTTAAGCAAATCATTTGAAATATATACACAAGATCAAGCACCATAAAAACAAGGCCAAAGTTCTATTTTGGACTTGACCAATTTTTCTGTTCTGAATTTAGCCCCTGTTTACTGTAGATGGATACATTCTTCCACTTTTTATGATAATTTATATACAGTTTGATATCTCTTGTTGAAAACTATGTCAAGGGTAATTTCTCATTCTCAGTGGTATTAATTTATCTTAATCTATGGTTATTTTATGACAAAAGAATTTTTTTCTAGCAAATTTATATTTCTGTTTATGGGTCCCAGAACATTATATATAGCTAGTGTTTAACATTTAAGAACATCCACTAGGGCCATTTCTGTAAAACAAAACTGCATGGGCTATGGATAGTTAAACACATTGTTGTCAATAAACATCAGATTTTATGTTATAGCCCATAGATCATGTAATATTTATTCAATATAAAAGTAGATTTCTGTATGATCTGGTTACAGTAATTGATATCTTATTGATAGTCATTGATATTAATTATCTAATAAAGAAGTCATGATAAAGTTCAATTTCTATCCAACTTCCATACAGAGTGTCAACACATAAATTGTATCTGGTCAGTCAGTTTGAAACCTTTTCTCTGATTAGACAGTTTTAAGCTTGGGGCGCCTTGAATATACAGGCTGCAAATAGAGCCGTCATGGCCATGATCGTATGGTGGTTGGATTTACAACTACCTATGCAATCAGTGCCTATCACCACTAATGTTGTGAGTTCGAACCCCACTCATGGTGTGGTGGACTCGATACAACATTATGTGATAAGGTTTGTCAGTGACTAGCCTGTTTCGCAGTGAGTGCAAATTAATTTTATATTTAGCGACAATGTACATATATTGTGTTTATCCTGCAATATCAAAAAGTCCATAACAACTACCAAATTGTCTGAAAATAGCTGAAACAAGCATCATTCCAATCGTTTTCATTGGCGTCACATGTGACATCACTTGGTGTCTGTTGTCCGTCGTAAACTTTCTCCTTTGAAACCACCAAACCAAATTTAACCAAATTTGGCTGGGATGGTTCTTGGGTGGTCCCCTTTCAAAATTGTGTATGAAAGCCCCTCCCTGCATTCAAGATGGCTGCAACTACATCGTAATGCATAGTTTAACATATATTTCAGGTTTTTCTGTAAAGTATTTTGTTCCGCCTATTCATACCGATTATGCAAATTAGGCATATTTTGATAAAATATCACAATTCAATCTTCTTCTCTGAAACCACAGGACTAATTTAAACAAAATTTGGGTGGGATGGTCCTTGGTTGGTTCCATTTCAAAATTGTGCTTGACAGCCCTGCCTTCAAGATAGTGGTCATTACTAAAAATATATTTGTTTAATTGTCTATTTCTGCTTTATTATAAGTCAAAACGAACTCAAATTTTAACTGCAGCTACATGGTAATGCATGGTTTTTCTGTTAATTATTTTGCACTCGTATTGGGCATATTATTAGAAAAAAAATGATATCAGAATCTGCTGAGAAATTTGAGCTGAAATGATGTTGTTTGTTTGTTTGATGATGTTTAACGCCACTTTCAACAATATTTCAGTTATATTGTGGCGGTCAGTTTTTTTGGTGGAGGAAACCGGAGGACCTGGTGAAAACCACCGACCTGTCACAAGTCACTGACAAATTTATCACATAATGTTATGCGCCTGCCCTGATCGAGATTCGAACTGACAACATTAGTGGTGATAGGCACTGATTGCATAGGTAGTTGTAAATCCAACTACCGGTACCATATGATCACAGCCACGACGGCCTTGAACTGAAATTATATTTGGTTGAGCCAATTCCAAAATTATTTGTGACACACCCATTTTCTATCAATTTAAGAAGTCAAATATAAAAAGCAGGTTTTTTTATTATCAGAAAACACATAAGAATTCCAAACCAAAGACAAATTTCTGTCTATATATATTGACAATACAGGAGATAAGTTTCACATATGTAAACTGTTACAACCTAATCACATCAAGATTCCTATAGACATGTATGTTGTTTTTGTTTTGTCCCTGGTGGTACACTTTTATTCTATTTTATGAATATGATAGATTTGTAAAAGACATAAATCATATAGTAACGAAGATATATAAAATAAACAGTGATAAGTGACCATGTCAAAGCCATGTGAGGGTTTACTATCACTAAATGATATCCATACTCCATTCATCAGTTATATGCCTGTCCGTTGCCTGTTGTAATACAGGACTTATTGTTCCCAGCAGGATATTATATTACACCATTCTTACCAAGGCAATTCATTATTATCTTAGAAATACTATTCATCACATTTTATGCAATAATTTTTTATGACACATCAGAAATTTGAAAATGCTAAAAACATTAATTTTTGTTATCAAAATCTCATATTTTTGAAGTTGTGTTACACAAGTGTAAAATGATGTAATATGTTTTGCATTACCACTGGAGAATCAAGGTTGAATTTAAAAGGGAAAGTTTTATTTATGTTAGTTTATGGCATAAATAAGCATGTTGTAAAAAAGATTAGCACAAAGGAAAACTCTGTAGATGTATAGGGTCAGGCATATTGTCTTGATTAAGAGGCTATGTGATGGTATCCTATGTGAGCACCTGCTTACAATTATATTTTAAAAAAGATGATGATGATATTTTTGGTAAACATCTCTGCATTGGTAAATGGAGTGGTCACACACTCCTCAAAATGAAAATTTTAATTTACTGGTCAAAATCAAATTCTTGAATTTATTTTTATATAGTTCTAAATAAAAACTGAAAAATTTACTGGTCCGAACAAAGTTTTACTGGTCTTTGGCCGGAGGACCTGTGGTCATCGTGAGGACTGTGCTCACAATTAAAGTGGTCAATATATTGGTGGTATCCTTTATGAGCATCTGCCCACAATTGTATCGGTAAAGAATGTTAATATTTGTTGCAAACATCTGCCCACAATTGTATCGGTAAAGAATGTTAATATTTGTTGCGAATATCTGCCCACAATTGTATCGGTAAAGAATGTTAATATTTGTTGCAAACATCTGCCCACAATTGTATCGGTAAAGAATGTTAATATTTGTTGCAAACATCTGCCCACAATTGTATCGGTAAAGAATGTTAATATTTGTTGCAAACATCTGCCCACAATTGTATCGGTAAAGAATGTTAATATTTGTTGCGAACATCTGCCCACAATTGTATCGGTAAAGAATGTTAATATTTGTTGCGAACATCTGCCCACAATTGTATCGGTAAAGAATGTTAATATTTGTTGCGAACATCTGCCCACAATTGTATCGGTAAAGAATGTTAATATTTGTTGCAAACATCTGCCCACAATTGTATCGGTAAAGAATGTTAATATTTGTTGCGAACATCTGCCCACAATTGTATCGGTAAAGAATGTTAATATTTGTTGCAAACATCTGCCCACAATTGTATCGGTAAAGAATGTTAATATTTGTTGCAAACATCTGCCCACAATTGTATCGGTAAAGAATGTTAATATTTGTTGCGAACATCTGCCCACAATTGTATCGGTAAAGAATGTTAATATTTGTTGCGAACATCTGCCCACAATTGTATCGGTAAAGAATGTTAATATTTGTTGCGAACATCTGCCCACAATTGTATCGGTAAAGAATGTTAATATTTGTTGCAAACATCTGCCCACAATTGTATCGGTAAAGAATGTTAATATTTGTTGCAAACATCTGCCCACAATTGTATCGGTAAAGAATGTTAATATTTGTTGCAAACATCTGCCCACAATTGTATCGGTAAAGAATGTTAATATTTGTTGCAAACATCTGCCCACAATTGTATCGGTAAAGAATGTTAATATTTGTTGCGAACATCTGCCCACAATTGTAGCGGTAAAGAATGTTAATATTTGTTGCGAACATCTGTTCACAATTGTATCGGTAAAGAATGTTAATATTTGTTGCAAACATCTGCCCACAATTGTATCGGTAAAGAATGTTAATATTTGTTGCAAACATCTGCCCACAATTGTATCGGTAAAGAATGTTAATATTTGTTGCGAACATCTGCCCACAATTGTATCGGTAAAGAATGTTAATATTTGTTGCGAACATCTGCCCACAATTGTATCGGTAAAGAATGTTAATATTTGTTGCGAACATCTGCCCACAATTGTATCGGTAAAGAATGTTAA
The DNA here is from genome assembly GCA_963680875.1 of Bathymodiolus brooksi. Classification (NCBI taxonomy): domain Eukaryota; kingdom Metazoa; phylum Mollusca; class Bivalvia; order Mytilida; family Modiolidae; genus Bathymodiolus; species Bathymodiolus brooksi. Next base: position 31,706,738 of record OY804576.1, read on the forward strand.
TATTTGTTGCAAACATCTGCCCACAATTGTATCGGTAAAGAATGTTAATATTTGTTGCAAACATCTGCCCACAATTGTATCGGTAAAGAATGTTAATATTTGTTACGAACATTTGCCCACAATTGTATCGGTAAAGAATGTTAATATTTGTTGCGAACATCTGCCCACAATTGTATCGGTAAAGAATGTTAATATTTGTTGCGAACATCTGCCCACAATTGTATCGGTAAAGAATGTTAATATTTGTTGCAAACATCTGCCCACAATTGTATCGGTAAAGAATGTTAATATTTGTTGCAAACATCTGCCCACAATTGTATCGGTAAAGAATGTTAATATTTGTTGCAAACATCTGCCCACAATTGTATCGGTAAAGAATGTTAATATTTGTTGCAAACATCTGCCCACAATTGTATCGGTAAAGAATGTTAATATTTGTTGCGAACATCTGCCCACAATTGTATCGGTAAAGAATGTTAATATTTGTTGCGAACATCTGCCCACAATTGTATCGGTAAAGAATGTTAATATTTGTTGCGAACATCTGCCCACAATTGTATCGGTAAAGAATGTTAATATTTGTTGCAAACATCTGCCCACAATTGTATCGGTAAAGAATGTTAATATTTGTTGCAAACATCTGCCCACAATTGTATCGGTAAAGAATGTTAATATTTGTTGCAAACATCTGCCCACAATTGTATCAGTAAAGAATGTTAATATTTGTTGCAAACATCTGCCCACAATTGTATCGGTAAAGAATGTTAATATTTGTTGCGAACATCTGCCCACAATTGTAGCGGTAAAGAATGTTAATATTTGTTGCAAACATCTGCCCACAATTGTATCGGTAAAGAATGTTAATATTTTTGCGAACATCTGCCCACAATTGTATCGGTAAAGAATGTTAATATTTGTTGCGAACATCTGCCCACAATTGTATCGGTAAAGAATGTTAATATTTGTTGCGAACATCTGCCCACAATTGTATCGGTAAAGAATGTTAATATTTGTTGCAAACATCTGCCCACAATTGTATCGGTAAAGAATGTTAATATTTGTTGCAAACATCTGCCCACAATTGTATCGGTAAAGAATGTTAATATTTGTTGCAAACATCTGCCCACAATTGTATCGGTAAAGAATGTTAATATTTGTTGCAAACATCTGCCCACAATTGTATCGGTAAAGAATGTTAATATTTGTTGCGAACATCTGCCCACAATTGTAGCGGTAAAGAATGTTAATATTTGTTGCGAACATCTGTTCACAATTGTATCGGTAAAGAATGTTAATATTTGTTGCGAACATCTGCCCACAATTGTATCGGTAAAGAATGTTAATATTTGTTGCAAACATCTGTTCACAATTGGAATGGTCAGTATGGTGGTGGTATCTTTTGTGAGCAAATGGTGTATTGGTAAAAAGATGGATATTTGTAGTAAATGTGGAGTAGTCAGTCTTTTATGAGCACCTTCTTGGAGTGGTCACAATAGTGGTGGTATTCTGCACATTATTATATTGGTAAAAAATGTTGAAATTTGTAGCAAACATCTGCTTACAGTTGGAGTGGTCTTTGTGAGCAGATGTTATATTGGTGTAAAATGTTGATATTTGTTGAGAACATCTGTTCACAATTGGAGCAGTCCTCCTTTGAGAGCACTTGCCCACATTTATATTGGTAAAAAATATTGATTTTGTAGTAAACGTCAGTTCACCATTGGAGTGGTCAATATATTGGTTTTATCCTTTATGAGTACCTGCTCTTTATTATACTAGTTACAACATACAAGTATATTCAAGGCTACACTACAGTATGGTGTCATATATGTAATCTGGTTTGTGTAGTCTACTTTTTAATTGACTGGTTTCTGTAGTCTACTTTTAAATTAACTGGTTTGTGTAGTCTACTTTTAAATTGACTGGTTTGTGTAGTCTACTTTTAAATTGACTGGTTTGTGTAGTCTACTTTTAAATTGACTGGTTTGTGTAGTCTACTTTTAAATTAACTGGTTTGTGTAGTTTTCTTTTAAATTGACTGGTTTGTATAGTCTACATTTAAATTGACTGGTTTGTATAGTCTACTTTTAAATTGACTGGTTTCTGTAATCTACTTTTAAATTGACTGGTTTCTGTAATCTACTTTTAAATTGACTGGTTTGTGTAGTCTAGTTTTAAATGGACTGGCTTGTGTAGTCTAGTTTTAAATTGACTGGCTTGTGTAGTCTAGTTTTAAATGGACTGGCTTGTGTAGTCTAGTTTTAAGATTTTGTATGAGCAAGATATTTAGCTATTTATAAAAAAAAAAAAAAATAATGAATTTCAAAACCAGGTTGTGTGTAATTTACATAATAAACCAAATCATATTAGCTATCTTGAATCACCTTTTGTTGTTGTTGTCAATACAATGTTTGCTTAACATTATACACTGTTTAAAAAGATAGAATGGCATCAAAGCACTAGTAGTAATAAGGATATGTTTTACTTCTCATTCTTATCTGATCATACTAGATAGGGGCCAAACTCAATCCTTACTTTAGTCTTTAGGTCTTTTAAGAAAAGAAAGTTAAAACAGTGATGGTCAACAATTCCACCAAAATCAACAAAACGAAAAACTGCCTCTCACTTCAAATTATTGAACACAACAAATAAGGACCACATCATATACTGATAGAAATTTAATATCTTTTATACATACAGCTATTTGAAGCAGATATTGTATTGACAACAATAGGAAGTGGTTTAAGACAGCAATGTGTTTTGATTTCTTAGGTAAAATGCCATTCAGCCTGGTTCCGATTTTCATTTCCTGTTTCTACACTCATTTAACACAATCTAGGTAATTTTCCCTCAATTAAAGTACCAAGACTAAACGATCATTAAACTACAATCATTGATTTCACTTAATGAGTATCTAATTAATGTTCATACTGGAGCATAAGTTCTCCATACTAATGTGAATTAAAATGAACATCATTGCTGGTGACTTGATTTGTTAAATGTATTCACTTGTATTCATCAATGAAGTAGGATTCTGTCTTAAGATGACTGATTGTCATTTATTTCGACTATTTTCAAGTCAGTTCTACAAATTACAGTAAAATTAATTTACTATTTGATTTGACTTCTATTGTAGAGTCAATGTCAATGTCCTGTTGCATCACAAACTCTGATGAATTTTTGTGTACATACCAAACTACACAAGATTTACATTGCAGAATCTCTAGAGAATTCTTATTTTCTATTTTAAGATCTATGTATTAAACTTACAATTTTTATTCAGTTTTTAGCTTGATTGAGATTTATTTAAACTCGGTTTTAAGTTTGATGAAGGGTAAACTCATTGATGAACAGCTGTCTACAACTGGTTGAAAGGTCAAGGTCATTATTACTAAAAATAGATATATTGTTTTTACTTATAGTCCGTTTGACTTCTATAAATGTTCAGAAAAAAATTCTTAAAAATCCAGTTTTCAAATCATCTTTGCTGTTAACTTTTCATACGTTTATCAAACCACTTTGTATAATTATACCATTCATATAGCCGTCATTACTAAAGATAGAAATTATCAAAATTACTACTTTATAAGATTGAGCTGAAATTTAAAATATAATTGTAAGTTGTGTATAACATATAGGGGGTTTTTTCCGTGAAAATTGTTATTTTACCCATTTTTATTGATTATGAAAAAAATTATCTTGGAAAAACTAAAAATGACCACACTTTCAGTCAGAACAACTCTAAAATTCAATTATAAAATTGTAGAAAGAGGTCAAATTGATACCCTTAACATTAAACTAGACCTCTAACTTTTGGTGTCGTGAATAAAACTAGTTTTATAGGCCCAAACCTCCTCTCTTAGTGAAGTGATGCTGTCATGTAAATGTTTTCCACTTGTTAAATGTCAACCCTCACATATTTGATCTGATATCATTTTTCTCTCCAAAACCACTGAACGAAATTAAACCAGACAGCTATAATTTTCTTTTGATGTTGTTACTAAAACTGTATCCAACAGTCTGCCTGCCCTCCATCTAAAATAATAGTTGTTTCTAAGAAATATCAGTATATTGTCAAAAGTGATACATTTAAGATAGATTGAGCTAACTTATAAAACTGTAAATACTTGATAATGAGTTGTTGTGGATATTTTTGTTAAAAGAAATCTTATTCTTTATACAAAGCAAACAAGAATGACTATTCATTCAGGATGGTCTTTAAAAGACAATATCAAGATTAACAGCATTTTGTTCAGGTTTACCCATGTATTTGTTCAGAAGACAGAGACATTTTATGTCTGGTGTAGAGTCTCTGGTTTATATTGTGTGTCGATGTACAAGATATATTTTGAGATTTGATCAATTTTCTGTTTTAGGTTGTGCTAGCCAGTGTTCCAGACTTACAATGTGGATTCTCCAGAGATTTGTTCCTAGCCTGGTGTGGCAGTGCAAAGAACAGTATAATCTTAACAAATCGAACCTCTCCTGGGACATTAGCCAGATATCTCATAGAAAATCCCCAGAATAAAACAGTTACTATGGAGGTTAGTATTACTTTGTATCAATGATTTCTAGGGACTCCTGCAATATATTTAATATGAAATGTCTAATATAAAGAACTTACACTAGATACGTAATGAAAAAAAATGTTTTTAGTAAAACACTTTCACCAGATACCTAATGAAAATTCTTACTTATAAAACACTTTCACCAGATACCTAATGAAAATTCTTACTTATAAAACACTTTCACCAGATACCTAATGAAAATTCTGATGAACAAAACACTTTCACCAGATATCTAATGAAAATTCTGATGAACAAAACACTTTCACCAGATACCTAATGAAAATTCTTACTTGTAAAACACTTTCACCAGATATCTAATGAAAATTCTGATGAACAAAACACTTTCACCGGATATCTAATGAAAATTCTGATGAACAAAACACTTTCACCAGATGCCTAATGAAAATTCTGATGAACAAAACACTTTCACCAGATGCCTAATGAAAATTCTGATGAACAAAACACTCACCAGATATTTAATGAAAATTCTGATGAACAAAACAATTTCACCAGATATCTAATGAAAATTCTTATGAAACAATATTTTCTTTTGACACAAAATATATATTCTTAAAATTCAACAAAACAGATGCCCTCAGATATCAAAGAGGATTGTTTAGAAAGAAATATTCCCAGGATTCCCTCTGATATTAAAGGAAGTTACTCTACCAACATTACATTCCCAGGATTCCCTCTGATATTAAAGAGAGTTAATATACCAAAATTACATTCCCAGGATTCCCTCTGATATTAAAGGGAGTTAATATACCAAAATTACATTCCCAGGATTCCCTCTGTTATTAAAGGGGGTTAATATACCAACATTACATTCCCAGGATTCCCTCTGATATTAAAGGGAGTTAATATACCAACATTACATTCCCAGGATTCCCTCTGATATTAAAGGGAGTTAATCTACCAACATTACATTTCCAGGATTCCCTCTGATATTAAAGGGAATTAATATACCAAAATTACGTTCCCAGGATTCCCTCTGATATTAAAGGGAGTTAATCTACCAACATTACATTCCCAGGATTCCCTCTGATATTAAAGGGAGTTAATATACCAAAATTTCATTCCCAGGATTCCCTCTGATATTAAAGGGAGTTAATCTACCAAAATTACATTAGAGGAGTTAGTTAGATATCAAAGGATTTTTGTTTAAATAAAAGACACTAGGGGGTTTCCTATTCATATCAAGAGTATTATTTTTTAATTAAGTGGGATACCCTCAGATCCCAAATGAGACATTTTCAATGCAAAACATAATTTTCTGGGGAACATATTGAGAATTTTTCAGTACCAATACAAGCAATTGTGGGACTGTGATTTCTGTTTGAAATTCTGCAGTACAAAACAATTATTAACAAATGACTATTGTTCAGTACAATTCATTAACACTTGTAGGACTCCTTCAGATGCCTATTGTGTTACTGCTAAACACTTTGTCCTTTTTCTAAATAGAATTGATGTGCCTTGTGCGAGGTGTGTGATTCAAAGCACATCTATAAATGTCTCTTAATGCCGTTTTTTAGCTATTTTTATACTTATTTATCCATCTTATGTGATGATATTTTGGGAAGAAAAAATAAATTCTTAAAATATAACTTACACACATATATATAATGTATATTATATGACGTAAATTGTAAAAGAGGATTGGAATTGCATGTACCTTTATTTTCTCGATGAGAATTTTCTTTTCTTTTAATTTATTAAGTTACGAGAAAGACAAGAAAGAAGGAAATGTCAAATTAGTGTTTAGGGAAGGACGGAAATTAATTTTTTATTTATATCACCCACTAAGAAAGCATTTTTGAATTAAAAAAAATATCACATAATCATGACGTTAGTTTTCTATATACAGTTTGCATTATATCTCAGGTGTAGCATTATGTAGGGTAGGTTTGGCTTTGGGTTTATGGTGTTTAACGTCACTCAACAATATTTCAGTTATATCGTGGTGGTCAGTTTTATTGGTTGAGGAAACCGGAATACCAGGAGATAACCACCAACCTGTCGCAAGTCACTGACAAACTTTATCACATAATGTTGTATCGAGTACACCTTGCCTGAGTGGGATTCAAACTCACAAGGTTAGTGGTGATAGGCACTGATTGCACAGGTAGTTGGAAAAGCAATTACTATACGATCACGACTGCGACGGCTCCAAAGATTATGTAACAGTCTTAATAAAATAAAACACTGATGAAGGCCTTGTGGCAGAAATGTTTGAATGAAAACAAGGATTTATTGTAATTTTATCAAGTGAATTAATAAATTGAAAATGATACAAATATTTTTTTTTTATTTAAAGTACATAAAATAATGTTGGCCAGTTTATAGTGTGTATACTTAGTAAGCAATATTTGATATTTAGGTCTTGTGTTTTTATTTAAAGTACATTGAATTTGAATTAATTAAATCATTAAAAGACTTCCTTTGATGTTGGTCATCTAATAGACTTATAATGGTGCAAGGTAAAAACAGTTTTCTCTTTGATGAACAATACGTATACCCACTCTTATAGTCCGTTTGACTTCTATGAATTTTCAGAAGAAAATTCTTAAAATTCTAGTTTTCAAATCAACAATTTGTTTTCTAGATGTTTGTTAATATATGATATATACGAACTCTGACAATTAATTTCAAAATTTTTGATCCATTATTAAAAAAGTTACCCATTAGGTCTCTATGTTAATTATATTTACTAAAGTATAAAATTCTGGATGGAGTGAGTACAAATAACAGACTGTACCATGTGACATTCTCTTTTCCGGGTATTTCGGTCAACAAATTATCTCCCTTGTTGTTAAGGAGGTGAAACATTTGCCATTTTGATTAGGTTAAAACGACATCGAGTACCCGTTAAATTTTAAATTACGTTGAATAAAAATTACTACAGCATGCCTAAAACATGTTGTGCAGTTGGTTGTTCTTACCATAATATGATGTTAAAAAAGTTATCATTTCACAAGTTTCAGAAAGACGAAAACAGATGTGCATTCTGGCTCACCGCCCTAAATTTAATTTAAAACAGGGAGGTTGATCACGATAACGCTATTATTTTCTGTCAGTGAAAAAACCTGATTTTTCACGTTTTCATTTCATTAGAAAAACCCCTAAAAATTATTATTTCGTGAAAAAAAATTTATCGGATAAAAGTTTAAAACTAGTAATTTATATATTTGGTAATTAAAAGCAATAAAAATATGATTTGGTACCACTACTGAACGTTTGAAGTGAAGTGGTTCCGAGAAAATCGGACGCCATGTTGATTTATGTTCCATACTGAAAGTGTGTGCGTCCTTCAGTATTCTTGGTGAGAGCATTGACTATTCAGAAACGACAATGTATACGACTCTTTTCCAATTGTTTGCATTATTTATATTCTTCTGTAATAAATGTATGCTAGTAATTTACTTTCATGTTTGTTGTACTAGTAAAGGATTAGACAAACTTAAAGTACCCATGTTAAAGGAAATATAAAAAAGTTTTTAGGACGATCTGTATACACAACAGAACAGTGGTATGGTTAGGGTTATAGTGTTCAACGCCACTATCAACAATAGTTCAGTTACAGGGCCCGGTGGCTCAATGAGTTAGGTAGTTGGATTACCTAACAACTCATACAAGCCTATCACCAATACGGCGTGGGTTCGCACCCGGTTTTCTAAATTACAAAAAAGGGTGCACTCGATTCACAGCTGCAAGTGATAAAGTTTACCAGTTGCTTGCCCATAGTCAGTGGTTCTTTCTGGGTACTCCGGCTTCTTCCACCACTAAAACTGGTCACCATGATATAGCTGAAATATTACTGAAAGTGGCATTAAACACCAAAAATCATCAATGATTAGGGTTATGGTATTTGACGCCACTTTCAACATGTTCAAACTTGAGCCCAGCAATAATGGTCAATTAAAGAATTTTCAATTTTCTTTTTCGTAACAGTGACCATCTTTTGTGTAATTTTTTTATTACCCGATAAAGGAGTTAGGGTTATGGTGTTTAACGCCACTTTCAATAATATTTCAGTTATATCCTGGTAGTCGGTTTTTTTTTTTGGTGGAGGATACAGGAGTACCCAGAGATAACTACAGACCTGCCGCAAGTCACTGACAAACTTTTATCACATAATGTTGTGTAGATTGCACCTGGACTCACGTTAATGATAATAAGTACTGATGGCATAGATAGTTGTAAGTCCGTCTACCATACGATCTCCACAGCACCTTAAACGGCAATGGTACAAAAACATAGATGACAACAATCTGCTGGTACAACTAGTAGGTTTAATTAATTAAATCAGGACATTTATATTTCATTCCATCTTATACTACAATTTTATGTGCAACATTTGATTGCAATAAATATCTTCAAATTATGAGAAAATTTTACTTCACAATGTTCATGCTTGATTTTAAGTACAAAATAAAGATAATGTTATAACAATAAAATGTCACAACCTACAACAAGTTTAAATGTGTACCTACCACAAGTTTTAAATGTGTACCTACAGCAAGTTTTAAATGTGTACCTACAACAGGTTTTAAATGTGTACCTACAACAGGTTTTAAATGTGTACCTACAACAGGTTTTAAATGTGTACCTACAACAAGTTTTAAATGTGTACCTACAACAAGTTTTAAATGTGTACCTACAACAGGTTTTAAATGTGTACCTACAACAGGTTTTAAATGTGTGCCCACAACAAGTTTTAAATGTGTACCTACAACAACTTATAAATGTGTACCTACAACAAGTTTTAAATGTGGACCTATGACAATTTTTATATGTGTACCTACAACAAGTTTTAAATGTGGACCTACAACAAGTTTAAATGTGTACCTACCACAAGTTTTAAATGTGTACCTACAGCAAGTTTTAAATGTGTACCTACAATAGGTTTTAAATGTGTACCTACAACAAGTTTTAAATGTGTACCTACAACAGGTTTTAAATGTGTACCTACAACAGGTTTTAAATGTGTACCCACAACAAGTTTTAAATGTGTACCTACAACAACTTATAAATGTGTACCTACAACAAGTTTTAAATGTGGACCTATGACAATTTTTAAATGTGTACCTACAACAAGTTTTAAATGTGGACCTACAACAAGTTTAAATGTGTACCTACCACAAGTTTTAAATGTGTACCTACCACAAGTTTTAAATGTGTACCTACAGCAAGTTTTAAATGTGTACCTACAACAGGTTTTAAATGTGTACCTACAACAGGTTTTAAATGTGTACCTACAACAAGTTTTAAATGTGTACCTACAACAGGTTTTAAATGTGTACCTACAACAGGTTTTAAATGTGTGCCCACAACAAGTTTTAAATGTGTACCTACAACAACTTATAAATGTGTACCTACAACAAGTTTTAAATGTGGACCTATGACAATTTTTAAATGTGTACCTACAACAAGTTTTAAATGTGGACCTACAACAAGTTTAAATGTGTACCTACCACAAGTTTTAAATGTGTACCTACAGCAAGTTTTAAATGTGTACCTACAATAGGTTTTAAATGTGTACCTACAACAAGTTTTAAATGTGTACCTACAACAGGTTTTAAATGTGTACCTACAACAGGTTTTAAATGTGTACCCACAACAAGTTTTAATTGTGTACCTACAACAACTTATAAATGTGTACCTACAACAAGTTTTAAATGTGGACCTATGACAATTTTTAAATGTGTACCTACAACAAGTTTTAAATGTGGACCTACAACAAGTTTAAATGTGTACCTACCACAAGTTTTAAATGTGTACCTACCACAAGTTTTAAATGTGTACCTACAGCAAGTTTTAAATGTGTACCTACAACAGGTTTTAAATGTGTACCTACAACAAGTTTTAAATGTGTACCTACAACAGGTTTTAAATGTGTACCTACAACAGGTTTTAAATGTGTACCCACAACAAGTTTTAAATGTGTACCTACAACAACTTATAAATGTGTACCTACAACAAGTTTTAAATGTGGACCTATGACAATTTTTAAATGTGTACCTACAACAAGTTTTAAATGTGGACCTACAACAAGTTTAAATGTGTACCTACCACAAGTTTTAAATGTGTACCTACAACAAGTTTTAAATGTGTACCTACAACAGGTTTTAAATGTGTACCCACAACAAGTTTTAAATGTGTACCTACAACAACTTATAAATGTGTACCTACAACAAGTTTTAAATGTGGGCCTATGACAATTTTTAAATGTGTACCTACAACAAGTTTTAAATGTGTACCTACCACAAGTTTTAAATGTGTACCTACAACAAGTTTTAAATGTGTACCTACAACAGATTTTAAATGTTTACCTACAACAAGTTTTAAATGTGGACCTATGACAAGTTTTAAATGTGGACCTATGATAATTTTTAAATGTGTACCTACAACAAGTTTAAATGTGTACCTACCATAAGTTTTAAATGTGTACCTACAACAAGTTTTAAATGTGTACCTACAACAAGTTTTAGATGTGGACCTATGATAATTTTTAAATGTGGACCTATGATAATTTTTAAATGTGGACCTATGATAATTTTTAAATGTGGACCTATGACAAGTTTTAAATGTGGACCTATGATAATTTTTAAATGTGTACCTACAACAAGTTTTTAATATGAGTACAATAAGTGTGATAGTCACAATATAGCATAAGTAAAGAATTGCTGAGTGACGATAAATACCAATAACTCTAAGCCTAACCTTATCTGTAATGATGTTGGATATCCAGTTATCAAAAGAGATTTGCTATCCCATTAACCAATTTAACTCCACCTCATTTTTGCATATGTCCGTTGCGATTTCCGCATAAAAACAATGTTCGGTTCGTCTTTACCTCCAGTTCTTTGTGGGAGGGCTCATGTCTTATTTACGTTATTTGTGTTTATTTGCATATAGTGGTTTCCAACACATATTGTGTTGTGTTTTTGTTTTGTTTTCTTTGTCTTGTGTACCCTATGTTGCCAGTTTCTCTGGATTGTCCATTTTTGATTGCCCCTCCGGAATTCTCTAACATTTATTTCCAAGCGAGGACCTGGATTTCCAATGGAGTATGTCATTTTTGTGATCAATAAATTGTGGTGACAGGTTGTTTTTTTTTTATAGTTGACAGATGAATTTACTAGTTTTGTCAAAAAACACATTTTATTGTTTAATCTGATAAAGAATTGGTCTTATTTAAAGGTGAAATAATGTCATGTGATAGAAGAAAAAGTGGAACACATTTAACAATTTAACTATTTACATACAGAATCTGTTAAGAACAAATTTCTTCCCCTTTGAAGAGTTTTGTCAGCAACTCCACCATCTTTACCTCATAAACACACATACATCTACTGAGTGGAGTCATGTCCGAGGCCATCATGAATCAGTCTTGTCAGCAGCTCCACTATCTTTACATCATAAACACACATACATCTACTGAGTGGAGTCATGTCCAAGGCCATCATGAATCGGTCTTGTCAGCAACTCCACCATCTTTACATCATAAACACACATACATCTACTGAGTGGAGTCATGTCCGAGGCCATCATGAATCATTCTTGTCAGCAACTCCACCATCTTTACATCATAAACACACATACATCTACTGAGTGGAGTCATGTCCGAGGCCATCATGAATCAGTCTTGTCAGCTACACCACTATCTTTACATCATAAACACACATACATCTACTGAATGGAGTCATGTTCGAGGCCATCATGAATCAGTCTTGTCAGCTACACCACTATCTTTACATCATAAACACACACACATCTACTGAATGGAGTCATGTCCAAGGCCATCATGAATCATTCTTGTCAGCAACTCCACCATCTTTACATCATAAACACACATACATCTACTGAGTGGAGTCATGTCTGAGGCCATCATGAATCATTCTTGTCAGCAACTCCACCATCTTTACATCATAAACACACATACATCTACTTAGTGGAGTCATGTCCGAGGCCATCATGAATCAGTCTTGTCAGCAACTCCACCATCTTTACATCATGAATATACATACATCTACTGAGTGGAGTCATGTCCGAGGCCATCATGAATCGGTCTTGTCAGCAACTCCACCATCTTTACATCATAAACACACATACATCTACAGAGTAGAGTCATGTCAAAGGCCATGATGAATCAGTCTTGTCAGCAACTCCACCATCTTTACATCATAAACACACATGCCTCTACTGAGCAAGGTCATTTCAGAGGCCATGATGAATCAGGTGATTCTCATAGTGCAATATTTTTTTTTGGCTTCCTGGACATTAATTTAGATTGTCAATATTTGAAGCATTTCTATCTAAAATTTTAACAAATAGAGGGTTATGGGTTTGTAAAGTATTTTATAATACCCATTTTATAAATATATTACTAAAAATAATCGTTGTGAATTTTTTTTTATTAAAATGAACTTTGATATTCCTTAAAGTGTTGATTTTATGTTAACAGTAGATGTTATGGTCGGCATAAAATTGTTTATTTTATGATCTCCGGTAGATGTTATGGTCTTTATGAAACAGTTAATATCACTGTCTGTATGGGAGAGTAGATGTTATTGCAGTCTTCACGCTTAACTTTTTACTTTACAAGCCCACCGGGCCTGTAAGTTCAAATATTTACAGGCCCACCATCAATTCTACAGGCCCAAATTTGAAAACAACATTAATGACCATTAATTCAAACCACCAAAACTCAAAACATGATGATGTACCAAATATTATGTGGACATGTCAATTATGCATTAGGTAAGACCAGAATGCAAGTAAAAAAAACAACAAAAAGACACTTTATTTTGGATTCATGTTTATATTAATCTCCTGAAAATTCTAAAATCATATTGTCAATAGCATCCTCAGTATATTCCATATCATCATTGTCCACCTCCTCCTCATCATCATCATCACAACCAATATTGTTATAAGATTCTTATAACAAAAACTTGTGGTGTCATCATTGCGTGTGACATATGATTTGGTGATAATTTTTAATATGTACCCCCTTTTTTTTAAAATATCATTATGCTTTGAATTAATACCACACAAAATGCAATCATATTTGTGTAGCCTTCAGCAGAAGAAATATGTATATGCCAATTTGCTCAACGGTTCAACTATATATAGATAGCTAGGGAATGCAAATATAGCATGAACGTATATTGACACTGACAGTCATAAAAACTGAAGCAAGTAAAGATTGTAATTATTATTTGTGAGACCTCAAATCAGAGTGCAACAATGGAACAAAACTACTGTAGTTCAAAGTCTATTTTCTAACTGCAGAGGTATTAACGTAGACACAGGTCTGTCAGCAACAGTTCTATAAATAGGTCGCAATTAATAAAAAAAAAATACCGATCGGATTTGGAAGCGGATCGAAAAAAATCTGAAGTGTCTCCGTGCTTTTCAACGAATTTTGAATGACCAACCTTCTCAAATATGAGCTTATTATATATGAGAACTCAGACTTTATGTCACAGGATTGAGAAAAAAATAAATCAAAAGTTTGTTTGGTTAAAAGTAGCTTCGGTCAACATTTCCCGTAGCACAGTGTCTGATTGCACCCCCTTTCTCGTGGTGCCATTTTTATTTGATATTGAACGAAATTAAAGTTTCTTTAAACCGAAATGGATTACTTTTCAAGAAAGTCACTTTCAAAATAATTAATGAATACCATAGAATTCAATAAACACGATGTCGATATTTTCATAAATGGCACGTGGCAAAAATACGCGGGCAACATAGGGTGACTCTTCAAAATTACAAGGCTACTTGAACTTCGCTTTTGACCAACGAGAATTCACAAGACAACTACTTTGCCCTCTAACGTGAGCCCTGCTTCTCCTAAATCTCGTCCTTTTTTAAAACCTACATGATGGTAAAAATATCAACCAATCAAATTGCAAAAAACAGACACACCTAAATCTATTTCGAATATCGGAAATTCTTAAAAGGACTTGTTTGCCTACCCATTTTCTGCATTAACTCGGCAGCAACTGAAAATGGAGAACAATAAACTAAATATCTACACACAATATCTTATGAAATCAACTTTTGAAACTATATGACTTTTTTTTCACAGGCCCGTCGGACTTGTGAAACTACTCATTTTATACGCCCGTGTACAATTTTACACGCCACGGGCTTCGGACTACCGCCTAAATTCGAAGACTGTTATTGTGTCCCTGTAAGACAAGAAATACTGCTAGGGTCTACATTGAAAAGTTGATTCATAGGGCTGGGGAAAGTGTTGATGTAGAAAGGATGTTAATAAGCTTGTTTAGACTTGACCAAGCCCCACCTCTCTCAAAAAACACATAAAAACAAACAAACAAAACATAAAATGGTAGCAGCAATCTTTAAAACTTCCTGAATAGATCTTAATCTTTATTATCATAATGTTGTATAGTTTGTCAGTGACTTGCGACAGGTCGGTGGTTTTTTCGGCCACTCCGGTTTCATCCACCAATAAAACTGACCGCCACGATGTAGCAGAAATATTGTTAAACACCATAACCTGAACGCTTTATTATCATTCTTATTACCTAAGTAAGCTGTTGCTTTATTTTTATTGTATATAAAGATATGATTTTTACCGTGTACATTAACTCTATAACCTTTCCTATGATGGAATGCTTATTGACTGTGAATTTAAAGAATTCAAATATGAAATAAGACAAATTTGTTTATCAAGAAATTGAAAAATAAATAGATTTTTGTTTCTGTTATGTAAACAATATTCAAGGTTGTGAAAATATTTTTTATCACAGATAAACTTCCAGAAGCTAAATAAATACTACTCGTAAAAAAAATACTTTTTGCAGCATCAGTTACTTCATATTATTGTATAATTATACTCATTCACACACTTTTGGTCACAATTCCCTGCATCAGGATTCTTTATTTGGTTGAGTACATCTTGTGAGTCAAACTCTCCAACATTAGATCTAAGACACCCTTGTTTGGGCCTCTGGTGCAGAATTAAAGAGTTTGCTAAAAAAAAAAAAGGTACCTATTAATTAAACTTTGTCACTGAAGATATCTGTTGATCACACAATGTCAACCCTATGTCTAACTTTGTCACTTAAGATATCTGTTGATCACACAATGTCAACCCTATGTCTAACTTTGTCACTTAAGGTACCTGTTGATCACACAATGTCAACCCTATGTCTAACTTTGTCACTTAAGATATCTGTTGATCACATAATGTCAACCCTATGTCTAACTTTGTCACTTAAGATATCTGTTGATCACACAATGTCAACCCTATGTCTAACTTTGTCACTTAAGATATCTGTTGATCACACAATGTCAACCCTATGTCTAACTTTGTCACTTAAGATATCTGTTGATCACACAATGTCAACCCTATGTCTAACTTTCTCACTTAAGATATCTGTTGATCACACAATGTCAACCCTATGTCTAACTTTGTCACTTAAGATATCTGTTGATCACACAATGTCAACCCAATGTCTAACTTTGTCACTTAAGATATCTGTTGATCACACAATGTCCCTATGTCTAACTTTGTCACTTAAGATATCTGTTGATCACACAATGTCAACCCTATGTCTAACTTTGTCACTTAAGATATCTGTTGATCACACAATGTCAACCCTATGTCTAACTTTGTCACTTAAGATATCTGTTGATCACACAATGTCAACCCAATGTCTAACTTTGTCACTTAAGATATCTGTTGATCACACAATGTCCCTATGTCTAACTTTGTCACTTAAGATATCTGTTGATCACACAATGTCAACCCTATGTCTAACTTTGTCACTTAAGATATCTGTTGATCACACAATGTCAACCCTATGTCTAACTTTGTCACTTAAGATATCTGTTGATCACACAATGTCAACCCTATGTCTAACTTTGTCACTTAAGATATCTGTTGATCACACAATGTCAACCCTATGTCTAACTTTGTCACTTAAGATATCTGTTGATCACACAATGTCAACCCTATGTCTAACTTTGTCACTTAAGATATCTGTTGATCACACAATGTCCCTATGTCTAACTTTGTCACTTAAGGTACCTGTTGATCACACAATGTCAACCCTATGTCTAACTTTGTCACTTAAGATATCTGTTGATCACACAATGTCAACCCTATGTCTAACTTTGTCACTTAAGATATCTGTTGATCACACAATGTCAACCCTATGTCTAATTGGTGAAAGTGTAGTGGGGTAATGAAAGAGATTGACCATTACAACTACTCACACTTATAATAGAAAGGTACAATTAACTGGAACTAAGTCAGTTAACTACGAGCATTCACTGACCCTGCTATTGTACTGTCCATGTTTATGTTGTCATTTATTACGTGATAGTTTTGGTTTTTTCTGTGGAAGTGAATGTGTATAGAGTTTTTTTTTTATTGTATTGATGTTGGAGATACAATTATCAAGAGGGAAAGGATTTGAATCCCATTAACTTGTTTATCTCTGCCACATTTTTGTGCCTGTCACAAACCAGGATCTGAGTTTCCATGGCATAGGTCATGGTCTTTTTTGGGTTAAGTGATTTGAAGTTAGAGGTGGTTGTTCATTTGAAGTTAGAGGTGGTTGTTCATTTGAAGTTAGGGGTGGTTGTTCATTTGAAGTTAGAGGGGGTTGTTCATTTGAAGTTAGAGGGGGTTGTTCATTTGAAGTTACAGGTGGTTGTTCATTTGAAGTTAGGGGTGGTTGTTCATTTGAAGTTAGAGGTGGTTGTTCATTTGAAGTTAGAGGTGGTTATTCATTTGAAGTTAGGGGTGGTTGTTCATTTGAAGTTAGAGGGGGTTGTTCATTTGAAGTTAGAGGTGGTTATTCATTTGAAGTTAGAGGTGGTTATTCATTTGAAGTTACAGGTGGTTGTTCATTTGAAGTTACAGGTGGTTGTTCATTTGAAGTTAGGGGTGGTTGTTCATTTGAAGTTACAGGTGGTTGTTCATTTGAAGTTAGAGGTGGTTGTTCATTTGAAGTTAGGGGTGGTTGTTCATTTGAAGTTAGAGGTGGTTGTTCATTTGAAGTTACAGGTGGTTGTTCATTTGAAGTTACAGGTGGTTGTTCAATTGAAGTTAGAGGTGGTTGTTCATTTGAAGTTAGAGGTGGTTATTCATTTGAAGTTAGGGGTGGTTGTTCATTTGAAGTTAGAGGGGGTTGTTCATTTGAAGTTAGAGGGGGTTGTTCATTTGAAGTTAGAGGTGGTTATTCATTTGAAGTTAGAGGTGGTTATTCATTTGAAGTTACAGGTGGTTGTTCATTTGAAGTTACAGGTGGTTGTTCATTTGAAGTTAGGGGTGGTTGTTCATTTGAAGTTACAGGTGGTTGTTCATTTGAAGTTAGAGGTGGTTGTTCATTTGAAGTTAGGGGTGGTTGTTCATTTGAAGTTAGAGGTGGTTGTTCATTTGAAGTTACAGGTGGTTGTTCATTTGAAGTTACAGGTGGTTGTTCATTTGAAGTTAGAGGTGGTTGTTAATTTGAAGTTAGAGGTGGTTGTTCATTTGAAGTTAGAGGTGGTTGTTCATTTGAAGTTAGAGGGGGTTGTTCATTTGAAGTTAGAGGTGGTTGTTCATTTGAAGTTAGAGGGGGTTGTTCATTTGAAGTTAGAGGGGGTTGTTCATTTGAAGTTAGAGGTGGTTGTTCATTTGAAGTTAGAGGGCGTTGTTCATTTGAAGTTAGAGGTGGTTGTTCATTTGAAGTTAGAGGGGGTTGTTCATTTGAAGTTAGGGGTGGTTGTTCATTTGAAGTTAGAGGTGGTTGTTCATTTGAAGTTAGAGGGGGTTGTTCATTTGAAGTTAGAGGTGGTTGTTCATTTGAAGTTAGAGGGGGTTGTTCATTTGAAGTTAGAGGGGGTTGTTCATTTGAAGTTAGAGGGGGTTGTTCATTTGAAGTTACAGGTGGTTGTTCATTTGAAGTTACAGGTGGTTGTTCATTTGAAGTTAGAGGTGGTTGTTCATTTGAAGTTAGAGGGGGTTGTTCATTTGAAGTTAGAGGTGGTTGTTCATTTGAAGTTACAGGTGGTTGTTCATTTGAAGTTAGAGGGGGTTGTTCATTTGAAGTTAGAGGTGGTTGTTCATTTGAAGTTAGAGGTGGTTGTTCATTTGAAGTTAGGGGTGGTTGTTCATTTGAAGTTAGAGGGGGTTGTTCATTTGAAGTTAGAGGTGGTTGTTCATTTGAAGTTAGAGGGGGTTGTTCATTTGAAGTTAGAGGTGGTTGTTCATTTGAAGTTAGAGGGGGTTGTTCATTTGAAGTTAGAGGGGGTTGTTCATTTGAAGTTAGAGGGGGTTGTTCATTTGAAGTTACAGGTGGTTGTTCATTTGAAGTTAGAGGTGGTTGTTCATTTGAAGTTAGAGGTGGTTGTTCATTTGAAGTTAGAGGGGGTTGTTCATTTGAAGTTACAGGTGGTTGTTCATTTGAAGTTAGAGGGGGTTGTTCATTTGAAGTTACAGGTGGTTGTTCATTTGAAGTTACAGGTGGTTGTTCATTTGAAGTTAGAGGTTTTTGTTAATTTGAAGTTAGAGGTGGTTGTTCATTTGAAGTTAGAGGTGGTTGTTCATTTGAAGTTACAGGTGGTTGTTCATTTGAAGTTACAGGTGGTTGTTCATTTGAAGTTAGAGGGGGTTGTTCATTTGAAGTTAGAGGTGGTTGTTCATTTGAAGTTAGAGGGGGTTGTTCATTTGAAGTTAGAGGGGGTTGTTCATTTGAAGTTAGAGGGGGTTGTTCATTTGAAGTTACAGGTGGTTGTTCATTTGAAGTTAGGGGTGGTTGTTCATTTGAAGTTACAGGTGGTTGTTCATTTGAAGTTAGAGGTGGTTGTTCATTTGAAGTTAGGGGTGGTTGTTCATTTGAAGTTAGAGGTGGTTGTTCATTTGAAGTTACAGGTGGTTGTTCATTTGAAGTTACAGGTGGTTGTTCATTTGAAGTTAGAGGTGGTTGTTAATTTGAAGTTAGAGGTGGTTGTTCATTTGAAGTTAGAGGTGGTTGTTCATTTGAAGTTAGAGGGGGTTGTTCATTTGAAGTTAGAGGGGGTTGTTCATTTGAAGTTAGAGGGGGTTGTTCATTTGAAGTTAGGGGTGGTTGTTCATTTGAAGTTAGAGGTGGTTGTTCATTTGAAGTTAGAGGGGGTTGTTCATTTGAAGTTAGAGGTGGTTGTTCATTTGAAGTTAGAGGGGGTTGTTCATTTGAAGTTAGAGGGGGTTGTTCATTTGAAGTTAGAGGGGGTTGTTCATTTGAAGTTACAGGTGGTTGTTCATTTGAAGTTACAGGTGGTTGTTCATTTGAAGTTAGAGGTGGTTGTTCATTTGAAGTTAGAGGGGGTTGTTCATTTGAAGTTAGAGGTGGTTGTTCATTTGAAGTTAGAGGTGGTTGTTCATTTGAAGTTAGAGGGGGTTGTTCATTTGAAGTTAGAGGTGGTTGTTCATTTGAAGTTAGAGGTGGTTGTTCATTTGAAGTTAGGGGTGGTTGTTCATTTGAAGTTAGAGGGGGTTGTTCATTTGAAGTTAGAGGTGGTTGTTCATTTGAAGTTAGAGGGGGTTGTTCATTTGAAGTTAGAGGTGGTTGTTCATTTGAAGTTAGAGGGGGTTGTTCATTTGAAGTTAGAGGGGGTTGTTCATTTGAAGTTAGAGGGGGTTGTTCATTTGAAGTTACAGGTGGTTGTTCATTTGAAGTTAGAGGTGGTTGTTCATTTGAAGTTAGAGGTGGTTGTTCATTTGAAGTTAGAGGGGGTTGTTCATTTGAAGTTACAGGTGGTTGTTCATTTGAAGTTAGAGGGGGTTGTTCATTTGAAGTTACAGGTGGTTGTTCATTTGAAGTTACAGGTGGTTGTTCATTTGAAGTTAGAGGTTTTTGTTAATTTGAAGTTAGAGGTGGTTGTTCATTTGAAGTTAGAGGTGGTTGTTCATTTGAAGTTACAGGTGGTTGTTCATTTGAAGTTACAGGTGGTTGTTCATTTGAAGTTAGAGGGGGTTGTTCATTTGAAGTTAGAGGTGGTTGTTCATTTGAAGTTAGAGGGGGTTGTTCATTTGAAGTTAGAGGGGGTTGTTCATTTGAAGTTAGAGGGGGTTGTTCATTTGAAGTTACAGGTGGTTGTTCATTTGAAGTTACAGGTGGTTGTTCATTTGAAGTTAGAGGTGGTTGTTCATTTGAAGTTAGAGGGGGTTGTTCATTTGAAGTTAGAGGTGGTTGTTCATTTGAAGTTACAGGTGGTTGTTCATTTGAAGTTAGAGGTGGTTGTTCATTTGAAGTTACAGGTGGTTGTTCATTTGAAGTTAGAGGTGGTTGTTCATTTGAAGTTAGAGGGGGTTGTTCATTTGAAGTTAGAGGTGGTTGTTCATTTGAAGTTACAGGTGGTTGTTCATTTGAAGTTACAGGTGGTTGTTCATTTGAAGTTAGAGGTGGTTGTTCAATTTAAGTTAGAGGTGGTTGTTCATTTGAAGTTACAGGTGGTTGTTCATTTGAAGTTAGAGGTGGTTGTTCATTTGAAGTTAGAGGGGGTTGTTCATTTGAAGTTAGAGGGGGTTGTTCATTTGAAGTTACAGGTGGTTGTTCATTTGAAGTTACAGGTGGTTGTTCATTTGAAGTTAGAGGTGGTTGTTCATTTGAAGTTAGAGGTGGTTGTTCATTTGAAGTTAGAGGTGGTTGTTCATTTGAAGTTAGAGGTGGTTGTTCATTTGAAGTTAAAGGTGGTTGTTCATTTGAAGTTAGAGGGGGTTGTTCATTTGAAGTTACAGGTGGTTGTTCATTTGAAGTTACAGGTGGTTGTTCATTTGAAGTTAGAGGTGGTTGTTCATTTGAAGTTAGAGGTGGTTGTTCATTTGAAGTTAGAGGTGGTTGTTAATTTGAAGTTAGAGGTGGTTGTTCATTTGAAGTTAGAGGTGGTTGTTAATTTGAAGTTAGAGGGGGTTGTTCATTTGAAGTTAGAGGGGGTTGTTCATTTGAAGTTAGAGGTGGTTGTTCATTTGAAGTTAGAGATGGTTGTTCATTTGAAGTTAGAGGGGGTTGTTCATTTGAAGTTACAGGTGGTTGTTCATTTGAAGTTAGAGGTGGTTGTTCATTTGAAGTTAGAGGTGGTTGTTCATTTGAAGTTAGAGGGGTTTGTTCATTTGAAGTTAGAGGTGGTTGTTCATTTGAAGTTACAGGTGGTTGTTCATTTGAAGTTAGAGGTGGTTGTTCATTTGAAGTTAGAGGTGGTTGTTCATTTGAAGTTAGAGGTGGTTGTTCATTTGAAGTTAGAGGTGGTTGTTCATTTGAAGTTAGAGGTGGTTGTTCATTTGAAGTTAGAGGTGGTTGTTCATTTGAAGTTAGAGGGGGTTGTTCATTTGAAGTTACAGGTGGTTGTTCATTTGAAGTTACAGGTGGTTGTTCATTTGAAGTTAGAGGTGGTTGTTCATTTGAAGTTACAGGTGGTTGTTCATTTGAAGTTAGAGGTGGTTGTTCATTTGAAGTTAGAGGTGGTTGTTCATTTGAAGTTAGAGGTGGTTGTTAATTTGAAGTTAGAGGGGGTTGTTCATTTGAAGTTAGAGGGGGTTGTTCATTTGAAGTTAGAGGTGGTTGTTCATTTGAAGTTAGAGGTGGTTGTTCATTTGAAGTTAGAGGGGGTTGTTCATTTGAAGTTACAGGTGGTTGTTCATTTGAAGTTAGAGGTGGTTGTTCATTTGAAGTTAGAGGTGGTTATTCATTTGAAGTTAGAGGTGGTTGTTCATTTGAAGTTAGAGGGGGTTGTTCATTTGAAGTTAGAGGTGGTTGTTCATTTGAAGTTACAGGTGGTTGTTCATTTGAAGTTACAGGTGGTTGTTCATTTGAAGTTAGAGGTGGTTGTTCATTTGAAGTTAGAGGTGGTTGTTCATTTGAAGTTAGAGGTGGTTGTTCATTTGAAGTTAGAGGTGGTTGTTCATTTGAAGTTAGAGGTGGTTGTTCATTTGAAGTTACAGGTGGTTGTTCATTTGAAGTTACAGGTGGTTGTTCATTTGAAGTTAGAGGTGGTTGTTCATTTGAAGTTAGAGGTGGTTGTTCATTTGAAGTTAGAAGGGGTTGTTCATTTGAAGTTAGAGGTGGTTGTTCATTTGAAGTTAGAGGTGGTTGTTCATTTGAAGTTAGAGGTGGTTGTTCATTTGAAGTTAGAGGGGGTTGTTCATTTGAAGTTAGAGGTGGTTGTTCATTTGAAGTTAGAGGTGGTTGTTCATTTGAAGTTACAGGTGGTTGTTCATTTGAAGTTAGAGGTGGTTATTCATTTGAAGTTACAGGTGGTTGTTCATTTGAAGTTACAGGTGGTTGTTCATTTGAAGCTAGAGGTGGTTGTTCATTTGAAGTTAGAGGTGGTTGTTCATTTGAAGTTAGAGGTGGTTGTTCATTTGAAGTTAGAGGTGGTTGTTCATTTGAAGTTACAGGTGGTTATTCATTTGAAGTTACAGGTGCTTGTTCATTTGAAGTTAGAGGTGGTTGTTCATTTGAAGTTAGAGGTGGTTGTTCAATTGAAGTTACAGGTGCTTGTTCATTTGAAGTTAGAGGTGGTTGTTCATTTGAAGTTAGAGGTGGTTGTTCATTTGAAGTTACAGGTGGTTGTTCATTTGAAGTTAGAGGTGGTTGTTCATTTGAAGTTAGAGGTGGTTGTTCATTTGAAGTTAGAGGTGGTTATTCATTTGAAGTTACAGGTGGTTGTTCATTTGAAGTTAGAGGTGGTTGTTCATTTGAAGTTAGAGGTGGTTGTTTAATTGAAGTTACAGGTGGTTGTTCATTTGAAGTTAGAGGTGGTTGTTCATTTGAAGTTACAGGTGCTTGTTCATTTGAAGTTAGAGGTGGTTGTTCATTTGAAGTTAGAGGTGGTTGTTCAATTGAAGTTAGAGGTGGTTGTTCATTTGAAGTTAGAGGTGGTTGTTCATTTGAAGTTAGAGGTGGTTATTCATTTGAAGTTAGAGGTGGTTATTCATTTGAAGTTAGAGGTGGTTGTTCATTTTTCATTGTTCATAAATTCATATAAAATCTCTTCTTGAGATTCAAAAATATCCATTTTGTTGATATTGGTGGAATTGTTGACCATCACAGTTTAAATTTTCTCATCATAATTATAAACAGAGAAGGATGTCCTTGAATCACAATTATAACAATAATATTGACATTTACCTATAAAATGCACTGTAATTGCCATGGAACAAAGAATGATCCATTTGATGAAATGATTGATTTGTACCACCAAGAAAAAATGTAATTAAAATCTTTGATTTTTTTCTTCTGTGATTTAATCATTAATGTATTCAATATTGTGTCAGAAGTAAAAAATGTCAACAAAGTATTCCAATAATCTCCTATCATACAAGATCAAACATGGTGTTATGGAAATTAGTGAGAAATATTAATGGTATTTCAATGTCTCTATTTTACATAATACTGCAGATAATTGGTCATTTCATACAGATATTACTAGGTGTTAGTGTCTTGTCACATTTACTGCTAATTTACTGCATTTTATAATCTGTATTTAATTTCACAGTGTGAATTATGTTGACAAGACAATCTAATCAAAAGAAAGAAAAAAAAATATTTAATTTTTAGAATTTTTCACTAAAAGGGGAGGTTTGGGTCCATAAACTAGTTTAATTCTGCCACATTTTATTGTGAAGGGCTTGTACCAAGCTAGGAAAGGGAGCGGTCATTACCGTTTTTGACATAAAAGGGAGGAATTTCCAATTTTTTACTTTTTTATTTTTCATCCAATTTGGACCCAATTTTTTGAAAAAAAAATGATCATCTTAATGAGTTATTGATGAGCTATCAAAAATGTTTGGTATTTTATTTCAAAAAGTGATCTTAAAAGGGACCCAAATTCTGATATTTCGAATATTTGGAAGATATATAGAATTTTTATTTTTCAACCAATATTAATACAGTTTTTTACTTTGAAATTATTGGGCCGAATTACCTCTACGGTATGTCTCATGGTTACAAAGATAAACTCAACCAAAAGGGGCCAACAAAAGCTGAATTCCAATATTTGAACTTTCTTATTTTTCATCCAATTTTAATGCAGTTTTTGGCAAAATTATCATCTTTATGGGTAATTGATGGACCAGAAATTGTTTTTGCTATTTTATTTCTAAAAGGGTTCCAAATTCTTAAATTTAGCATATTTGGAAGGCATACTTAACACTTGATATAGTTATACAAGACAAATGTCCAAAATACAATGTGTCCAGCATGTAACTGTGTCCAACACATTGTGTCAAGCAATTTACTGAAAACTATCCTGTCTGAAGGGTTCCAACTGATTTATTCCATTTCACAATTGTAAACAGTGGCAAGCATAATAGAAAGTTATTTTCTACAATAGAGAGAAATTAGCAAGATACAAGTACATATAATTTAATTTGATTTGAATACTGCAATCTGATTGGCTGATCTGCCTGGAGCAACATTGGTTATACATGATAACCTGGGTTGGTATTGTGATGTCAACAACATATTCATTCGCCACAGATAAATTCAAATAGTCCCATGAAATCGTAATTAAAATTGCGGAATAATTAAATTTTGTTGTAACAATTAAATTATAAGGAATATTTGAAATTTTTGAACAGGTTATACTTGCATCATCTTGTTTTGAAAATTTTATGCTTTTAATAAACTGCTTTGCGGTTTATTAATCGTAAGCTGCTCCAAACCAGGTTAAATCGTATAATCTGTTCAAAAATTGAAAATATTAAGTAAAAATGTTTATTAATAATACAAAAATAATACCAAAAATGTAGCTTCCTATCTAATACGTTTATAGTAGGTCAGAGATCCAACATTTTCTTCATGTCTGTTGTCAACACACCTGGAAAGATTTGGGAGGAATTTGTACCGTGATTTCTTATTATGCCTTCCTTCTTGTATACTGGTAGCTGCCAAATTCTGACTTATAGTTGAATATATTAGTCTACTAATTTTATAGAAGTACATGTGTACCAGTATATATTTTCTCACTCTTTTTTTTATCCCCTCGCCAACGAAGTTGCGAAGGGATATAGTAACGCTACCATCCGTCCTTCCGTAACATCCTTGTGAACACTCTAGAATCAACATCCTTCAATGGATTTTGACCAAACTTGGTACATACTTAGTCCTCAAGAGAATCTGGAACCCAATTGATGTTCAAGGTTAAAGGTCAAGGTCACCAGGTCAAATTTTTACCGCATAACATCCTTGTGAACACTCTAGAATCAACATCCTTCAATGGATTTTGACCAAACCTGGTACAGAGAATCTGGAACCCTATTGATTTTCAAGGTCAAAGGTCAAGGTCACAGGGTCAAATTTTTAGGCAAGGGGATATGCCATGCTTTGCGTTGCCCTGGTTTTTTTTAGTACACTCACCAAGGTTGAGAAGAGTTTTTTCTGAGCAAAAAAGTGTTAAAAGTCAACATGTTATTATATATTTAGAGACACAAGATGTCACTGATGTTTTTATCATGAGATTTTAATTTTTAGCTCACCTTGCCAAAGGCAATGTGAGCTTTTGCCATCACTTGACGTCGTCATCCGTCGTCTGTCGTTCGTTAACTTTTCACATTTTAATCTTCTCCTCTGAAACCCCTCAGCCAAATGAACTGAAACTTGTTAGGAAGCATCTATAGAAGGTCCTCTCTAAAGATTGCACATTTTGTCCCGATCCATTAACAAACATGGCCACCACAGGCAATTCTTGATTCTGATTAGCCGATTTTTTAATATCTTCTCCTCTGAAACCACTTGGCCAAATGAACCGAAACTTGGTAAGAAGCATCTATGTAAGGTCCTCTATAAAGATTGCTCATATTGTCCCGATCGGTTAACAAACATGGCCGCAACAGGCAATTCTTGTTTCTGATTGGTTGATTTCTAAAGAATCTTCTCCTCTGTTAAAAGAAAGATAACTCTTGCCTAAACTGTTAAAAGAAAGATAACTCTTGCCCTTAGAAATTAAATAATGCTGATATAGTGTAACATGTTTATTCTATACATTATAAGTAACCATTCACATTTTAATATTCTTTTAGCAAACCTTGCCAAAGGCAATATGAGCTTTTACCATCACTTGGTGTCCGTCGTCTGTCATCCGTTTACTTTTCACATTTTAATCTTCTCCTCTGAAAACCCTCAGCAAATGAACTGAAACTTGGTGGGAAGCATCTATGGAAGGACCTCTCTAAAGAGTGCACATTTTGTTATGATCCATTACTAAACATGG
This sequence comes from Bathymodiolus brooksi, assembly GCA_963680875.1. Classification (NCBI taxonomy): domain Eukaryota; kingdom Metazoa; phylum Mollusca; class Bivalvia; order Mytilida; family Modiolidae; genus Bathymodiolus; species Bathymodiolus brooksi. The sequence goes on from OY804576.1 coordinate 31,733,527, forward strand.
CCGCCACAGGCAATTCTTGTTTCTGATTGGCCGATTTTTAAAAATCTTCTCCTCTGAAACCGCATGGCCAAATGAACCGAAACTTGGTAGGAAGCATCTATGGAATGTCCTCTATGAAGATTGCTAATTTCGTCCCGATCGGTTAACAAACATGGCTCCCACCGAAACTTGATAGGAAGCATCTATGGAATGTCCTCTATGAAGATTGTTCATTTTGTCCCGATCGGTTAGCAAGCAAGACCACCACATGCAATTCTTGTTTCTGATTGATCGATTTCTAAAAAATCTTCTCCTTTGAAACTGCTTAGCCATATGAACCGAAACTTGGAAGGAAGTATCTACATGTATGGAAGATTCTGTATTAAGTTTTCTCAAAGCAGAATGAAAGGTGAGCGACACAGGCTCAGCCCACTGAGCCTCTAGTTATAATATTTGTCATCTATGTTAGTACATCAGTATCAAGAGTATGATTTATAGAAAATTGCTGTATTTTTATTTGATGTCCAGCTGGATACATCAGAATTTGTCTGGAGCTGTAGATATATATCACATGATCAAATGATTGAAAATGTCATTCGCCTGCCAGTTCTAGCATTGTTTTTCCTATCGAATTATAGCTTACCAATGTCATACTCTGGTTTCCTCCACCAATAAAAGTGACTGCCACGATATAACTGAAATATTGTTGAAAGTGGCATTAAACACCATAAACCAAACCTATAGTGTTGTTTTGGTGAGGTAAAGTGTCTGTTATGTTGACAGTAAATGATAAACAAACTACAGTGCCATCTATTTTAAGGGAGGTAAATCTTTCCAAAAATATATAAAAATTGCGATGGAAAATCTATTACACAGGTATAGTCCCCATGGGAAATCGTTTCAAACTGGTATAGTTCCTGTCGCTAGGTATAGTTCCTGTCGCTAGGTATAGTTCCTGTCTCTAGGTATAGTTCCTGTCTCTAGGTATAGGTTCTGTCGCTAGGTATAGTTCCTGTTGCTAGGTATAGTTCCTGTCGCTAGGTATAGTTCCTGTCGCTAGGTATAGTCGCCCATTGCCAAGACTAAGTATAAACTGTTCAAAAATAGTAAACACTAATCATCCAATCAAAATAAAGCATTTTTCATATGTTATGTACTAACATATAATAGTTATTCAATTGCTAGACAGGGTATGTGATGTTATATTTGCAGCTTTGGATTTATATAATTCTGAAGCCGTAATGTGACATTATATACCCTATCTAGAACCTGAATAAGATATTACACCGCATGGTATATATAGAAAATATTGGAATTAAATTTGTAAATATAACAACAGTGTACAATTTATACATAATAGTCAAGAAAACCTTGTGTAACAGTAGAGCATGTTTCTCTGACAAATGTAATGTCCCCGATGAGATTAAATCCCAGGACCTCTCACATTGAAAGTCACCGCTCTACCAACTGAGCTAAAGGAGATCTCCACTAACGCAGTTGGCAGAGGTGGTTATGAACCTCCTACGGTTCTTATGACCTTAGGTCGGGGGGCATTCCCGTTACACTTGTTTTAAGTTAGAATTACTAGTTCTGCAATCATAATATATTTATTTATAGCAACAAAACATGACTAAACGACTTAAATTCTGTTGGGCAAATTATAGCTTTTGTGAATAAGATTTTGTTCATAGATGTAATAAACAGAATCGTATGATTCAAACTTGATAACTTTTGAACCACTTCCCCATTTAATTCGTTTTGTAAAAACCGAAGTTTAGAAAGCTAATAAAATACAACTTTCTGCAAAATTTGATAAAACTGACAAAACCAGAAGTGTTAGACAGAAAATATCATTTGTCTTGCCTATTTTTATAATATCATTTGTCTTGCCTATTTTTTAAAATATCATTTATCTTGCCTATCAAGGAAAACTCAGAATTTAATGTAATGTGATTTCTTTGAACTGTTTATTTTCTGCATAAAGGAATACCATTGCTGTTCATTGCATTTATTAAGTCCCCAAACAAAGTTTGGAGACTTATTGTGTTTGCACCGTTTCTTATTATTATTATTATTATTATTATTCTTTCTTTCTTCCGCCAAAAGTTTATCCGACACATTTCTCGGCGACTACTGAACGGAAATCAATGAAACTTCACAGGAATGTTAAGCACTATGAGTAGATGTGCAGACTACTTTCGAAATTTTCAAAATGGCCGCCGTATTCTAATTATTTCTTTATGATTTATCTAATATATTAAAGTGGTATAATACAAATTTTCAAATGTACATAATTAAAAAATATTGCTGCTAAAACTGGGTATTAAAGAAGTGGTATGGCAAAAAATTGTTACAAATTTCCAAATACTTTCATTTCTGTACAAATTTTTCATTGAAAACAGGTAAAAAATATTGTATGAGTTAACAGTAACATCACTGTTCAATGTTGGCATTTTAAAATGTGATATTTTCTTCTTTTTTTTCTTTATTATAAATTTATAAAATGTCAGGAGTGCAACAAAAATAGACAAAATGTTTTTTCTACAACCAATTATTTTGCGATCGTTCAAAGAATCAATGTTATTTTTTTTTTACAAATGGCTACTTATCTTTAAAGTTTGAAAATTTTGCTGTCTTAAGTAAAAATATTCATTATTATTTTGATAATAAAATCTTTATCAGGTAGATTGGACAAAAATATTGAGAATTTTTCATAAAAAATAGCTTTTAAGAAAAACTACTACCAATAACCCAGTATTTTGCACAAAAAGTCATTTATATCAGTTGCATTGTTTGAGAAACCATTATACAAAATAATTGAGACTAAAGATTATTTAACTAATATAGAATAAGTATGTGTTTTACATGGTTTTTATGCCAATTTGTGTTCAATAAAAGGTTCTTAAAAATTTATTGCTTATCTGTTCATAGTTTCTTTCTTGTTTCATTTACTTCAATGTATACAACATTGAAAATTATCAGCAGAAAGTTTTTAGGAGTGAGTTTAATTTGGACATTTTTTTCACATGTTGGAGACATTTTTTATGAAACAGCCCATATATATTAAATAGGGTTGGTAGAATATTCTGACCAAAAAAAATCGTGAGCGAATGGCCGCCATTTTCAAATTGGCCGCCGACAAAATTGGCAAAATTTCAATGTTCTCTGATTTCAACGAAAATTGATATCCATTTTTTGTTTTAAAAGGGGTCCAAATAGGGGTGAGGTTTACAAAAGAAACATGTGCATCAATTATTTTTTAATTTCTGCTCACCTCTCAAATTTTATTACTTCTGACAACAGGGACCCTAATAATGCCCTGAATTCTGATATGGGGGCTGTTTGGGGACTTCTGTGTTTGCATCCAAAACACAATCAAACCTCATTATATAATGATTTTTTTTTTAACTTCCCAGTATTTAAGTTTTATGTTTAACTTGAAAACCATTGACTTTCAGCCTCAATTGTATTTGTCATAAATTTTATAAATATAAACTTGTTTACAGCTTTGTGAAATTATAAATTTGCCAATATAGAATATTAATGTGCATTAACAAGGTTAAATTTTTATATCCCCGATCCCCGAAGGGGGAGGGGGGTATACTGTTTTACCTCTGTCCGTCCGTCCAAGATATTTTTCATCACATTTTTCTCAGCAACTATCGATGGTAGAAATCTGATATTTGGTCACAAGCTTCATATAGGTATGTCATATTGTGGGTAGCGTTTTTGGACCCGTCAGATTCCTACTTCCTGTTTGCTGACTTAATTGGTTTTTATACACATTGAACATATATGCACATTTTTCTCAGCAACTATTGATGACACAAATCTGATATTTGGTCACAAGCTTCATATCGTGAGAAGCGTTTTTGGACCCGTCAGATTCCTACTTCCTGTTTGCCGACAGCAAATATTAATGACAGGAATCTGATATTTGGTCACAAGCTTCATATACGTATACCATATTGTGGGAAGCGTTTTTGGGACCCATATATGCTCATTTTTCGTCGCATTTTTCTCAGCAAATATTGATGGCAGAAATCTGATATTTCGTCACAAGCTTCATATAGGTACCCCATGTCATGGTAAGCGTTTTTGGACCCATCAGATTCCTACTTCCTGTTTGCCGACTTGGTTGGTTTTTATACACATTGAACATATATGCGGGGGTATCATAAGTGAGCATTAGCTCACATTCATCTTGTTTATTCAAACTTTTCCTGTGCACCTGTTTCAAACTCAAATTTGACAGGCGAAGCTTATCATCAAGCACAAAGCTTATCATCAAGCACAAAGCTTATCATCAAGCACGAAGCTTATCATCAAGCACGAAGCTTATCATCAAGCACGAAGCTTATCATCAAGCACGAAGCTTATCACCAAGCACGTTTTATGGATACATTAGATATTGGAAAGGAGTTGAATAGGTAATTAGATTGTTATATTATATTAGATTGTCTAACCACTTCTTGAAGCGAATTTGAAGAAAAAATGTAGACACCTTTAAACTAGTCTGACTTCCCCTAAGAATACTGATTTGCTGTCAGAAGCCCTTACCAATTTGTCTGTGTTATGTTTAACAGTAAATTCTGTCCTATCTTCGTATTTGTAACAGAAAATTATTATTTAATTGTTGAGTTCTCCATGATACAGTGTGAACAGATTAAATTTTAGAAAATTTGAACTGTGTTCCCAAGAAATCTGTCTTATGACTTTATTTTGTTTACAGCTTGATGTTAAATGAAAATGTTTTATTCAATAGGGTTTTAACATATTTAATTGAAAACAATTGATCTGATGGCCTTATATCAAGTAGAGATTTGTAATGAATGACCTATTATTGTTGACCTTTTGATCTTTCTCAGTTAAATCCAGAACATTTCTGATTTTTATTATAAAAATAATATCATATTTATTTATATCCTACAAGAATCTGGTTTGACTATCAAAAAAATGTATGTATATAACAGCTTTTTATAATAAAAACCAGAAATGTTTACCAGATTCTTGTATGATTGAAATAAATATGATATTATTTTTATATCTGTATAATTAATCTGAAAATAAATGATGCAATAAAACAAATAAATATAGAAAAGACCAGTGTTCTTCAGACCTTTTGTCAAATTATATAGATATTAAACATCTGTACATCTATCAAGGACCGCTTTGTATAAATACATGAAACATCTGTACAAATAGCATTATATCTGACAAGTTATATTTTCTCAAAATATAAAAATTTCCCATCTGTTTGTATTGCTTCGATATCCCCTGTTTGCCCCTTGTTGTTTTTTTCAGAAAAAAATTTACTGACTGATTTGAATGATAGGGACTTAATTTATGAAAACTAGGATTTCTGCTTGAAGGATGATTTGAAGTTTTATTTTGTAATAAATTTTGATGTTAAGAATGGATCTGTCTCTATTATTACAGTAAAATGTCTACCTTATTGTGTTTATTATGGTAAACTGGATATCTAATTGCTTTTTCATCCTTGAGTTTTAATTTTTAATTTTCTTTTTAAAGACTTCTGAAATCTATTAAGGGTTTCCTTTCTGTACATGATAAATCTGTATCATGATGGGGATGCATGACAGATTTCCATGTAGTAATGGAAGTGGTCACAGTTTAAATATCAGCTATATGATAAACACTATTATAGTTAAGATTCAGGCTCCTTGTGTTATTTCCTATATTGTGTTACAGAGTGGAGACAAATGATGCATGTCACATGATAGCACCATGCTGTGGATATCATATGACTTGGTTGGAAAAAAAGATGAAAAACAATGTTTTTAGAATATTGAATTGTGTAATTATTTCTTACGTTAACAAGATTACAGAAACAAGACAATTAACAGGAAATGTCAACATACAGATAAAAAAAGAACTTGAAATAGTAAAGTAGAAAGAAGATGTTTATTGTGAGGTATACAACAATAGTTCATGGGTTTGTTCTCCAGCAACATTCATTGGAAGGACTGGGTTTTATGAATTATGCATTATAAGATGAACAATCTGATTAAAATTTTTATTTTAGTTTTTACATTAACTAAATTGTTTACTTGGGTTAAGTTTCTTTTCTTGGTTAACTCTAGATTCCAGTTGTTTTCTAATTGTCTTCCCATACTAGACTGCAGTGTATCTTGCATTTAAACTTGTATTGTTGGTGGGAGGTAATTTTTTTAAATAGCAAAGTTTGTTCTTTATACACTTGTAAAAATGAATGAAAACAATGGATGTCAATTCAAATGCACTGTCATAGCAAAAAAAGTGCATTTTTTTAAGGTATGGCAAGGTGTAAAAGGAATTGATTCTTTTGATTTTCACAATATGCAATATATTGACACTTCAAATCATAGAAAAAATTAAGACAAACAAATTTATTGTAAAATGTTCTCCCCATAACATTCTTACTACCATATCAAAGTAGATCATATGTATTATATAAATATTCTATAATTTTATTAAATTTATTGGTGGCCATCCTGGTCGTGATCGTGATCGTATAGAAGTTAGATTTATTGCTACCTGTGCAATCAGTCCCTATCACCACTAAAGTTGTAAGTTCGAATCCTGCTCATGGCAAGGTGTTCTCGATGCAACATTATATGATAAAGTTTGTCAGTTACTTGCAGCAGGTCAGTATTTTTCTCAGGGTACTCCGGTTTCCTGCATCAATAAAGCTGACCACCATAATATAACTGAAATATTGTTGAAAGTGGCATTTAACACTATAACCCTAACCTAAAAGTTATTTTTACCATTTTTAGCTCACCTGACCCAAAGGGTCAGGTGAGCTATTGTCACCACTGAGCGTCCGTCCGTCCGTTAACTTTTCACATTTTAATCAACTCCTCTGAAACCACTGGGCCAATTTGAACCAAACTTTGGTGGAATGGTCCTTGGATGGCCCCCTTCCAAAATTGTGTCCGCTGATCCCGACTTCCAACCAAGATGGCTGCCAAGCTAAAAATAGAAAAAAGGGGGGTGAAATTTTAATTGTTCATTGCTGCTTTAGTATAAGTCAAAATGAGCTCAAATTTTAACTGCAGCTACATGGCAAGGAGTAGTTTCACATATATTCCGGGTTTTTCTGTGAAATTTTTCTTTCAGCCGATATATACCGATTATGCAAATTAGGCATATTTTGATAAAAGATCACATTTAAATCTTCTCCTCTGAAACCGCTGAACCAAATTAAACCAAACTTGGCAGGGATGGTCCCTAGGTGGGCCCCTTTCAAAATTGTGTCCGACAGCCCCGCCCTCCATTCAAGATGGCTGCTGTTACTGAAAATAGAAATTTCTTCAACTGTCCATTGCTGCTTTAGTATAAGTCAAAATGAGCTCAAATTTTAACTGCAGCTACATGGTAAGGAGTAGTTTAACATATATTCTGCGTTTTTCTGTGAAATTTTTCTTTCAGCCGATTTATACCGATTATGCAAATTAGGCATATTTTGATAAAAGATCACATTTAAATCTTTTCCTCTGAAACCGCTGAACCAAATTAAACTAAACCTGGCAGGGATAGTCCTTGGGTAGTCCCATTTCAAAATTGTGTCCGACAGCTCCACCCTCCATTCAAGATGGCTGCTGTTACTAAGAATATAAATTTCTTCAATTGTCCATTGCTGCTTTATTATCAATCAAAATGAGCTCAAATTTTAGCTGCAGCTACATGACAATGAGTAGATTAACATATATTCTGGGTTTTTCCGTGAATTTTTTCCTTCAACCGATTTATACTGATTATACAATTTAGACATATTTTGATAAAAGATTACATTTAAATCTTTTCCTCTGAAACCGCTGAACCAAATTAAACCAAACCTGGCAGGGATAGTCCTTGGGTAGTCCCATTTCAAAATTGTGTCCGACAGCTCCACCCTCCATGCTGTTACTAAAAATAGAAATTTCTTTAGTTGTCAATTTCCGCTCTATTACAAATCAAAATGAACTCAAATTTTAATTGCAGGTATATGGCAATGAGTAGTTTAACATATATTCTGGGTTTTTCTGTGAGATTTTTTCAGCCAGTTTATTTCGTTTAGGAATATTATGTGATAAAAATCACATCAAAATCTTTTGCTCAGAAATTTGAGTTGAAATGATCTTTGGGTGACCCACTTTCAAAATTATGTGTAACACCCCCATTTTCTATCAACATTAGATGTCAAATTGAAAACCAGGTGAGCGATTACAGGCTCCTTGGAGCCTCTAGTTGTAATTATCATATATTAAATATTGAAGTAAATAGTCTTTAAATCATGACTGACCATACATCCTGATCAAGCTAAACTGATGTTACTGATTTTATTGTATAATAACAGTGCAATAATATTATTGAACTATACATCTGGTTTCACTGATCAGAACCATCCATGCTATTTTTTTTATCAATAGTCGAACAAATGAAAGTCAGATCTGTAAAAACTGTGCTGTGTCAGTAACCTTTTGGAGACTGCTACCAAAATTTCTAGTACATATGACAACAGTACATTGTCAGATACAATTTTGTATTTGTTGCATGGCCAAAATGGTGTCTTGATTGACATTGGCAATTTGTTTTATAAAAGAATATCTACAAAACGGAAAGCAGATAATACAGCAATGGCAGTAGAACATCTTCCTGGAAAAATAGGAACAGAAAGTTCTTGAAAACCTGGAAAAGGACTTGCAGGCATGCCTGATTTGCATTTTATGCAAAACATTAAAGGATATTGTGTGCAACTGTCAACAATTCTTACAGAAAAAAGACAATGCAGTGCTGCATATACATGTATATAGACTCAGAGGAAAGCTAACAATGATAACAATTATCATGTTCAAATTAATGTGGATATCTGCAAACTTATCTGAACACTCAAAATGTTCATTTTATACATGGTCTTAACTCATTATTATGAATTGTGCATGTGTACTAAATAGTGTATACAATAGTAATGTCGCAAGGCCCTCTGTTTGTAACATAGCAAATAGGTTGATTAGTGGGATTCGTGTTACTGGATCTTTAGTTTTATGTGTAATGTTTTGTAGATTGTTGTTTGTCCTTTTGGAATGGATAAGTTGGTAAAGTAGTTAGTGTTGAGCTCTTTGTTATTCATATATACTGTCAGTGAATGTATAAAGCAAAATGTTCTCCAGTCAATGCATTTTGACTGCTCAAATAACACAGCTGAGGTATAAAAGAATATATTTCTTCTATAGAATACCTATCAAGAAGACTGTTGAGGTCATAATCGTGGGTGGTCCCTCAATTAACAAGATTATAAAATAAGGTTTTGTCATAAATAAGATATTTAGCAGTTTCACAAAATTTGTGATTCTAATTGATTGAGAATGTTTGAGAACATTTCACAGAAATAGCCTCTTTACATGAACACAATTAACCCTCTTTATTATCAACTTTACAGCACTTATTTCATAGAAGGTTTGTTAGTTGCTGTTTTAAATGTAGTTTATGATATTTGGTTGCGTAATTGGAATTCATAAGATATAGGTTCTCACATCTACATTGACACCTTGTGTCTATATTTAGAAATAATAACAAAGTTTGTTTTTCATTGCAGATCAGAAGAAGAGTAAAATTAGAAGGTCCAGAACTTGATGAATTTCTAAAGAAGAAACAAGAAAAAGAAAATGAAGAAGCCAGAAAGAAGGCACAGGAAAGGAGGCAAGAGATTAATTTTAATAAAACTTGTAACAGACCTTACTAACAAATACAATCTTTATTATGATTGAGGTTTTGACATAATGTGTCCATCTTTGTTAGTTCTACATTTGGTGGGGTCTCTATAAACACTGCCATGGACCTCCTTTGTGCACAAAGGACCATAAGGGGCATTTTAATCAGCACAAAGTACCTACATATTAAATTTCAAGTAAAAAAAAATAAAAATTCATGAAAAAAATGTTTGAATTGTATTTATTAAGCCTTTAATAAAGGTAATTTGTGACAACTTATAAAGATGTTGAATGGTAATGAAGAAAATGAGTATCGGCACAGACCTGAATATACGGAATTTGTTGTGATATACATATGTATAATATATAACATTATCATAATTTCTTACTGTTTTTTATATAGCGTATTTGTGATGTGTGTTTGTTATAATCTCATTCTTTACTACAGACTTACTGTTTCTAATATTATGTATTTTATTAAAAAGAAATAGAAAAAAAAAAAAAAATCTGAAATGTTTTTACACCACACATATTCATTACCATAACCGTAAATATCGACAATTATATATTACTATTATCGAATATTTAAATTACTAATAAACAAAAAAAGGTAATATTTATTATGCATTTTTTCCATCAAATCACGATTATTACTTAATTTCTATGTAATTAAATGTGCATTGTGCTCCTTTGTGCACAATGCTCACTGACACATCAGTCTGCAGATAGACATGTTGCACCACTCACACATATTCCTGATTAAAAAAATGACATCCATGAAAAAATGTATGACTATATTTATTTAACCTATATAAATGTATAAGAACATGCTGAATAGTTGAATTGGTGCATCTTGAATAATTCTAAATTCTTTGAAAGGTCTGTCAATTCTTGAATTGAAACAGACTTTATGGAAATTGGGTGATTTGAGCAAAATGGTTTCTTTTTTCCTTTCTTTTCAATTTTGATATTTATGAAAACACAATCCAGCACCAATTTGTGCATTTCCTTCCACAGTTCTTTGATTGTTTTTGATATTTTTACTTTATGTTTTTATAAGTATCTTTGATTATTTGCCCCCAAACAACTGCTTCTTTGAACATTTTTTTTTTTTTTTTTTATATTTATTACCAAATTATTTACTGTAGACGTACTTTCTTTCATAGTGTATTATAAATTCTGTGACACGCGAATGTTCATTGCCGTACCGAGAATTATACCTTACAGTTATCGCATGTTTAAATTATTAATGAAACATAAAATATCATATTTTGCACTCATTATACCCCCCGCAAACATAGTTTGGGGGGTATATAGGAATCGGCCTGTCTGTCAGTGTCTGCCTGTCCATCTGTCTTGACCAACTTTCACATCTTTTGTCCGATTTCCACCAAACTTTATGGAATTTAAGATCATGATGTGTGAACTTTGCAGTTTAAAGGATGTTATTGTCCATTGAGTTTTACCCCTGTTATGCCTCTTTGGATTTTAGAAATTTTGAGACAATTCAGTATGCACTTTGTCATCGCAAATTCTCCTACATGATTAATCAGCAGTTCATGAAACTTTGTACATTGCAAGATCCTAATATGAAGGTGTGCACATTAATAGTATATCCTGGTCCATCAAGTTTTCCCAGTATTATGAGTCTAAAAGTTGTGTTCCAAGTATGTTTTGGCTCAATTAAGACGTTGGGGACACGGGGGGTATTAGTCCCGCGTAGCAGACAGTTAAGTTATTCCATTTATGTATCAATGCGGGACTCCTGCGTCCAGCAGTACCTCTAGTTTTTTTTTTATCAAATCACGTTTATTATTTAATTTCTATAGAATAATATACAATAAATTAATAATGCTATATATTATGGCCAACATATTCCATATATTCAGGTCTGTGCCGATACTCAATTTCTTCATTACCGTTCAACATCTTTTCAGTTGTGACAAAGTAACCTTTAAGGCTTAACAAATACAATTCATACGTCTTTTCATGAATTATATATTTTTTTTTTACTTAATATTTAATATGTAGGTCCTTTGTGCCAATTAAAATGCGCCTTATGGTTCTTTGTGCTTCTTTGTGCACAAAGGAGGTCCTTGCCGTGTTTATAGAGACCGCATTTGGTGCTGTAATGAACTTGTGGTCCTTGGCTGTTCCCTAGCAAAGATAAATCAGACATGGCCATTGTTGAAAAAAATAATTCTTAAAATAGTCAAAATGTCAACATGTTATGCTTTAATAGGCTGAAATGTGAGTTGTATTGGTTATTTTTAGCAGAGTTAAAAGAAAGTTGAACTCTGCTTATATTTTGATGAAAGGTGGCAGGTTAGTGGATAGGAGAGCATTAGTATGTATTCTATGTAAGTGTGTGCACCAGCCACTTCATTCTTTGACAGATTCTCAGCAAATTTATACAAAATTATTATATCATGAATATCTCAGAAAGTACCTAACAACTGTACATTTCTGGAACCTGAAAAAATATGGAACAATTGGATTTCAAAATATTTGAATATCCCAAATTTTTTCACTAATGCAAATTTTAAAAATAGAAGGTAACTCAGCTTTTTTATCTACAATGCTTTCTATGATCTTTTATTATTTCACATGAAATCATTCATTAACAGCTGCCTTAACACAGATCTGTTGTGTAAAAAGTATACTATATAAAGGAAATAAAACTGATTACCTCCCTTGTTTTTATTTGCTACTTAACAAATTACATAAATGAATATTTATATGTTACACAATATCTTTTGACATTAGCAACAATTTTGTTTGTTTTGATGTGTTAAAAGGAAATAAAATATATATTATATATTCTGTTATATATAGTTGTTACGTAAAATATGTCAGAGCTGAAAATTTCTGCTATTGAATGCAAAATTGTATATTTATAAATAAATGTTTTAATGTGTTTTGGCTACCCTTTGGTTTTATTGCTCCCAAAACTTAAAATTATTTGGCTTTCCAATAATCCTTGTAATTAGATTTTAAACACACTCTTTGAATCATATTGTCATAGATATATTGAAATGTCTTTGAGTTTGATTAAGAAGCTATTTAAAATGGAGGACAAAGAAAAATCTGATGAATGACAGTTTTTTTTTTTTCTTTCCTAGTTATACACATAGAGTTTGCATTTGCCACATTCAGCTTTGACAGTTTGTTTTATAATCTCGGTCACATAAACAGGAAATATAAATGTCATCTGTTGTTTGTCAAAACAAAGTAAATCACATGAAAATATGTTTATTCAGCACCATTTTGAAAAGAAAATCTACCTACTGTACAATTGGAGTTGATTATGGAAATCATTTAATTACAATCTTTATTGTATTGAGAGAGATATATAATTCTGTTTAATTGTTGACTTGTTCAGTCAGACTTCTGTTGACATCAGGATATTCTCTAGGTCATATGGTAATAGAGAAGATAAAGTGGGCGGTGTCTTTTAAGATATCGTTGGGTCTGTAGTTATTTTGTATAGGTCGAGAGATCTATTATATTTCTTAATATTTAAATTATTCTTGAAACTGTTAGTACTTTTTTGAAAATATCTCGAGATGAGAAAATACCAACCCAGATGACAGTGAAATGAAAAACTAAATACCGGTACTCCCTGCTCCAATCAATACTTTTATTGTCATACCTCAGACTTTCCCTCCTTTCTTGGTTTGATTGTCATACCTTCGACTTTCCCTCCTTTCTTGGTTTGATTGTCATACCTCAGACTTTCCCTCTTTTCTTGGTTTGATTGTCATACCTCCGACTTTCCCTCTTTTCTTGGTTTGATTGTCATACCTCGAGCCTTCCCTCCTTTCTTGGTCACAATACAATATCTTCAGTTGTGTTTTTGTGAGAGAATGCATTGATCTCTGGTACAACTCAGACTTCCTGCAGTTTATGGCGACTTTCACTAGTGTTAACAAATAATCTCACATGCTTTTATTTGTTGTTCACTTGTCACTGATGTTAAGTTTCACCCTCTAATATCTATGGCTACCTATGGTTAGCAAAGTATTGATAATGGGAATCAAGACTGTATTGGGAGAGCATGCAAGAATTTAGATTTTGTCTATCTATTGTTGATTTATTAAATTTTCTTTGGGAAAATTAAGTCAACTTTGATGAAATCCAATCTTTCTTTAAAAAGTGATCTATGACTTTGTGTGAGTGAGTGTTGTTTAACACTGAATAAGTGATATCATGACAAGGACATTCAATTTAGATGATGATGATGTCCTCTTTGTACTACACCAACATGCTTAGTTTGATTTTTATTGTGCTGTGGAATTGAAATAACATTCCTTGTACACTGTATCCTGATTCAGAGTCAACCAAGTCTACTCCTTAATATTGTGTGACAGCAGCAAATACCAATTTTATAATCTTTGGTTTGACCTGACCCCGGCTCCAACCTACCATTTACCAAACTCTTAGGCAAACACTCTAACCATTACATCATTCATACAGCCTGATGTAAACAAAGGGATTGGTCTGATGTAAACAAAGGGATTGGTCTGATGTAAACAAAGGGATTGGTCTGTTGTAAACAAAGGGATTGGCCTGATGTAAACAAAGGGATTGGTCTGTTGTAAACAAAGGGATTGGCCTGATGTAAACAAAGGGATTGGTCTGTTGTAGATTTTTATACTTTCTACATTTTCACTTTGATTTGAATTTCTAATTCTCTATCTTTTGATCCTTTTTAAGAGAACAGGGGAAAATAAAACTACATTTTGTGTAGTATAAAATGGGTTGAAAAGGTAAAAATAGGTTAAATCAATTTAACTGATGTTGAATTAAGGGGCCATCGTGATCGTATGGTAGTTGCATTTATAACTACCTATGCAATCAGTGCCTATCACCACTAACATTGTGAGTTTGAATCCCACTCAGGCAAGATGTATGACATACTTGATACAACATTATGTGATCAATTTGTCAGTGACTTGCGGCAGGTCTGTGGTTTTCTCCGAGTACTCCGGTTTCCTCCATCAACAAAACTGATCATCACGATAGAACTGAAATATTGTTAAACACCATAACTCTAACCTCCTCATTTAAATTATTAATTTTTAAATTTGTTCACATTCCAAATTAAAGGAAATAATCTTGATGAAGAGAGGAGATGAAATACTATTTAATGTCAATTTATTCCTTGTTACAAATTACAAGATTATTGTATCATCCAGCATTTAATGAGATGGGTTGATTTTATATTCTTCCATAATTTTGGGATAAAGATGTTACTTTTTGAATGAAAACAGGAATATCTATCCACAGTATCACTAGAATCACTTTAAAATGTATACCTATCCCCTACCAAGTTACAAAACATTCAAAGATTTTTGCAACCCGGAAGAAACTATTATAATATAACTGTGCTTAGATTCTCTAATCTTGGATTGTAACATATTGCCACTGGATATTGATACACAGAAATAATCCTTTGATTTAATTCATATGAAAACACACCATAGAATTTTTGTATATGATGTGGGAGAAAGAAATCTTTCTGGCCTACTGTACTTTTAGAAGATATATTTTTTTTGACAAATCAATCTTGGTAGAATGTTGTGTTTATCTGGTGATAAGACATCTTATATATATAATTAATCTGTTTTGACAGGGAGTTAGAAGATGAATCGAGTGACGAGAGTGAATCAGAGATGGACATTGATGTGTATACAATGACAGGAGGACAGAAAGCTAAACATGATCTGATGATGAAGAGTGAGGTATGGTACCATGTTGTACTTTTCATGAATTTATGCAGAAGAAAAATAAAGAAAATATAAAATCATGATCAAAAGTAATTGTATAACATAGTAGACAGCATAAAACTCAGATAACTCTTTATACAGTAACCCCCCTTATATAAGACCACTCCCATCAAAGACCACCCCCTCATATAAGACCACTCCCATCAAAGACCACCCCTCATATAAGACCACTCCCATCAAAGACCGCCCCTCATATAAGACCACTCCCATCAAAGGCCACCCCTCATATAAGACCTCTCCCATCAAAGGCCACCCCTCATATAAAACCACTCCCATCAAAAGCCACCCCTCATATAAGACCACTCCCATCAAAGGCCACTCCCATCAAAGACCACTCCCACCAAAGGCCACCCCTCATATAAGACCACTCCCATCAAAGGCCACCCCTCATATAAGACCACTCCCATCAAAGGCCACACCTCATATAAGACCACCCCTCATATAAGACCTCTCCCATCAAAGGCCACCCCTCATATAAAACCACTCCCATCAAAGGCCACCCCTCATATAAGACCACTCCCATCAAAGGCCACCCCTCATATAAGACCATTCTCATCAAAGACCACTCCCATCAAAGGCCACCCCTCATATAAGACCTCTCCCATCAAAGGCCACCCCTCATATAAAACTACTCCCATCAAAGGCCACCCCTCATATAAGACCACTCCCATCAAAGGCCACCCCTCATATAAGACCTCCCCCATCAAAGGCCACCCCTCATATAAGACCTCTCCCATCAAAGGCCACCCCTCATATAAGACCACTCCCATCAAAGGCCACCCCTCATATAAGACCTCACCCATCAAAGGCCATCCCTCATATATGACCTCTCCCATCAAAGGCCACCCCTCATATAAAACCACTCCCATCAAAGGCCACCCCTCATATAAGACCACTCCCATCAAAGGCCACCTCTCATCAAAGACCACTCCCATCAAAGGCCACCCCTCATATAAGACCTCTCCCATCAAAGGCCACCCCTCATATAAAACTACTCCCATCAAAGGCCACCCCTCATATAAGACCACTCCCATCAAAGGCCACCCCTCATATAAGACCTCCCCCATCAAAGGCCACCCCTCATATAAGACCTCTCCCATCAAAGGCCACCCCTCATATAAGACCACTCCCATCAAAGGCCACCCCTCATATAAGACCTCTCCCATCAAAGGCCACCCCTCTTATAAGACCTCTCTCATCAAAGGCCACCCCTCATATAAGACCACTCCCATCAAAGGCCACCCCTCATATAAAACTACTCCCATCAAAGGCCACCCCTCATATAAAACTACTGCCATCAAAGGCCACCCCTCATATAATACCACTCCCATCAAAGGCCACCCCTCATATAAAACTACTCCCATCAAAGGCCACCCCTCATATAAGACCACTCCCATCAAAGGCCACCCCTCATATAAAACTACTCCCCATCAAAGGCCACCCCTCATATAAGACCACACCCATCAAAGGCCACCCCTCATATAAGACCACTCCCATCAAAGGCCACCCTCATATAAGACCACTCCCATCAAAGGCCACCCTCATATAAGACCACTCCCATCAAAGGCCACCCCTCATATAAAACTACTCCCATCAAAGGCCACCCCTCATATAAGACCACTCCCATCAAAGGCCACCCCTCATATAAGACCACTCCCATCAAAGGCCACCCCTCATATAAAACTACTCCCATCAAAGGCCACCCCTCATATAAAACCACTCCCATCAAAGGCCACTCCTCATATAAAACCACTCCCATCAAAGGCCACTCCTCATATAAAACCACTCCCATCAAAGGCCACCCCTCATATAAAACCACTCCCCTCAGATAAGACCACTCCCATCAAAGGCCACCCCTCACATAAGACCACTCCCATCAAAGGCCACCCCTCACTTAAAACCACTCCCATCAAAGGCCACCCCTCACTTAAAACCACTCCCATCAAAGGCCACTCCTCATAAAACCACTCCCATCAAAGGCCAGCCCTCATATAAGACCACTCCCATCAAAGGCCACCCCTCACATAAGACCTCTCCCATCAAAGGCCACTCCTCATATAAAGCCACTCCCATCAAAGGCCACCCCTCATATAAAACCTCTCCCATCAAAGGCCACCCCTCATATAAAACCTCTCCCATCAAAGGCCACCCCTCATATAAAACCACTCCCATCAAAGGCCACTCCTCATATAAAACCACTCCCACCAAAGGCCACCCCTCATATAAGACCTCTCCCATCAAAGGCCACCCATCATAATAGACTTCTCCCATCAAAGGCACCCTTCATATAAAACCTCTCCCATCAAAGGCCACCCCTCATATAAGACCTCTCCCATCAAAGGCCACCTCTCCCATCAAAGGCCACCCCTCATATAAGACCTCCCATCAAAGGCCACCCCTCATATAAGACCACTCCCATCAAAGGCCACCCCTCACATAAGACCTCTCCCATCAAAGGCCACCCCTCATATAAGACCTCTCCCATCAAAGGCCACCCCTCATATAAGACCTCTCCCATCAAAGGCCATCCCTCATATAAGACCTCTCCCATCAAAGGCCACCCCTCATATAAGACCTCTCCCATCAAAGGCCACCCCTCATATAAGACCTCTCCCATCAAAGGCCATCCCTCATATAAGACCTCTCCCATCAATGGCCACCCCTCATATAAGACCTCTCCCATCAAAGGCCACCCCTCATATAAGACCACTCCCATCAAAGGCCACCCCTCATATAAGACCTCTCCCATCAAAGGCCATCCCTCATATAAGACCTCTCCCATCAAAGGCCACCCCTCATATAAGACCTCTCCCATCAAAGGCCACCCCTCATATAAGACCACTCCCATCAAAGGCCACCCCTCATATAAGACCTCTCCCATCAAAGGCCATCCCTCATATAAGACCTCTCCCATCAAAGGCCACCCCTCATATAAGACCACTCCCATCAAAGGCCACCCCTCATATAAGACCACTCCCATCAAAGGCCACCCCTCATATAAGACCACTCCCATCAAAGGCCACCCCTCATATAAGACCACTCCCATCAAAGGCCACCCCTCATATAAGACCACTCCCATCAAAGGCCATCTCTCATATAAGACCACTACCATCAAAGGCCACCCCTCATATAAGACCACTCCCATCAAAGGCCACCCCTCATTTAAGACCACTCCCATCAAAGGCCACCCCTCATATAAGACCACTCCCATCAAAAACCACCCCTCATATAAGACCACTCCCATCAAAGGCCACCTCTCATATAAGACCACTCCCATCAAAGGCCACCCCTCATATAAGACCACTCCCATCAAAGGCCACCCCTCATATAAGACCACTCCCATCAAAGACCACCCCTCATATAAGACCACTCCCATCAAAGGCCACCCCTCATATAAGACCACTCCCATCAAAGGCCACCCCTCATATAAGACCTCTCCCATCAAAGGCCACCCCTCATATAAGACCACTCCCATCAAAGGCCACCCCTCATATAAGACCTCTCCCATCAAAGGCCACCCCTCATATAAGACCTCTCCCATCAAAGGCCACCCCTCATATAAGACCTCTCCCATCAAAGGCCATCCCTCATATAAGACCTCTCCCATCAAAGGCCACCCCTCATATAAGGCCACCCCTCATATAAGACCTCTCCCATCAAAGGCCATCCCTCATATAAGACCTCTCCCATCAATGGCCACCCCTCATATAAGACCTCTCCCATCTAAGACCTCTCCCATCAAAGGCCACCCCTCATATAAGACCACTCCCATCAAAGGCCACCCCTCATATAAGACCTCTCCCATCAAAGGCCATCCCTCATATAAGACCTCTCCCATCAAAGGCCACCCCTCATATAAGACCTCTCCCATCAAAGGCCACCCCTCATATAAGACCACTCCCATCAAAGGCCACCCCTCATATAAGACCTCTCCCATCAAAGGCCATCCCTCATATAAGACCTCTCCCATCAAAGGCCACCCCTCATATAAGACCACTCCCATCAAAGGCCACCCCTCATATAAGACCACTCCCATCAAAGGCCACCCCTCATATAAGACCACTCCCATCAAAGGCCACCCCTCATATAAGACCACTCCCATCAAAGGCCATCCCTCATATAAAACCACTACCATCAAAGGCCACCCCTCATATAAGACCACTCCCATCAAAGGCCACCCCTCATATAAGACCACTCCCATCAAAGGCCACCCCTCATATAAGACCACTCCCATCAAAGGTCACCCCTCATATAAGACCACTCCCATCAAAAACCACCCCTCATATAAGACCACTCCCATCAAAGGCCACCTCTCATATAAGACCACTCCCATCAAAGGCCACCCCTCATATAAGACCACTCCCATCAAAGGCCACCCCTCATATCAGGCAAGATTTCATTTGCTCTAAGATAGTAAAGCTAGACTAAATTGTCCCCTCTCACGAGAGCCCACCCCTCTTTATGAGGCCACTTTTTCATTGCAGAACAAGTAGCCTTATAAGAGGGGGATATAACAGAGATTTTCTTAATGAAGAATTAATTTTGTCATTCAATTCAATCAATGTTTGTGAACTAACATTATGCTGACTTTAAGAAATTAGACTTCAAATACAAGGGAAGTTTAATGTTTTTAACATATTCTCACTTCTGGTAGTTTTTGTTTACTTGACTTTTATTCACTGGTTTTGTCTTGTCTATCTAGATTTTTATTGTGTGTTAAACTCTTAAACATTTTACATTGAACAAACAATTAGAATGAATCCTCCTATCCACAATACCTATGTGGATGTTTTAGTTGATCTTATTAGATAATTAAAAAAAAGTTTGAAAATGTCACATGGGTTACTTCAGAGGTCGTAAATAGGAAAAGGACAGAATATAATTACCAAAGGATAAAGGACAAAATGACGAACAATGGTTGAAGAAATACTACACAGAAAACTAAAGATTGAGCAACACGAACCCCACTAAAAACCTGGATGAACTCAGATGCTCCAGAAGAGAATCCTCCCATCCACAAATACTTTTGTGGATGTTTTAGTTGATCCACAAATACTTATGTGGATGTTTTAGTTGATCCACAAATACTTTTGTGGATGTTTTAGTTGATCCACAAATACTTTTGTGGATGTTTTAGTTGATCCACAAATACTTTTGTGGATGTTTTAGTTGATCCACAAATACTTATGTGGATGTTTTAGTTGATCATATCAGTATAATGACATAAATGTTATTTTCATGGATTTTTGTATAAATTGTTAAAAATATCAAAATTAAATAATCCAATGCTACCATTTACAATAAGTTTAAATTAATTTAGTTAGAATTCTTGAAATAGAAATAGAAAAATGAAACTATTCCTTTTTTGTACAAAATTAAGATAATGTTTTATTCACTTTTTGTATAAATTTGTCAATTTTGTATTTTATGTGGATGTTACATGACATTATTTGACCTTTAGATACAATGCACCACTTTATGCACTATCTAAACTTGCTGTAAGCCATTTTCTAATTTGTCAATTGAAAATGATTTAGAATTTCTATCAGAAACATGCATCACTTTTGTCTGAAAGCTTTTCTAAATTAGTAGTTGGCATATAAAATGTTTTATGTAATTTTAAAACTGACAACTATAATGATTGAAAAGTTGGTAGAAAAAACATAATTATAACAGGTATATTGAATTTCACATTTAATGCAGAAAATTATAGGAACATTCAAGTATATTAAAATCAATTATTTTTCTTGTTGTTTTATCAAGTCTTTGAATTTCTGGTTGTTATCATTTGATATAACCTTCTTGGTACATATCTCTCTCATTCAAGTGTATTTGTTGTAATTAATTATACACCATGTCCTGGTAGTGAGGGTAGTTCTTGAAATGAAAATTTGAATTTACTGGTCCGTATTAAATTCTTGAATTTTTTATTTTTACATTCTTCTAAATAAAAACTGAAAAATTTACTGGTCCGAACAAAGTTTGACTGGTCTTGGGCCGGACGACCAGTTCTCATCGTGAGGACTGTGAGGGGTATTCTATTTTTGACCCTTCCTTCATTTTGCCTTCTCTCATAATATATTGTCACTGCCAGGAATCACTGATCAGATTTCTATGTTATGCATAAATTTATGACCTTTACTAAGGCTAAATCAGAGATCACTCAGTTTGAAAAGACGGCCCCCCCATTTTAGCTCAGCTGAGCCAAAGATCTATGTGAGTTAGTGCCATCACTTGGCATCTATCAGTTAATTTTCATACTTTCAACATAACCTCTGAGACTACTGGGTAAATTTTAGCCAAGCTTGGCTAGAAGAGTTCTTGGTCAGTCCTGTTTAAAATTGTTTCAGACAACCCTGCCCACCTTAAAAGAGGGACGAAATGATTTTAGAATGCTTGAACAAATTCTTGCAACCATCTAATCTAATATATTTATGTTTGTGATTTCATTCTTCTTTCAAACATACATTTCTGTTTTAAAAATGCCAGAAAAGTTTCTCAGTAAACACACTTTTTGTTTAATCTAATTGTTCTGCAGTTTGTTTTGTCAGTATGATGGACTTTTAAAGTCTCAGATCATTATAGACTGTTCCTTTGAAGCCATCCACCAAACAGTTTTCCCATTGTTCATTCATCACAAGTTTTCTTTATCAATTTTTTTTTATTGTAAATGTTAAAATTTCCATCTTTCAGAATTAATGAAGTGACAAATTATTGTTTGTGTAATAAAACTGTTCAAGTGTTAACTTAGAAACAATTGTCTTGTAAATTTTAAAGTGAGATACAGACCAGATCAATCATTATGAGAGATTCTCTGGTAGTATGTGCTCACTAGACAAATTATAATCCTGCAGAGTCTCTGTTAGAGATATATACAACCACTTAAATAAATACTGGCAAGAAATTAGCACATCTCTCACAATGTTATATATCAATCAAAAAATATAAATAAATCATCTTTTTTTTCTCACACTGTTGAAAAAGAGAACATTTCCTGGCCATATTCCTCTATTTAATATCATTTTTTTGTATATAAATTTACGTTTTTGCCAATTAAAACAGTAAAGAATATATCCATATGTTTGTTTACTGAAATTTTCTCTTACAAAAGTATGAAAAACAAACAAAATTTAACTCCTTACAACAAAAGCAAAGCTGATTGGAAGCAAGAATATGACTGCTCACTCTAAATGATACAGGATCATACACTGGTCAGGTTGGGGTATGATACAGGATCATACACTGCTCAGGGTGGGGTATGATACAGGATCATACTTTGGTCAGGGTGGGGTATGATACAGGATCATACACTGGTCAGGGTGGAGTATAATACAGGATCATACACTGGTCAGCGTGGGGTGTGATACAGGATCATACACTGGTCAGGGTGGGGTATGATACAGGATCATACACTGGTCAGGGTGGGGTATGATACAGGATCATATGCTGGTCAGGGTGGGGTATGATACAGGATCAATACTGGTCAGGTTGGGGTATGATACAGGATCATACACTGATCAGGGTAGGGTATGATACAGGATCATACACTGGTCAGGGTGGGGTATGATACAGGATCATATGCTGGTCAGGGTGGGGTATGATACAGGATCAATACTGGTCAGGTTGGGGTATGATACAGGATCATACACTGATCAGGGTGGGGTATGATACAGGATCATACACTGGTCAGGGTGGGGTATGATACAGGATCATACACTGGTCAGGGTGGGGTATGATACATGATCGTACACTGGTCGGGGTGGGGTATGATACAGGACCATACACTGGTCAGGGTGGGGTATGATACAGAATCATACACTGGTCAGGGTGGGATATGATATAGGATCATACACTGGTCAGGGTGGGGTATGATACAGGATCATACACTGGTCAGGGTGGGATATGATACAGGATCATACACTGGTCAGGGTGGGATATGATATAGGATCATACACTGGTCAGGGTGGGGTATGATACAGGATCATACACTGGTCAGGGTGGGATATGATACAGGATCATACACTGGTCAGGGTGGGGTATGATACAGGATCGTACACTGGTCAGGGTGGGGTATGATACAGGATCATACACTGGTCAGGGTGGGATATGATATAGGATCGTACACTGGTCAGGGTGGGGTATGATACAGGATCATACCCCGGTCAGGATGGGGTATGATACAGGATCGTACACTGGTCAGGGTGGGGTATGATACAGGATCATACACTGGTCAGGGTGGGGTATGATACAGGATCATACACTGGTCAGGGTGGGATATGATACAGGATCATACACTGGTCAGGGTCGTGTATGATACAGGATCATACACTGGTCAGGGTGGGATATGATATAGGATCATACACTGGTCAGGGTGGGGTATGATACAGGATCATACACTGGTTAGGGTGGGATATGATATAGGATCATACACTGGTCAGGGTGGGGTATGATACAGGATCATACACTGGTCAGGGTGGGGTATGATACAGGATCATACACTGGTCAGGGTGGGGTATGATACAGAATCATACACTGGTCAGGGTGGGGTATGATACAGGGTCATACACTGGTCAGGGTGGGATATGATACAGGATCAACACTGGTCAGGTTGGGGTATGATACAGGGTCATACACTGGTCAGGGTGGGATATGATATAGGATCATACACTGGTCAGGGTGGGGTATGATACAGGATCGTACACTGGTCAGGGTGGGGTATGATACAGGATCATACACTGGTCAGGGTGGGGTATGATACAGGGTCATACACTGGTCAGGGTGGGATATGATACAGGATCATACACTGGTCAGGGTGGGGTATGATACAGGATCGTACACTGGTCAGGGTGGGGTATGATACAGGATCATACACTGGTCAGGGTGGGGTATGCTTGAGAAAAGTTACCACTAGACACATTCTGTGTGTACTCATATTATTGGACAATCATGAATTTTTTTTTTCAAGTACCAAAATGGCTGAAAATGATATAAATCAATCTATTAACTATAACTCTAAGATCCTTCTAATTATTTGGTGTTAATCTTAGATTAAATGGTCCAATGTCATTGTATTTACCAGGCAATGTTTGCTGTCTACCTGGGTCGTCATGGTCATGATCGTATAGTAGTTGGAATTACAACTACCTGTGCAAACAGTCCCTATCACCACTAAAGTTGTGAGTTCAAATCCTGCTCATGGCAAGGTGTGTTCAATACAACATTATGTGATCAAGTTTGTCAGTGACTTGCGACAGGTCAGTGGTTTTCTACAGGTACTTTGGTTTCCAACACCAATAAAACAGACTGCCACAATATAGCTGAAATATTGTTGAAAGTGGTGTTCAACACCATATACCTAACCTTGCTGTCTACCCTTACATAAGACCTGGTGTGAATTACTACTGAAATAAAGCCACAACATAGGTTTATATAAAGGACAGTTGTATTGCTCAATGATCATCCAAATTATAATTAGAGACATTATTATAACCTCTGTCCTTCTGTCTGTTCATCCAACAACCATACTCTTTAGCAATTTAAACGTGTCCTACTTTTTAAGTATGTTTTTGGGTTTAAATGATTGCCTATGACCTGTATCTGAAAAAAAAACAATAAAAACTCCTGCATTATTTTAGGTGCAGTAAGGTCTTTCACAGGAATGTTTGGATACAATAAGAAGCCAAAATGTGTCATTTGTCAGGAATGTTATAAATAAGTATATATTATCTTGTGAGTTGAATTCTGATGTTGCAGATAAAACTAAGGGTGTGGTGCTCCATTGATGACAAATGAAGGCATCAACATTTGTTAAGTTTTTGCAACAACATCAGTATCTCTTTACTAGATTCTGTATATTTAAAGCATCTATAACTCCATCATTATATGTCATTTTTATTTACCAATTTTTTTTTTTTTTTTTTACTGTAATCCAGACATGAGTGAAATCTTTACTACAAAATGTACCAAGTAATATAACAATAGAAGTAGGGAACAACAAACATGTTGATTGTATTCATATCCAGTCTTGTAAACAAATCTAAAAAATTATTCATGATCAAATAAAATATTAAATTTGATGTCCGCATCAACACTTTTTTTCTCACAAAAATGTTTGTTTCTCATAAATTAGTAATTTGATTTTAATTAATTTTGACTTATTTTACTGATAGAGAACTACTAGATTTTAATTTTCATATTGATCAGAGTGTATTTAATTGGCAATAGAAAAACTTTGAGACATACATATTTCATAAGATGAAGTTTATGATCCAAACAGACAGACCATTTAGAGATGCTATTTCGACAGATAGCCATTTGTTGCTATAGCTTTTTTTTTTAATTCATATAATTAGTTATCAATTAGTATTCAGTGCTATTTTTCTTTGATAATTTAAGAAAAAATTATAATACAAAAATGTAATTACTTAATTTGTTTTGCGATAATTAAATTTGTTTAAATTCATAATAATTACTTATTAATTAGTATACAGTTATTTCATGCCTGTTCAGGGAACAGTCAAAACTATTGACCCGAGGTGCTGGAGATGACTTGAGAACTGTTGCCTGAGGCCGAAGGCAACAGTTCCCAAGTCATCTCCAGCACCGAGGGACAATAGTTTTGACTGTTCCCTGAACAGGCATAAAATAACTGTTTTATTATCTTATATACATGCACATAACCACACGGATTTATATAAGTTTAATAACTTGTTTTCGGATCCTCTTAATTAATTCATAGTCATTACTATTGTTGTATTTAAATTGTTGTACTATATTCATATGTATTGATTAATAAAATATGTTTACACTAACCACAAATCCACTGAAGATGATAATGTCAACATATCATACCATTAAAAAATTGGGGCACAACATTGTTTGGAAAGAAATACAGCATTTGACAGGAATGACGCACTGCGCATCGTTCTCGGGCATGGAACAGTTCGGATCCGGAACTGTTTCACTCCGCCGGCTATTTTTAAAATTTTCTTGTAATCAGTTAAAAATATAGCATATGAAAAATATATACTATAAGTTAATAATAGTCTGTACTTTGACAATGACACAATGTATAAGATATATTTATGTTAAAAATTTTATATTAGTATCTCTAAAGTTTTTGTGTCATAACTCCAATCATCAGCTCAAATATGAACTCGAATTATTTTTCAAAAATCAATCTGATATTGCCCAGTTAGGCAGTAGTCAATATATCTGTCTCAATGTGATGGGACAAATACACAAAATACACAAATCGTACATAGGACATAGTATAATGAGGGGGGTGGGGGATTAGGGTTTTGGTGTTTAACACCACCTTCAACAATATTTCAGTTATATCCTGGCTAGTATAATGAGGGTCTAATGTTTATAAATGTTGGAAGAAACCGAAGGGATAATCAAAGTCCATCAATTGAAGAAGGATAGCCATAAGGACACACAGACAAACATTTCAACAAAACACTACACAAACAACTGATGCTGAACTCGTGTGATCCAGAAGGGTAAGCAGTTCCTGCTCCATCAGTGGCACATCTTGTTAAAAATCCAGTGTTAAGTCATGAAAGAGGAAAGAGCAGGATTGTGACCAAGACAAAAGAAACATCTGTGGTCATTTGTGACACATTTTCCTGTAACGTCTGCCCATTGGCCTATCCTAGTGTGGCATTCTCCATACATGAGGCCATCAATTGTGGCATGCACAACTAAGAGATGGCACTTTTGGAAAGGCTGTCTCCCACAGCAGGGAATCTACTCTAGGTCCTATATCTATACCGTGGGTTCCTGCAGAGGCTCATGGTGTTTTAAGACCAACGATTGATCCAGACCTTTCAAAAAGGGAAATAACTGCTTCTAACATTTGACACTGTTAAAAGACCAAACATAAAAACCACCTTACTCCACTGATGCCTGCTCTTGATGATCAGTGAACAAGACATTTATGTAGGAAATAAACAGGAATTAGAAACAATACTGTTGAAGTCCTAGTTTGTGGACATATAGAACAATTATCCTGATTAAGTTGAGCAAAGAACTGATAACATCTGATGTATGGTGAAAACAGCAGATTACTGGAAACAACAGTAATAAAAGACCCAATTACATGATGACATCATAAGCCAAATGCTACGTAATAAAAGTGATAGGTCAGAATGCTATTGAATGTATTTATTCAGTCATTGACTGTGTTAGGTAGCAAAAACTGGCGTGATGGTCTCTACTTTGTGGATTAACATGCTATACGGAGGATGAAAAGTTAAGAAGAACGTAACATCACAGCTTGTATCTGTCTTGTCAAGGATTACATCAGATTTATTTATAATGTATTCTAATAGATCGTTGAACTGAGGATACAATTTTGTATACCAATTCTATGCCATAATTTGAACTTTATGAAGAGAAAGCTTAACCAGTGATGGTTAACAATTCCACCAATATCAACAACCTCACAGCTCAAATCTTTGAACACAAAAAAGACAATTTCATATGCCCATGCAAATCTAGGTCCTAGTTTGGGACAGGCACACAAATGTGGCAGGATTAAAGCAGATAATGTAATCTCAAAACAGCAATGGTATACTATTTTTCTTGACTTCTGAAACATAGATACAGATGTTTCTTTGTGTGTAATTTATAAATTTTCCAGATAACTTGTTTTGATTTTAAGTTTCCTCTATTCTAGAAACCAAGAAATCAGTTTTAACAGGAAATGAATAATAAAAGATTCAAAGTATTGTGAAAGAATTTGAATTTCATAGACCCCTAGGATCATTTGCATGGGTTGAACTTATACATGTATTATATGATTTTAATTTTATAAATTTCAAGCTTGTTTTGTAATAGCTAGTTCTATTAAGAATTGGGGTATAAATCCATGTATCTAAATATCCAGCCAATCCACTTAATTAATACCCCTCCAAATAATTTTGATTCCTACATAATTTTCATTTCATACTTTCAGGGTAAATCCAGGACAGGGTTTTTCAAACAAGCTAAGAAAGCATATCCTATGTTCCCCTTTAGTGAAGAGAGGCTCAAGTGGGATGAATATGGGGAGATTATCAGGTAAAGTTCAAAGAAAGGTCATATGAGATCAGTACTAACAGGTAATAAGGTACAGTTTAAAGGAAGGCCATGTGGGATCAATTAGTAAGAACTGATATGGATATAAATGGTCATCAGACACTATCCAACATTACACTTAGACACAAATTAAAGTAAAGGAACAGGGCTTTTATTGCTGTTCTACATTTTAGTCAGAATAAGGTCTTCAACAATGAGAATAAGTCATACCCAAAAATGAGTATGGAAAGCTAATCATATACACTTCAAGGGAACATCAAGAGGGATCAGTGTGAACAGGTAATCAGGTCGAGTTCAAAAGAAAGTCAAGTTGAATCAGTACAAACATGTAATCAGGTAGAGTTCAAAGGTTAGACAAGTGGAATCAGTACAAACAGATAATCAGGTAGAGTTCAAAGGTTAGTCAAGTGGAATCAGTATGAACAAGTAATCAGGTAGAGTTCAAAAGTTAGTCAAGTTATCAGAAGTAAATTAATGTAAAGTCTACTAATAAAGTACCAAATATGTACTTCAAACTCTCTAAGGAAAGGACTTATCCAGCTCTGAGGTAACAAGGTGTGACTTTAAATATCTTCACCAAATATAGCCTTTTGTCCTATGCTAAAAAAAATAAAGGGATGTTCTGGAAAAAAAAATCCCATGACATTTGTCTATTATCTACTGAAAATGTATGGCTTTTTATGTATAATCTGTTTTCCTATACCAAGAAAACTGACTGCCACAATATTACTGAAGTATTATTGAAATAAACATATAATATATTCCATAATCTTTTTTCTTTTCTTGGCAACTAACTGTTTATGTTGAGAACCTGAAATGTGGTGTACAATATTTTAAAAGGGTGGAGACATTTTGAAAAAAGTTGTCCTGTCAAAATTTTAGAGAAACAAATAAAGGTTGCAATCTGTAAGGTGTTGAGATACCAACTGTGGTAGCAAAGATAGTTTGTGTAATATTGGTTGTTGGGCTTTTTTCAGACCTGAAGACTATACCATTTTAGAGGTAGCACCAGCTGATGAGGAAATGGCTGCAGTAAGCATACAAAATAAAAATTGGTTGTAATTAAGGAATATTTTCAATTTTTGAACAGGTTATGTGCTATAACCTGTTTTGGTGCAGTTTACGCTTAATAAACTGCGAAGCAAAGCGGTTTATGAACAACATAAACTTTTCTAAACCATATTATACAAATATAACCTATTCAAAAATTTCAAATTTTCCTTATAATTTAATTTTTATAGCAAAATTTAATGATACCTCGATTTTAATCACAATTATTTCATGGTACTATTTGAATTTGTCTGTGGCGAAAGAATATGTTGGCAACATCACAATAACAAGCCAGGTTATCATGTATAACTAATGTTGCTCCAGGCAGATAAGCCAATCAGATTGCAATGTTCACATCAAATTAGATTATAAAAAAGTAAACAAAATATTGTTATCTGCTTTTGAATATTGCAATTTATTGTTTACAAACATTTTATGACAGAAATGTCAAATAGTGAGATTGGAATTTAGTACTATATATATTATATTCTGTCACTTCATTACTCATCATTCAGTGTTGATGATCTTTGATCTGATACTGTACAAGTATCTAACTGTCCTTACTCTACATCATAATAATCTTATCAAAATGTTGTATTTAGGGGTAATAGATCATTTAAATGTATTAGTAATGTAAATTTCCTCAAAAATCTACGTTTTCCCATGCAATTACTAGTTGATGCCTCTGGGTGGTAATATGGTCATTGGGAGCCACTCATCTTACACAAAAATCTACATCATTAATATGATCATAAGAAATCGTTGTGTGTAAGCAGCAAGGACTATTATCTTTATCAATGTCACTGATGAAACTTTCTGAGTTGAATTGTGTTTCTAGTACAATAATTCAAACAGAAGGCAAGATAGAATTAAATATTCATTTTTTAGCACTCAAATTATGAGCCAACTGAGATCCAGAGACCTGTGAGGGTGATGTCTAGACAGTGTTTAACCATTAAATATAAATAAATCTATTTACTTTATATTATTTAGGAAAAAGTAAAGAAAGAAGATGAATCAATGATAGGTAAATTGTTTATATAATTATAACCTTACTATCTCATATGTTGATAAGTGGAAGTGAAATGACTGGTACAGTCCTTGTAAAATAGCTATACTAAGCTTAACTCAAATACTCTTTTAATAACTAAATAAAGCAATGCCAACCAAAATCTGTGTTCACGTGCTGTGTTAGTATGCTAATACAAATACTCTGTTAGTATGCTAATACAAATACTCTGTTAATATGCTAATACAAATCAAAATCTGAGGTAACCATGTACATTGTGTGTATTGAAGATAAGAGAGTTAGGGTTATGGTGTTGAATGCCACTTTCAACAATATTTCAATTATATCGTGGTTTTCACTTTTATTGGCGGAGGAAAGCGGAGTACCCGGAGAAAACCACTGACCTGCCGCAAGTCACTGACAAGACTTTATCACATAATGTTGTATTGAGTACACATTGCCTGAACAGGATTTGAACTCACAACATTAGTGGTGATAGGCACTGATTGCATAGGTAGTAATAAATTTAACTACCTTATGATCACGACCACAATGGCCCTTGAAGATAAGAGTAGCACTTTCACAACAAAGTATAGTATTACATCCTCTACCTTCTGTCTTGTAAAGGTTTCAGTTTGAGGTTTACTGTTCTTAACTATAGATTTTTTCTTAGTTTTTGGGTTCAAAGGTTAAATATTGAAATGAACCAGGTTGCTGGTAGCTTTAATATTATGCAAGATAGCATACATTTGGAAGAATCGGTCAACACAAAACATGGTAGGTAGATAATAATATAATCAGAAATTCTTATTTATATGGGATGGTAATAGGTCAACTGAACGTTACTAAAAATAGAACTTTTTGTTTTTGCTTTTTATGGTTGGACATTTACAAGTGACACAGAATATGACATACCAGTACTTGAAGATAATATTGTTTTGTTTTTGTTTACAGACTTGTCAGTAGATATTATTGTTTGTTTACAGACTTGTCAGGAGTAGATAATATTGTTTTTGTTTACAGACTTGTCAGTAGATGATAATATTTTTGTTTACAGACTTGTCAGAAGTAGATAATATTGTTTTTGTTTACAGACTTGTCAGTAGATGATAATATTTTTGTTTACAGACTTGTCAGAAGTAGATAATATTGTTTTTTAGTTCACCTGAACCAAAGGTGTATGGGAACTATTGCCATCACTTGGCGTCCGTCGTCTGTAAACTTTTCACATTTCAAGCTTCTTCTCCGAAACCACTGGGCCAATTGGAACCAAGCTTAGCATGAATGTTCCTTGGATGGTCCTCTACAACGTTTCTGTTTTTCGTTCCAGTCGGATATTCAACATGGCTGCCAGGGCCAATAATATGCTCTGATTGGCTGAAATTTCAAAGATCCTCTTCTCTGAAACTAATGAACTGACTGAACCCAAACTGTAAATGAATGATCATTGGAATGTCCTTTACCAAGTTTCTGGTTTTTTTATGTGGATCGGAAATCCAAGATGGCCACCACCACAGGACATAGATTAACATTGGACCCTATGGGAAAATGTTCAAATGCCTTCTTCTCAGAAACTACAAATATGATTAAAGCCAAACTGTACATGAATGTTCATTGGATGGTCCTCTACAAACTGTAGGTTTTTTGTTCCGATATGAAATTCAAAATGGCGGCTACGGCAGGACTTAGTTTAACATTGGATCCTATGGGAAAAATGTTTCAAAACGCTTCTTCTCTGAAACCACTTAAACGATTGAAACCAAACTGCCCAGGAATGATCATTGGAAGGTCCTCTACAAAGTTTAGATTTTTTATGCAGATCAGAAATCCAAGTTGGCCACCACCGCAGGACATAGATTAATATTGGACCCTATGGGAAAATATTCAAATGCCTTCTTCTCAGAAACTACAAATATGATTAAAGCCAAACTGTACATGAATGTTCATTGGATCGTCCTCTACAAACATTAAGTTTTTTGTTCCGATATGAAATTCAAAATGGCGGCTATGGCAGGACTTAGTTTAACATTGGACCATATGGGAAAAATGTTTCAAAACGCTTCTTCTCCGAAAGCACTTGGACAATTGAAACCAAACTGCCCAGGAATGATCATTGGAAGGTGCTCTACAATGATTCTGTTTTTTATGCCGATCCGAAATCCAAGATGGCCACCACCGCAGGACATAGATTAACATTGGACTCTATGGGAAAATGCCTTCTTCTCAGAAACTACAAATATGATTAAAGCCAAACTGTACATGAATGTTCATTGAATGGTCCTCTACAAACTTTAGGTTTTTTGTTCCGATATGAAATTCAAAATGGCGGCTACGGCAGGACTTAGTTTAACATTGGACCCTATGGGAAAAATGTTTCAAAACGCTTCTCTGAAACCCCTTGGATAATTGAAACCAAACAGCCTAGGAATAATCATTTGAAGGTCCTTTAAAAAAAAATTATGCTGATCCGAAATCCAAGGTGGCTGCCACCGCAGGCCATAGATTAACATTGGACCCTATAGGAAAATGTTCAAATATGAATATAATGAGATATGGGGTAAATGTCAATGAGACAACAACCCCAAAGTCAAACTGTATCAGAAATGCCTTCTCAGAAACTATAAATCAGACTCAATCCAAACTACACAGGAATGTTCATTGGATGGCCCTCTACAAAGTTTAGGCTTTTTGTTCTGATATAACAATCAAGATGGCAGCTATGGCAGAACTTAGTTTAACATTGGACCTTATGGGAAAATGTTTTAAAACACTTCTTTACTGAAACCACTTGGACAATTGAAACCAAACTTTTCAGGAATGTTCATTTGATTTACAAATTACAAAATTTACAAATTTAGTTTTTTTTATGCTGATTGGAAATCCAAGCTAGCCACCATCTCAAGTCATAGATTTATGGGGGACCCAGTTGGAAATCAATCATTGGAAGATCCTTTACAAACTTTGTGTTTTTTATGTTGATCGGAATTCAAAGATGACTACCATTGCAGGACATAGTTTTTACATAGGACCAATTGGTTCTTTTTATAACCAGGTGAACAATACAGGCTCTCGAGAGCCTCTGGTGTTTACAGACTTGTCAGTAGATAATATTGTTTTTGTTTACAGACTTGTCAGTAGATAATAATGTTTTTGTTTAAAGACTTGTCAGTATATAATATTGTTTTTGTTTACAGACTTGTCAGAAGTACCTACAAAGTGTGTAGCTGCTACAGTAACATTAGACATTAATGCTAACATACAGTACATTGACTTTGAAGGCAGGTCAGATGGAGAATCTATGAAGAAAATTATATCACAAATCAGACCTAAACAGCTGGTAAATATCTACTAACAATTTATAAATATTCTAAAATTAGATTACCCGTTACAACAATTAATAAATAGTCATTAACAGTTCAACTGATAAATAAATGTTTATCTCAATTATAAATCTACAGAGTACTTTTGTTTCCTCCACCAATAAAACTGACTGCCACAATATAACTGAAATATAGTGGTGTTAAACACCATAAACCACCATTCATCACAAAAGATTGGACATACAACAGTTACTGCTATATTTTAAATGCTATCTTTTAGAAGAAGAAAAGGCAATATTTTTGTAATTTCTCTTTTTTATAATAAAAATCACAAGTAGTATCATTGCTTTTTTTCAAGTTCACAGAATTTGTCGAGCTATATTGGGCCTTCATCATATCTAATAAGAGGTCCCAATAAAAAAATACCAATCCTACCACATTTTCTATCCCTGTTCCAATCCAGAAGAAGATTTTTATTGGACGGAATATTTTAAAGATTTGATTGATTGGGAGATTTTTGTTGTATAACTGCATATCCTACTTGTATATCACTGTTAGAGGAAATTAAGACTGAAATATAGGAGGTACATGGAGGAAATCAGTTTAACCTGTTTATTTTGATATATAATCAAGGAGAGTTTTTTGTATAAAATAAACTTTCTGAACCAATGAAGTGTTTTGTTTTAGAATATTTGAAAGATTTTGATTGAAAAGATCACAATTCTTCATATCACATGGTAAACTTGATCACAATTGGGAAAATCTGTATTTTCCTAGTCTCTTTTACAAAATATTAAAATATCTTGCTGAATGGGTTGGGTTTTGGGTGTTAAGCGGTTATATCGTAACAGTTAGTATTTTTGATGGAGGCAACCAATGTACCCAGAGAAAACAACAGACCTGTCACAAGTCCACTGACAAACTTTATCATTTAAACTTGTAATGAACAAACCTCGCGTGGCGGCAATCAAACTGACAACTTAAGAAGTTATAGACTGATAATATTGGTAGGTCATATGATTGCTGTCACCAGAGCCTCAATATCATGTTGTAATGTATTTATAGTAATATATATATCACCACATTGGGTAAACATTTCATCATAAAGCCTTTATTTTACACACCAATATTGTATTAATTATTAAGTTTTTGCATGTAAAATCTCAATAACTCATTTCTCACAAAACCCAGTAGTGAATATTTGTCATTTTATTTTCTGTTTTGTCAACTGTAAGGTAATTTAAGTCTTGAGAGATTTGGGTTGTGAATAATAAATGTATAACTTATCAGATTCTATCTTATGTAAGGTTGTCTAGATCAGCCTGTATTAAAGCTGATAACTCGGTTAAATAAAATATAAAATAAAGCAGATGGTGTGCTATTAGACCATGAAGAAAAAGTACTTTTGTTTCCCACAGAGAAATGGCTTTGTGACAATAGTTTTAGTCAACCTACTGTTTTTAGGTCAGTGTTCATTGTCAATGAATGATCAAAGCTTATTGGTGGTGTCTCTTTTATATCTATTATTATAAAATGACATGATTAGGTAATATTATATAGAATAACATTATATCTCTGGAACTTGCGACAGACAGGTCGGTGGTTTTCTCCGGGTACTCCAGTTTCCTCCACCAATAAAACTGATTGCCACGATATTACTGAAATATTGTTGGACGTGGCATTAAACACCATAAAACCAAACCAAACCAAACCTATATCTCTGGATTCAACTCTCTGATAAAACCTGACTTTCTGGTTAAAAAAAAAATTTGGAGTATAATTTTCATCCAATGAGAACAAAATATTTATTTGATACAGTGTTCTGATTGGCTGTACGAGTACAAAGTCATGCTCAAAACATGTATGACTGTAAGGACAGGGTACCTGATTGTCACAATCATATGGTAGTTGAATTGACATCTACCTATTCAGTCAATATCAGTGATTATTACCTCTAGGTTGTGATTATGTTCAGTCAATATCAGTGATTATTACCTCTAGGTTGTGATTATGTTCAGTCAATATCAGTGATTATTACCTCTAGGTTGTGATTATGTTCAGTCAATATCAGTGATTATTACCTCTAGGTTGTGATGTTCAGTCGATATCAGTGATTATTACCTATAGGTTGTGATTATGTTCAGTCAATATCAGTGATTATTACCTATAGGTTGTTATTATGTTCAGTCAATATCAGTGATTATTACCTATAGGTTGTGATTATGTTCAGTCAATATCAGTGATTATTACCTATAGGTTGTGATTATGTTCAGTCAATATCAGTGATTATTACCTATAGGTTGTGATTATGTTCAGTCAATATCAGTGATTATTACCTCTAGGTTGTGATTATGTTCAGTCAATATCAGTGATCATTACCTATAGGTTGTGATTATGTTCAGTCAATATCAGTGATTATTACCTTTAGGTTGTGATTATGTTCAGTCAATATCAGTGATTATTACCTATAGGTTGTGATTATGTTCAGTCAATATCAGTGATTATTACCTATAGGTTGTGATTATGTTCAGTCAATATCAGTGATTATTACCTATAGGTTGTGATTATGTTCAGTCAATATCAGTGATTATTACCTATAGGTTGTGATTATGTTCAGTCAATATCAGTGATTATTACCTATAGGTTGTGATTATGTTCAGTCAATATCAGTGATTATTACCTATAGGTTGTGATTATGTTCAGTCAATATCAGTGATTATGTTCAGTCAATATCAGTGATTATTACCTATAGGTTGTGATTATGTTCAGTCAATATTAGTGATTATTACCTATAGGTTGTGATTATGTTCAGTCACTATCAGTGATTATTACCTTTAGGTTGTGATTATGTTCAGTCAATATCAGTGATTATTACCTATAGGTTGTGATTATGTTCAGTCAATATCAGTGATTATTACCTATAGGTTGTGATTATGTTCAGTCAATATCAGTGATTATTACCTATAGGTTGTGATTATGTTCAGTCAATATCAGTGATTATTACCTATAGGTTGTGATTATGTTCAGTCAATATCAGTGATTATTACCTATAGGTTGTGATTATGTTCAGTCAATATCAGTGATTATTACCTATAGGTTGTGATTATGTTCAGTCAATATCAGTGATTATTACCTATAGGTTGTGATTATGTTCAGTCAATATCAGTGATTATGTTCAGTCAATATCAGTGATTATTACCTATAGGTTGTGATTATGTTCAGTCAATATTAGTGATTATTACCTATAGGTTGTGATTATGTTCAGTCACTATCAGTGATTATTACCTTTAGGTTGTGATTATGTTCAGTCAATATCAGTGATTATTACCTATAGGTTGTGATTATGTTCAGTCAATATCAGTGATTATTACCTATAGGTTGTGATTTTGATTCCCAATATTGTGAGGGTGTACTTGATACAATTTCGTGCAATAAAGTTTTTTTTAGTGACTTGATATACCTGAAATATTGTTGAAAGTGTTGTGTAGCACCCACTATCTTAACCCATAATTATTAAATTATTACTATGGGATGCAGAATTCATGGCATATTATTAAACCTTACTGTGGTGTGGGACATCATTATGTATCGCTAACATTACTTTGGGTGGGATCTGAGGTCTAGTTGTCCTATTCATTTAGTGATGATTTATAGTACATAATATTGTTTGAGAGACGGGATTTGTCGTCCTGTCTCTCTGATCAATAACAAGCATTTAAGACAACCCTTTCCACCATCAGTCATTGAACTATTGAAAAAAATGTGCAAATTTATTGTGATTGAATTTTCCCATGGGATGTATATTTCTTTCAAACATATTTTGTAATTTAAAAGCATTGCCAAGCAACCATTTTAAAAGATTTATGACATGCTTGTTTAGTTTCTAATTTGTTAAAATTGTCTCTTAACAGAATTGGTATGTGTTAAGTGTAGCCCCCGTTATTGACTTGATTGCTTTTTACAAACATTTATTGCCAATTTTCCATTTTGACAGCAAAAAAATGTTGACGGGTTCTTATCCTACTGTTATCCTAGTAGACTAATTTATTGAAGAATTTCTTGTAAATTAGTATATACTAAAATGGAAATAGGAGAGGCTCGTTTTGATGGAGGTGTCAAATGGAAATAAGAAATGATACTGGAGATAAACAATGTTCTATGTTTGTGACAAAATGAAATTTGACTTGATGGGGAATTGACAGCCATCATAACTATAAAAAGGATCAAAAGACTTTCTATATATTGATTTCTACCAACATATAAATATTTCATCATTTTTTTGTAAATTTTATGTTTCACATGACCAAAAAAAAAAAATTGGTAATTTTTCTTTTTGATTTCCTTAATGTGATGAGTTTTGAAGTAGAAGAATATTGAATGACTTTAAAAATTACAATGACATGCACATATCTCTTATTATTGTGAAATCAATGAGGATTCATTGATAAGATGAACCATTACAATAGAACTGTGTCTCCCTAAGGGGTATTTACCAGGCATTACTTTTCCACAAAGCACGCAGCATTAAGGAGTGAGAACAAAGACTGGTTGGCTCAGAGTTTTGATTTACTGTAGATTTATATTGTAACTAAGATACTAGGATCTATGGGGCCAGAACTTTGTATTTTTGAACAATAAAATATGTCAAAGTTTAAAGTAGAACCCTGGGGTCCCTAGATTCACATATGTTGAAATGGAGAAAATTTCAAAAACATTTTTCACAAGAATCAGTTATGGAAATGCAAATACACCAAACATGAATTATTTTTTTGGATACACAGATTCAAGTCTGCGTAAATGAAGAGCCTAAGGTTTGTAGGTATGAGAGTCCAAGGTTTTACCTAAAGTGCTATTGAATTGGTTTTTTTACCATAAATAGTATATTCTCAAGAATGAGAAATGGCAATGTAATCATAATTAATCATCATTGTCATATGTAGATTTAGTTTTGCTCAAATTTAGGCCCCAGGATATATGGGTTTAAGTCCTTGAGGGACAGACTTTAACATGCAATGATAGGAAATTGTTCAATAGATCTTCTTTTCTAGGTGATCGTTACCGGCTCATGGTAGCCTCTTAGTTTATTTTGAAAAGACCAAGTATGTTAAAATGAAGTAAATAATTTATATAAAAAATAAATAAGACAGTATTCAAAAATAAGAATTTACAACTACAAGTGAGAAGAAGAAATCAGAGACAGTTGTTTTGATTTAACAGGATTTACACAAATATTTATTCCATGTTTGTTTTAGGCCTGGCTTTGATTATCTTAACAGTGTATACATCTTGGTTCAGCTGATATTGTTACAGTGTGCTAATAGATGTAGACATTAGTTTATTTATATATTAATAAAAAGTAACACATTGGATGTCTAATAAGAAACAGGAACGGCCTACCCTACAAGCACCTAGGTTCACCTTTGGTTTTTTGCCCCTTCGGTTTTCTCTTAACAGTTATTTATTTTCTGAGGATACAATCTATTATTTAGATTTAGAAGTGATGTGTGGGGTTTGCTCCCTTTCCCAGGCTAAAATTTATAAATTATATGTTATTCCACTTTAATTTATTAAAATTGTCAAACAAATAATTATTTAAATCAGAATAATGAGTAAAATCACTCGAGCATACAGAGCTTGCAGAGCAAACTGCTATTTTCTCTTACTTTAAATTACCATCATTTTTTATTGAAAAAATAATTACAAGCGGGTGGTAGCATCAATTATGTTTAAAGGTTTTTGACCCTTAGGACATTGATAGAAGAAGTTTTGTTTACAATTGTTTATGCTGATTTTTCTAATTAAGCCAGAATAAGAGGATGAAATCATGCTGTTCTCCAGAAATATATAATGTGAATTTTAACAGAAATTTATGAATTAAGATCATTGTCCTGAACATTTTATGTCATATCTTGAATTTATAATTAGGTTAAGATGTTCTGTTGACTTGATTGACTGACTGTACCATACACCTCCCATAATGCCAGGGGAATGAAAAAAATTAAATAAGATTAAACTTAATATTAAGAACATTTGTACTTCTATTTTTATTATGTCAAAAGAATAGTCCAAGAAAGCAAAGCAAAGAGAATAGAAAGTTACTCTCGAGATGAGAAAAGTTCATTAAAAAAACCGCAGAAAAAAATCATAATTATCACGGTATATTAACTATTTCCAATGGTTTGTGTTTTTGCTAGGGTTTGTGTTTTTTGGTGTATAGGAACGATGTGTTGTTTGTTTGTAGTATACCAAATGATTGATTTTTTAACATTGATTTCCCCCCCATCAAAATCCCAGGGAACCATAATTTATTCAGGTAAAACCTTTTGTTTAAGTTTGATGAAATTTCTGTTATATCTCAGCTATTTATTAAATTTTAAAGTATTAATGGCTTCTTTTATCTGAATTATTGGATTATGAGAGATGAGATGATAGATACTGTCAAACCTGCATTAATAAAGAGCATCTGTATATATGTACTGTATAAATTACAGTGTAATTATTACATAGATGCCTGTGTAATAATGAGATTTCCTAGTGAAATAATAAAAAACAATATTTCACCCAATTAAATAAAAACTATTGTGCTATGGGCTGGGGAAGACTACTGTGTTATTATAGACAAGGTAAAGGTTATTGTGTTATGGGCAAGGTGAAATCTATTTTGTTATGGGAATGTTGACAGCTATTGTTGTTTTAGCAAGGTGACTATCATGTGCTATGTTATTGTGATATTAGCAAGGTGACTATCATGTGCTATGTTATTGTGATATTAGCAAGGTGAAGGCTAATGTGCTGTAGGAAAGGTGAAGATTATTGTTTTAGGGTAATGTGAAGGCTATTGTTGTTTTAGCAAGGTGAAGGCTATTGTGTTGTGGGCAAAGTGAAGGTTTTTGTGTTATAAACAGGATGAAAATTACTGTACTATGTGCTGTCAGAAGACTATCAGGTGCTATGTGCATTGTGAAAGCTATGGTGATATAAGCAAGGTGAAGGTTACTGTGCTGTGAGAAAGGTGAAGATTATTTTTTTTTGGGCAATGTGAAGGCTATTGTGTTATGGGAATGTTGAAAGCTATGGACTTTGACAGGGTGAAGGCCACTGTATAATGGAAGGGTGATTGTTATTATGTTATGGACAAGGTGAAGGCTATTGCATTATTTTAAAAAAGTGAAGAATTTATTGTGTTATGGGAAGGGTGAAAGCTAATGTGTTATGGTCAAAGTTAAGGTTGTGTTATGGGCAGGGTGAAAGCTAATGTGTTATGGTCAAAGTTAAGGTTGTGTTATGGGCAGGGTGAAAACTCTATGACATTTTACAAAAGTTTTATTTTATTTTATTTTGAATGTATGATTTTTGTAGATTTTAGTGCACGGAACAAAAGATGCTACTGAATCATTAGCAGAATACTGTAACAGACTGGAAGGAGTAAAAATAATTACTCCTAATATAGGGGAAATAGTGGATGCTACCAGGGAGAGTCATATCTATCAGGTATAATACAATCTTCAACAGTTTTAATGGTTCTGATGTAATCAAATGTCTTTATCTACTTTTTATCATCCATAAATATTCAACTTTTTTATTTTTCATCCACTTTTAATGCAGTTTTTTTGCAAAATGAGTTAATGATGGTCCATGGATTTCCTCTATCTCTGATGTGGCTGGAATAAACATAGCCAAAAGAGGCCAATATGATGTGGCTGGAATAAACATAGCCAAAAGAGGCCAATATGATGTGGCTGGAATAAACATAGCCAAAAGAGGCCAATATGATGTGGCTGGAATAAACATAGCCAAAAGAGGCCAATATGATGTGGCTGGAATAAACATAGCCAAAAGAGGCCAATATGATGTGGCTGGAATAAACATAGCCAAAAGAGGCCAATATGATGTGGCTGGAATAAACATAGCCAAAAGAGGCCAATATGATGTGGCTGGAATAAACATAGCCAAAAGAGGCCAATATGATGTGGCTGGAATAAACATAGCCAAAAGAGGCCAATATGATGTGGCTGGAATAAACATAGCCAAAAGAGGCCAATATGATGTGGCTGGAATAAACATAGCCAAAAGAGGCCAATATGATGTGGCTGGAATAAACATAGCCAAAAGAGGCCAATATGATGTGGCTGGAATAAACATAGCCAAAAGAGGCCAATATGATGTGGCTGGAATAAACATAGCCAAAAGAGGCCAATATGATGTGGCTGGAATAAACATAGCCAAAAGAGGCCAATATGATGTGGCTGGAATAAACATAGCCAAAAGAGGCCAATATGATGTGGCTGGAATAAACATAGCCAAAAGAGGCCAATATGATGTGGCTGGAATAAACATAGCCAAAAGAGGCCAATATGATGTGGCTGGAATAAACATAGCCAAAAGAGGCCAATATGATGTGGCTGGAATAAACATAGCCAAAAGAGGCCAATATGGTCGTTTCATGCTGTACCCCTTTATTTTGATTAAATTTGATTTTTAGGACATTGATTTTTATATCACAAATATTTTGTTAACAAGTTTTAAGCAGTAACCAGTAAAGGAATAATAATACCTTACTGTGCAAAGTCATTTTTCTCTTCTATTTTTGTGTTGAAAGACCTATATTTTGTAAGGTGTATTGCAATAAAAATTAATTTTATTTATTTGATAATTTCATGTCAAATTATCAGAAAATATACTGTTAACACATTCAAAATTGACTTGCAATGAGAATTTAACTTGATTACACAGGGAATTATGGGATAGTTTTTGTATTTTATTTGCTGACATGTATTTGTACACCAGATGGCAGATTATGGTATATTAGAAAAGACTTTTCTATTTAATTAAGTTAGTAATACTACCATATATTATGTGTTGATATTAATATTTACAATTTAATCTGGTCGTAAGATATAAAAAATGGATAAACCATGGGCAACATTTGTCTCTGTTCAGTTGTTTCTAATCCATTAAGATAACGTGAAACATGATGTATACTGGGTATAGACAATACTATGCCATAATAATTTTTGAAAACTTAATTATTAGGACATTTTAGGAGACAATATTTGCAAAACCAATTCCCACAGGTGCTTGATAAATGTTCGTAATTTGATGAGAAGCTGTTAAGGGAATTGAAATATTGTATAATTATGTAACTCTATAAGATTACTTTAACATTTAATTAAGTTTTAAATATACTATCCAATTTTACTCCATTTAATTTTTCAGAGATACAGTTAATAAATTTTTATTATTAAAATTATGATGGTACCAATCCTTTGCTGGTTTTCAACTTGTCTATCAGTCTATGTAATTCATACTTAAAGACTTCAGCAAGGCTTTGAAGATAGAATTTACTATTGTTTCATATTAAAAATGTATCTTATCTCCTCCCTCAGTCATAGGTGACCTTAGAAGACTTTGGTTATCCTCTTTAGGCTCTTTGGTTTTATTGCTCCCAAAATTTTAAATTATATGACTTTCCAATCTTTCGATTTTGAACGCACCTGA
Source organism: Bathymodiolus brooksi (assembly GCA_963680875.1). Classification (NCBI taxonomy): domain Eukaryota; kingdom Metazoa; phylum Mollusca; class Bivalvia; order Mytilida; family Modiolidae; genus Bathymodiolus; species Bathymodiolus brooksi. Next base: position 31,776,950 of record OY804576.1, read on the forward strand.
TGAAGGTTATTCCAGAAATGTGTCGTATGCACTAAATTTGATATCTACATTTTTATTACAGCTTCGACTACGGGACTATGTAGTTAGTTCTTTAGATTTTGCCAGAGCTAAAGAAATAGAATTGGCTTGGGTTGATGGACAGATTGATATGAAGAGAGAGAAAAGAGACACAAAAGCTATGTATGAAGCAGAGGAAGGTGAAATCCCTGATGAAAAAACAAAAGATGGTGTGTTTCATATAATATATTTTATGTTGATTTAGGCCTGATTTTTCAAAAGGAGAGTAGTGGGTTCGATAAACTTGCGATGTAACCGATTATTACGTTCGGGGGTCAAAATCCTGATTTAACAGTCATATTTCAACCAAATGCCTTCAGGTGTGCACTGGGGGTTGGGGTTGGGGATGTGCGGCAACTCCTGATATTCATGTTGTTAGGGATGAAATGCCAGAATAGGTAAAATTTTATTGACCTTGAAATATAATATTAGGTCATAATATTAGATGAATTATATAAATAGCCAAAGTTTCTCGTTGATAGATCTTGTTTGTTAAATTGCTTTAGATCTTTTTAGAAAATATGGGAATAGGTCTGTTTTCCCATATAAAAATATCTATTACGAGTATTCTGTATTTTTAGGAAGAATACTATGTATTAGAATAGGTATACATTTCTGAGATTTGAAATATATGAATGGAGGAGGCAGGATCGTCTAAGTACCAGCAGCAGGCACACTCCTATTAAACAATATGGACGTTTTTGTGTTAAATATGGGAAAGTTATGGAAAACATTGCACTCTGATCTTTTCCAAGATTAATTAATTGTATTCATTGTGATGTCGTTCTTTAAGTAACATCTTATTAGACAGATGACAGTGATGAGACAATGGCATTAAGACTAAGTCTTGCATGGGATGTATCACAGTTGATCGTTAGAAGACGTTGGCATTTAAGACTAAGTCTTGCATGGGTTGTATCACAGTTGATCGTTAGAAGACGATGGCATTAAGACTAAGTCTTGCATGGGTTGTATCACACCAAGCGTAATACATTTATAGAAGAAATGAAATTTATATCAAGAAGGGAATATTATACCATCCTTTGTCTCATTCATCCTCAATTTCCCTAAGACTTGTAAAAGTACATTAATATCCCAACAGAATCAGCTGATAATAATCTGATATAATATTTTATAGATTTTTATTCCTATACAAATCTAATTTTTCTCATGTAAGCTGTCTAATAAATTCATATTTCATGCTACGATACTCTTAATTAAAAAAAAATACATTGAAAAAATCATTTATTACAGATAATGAAGACGGTGATACAGGGGAGATAACTCCTACATTAGAGCATCTAACAGATCATGTTAATCATGGTCACAAAGCTGTTTTCATAAATGAGCCTAAATTAGCTGACTTTAAACGTGTATTACAACTGGAAGGATATCAGGCAGAGTTTGCTGGAGGTGTTCTTATTGTTAATGATACTGTGGCTTTAAGAAGGGTAAGTAATTGTCAAATTTAGATTTAATTCCTCCAATTTTGTTTATCTATAGTTTCTCAGTTTCTCAAACTACATTCAATTTGAAGTTAGCTATGTTGTATTTCAAAATTTGATGGAAGTATAGGTATTTTGGTAAAAGATCAAAATAGTCTTATGATGGCCTTGCCATTGCTGAGCTGTGGATCTCTCAATGGTTTCTTTGGTTTGCTAGTAATGACTTTTGCTAGACAATAATCATTTTCAGTTTTACTCCAACATTGTCTATATAAATCTGGTGAGCTATAGACATTTTTGGTTTTATTATTTCTGAGAAAGACTGACAGATAAATGAATACTTTGTGTCTGATTTGAAGTACATGTATTACTTTCAGATCGTTTATGAAATGTCAATATTTGTAAACACCATTTAAGAAATGCCAACATAATTGACAGGAATTGGTCATTATACTATAATAAATCAAGATAGAAATAGCACACACACGGCATGTAGTACATAACGAGCATCATCACAAGACATGCAAATTCTCTATTAGTTTCCTTCAACTGGCAAACAGTAGTGTGCCACAGACATACATCCAGACTGAAATTTATGTACAAGATTATATTGAATACCATGTTAATTAAATACATCCTGGGAAACAAGTCTGTCTAATGCATGATAAAAGTACAGTTGACTAATGTTGTATTATCCATAATAGAAACAATAACTCATTGTCATGACAACTCACATTTGACAAGTGAAAATATTAAAACATGTTGAAAGTGGAACACATGAAGAATAACTGATCCATGTCAATTAATTACTAATGCTAGGTAAAACATGTCAATTAATTACTAATGCTAGGTAAAACATTAATTTTTTTTTACTAATTGTGGGTAAAAACATCTCAATTATTAATGCTGGGTAAATCTTTTTAATCTGTAATTAGGTCCAAAAAAATGTTTTAGACGGACCCGCTGTTAGTTTACCCATGTTTCAATTGGTATATTGTGTTAGGAGTTTAAAAAACTACAATTGGAACTGATCTATTGATAGAAGGAATACAGGTGAATCCTATTGTTGGACATTTAAACTTCTTATTGTATGACTGGAAGAGAGAAGTCAATCACCAATTGATTAAAACTCACTAGAAAAAAATTCAACTCATCTTATATATGTACAGATGTATATGTACATGACCTATAGAAAGAACTTATATATGTATAGATGTATATGTACATGACCTATAGAAAGAACTTATATATGTACAGATGTATATGTACATGACCTATAGAAAGAACTTATATATGTATAGATGTATATGTACATGACCTATAGAAAGAAGTCAGTCCATTTTTGACATTAGAGAAACAGGAAAAACGTTAATTCAACTCATCTGGTTTAGGACATGAAGTAAAACATTGACCTTCTTTAGTGTATGGAAGTCTTATCATTAGAAAGTTTATGTGAAATACAATTATAATCCAGTCTGTCTGATTGTTCATAATTTCTTGTATAAGAAAATATGTAAAAAGATCCTTTCTGGTTCCTCTCATATGATATTTTAACTAACAATCAAGCAAATGATTTTTTTTTTCTTCTGAAATTATCTTTCCCTGTGATTATTAGTTCACCTGGACCAAAGGTCCAGGTGAACTATTGCCATCACTTGGCGTCCGTCGTCTGTAAACTTTTCACATTTCAAGCTTCTTCTCCGAAACCACTGGGCCGATTGGAACCAAACTTAGCAGGAATGTTCCTTGGATGGTCCTCTACAAAGTGACTGTTTTTCGTTCCAGTCGGATATTCAATATGGCTGCCAGGGCCATTAATATGCTCTGATTGGCTGAAATTTCAAAGATCTTCTTCTCTGAAACTAATGAACTGACTGAACCCAAACTGTAAATGAATGATCATCGGAAATCCAAGATGGCCGCCATCGCAGGACATAGATTAACATTGGACCCTATGGGAAAATGTTCAAATGCCTTCTTCTCAGAAACTACAAATATTATTAAAGCCAAACTGTACATGAATGTTCATTGGATGGTCCTCTACAAGCTTTACGTTTTTTGTTCTGATGTGAAATTCAAAATGGCGGCTACGGCAGGACTTAGTTTAACATTGAACCCTATGGGGAAAATGTTTCAAAACGCTTCTTCTCTGAAACCACTAGGACAGTTGAAACCAAACTGCCCAGGAATGATTATTGGAAGATCCTCTACAAATTTTATGTTTTTTATGCCGATCGGAAATCCAAGATGGCCACCACCGCAATACATAGATTAACATTGGACCCTATGGGAAAATGTTCAAATGCCTTCTTCTCAGAAACTACAAATATTATTAAAGCCAAACTGTACATGAATGTTCATTGGATGGTCCTCTACAAACTTTACGTTTTTTGTTCCGGTATGAAATTCAAAATGGCGGCTACGGCAGGACTTAGTTTAACATTGGACCCTATGGGAAAAATGTTTCAAAATGCTTCTCTGAAACCACTAGGACAATTGAAACCAAACTGCCCAGGAATGATCATTGGAAGGTCCTCTACAAAGTGTATGTTTTTTATGTCGATCGGAAATCCAAGATGGCCGCCACTGCAATACATAGATTAACATTGGACCCTATGGGAAAATGTTCAAATGCCTTCTTCTCAGAAACTACAAATATTATTAAAGCCAAACTGTACATGAATGTTCATTGGATGGTCCTCTACAAACTGTACGTTTTTTGTTCCGGTATGAAATTCAAAATGGCAGCTATGGCAGGACTTAGTTTAACATTGGACCCTATGGGGAAAATGTTTCAAAACGCTTCTTCTCTGAAACCACTAGGACAGTTGAAACCAAACTGCCCAGGAATGATTATTGGAAGATCCTCTACAAATTTTATGTTTTTTATGCCGATCGGAAATCCAAGATGGCCACCACCGCAATACATAGATTAACATTGGACCCTATGGGAAAATGTTCAAATGCCTTCTTCTCAGAAACTACAAATATTATTAAAGCCAAACTGTACATGAATGTTCATTGGATGGTCCTCTACAAACTTTACGTTTTTTGTTCCGGTATGAAATTCAAAATGGCGGCTACGGCAGGACTTAGTTTAACATTGGACCCTATGGGAAAAATGTTTCAAAATGCTTCTCTGAAACCACTAGGACAATTGAAACCAAACTGCCCAGGAATGATCATTGGAAGGTCCTCTACAAAGTGTATGTTTTTTATGTCGATCGGAAATCCAAGATGGCCGCCACTGCAATACATAGATTAACATTGGACCCTATGGGAAAATGTTCAAATGCCTTCTTCTCAGAAACTACAAATATTATTAAAGCCAAACTGTACATGAATGTTCATTGGATGGTCCTCTACAAACTTTACGTTTTTTGTTCCGGTATGAAATTCAAAATGGCAGCTATGGCAGGACTTAGTTTAACATTGGACCCTATGGGGAAAATGTTTCAAAACGCTTCTTCTCTGAAACCACTAGGACAGTTGAAACCAAACTGCCCAGGAATGATCATTGGAAGGTCCTCTACAAATTTTATGTTTTTTATGTCGATCGGAAATCCAAGATGGCCGCCACCGCAATACATAGATTAACATTGGACCCTATGGGAAAATGTTCAAATGCCTTCTTCTCAGAAACTACAAACATTATTAAAGCCAAACTGTACATGAATGTTCATTGGATGGTCCTCTACAAACATTACGTTTTTTGTTCCAATATGAAATTCAAAATGGTGGCTACGGCAGGACTTAGTTTAACCTTGGACCCTATGGGGAAAATGTTTCAAAACGCTTCTTCTCTGAAACCACTATGACAGTTGAAACCAAACTGCCCAGGAATGATCATTGGAAGGTCCTCTACAAATTTTATGTTTTTTATGCCGATCGGAAATCCAAGATGGCCGCCACCGCAGGACATAGATTAACATTGGACCCTAAGGGAAAATGTTCAAATGCCTTCTTCTCAGAAACTACAAATATTATTAAAGCCAAACTGTACATGAATGTTCATTGGATGGTCCTCTACAAACTTTACGTTTTTTGTTCTGATATGAAGTTCAAAATGGCGGCTACGGCAGGACTTAGTTTAACCTTGGACCCTATGGGAAAAATGTTTCAAAACGCTTCTTCTCTGAAACCAAACTGCCCAGGAATGATCATTGGAAGGTCCTCTGTTTTTTATGCCGATCGGAAATCCAAGATGGCTGCCACCACAGGTCATAGTATTAACACAGGACCATATCGGGAAAATACAGAAATATCTTCTGCTCTGAAGCTATTGCACTGATTGAACCTAAACTGTGCATCAATCATTGGAAGGTCCTTTACAAACTTTGTGTTTTTTATGTTGATCGTAATTCCAAGATGACTACCACTGCAGGACATAGTTTTTACATAGGACCAATTGGTTTTTTTTATAACCAGGTGAACGATACAGGCTCTTGAGAGCCTCTGGTTTTTTACAAGGAAGCTAGGACAAGAAATCAGTTATACATGGTCTTCTGGAACACCTTGTGGAGATGTTTGTGATAGAATCATTGTTGGTATTTTTTATCTAGATTGTCCCTTTTCTGAATATTACTTGAAACATGGGTGCCTTGTGTTTGCCTAATCAGCATTTATAATGATGGGAGACAATAAACCAATTAGAAGATGACATATTTAAGCTTGCTTATAATTTTTATGGTTCATACTCTGCTGTTGAACACACTTGTAATGATATATTTTAAATCTGTAATTTTTTTTTACCTTAGTCCTTATAAACCATTTTTATGGTACCGTGAGCAATATCAATATTTGAAATTAGGGAACACAACCTCGAACTTTTTACAGTCACCACAAATGACCACAGATATGTTCTGTTTGTTGTAATCACAATCTGGACATTTCCTCATTCATGACATATCACAGGGTGTGTAGCAAGACTGGTTGCCACTAGTGGAACAGGAACTTATCCTTCCAGAGTACCTGAGTTCACTCCCAATTTTTAGTGAGGTTCGTGTTGCTCAACCTTTAGTTTTCTATGTAGTATTTTGTAGATCATTGTTAGTCCTTTTACTTTTGGACATTGTATTGTGTATCCTTCTTCAATTTACAGTTTCTGATTACCCCTTTGTTATCTTCAAACTCTTTATGCTTTTCATTATATTTATTTTCAATAAGCATTCCTAGTATCAAAAATGTTTTTCTCAAAAGATAAAATTTGCTGGCTTCATATAGATGTTTATCAAATGACAAAGTGAGATTGAGTATTATGCATGATATGTACCAATTTATCCAAAAAGCAGTATGCAAATAACATCAAATTTAATTAGGGCCTGGGTTGCTCAATGAGTTAGGTAGTTGGATTACCTAACAACTCATACAAGCTATCACCAATACGGCGTGGTTTCACACCCGGTTTTGTAAATTACAAAAAAGGGTGCACTTGACTTGCAGCCGCAAGTGATAAAGTTTACCAGTTGCTTGCCCATTGTTGGTGGTTCTCTCCAGGTACTCCAGCTTTTTCAACCATTAAAACTGGTCGCCATGATATAGCTGAAATATTGCTGAAAGTGGCATTAAACACTAAAAAATCAAATCAAAATTAATTTGTATTTCTTTATTTTTTTGCAATAGATGTTCCCAATTTCCTACTGTCAATTTCAATAATTGAGATTTCATAATAGGAATTACATTTCTTTCTTGAGAAAAATCCTATTAGACCTACAAGTTGAAATAAGAGAGTTACCCCACTTGAACAAATAAAGATATTTCTGAAAAGAGACCTCAAATAGGGTTTTCCATAGTTATCAATTCACTCAGTATAAATTTGTATCAATTCCTGCAAAGAGAAATATGCAAATAACTTGAAGACATTTTTTTTATTTATGACTTATTATTCACACTATGTTCACCACAGTTCCCACTCATTTAACTAGCTAGATAGTGTGCATTGTTTGAAATAAGAGTAATTGTGACAAATAAAGGTCCATTGTCTATCAGTATTTAGACAATCAAACATGCTTTCTTATTATATGTTGTATACATCTAAAATATTTAGTTCAAGCAAAGTCTATCCAATAGAATTTCCTCCAGATTAAAAGAAAAACTTATAAGTATTAATTCACTGAATCACAAAATAGGAATAAAATGCAAGTAAAATCCATCATGATTTTTGTCCTCCCTAAATCTAATTCTTTGACATTAGATGTTTGCTATTTGGAGTCATTTAAACTGTAACATAATTTACTCAGGTGGTGGTCCCTTGGGTAACGGAGGATTGCTAGGTGGTGGTGTTGATGGTAATGATGGCTGTTGAGGAGCTTGATACAGATTTGGCATGAAATATGGATTAGAGTTGTAAAACATTGGATTATAAAAATATGGATTGTAGTACATGTAGTGATGATTCATCATTGACTGCCATACAAGTGTTGGGTCTGACTGAGTTGGCTGTGTCATAGTGCATGTAGTTTTCTTTACACTGTCAATGCACATTTTCTTACTAGGTATTTCTTTGTTGTTGAGGCATTTTGAAATTTGAAAGTGATGATTTTCTCTTAACATTAGCCATTGATGCCAGCACTTTTGGCAACTCAATCTTGTCATACATCTGGTCATGCTGAGGAATTTGACTGTCATAAAATTCCTTCAGAATGATGTTCCGCATCAGCAGGTTTAGTACTCATGGAATACTTCACTGGATCTAAAGACTTAAAGTCTAGGTTTCATTATGTGCATGAAGGATGTTTGAGTTCTTTGCTCAAAGACATCCATTTTTTTTATTTCAGTTCTCATATCACTAATTATGAGGTTAAGTTCTCTAATTTCCTTTTCTATGTCTTTCTTAGCCCTTGTTACTTCAGATTTATGTTTTTCCTTTCTCCCACAAAATGTCCATGAGGAGCATGGCTCTTTATCACAGTGGGATCGGTCTCTGTTACCATCAGCCCTGTGGCCCCAAATATGACATACTTAGCAGGTCTGGTTTTTAAATGGCCCATCTTGTTCTGGCATAGGTACAAATTTGTCCATATACTTTTGTCTGGATAAAGCCAATTCCAGCCTTGCGTCTAGTTTGGAAATTTCTTCTTGTTTGTTTTCTTTCATTTTTTACAAACTGGGCTTCATTTCCACATTTTGAACTTTTTCTTCAACGATTGGTAAATGGTGCTCATGGCTTCCAGTGTCAATGGCACTCTTCATGTTTTAACAGCTTTCTCAATCTTTCTCCGATGGCCAAGTGGCATAGTTTCCTCGGAGAACATAGTATCAAGATCCTCTTGGATATGCATAGTGCATATATAGTTTCTACATCATTGAAACCATTTTTCACAAAAACTTCTGCATAGTCCTTGAAATCAGGTCCAAGTTGCAGAAAAAAATCAACAGCAGACATTTCAAAAGTAATTTTCATCAACTCTTTCACAACACTGAATAAGATAAAGGAAAAACTCTTATAGATAGGATGGTATAAAATGCTTTTCATGCTTTGGAAGTGTCAATTTATCAACGGGTTCTTTATTATACCCCCCGCAACGAAGTTGTAGGGGGGTATACTGGTTTCACCATGTCCGTCCGTCTGTAGACAAATCCTATGTCGTACGATAACTTAAGTTGTGTTTCTGAGAATCTTTTAAAATTTGATCAACTGTTTACTGATGAACAGAGGAGTATCCCTTTCTTTTTTGATGATTTTCACTTTTGCCGTTCCAGAGTTATTGGACTTGATATGATGGAAAATAGGATTTTTACCCTATGTCGTATGATAACTTGAGTAGTGTTTCTCAGAATGTTTTGAAATTTTATCAGCAGCTTACCGGTGAAGAGAGGAGGGTCCCTTTCATTTTTGGTCGGAACAATCAGTAATGTTTTGGTTATGGAAATAGGTAGGACAGATGTGGGGAGCAGGGGGTATATCTTAGTGAGCTGTGCTCACAGTAATACTAGTTATTACATGCATCTTATTTCACATTTTATCTTTAGTCAAAACAAAATATATTCCCTAAAGAAGTGGACCGTTCCTTTGGACAGGTAAACAATATGAAAACAGTCTGTCCATTCTTTGTCTGAAAATTAAATAATGGAGGCACACAAAAAGGAAAACTGTTCCTTCAGAGGAACTACTTTACCACAATCTAAAATTTCAGAAATCAAGAAATTGTATCACTTTGGACTTAATTTTTCTGATGTTTCGAAACAAACTGGTATTAGCAGAAAAACTATAAGTAAATACATTTCTGGTGATATAAGTAATACTAAGATGAGACAACCTAACAGAGACATCGTGACAGAAGTAGTGTTAACCTATACGGAGTTCTTCAAATACACAAAACCATCCATCACATGTTCTGGGATTAGGAAAAAACTTCTGGAAAATGACATTTGTAATCCTCAGAATGTTCCATCAGAGAAATATTTATCCCAAACTTGAGTACATGGACTTGGATTGTCCTATAAAAAATTGGATAAAATTCCCATGGAAAGTCAAACAGATGATGTTCAAATGCGGTTTGATGACTTTACTACATTTATAAGTAATAAAGATCCAAATACATTTCTTTGATGAGTGTAGTGTAGTTAGAACAACAGGTAACAGAAATTATGCAAAAGGATCGAGGGCTTTTGAACTACAAAGATATGCTTCCAATGCTAATTACAGGATAAACCTCCTACATTCTAGATTTAGAGTTGACTACTTTAATGTAATAGATGGTGCATCCAATAGCATGGAACTAATCCAATTTTTTGCTGATGTTGTTGATGTCAATAATGATAAAATTGCCAATGGATTTTAACCACTTTTCGTTCCTGGTGATACCATTATAATGGACAATTGTGCATTTCACCACTCTAATAGGGTGAATAATTATTTGCCTCAATTACTAATGCAGACTGAATTTGTTCTATAATTTCAACCTCCATACCATCCTCAACTTAACACATGTGAATATTGTTTCCATCATTAAGCAAATATTAAGATCAGACAGTGACTTTACTTTTGACCATACTCAAACAACAATTTGTGATGCTATTATTGATGGAGTAACCTTTGAAAAATCAGAAAACATCTTTAAGCATTATAGATATATTATACAGATATATCCTGTTTGGGAGGGGTATTTGCGAAAAATACCAGTCGAGAGACGAAAAAATTTCCAGAGCCGAATGGCGAGGGAAATTTAGTCTCAAGACTGGTATTTTTCGCAAATACCCCTCCCAAACATGATATATCTGTTTAATTACACCGAATATTATTTAGAACACTGGCTAAATAAATAATACCTTTTGTTTGTCGTTTTCAGGACCTAACATGATGTATCTGCTTAATTCTACCGAATGATGTTACATAAAACGCACAACTGATAACGTTTTACAAATTTTGTTACAAGCGTCTCAGTGAAGGGTAAAAACGGCAAATACGATTTTGGAAATACCATGAAAAAAAGTTAAATCTTATGCAAATACACCTACATGAAGTAAAAGTTCTGCAAATTCACAATGCAAGGCCTGAATTTATAATAAAAAAAAAATGTCACGGCTGTTAACCAATCAGAATCCAGCATTCTTATATAAGGTGTAATTATCATTAAAATTATATAAAGTTTTTTGTAGGAGTTCATGTTATTTGCATTTATTATTTTTCTGATTAAAATTTGTACCTTATTATACCCCCGCTCCCCGAAGGGGAAGGGGGGTATACTGTTTTACCTCTGTCCATCCTTCCGTCCGTCCAAGATATTTTTCGTCACATTTTTCTCAGCAACCATTGATGGCAGAAATCTGATATTTGGTCACAAGCTTCATATAGGTACCCCATATCATGGGATGCGTTTTTGGACCCATCAGATGCCTACTTCCTGTTTGCCGACTTTGTTGATTTTTATACACATTGAACATATATGCTCATTTTTCATCACATTTTTCTCAGCAACTATTGATGGCAGTTATACCCCCACTCCCCGAAGGGGGAGGGGGTATACTGTTTTACCTCTGTCTGTCTGTCCATCCTTCCGTCCATCCAAAATATTTTTTCGTTGCATTTTTCTCAGCAACTATTGATGGCAGAAATCTGATATTTGGTCACAAGCTTCATATAGGTACCCCATATTGTGGGAAGCGTTTTTGGACCCATCAGATTCCTACTTCCTGTTTGCCGACTTTGTTGATTTTTATACACATTGAACATACATTTTGTATATGCCCATTTTTAGTCACATTTTTCTCAGCAACTGTTGATGGCAGAAATCTGATATTTGGTCACAAGCTTCATATAGGTACCCCATATTGTGGGAAGCGTTTTTGGACCCATCAGATTCCTACTTCCTGTTTGCCGACTTTGTTGATTTTTATACACATTGAACATACATTTTGTATATGCCCATTTTTAGTCACATTTTTCTCAGCAACTGTTGATGGCAGAAATCTGATATTTGGTCACAAGCTTCATATAGGTACCCCATATTGTGGGAAGCGTTTTTTGACCCATCAGATTCCTACTTCCTGTTTGCCGAAGAGCGGGGGTATCATAAGTGAGCATTAGCTCACAGTTCATGTTAGGGACTTGGTGTTTAATGCCAATTTCAACAATATTTCAGCTATATCGTGGCTGTTAGTTTTATTGATAAAGGAAACCAGAGTACCTGGAGAAAACCACAGACCTGCCGCAAGTCACTGATAAACTTTATCACATAATGTTGTATCGAGTACACCTAACCATGCGGGATTCAAACTTACTCCTTTAGTGGTGATATGCACTGATTGCATAGGTAGTTGCAAATCCAACTACCATATGATCATGACCACGACGGCCCCTGAATAATGATTTTTAGAAAACAATTTAATTAAAAACCAATTTTAAGTTTGTTTTGTTTTCTCAATACATATATTTAACCATGTAACCAGATTATATGCAACCAGAATGAATCTTTTTACTTGTGGCAAACAGAGAGGGTGTGCATTAAGCACCAATGCACCTTATGCAACGGTAATGACAGTATTTCTATCTATAGGTCATGTACATATACATCTATACATATATAAGATGAGTTGATTTTTTTTCTAGAGAGTTTTAATCAATGGGTGATTGACTTCTCTCTTCCAGTCATACAATAAGAAGTTTAAATGTCCAACAATAGAATTCACCAGTAAACAAAGGCAATTGTATTCCTTCAATAGATCAGTTCCGATTGCAGTTTTTTAAACTCCTAACACAATACCAATTGAAACATGGGTAAACTAACAGCGGGTCCGTCTACAACATTTTTTTTTACTTAATTACAGATTAAAAAGATTTACTCAGCATTAATAATTGAGATGTTTTTACCCACAATTAGTAAAAAAAAAAAATGATGTTTTACCTAGCATTAGCAATTAATTGACATGTTTTACCTAGCATTAGTAATTAATTGACATGTTATACCCCCACTCTATGAGTGGGGGCTATATTGCAATCACCTTGTCCGTCCGTCCGTTCACACTTTCGTAACAGATATCTCAGCTTCTACTGGAACAAATGATTTTATATTTGATATATGGCTTTGGCATGGTGACTTGTACCGTGTCTCCCATTTCCAGGTTTACCGCACATCTACTTCCTGTTTACAGTGCGACTTAGAATTTTTCATGTTTGCTGTAATGAAAACTTTTGTAACAATTATCTCAGCTTCTACTGGAAGAAATGATTTTATATTTGATATATGGCTTTGGCATGGTTACTTGTACCGTGTCTCCCCTTTCCAGGTTTACCGCACATCTACTTCCTGTTTACCGTGCGACTTACAAATGAACGAGTGGGGGTATTCTTAGCACGATGTAGCGTGCAACATCTTGTTTTACCTAGCATTAGTAATTAATTGACATGTTTTACCTAGCATTAGTAATTAATTGACATGTTTTACCTAGCATTAGTAATTAATTGACATGTTTTACCTAGCATTAGTAATTAATTGACATGTTTTACCTAGCATTAGTAATTAATTGACATGTTTTACCTAGCATTAGTAATTAATTGACATGTTTTACCTAGCATTAGTAATTAATTGACATGTTTTACCTAACATTAGTAATTAATTGACATGTTTTACCTAACATTAGTAATTAATTGACATGTTTTACCTAACATTAGTAATTAATTGACATGTTTTACCTAACATTAGTAATTAATTGACATGTTTTACCTAGCATTAGTAATTAATTGACATGTTTTACCTAGCATTAGTAATTAATTGACATGTTTTACTTATGTTATTTATGTCAGCATTTTGTATAATTTCAGTATGAAGCAGGAAGGATGCAGTTAGAAGGTGCTATGTGTGAGGAATATTTTAAAATCCGTGAGCTTTTGTACAATCAGTATGCCATCATTTGATTCAATGTTGTACAGATGAGAGACTCAACAGTGAAATCATACCAATTCATATAGATATATGGATGAACAATTGTTTTTAGTCCAAGAGAAAAGTTATACTGAATTGTTGATTATGGATGTTTATTAATAAAAAGGAACACTGTGGATTGGAGTTAATGAATGTATTTGGTTTTTGGTATTTGGTTTTTGTTTTGAAAGAACAGCTTTTTTTTAAATATCTGGAAACAACTTATTATTTTCCTTTTATGTCAGAAATAATGATAAATTTAATGGGTTTTTTTCATAAAAATAATTTGTTGAAAAATCATCTTAAAGTATAACTTTTTAATAAGAAGATTTGACCATTAATAAAACATAGAATTTTATCATTTACACAAAGTCAAGTGAGAAGAAATGTTTTGGATATTCAAGATTTTGAATACATAAAAATAAAGCTGAAAAACAACAGTAACTTTATGAGCCAGACACTGTTGTTTTTAAATTCATTAAAAGTCATTCCATTATTTAATTAAATTTGCTTTTATTTCCATCACTGTCTAACTATTTTACTTGTAATAGGTTATCTGCCACACAGATGTATAATGTAATGATATAAAACATTGCAATTACTCAAATCTTCTATAGAAAAGATCGTGCCTGTCTACGTTACTCTAAAAAGGGAATCAAAAATAATAAAAGTACAGTATTTGTTCTATAAATAGATTAAAACATGCATGTTATTAAAAAGGTTGCTCTTCCTTTGTAATATAATTTGAAAAGTTTTTAGTGCAAATAAGTTCTAATTTAAAGGAATTTCCTACCGTCTTTGTACAGTAATGAATTGGGTTATGATTTCTGATGCATTCTACTGTTACAAATTCATTGAGTTATGATTCCCCATCCATTCTGCTGTTACAAATAGTCTCAGAATAACATATAAGTTATATTACATAATACCTTGTGATATCTTATGGTTAAATTAGAAATAAGCTATTAAATTATTGAATTTCTTTGGCTTGTAATATTTATAGTAGAGTTTAATGTTCATGCCACATCATGTGTGGCTTCTGTAAACAAATTTAGACGTATGGTATATAAAGTGTAACTGACATTTATATAAGATATTGATATTTCTGCCCTTTTGTAATTCATTTAATGCTATGGGATATTTTCATTTATTTCCCCTTCAACTATAGAATGTGATACATACCTGAAACAATTCTTATTTCATTTCTTTCATTTCTTTGTTGTTTTAATGGAGATATTGATATCTTATTGACATATTCACTTTGATAATTAAAATAAATTTTGTTTACAGCTTATACCTGACCTATCTGTACTGGAAACACAAGTACATATTGTACGTGATTGTATTCTGAAAATGTCTGAATCTCATCTAATTCTGGAAATCTTTGAAGCACATCTTTCATTTAGTAATGAATTTGAAAAACAAAATCTTTCTGTTAAAATCAGTTGAAATACATTTTGAAATCATAACATTTATTTATATTTGTTCTAGAAATTATTTTTATCAGAGCTGTTTTGAAATGAAAAGATTTAATTTTTATTTGATGTCATCAGAAATTCATCCATATTCATCACAGTCATATTTTCATATTTTATGGAAAATAAAACTTCAAAAAACATAGTTTTAGCTTATTATTTTTCCCATTCTCTTAAGGGAGAATTAATACTTAATCCTAGTTTATGTAACAATGAACTCACCTACCCAGGGCTACCTTACGGAATCATATGATATATTGTCGTCACATTGGAGGATGGATCATTTCAGATCTGACATCAAGGGTGTCAGGTTTAACAGATTCGATGGAGAATATACCGATCATTTTACAATGTAATTATAATTAGATCTCTGCACTCTCTATTTCTATTGGTTGTTTACTAGGGCCTAGTCACAGCATGGGAGATCTACAAATGCTCCCATAGGGGTCGTCTCAAGGGTCAACATAAATACATTGAGTGTATTGGCTGCATTCCAAAATGCATATGCTTGTCTTGTCTGCTGGATTTTGTAGAAGAGTCGCTGATTGGTCAATTTATAATACATTCATGTTAACCAATGACACGACCACTAAAGGGGTCATTTATACCTTTAAAATAATTATTTGCATCATTTACAGATCTCATTAATTATACCTTGATAATATAATCAATTTTAATTACTGTATAAACACCAAGCCTATCTATTGTTTAACACTTGAGGGAGAAACGTGAATATGATAACTAATGGAAACCTGGGTCCTGCCTTGGGACATTCATATCATTTTAATTAATATCCATTTCAAATTGTTTACCTAGTCAATTGGTCTTACTAATGAATTGTCTGTGGTGGGTGGTTGGTTTGTTTGTTGTTTTGCTGTGATGTTGTACACACTGGTGACAATAATTATAAGAGTACATTACTAATATTTCAGATAATATATGGGCAGGTATATTTATTTACTTTGTGGGAAAGAGAAAACATTTTTCTTCAGTTATATGCAGATTACGACAATAACTCATCCTAAAATGATATTGTTAAAAAGGGATTTTGGATTCACTGAGTTTGGTGAGAGTATTTTTCAAAAAAAAACTGTTGGCATTCAAGTGGGAACAAACTGTGCCCGATTGCTTTCTGTTTTTTGTACTCATAAAAGTCATTTAAACAA
Source organism: Bathymodiolus brooksi (assembly GCA_963680875.1). Taxonomy (NCBI): domain Eukaryota; kingdom Metazoa; phylum Mollusca; class Bivalvia; order Mytilida; family Modiolidae; genus Bathymodiolus; species Bathymodiolus brooksi. The sequence goes on from OY804576.1 coordinate 31,793,455, forward strand.
AAACTTTAATTTCACCTTCAGTATCTTAATTATATTTTGTCAATTAACAATCATTGTTTTAAAGACAACTTATATATTCTAGTGAATTCACAGTTACAACAAATATATGTGACCTGTATTTAAACATCTACTTAAATACTCACATAGGAGGGGGTAGTTCAAGATTTATGATACAAGTCATGTTTTCGATTTCCCAATTGTAAATTTTCCATTATTTAGTAACTTATGTGGTGTTTGTATCACAACTGATATATTATGCTTGAGTCTATACTTCTTGTCAGGAATGTTTTAACAGGGATTCACACAGCCTATAAAATAACTTAATCAGAGTTACCAGAAATCTAAACTTGACTAATACAGAGTACCCAAGTATGAAGGGATATTTGAGTAAAGGATCTATCTAAATACCAACAAAAACAGAACAGAAATGAAGGTAACAGAAATGAAGGTAAAACAAATCGACAGAACAAAAGCTGACTAGATGAACTCCAACAAAAACAGAACAGAAATGAAGGTAAAACAAATCAACAGAACAAAAGCTCAGACTAGATGAACTCCCAACAAAAACAGAACAGAAATGAAGGTAAAACAAATCAACAGAACAAAAGCTCAGACTAGATGAACTCCCAACAAAAACAGAACAGAAATGAAGGTAAAACAAATCAACAGAACAAAAGCTCAGACTAGATGAACTCCCAACAAAAACAGAACAGAAATGAAGGTAAAACAAATCAACAGAACAAAAGCTCAGACTAGATGAACTCCCAACAAAAAAAGAACAGAAATGAAAGTAAAACAAATCAACAGAACAAAAGCTCAGACTAGATGAACTCCAACAAAAACAGAACAGAAATGAAGGTAAAACAAATCAACAGAACAAAAGCTCAGACTAGATGAACTCCCAACAAAAACAGAACAGAAATGAAGGTAAAACAAATCAACAGAACAAAAGCTCAGACTAGATGAACTCCCAACAAAAACAGAACAGAAATGAAGGTAAAACAAATCAACAGAACAAAAGCTCAGACTAGATGAACTCCAACAAAAACAGAACAGAAATGAAGGTAAAACAAATCAACAGAACAAAAGCTCAGACTAGATGAACTCCCAACAAAAACAGAACAGAAATGAAGGTAAAACAAATCAACAGAACAAAAGCTCAGACTAGATGAACTCCCAACAAAAACAGAACAGAAATGAAGGTAAAACAAATCAACAGAACAAAAGCTCAGACTAGATGAACTCCAACAAAAACAGAACAGAAATGAAGGTAAAACAAATCGACAGAACAAAAGCTCAGACTAGATGAACTCCCAACAAAAACAGAACAGAAATGAAGGTAAAACAAATCAACAGAACAAAAGCTCAGACTAGATGAACTCCCAACAAAAACAGAACAGAAATGAAGGTAAAACAAATCAACAGAACAAAAGCTCCGACTAGATGAACTCCCAACAAAAACAGAACAGAAATGAAGGTAAAACAAATCAACAGAACAAAAGCTCAGACTAGATGAACTCCCAACAAAAACAGAACAGAAATGAAGGTAAAACAAATCAACAGAACAAAAGCTCAGACTAGATGAACTCCCAACAAAAACAGAACAGAAATGAAGGTAAAACAAATCAACAGAACAAAAGCTGACTAGATGAACTCCCAACAAAAACAGAACAGAAATGAAGGTAAAACAAATCAACAGAACAAAAGCTCAGACTAGATGAACTCCCAACAAAAACAGAACAGAAATGAAGGTAAAACAAATCAACAGAACAAAAGCTCAGACTAGATGAACTCCCAACAAAAACAGAACAGAAATGAAGGTAAAACAAATCAACAGAACAAAAGCTCAGACTAGATGAACTCCAACAAAAACAGAACAGAAATGAAGGTAAAACAAATCAACAGAACAAAAGCTCCGACTAGATGAACTCCCAACAAAAACAGAACAGAAATGAAGGTAAAACAAATCAACAGAACAAAAGCTCAGACTAGATGAACTCCCAACAAAAACAGAACAGAAATGAAGGTAAAACAAATCAACAGAACAAAAGCTCAGACTAGATGAACTCCAACAAAAACAGAACAGAAATGAAGGTAAAACAAATCGACAGAACAAAAGCTCAGACTAGATGAACTCCCAACAAAAACAGAACAGAAATGAAGGTAAAACAAATCAACAGAACAAAAGCTCAGACTAGATGAACTCCCAACAAAAACAGAACAGAAATGAAGGTAAAACAAATCAACAGAACAAAAGCTCAGACTAGATGAACTCCCAACAAAAACAGAACAGAAATGAAGGTAAAACAAATCAACAGAACAAAAGCTGACTAGATGAACTCCCAACAAAAACAGAACAGAAATGAAGGTAAAACAAATCAACAGAACAAAAGCTCAGACTAGATGAACTCCCAACAAAAACAGAACAGAAATGAAGGTAAAACAAATCAACAGAACAAAAGCTCAGATTAGATGAACTCCCAACAAAAACAGAACAGAAATGAAGGTAAAACAAATCAACAGAACAAAAGCTCAGACTAGATGAACTCCAACAAAAACAGAACAGAAATGAAGGTAAAACAAATCAACAGAACAAAAGCTCAGACTAGATGAACTCCCAACAAAAACAGAACAGAAATGAAGGTAAAACAAATCAACAGAACAAAAGCTCAGACTAGATGAACTCCCAACAAAAACAGAACAGAAATGAAGGTAAAACAAATCAACAGAACAAAAGCTCAGACTAGATGAACTCCCAACAAAAACAGAACAGAAATGAAGGTAAAACAAATCAACAGAACAAAAGCTCCGACTAGATGAACTCCAACAAAAACAGAACAGAAATGAAGGTAAAACAAATCAACAGAACAAAAGCTCAGACTAGATGAACTCCCAACAAAAACAGAACAGAAATGAAGGTAAAACAAATCAACAGAACAAAAGCTCAGACTAGATGAACTCCCAACAAAAACAGAACAGAAATGAAGGTAAAACAAATCAACAGAACAAAAGCTCAGACTAGATGAACTCCCAACAAAAACAGAACAGAAATGAAGGTAAAACAAATCAACAGAACAAAAGCTCAGACTAGATGAACTCCCAACAAAAACAGAACAGAAATGAAGGTAAAACAAATCAACAGAACAAAAGCTCCGACTAGATGAACTCCCAACAAAAAACAGAACAGAAATGAAGGTAAAACAAATCAACAGAACAAAAGCTCAGACTAGATGAACTCCCAACAAAAACAGAACAGAAATGAAGGTAAAACAAATCAACAGAACAAAAGCTCAGACTAGATGAACTCCCAACAAAAACAGAACAGAAATGAAGGTAAAACAAATCAACAGAACAAAAGCTCAGACTAGATGAACTCCCAACAAAAACAGAACAGAAATGAAGGTAAAACAAATCAACAGAACAAAAGCTCAGACTAGATGAACTCCCAACAAAAACAGAACAGAAATGAAGGTAAAACAAATCAACAGAACAAAAGCTCAGGCTAGATGAACTCCCAACAAATACAGAACAGAAATGAAGGTAAAACAAATCAACAGAACAAAAGCTGACTAGATGAACTCCCAACAAAAACAGAACAGAAATGAAGGTAAAACAAATCAACAGAACAAAAGCTCAGACTAGATGAACTCCCAACAAAAACAGAACAGAAATGAAGGTAAAACAAATCAACAGAACAAAAGCTCAGACTAGATGAACTCCCAACAAAAACAGAACAGAAATGAAGGTAAAACAAATCAACAGAACAAAAGCTCAGACTAGATGAACTCCAACAAAAACAGAACAGAAATGAAGGTAAAACAAATCAACAGAACAAAAGCTCAGACTAGATGAACTCCCAACAAAAACAGAACAGAAATGAAGGTAAAACAAATCAACAGAACAAAAGCTCAGACTAGATGAACTCCCAACAAAAACAGAACAGAAATGAAGGTAAAACAAATCAACAGAACAAAAGCTCAGACTAGATGAACTCCCAACAAAAACAGAACAGAAATGAAGGTAAAACAAATCAACAGAACAAAAGCTCAGACTAGATGAACTCCCAACAAAAACAGAACAGAAATGAAGGTAAAACAAATCAACAGAACAAAAGCTCAGACTAGATGAACTCCCAACAAAAACAGAACAGAAATGAAGGTAAAACAAATCAACAGAACAAAAGCTGACTAGATGAACTCCCAACAAAAACAGAACAGAAATGAAGGTAAAACAAATCAACAGAACAAAAGCTCAGACTAGATGAACTCCCAACAAAAACAGAACAGAAATGAAGGTAAAACAAATCAACAGAACAAAAGCTCAGACTAGATGAACTCCCAACAAAAACAGAACAGAAATGAAGGTAAAACAAATCAACAGAACAAAAGCTCAGACTAGATGAACTCCAACAAAAACAGAACAGAAATGAAGGTAAAACAAATCAACAGAACAAAAGCTCAGACTAGATGAACTCCCAACAAAAACAGAACAGAAATGAAGGTAAAACAAATCAACAGAACAAAAGCTCAGACTAGATGAACTCCCAACAAAAACAGAACAGAAATGAAGGTAAAACAAATCAACAGAACAAAAGCTCAGACTAGATGAACTCCCAACAAAAACAGAACAGAAATGAAGGTAAAACAAATCAACAGAACAAAAGCTCAGACTAGATGAACTCCCAACAAAAACAGAACAGAAATGAAGGTAAAACAAATCAACAGAACAAAAGCTCAGACTAGATGAACTCCCAACAAAAACAGAACAGAAATGAAGGTAAAACAAATCAACAGAACAAAAGCTCAGACTAGATGAACTCCCAACAAAAACAGAACAGAAATGAAGGTAAAACAAATCAACAGAACAAAAGCTCAGACTAGATGAACTCCCAACAAAAACAGAACAGAAATGAAGGTAAAACAAATCAACAGAACAAAAGCTCAGACTAGATGAACTCCCAACAAAAACAGAACAGAAATGAAGGTAAAACAAATCAACAGAACAAAAGCTCAGACTAGATGAACTCCCAACAAAAACAGAACAGAAATGAAGGTTAAAACAAATCAACAGAACAAAAGCTCAGACTAGATGAACTCCAACAAAAACAGAACAGAAATGAAGGTAAAACAAATCAACAGAACAAAAGCTCAGACTAGATGAACTCCCAACAAAAACAGAACAGAAATGAAGGTAAAACAAATCAACAGAACAAAAGCTCAGACTAGATGAACTCCCAACAAAAACAGAACAGAAATGAAGGTAAAACAAATCAACAGAACAAAAGCTCAGACTAGATGAACTCCCAACAAAAACAGAACAGAAATGAAGGTAAAACAAATCAACAGAACAAAAGCTCAGACTAGATGAACTCCCAACAAAAACAGAACAGAAATGAAGGTAAAACAAATCAACAGAACAAAAGCTCAGACTAGATGAACTCCCAACAAAAACAGAACAGAAATGAAGGTAAAACAAATCAACAGAACAAAAGCTCAGACTAGATGAACTCCCAACAAAAACAGAACAGAAATGAAGGTAAAACAAATCAACAGAACAAAAGCTCAGACTAGATGAACTCCCAACAAAAACAGAACAGAAATGAAGGTAAAACAAATCAACAGAACAAAAGCTCAGGCTAGATGAACTCCCAACAAATACAGAACAGAAATGAAGGTAAAACAAATCAACAGAACAAAAGCTCAGACTAGATGAACTCCCAACAAAAACAGAACAGAAATGAAGGTAAAACAAATCAACAGAACAAAAGCTCAGACTAGATGAACTCCCAACAAAAACAGAACAGAAATGAAGGTAAAACAAATCAACAGAACAAAAGCTCAGACTAGATGAACTCCCAACAAAAACAGAACAGAAATGAAGGTAAAACAAATCAACAGAACAAAAGCTCAGACTAGATGAACTCCCAACAAAAACAGAACAGAAATGAAGGTAAAACAAATCAACAGAACAAAAGCTCAGACTAGATGAACTCCCAACAAAAACAGAACAGAAATGAAGGTAAAACAAATCAACAGAACAAAAGCTCCGACTAGATGAACTCCCAACAAAAACAGAACAGAAATGAAGGTAAAACAAATCAACAGAACAAAAGCTCAGACTAGATGAACTCCCAACAAAAACAGAACAGAAATGAAGGTAAAACAAATCAACAGAACAAAAGCTCAGACTAGATGAACTCCCAACAAAAACAGAACAGAAATGAAGGTAAAACAAATCAACAGAACAAAAGCTCAGACTAGATGAACTCCCAACAAAAACAGAACAGAAATGAAGGTAAAACAAATCAACAGAACAAAAGCTCAGACTAGATGAACTCCCAACAAAAACAGAACAGAAATGAAGGTAAAACAAATCAACAGAACAAAAGCTCAGACTAGATGAACTCCCAACAAAAACAGAACAGAAATGAAGGTAAAACAAATCAACAGAACAAAAGCTCAGACTAGATGAACTCCCAACAAAAACAGAACAGAAATGAAGGTAAAACAAATCAACAGAACAAAAGCTCAGACTAGATGAACTCCCAACAAAAACAGAACAGAAATGAAGGTAAAACAAATCAACAGAACAAAAGCTCAGACTAGATGAACTCCCAACAAAAACAGAACAGAAATGAAGGTAAAACAAATCAACAGAACAAAAGCTCAGACTAGATGAACTCCCAACAAAAACAGAACAGAAATGAAGGTAAAACAAATCAACAGAACAAAAGCTCAGACTAGATGAACTCCCAACAAAAACAGAACAGAAATGAAGGTAAAACAAATCAACAGAACAAAAGCTCAGACTAGATGAACTCCCAACAAAAACAGAACAGAAATGAAGGTAAAACAAATCAACAGAACAAAAGCTCAGACTAGATGAACTCCCAACAAAAACAGAACAGAAATGAAGGTAAAACAAATCAACAGAACAAAAGCTCAGACTAGATGAACTCCCAACAAAAACAGAACAGAAATGAAGGTAAAACAAATCAACAGAACAAAAGCTCAGACTAGATGAACTCCCAACAAAAACAGAACAGAAATGAAGGTAAAACAAATCAACAGAACAAAAGCTCAGACTAGATGAACTCCCAACAAAAACAGAACAGAAATGAAGGTAAAACAAATCAACAGAACAAAAGCTCAGACTAGATGAACTCCCAACAAAAACAGAACAGAAATGAAGGTAAAACAAATCAACAGAACAAAAGCTCAGACTAGATGAACTCCCAACAAAAACAGAACAGAAATGAAGGTAAAACAAATCAACAGAACAAAAGCTCAGACTAGATGAACTCCAACAAAAACAGAACAGAAATGAAGGTAAAACAAATCAACAGAACAAAAGCTCAGACTAGATGAACTCCCAACAAAAACAGAACAGAAATGAAGGTAAAACAAATCAACAGAACAAAAGCTCAGACTAGATGAACTCCCAACAAAAACAGAACAGAAATGAAGGTAAAACAAATCAACAGAACAAAAGCTCGACTAGATGAACTCCCAACAAAAACAGAGACAGATATTAACACATAAATACATGATGGCTCACTTTCCTGGCTTGGTACTCCTAACACACATAAATACATGATGGCTCACTTTCCTGGCTTGGTACAGGCACTTCAATAAAAAGTAACAGGGTTAAATAGTTTTAACATAAAGTAAAATCAAATCAAAAAATCTATAGACAGTCTTTCAAGGCAAAATTTTCATTTTCTGCATTTTTTTATATTCTATGATGATCTCTTGTTTTTTGTTTTATTTTTATATCACAGTTATTATTTCCTTTCCTGTATACATGATATCAAAATATATTAGTAATATTTTTAGAATAAATTATTTCAGGGGTTGCATCACAAACTGATGAACACACTCTGAACGAAAGATGGGTTGATGACTTGTGCTATAGCTAAGTTGTGATTGATTTTTTATGACTACAAATTTGCAAACTTTTTGGGTGTATAAAGGTTGAAAGAATTAAAATGTGATTAACTACAATGTACATGTCAAACAAGATTATTTAATACTACAGAGCTATTTATAGATGTTATTCCTATATTTTGTGACACTTTTTACTCCTTCTCAATTTGGTGATAAATGTTTAATAAAAAGATACACCTCCGTAACAAGTAATCAATACAGAAGCATTTGAAAGTACATTTACTTGATAAGGTTGAATGTAATAAGCTAATTACATTGTTAATATGCTGAAATTATGACAAAGGCTCATTTGTTATTCATTTAATGTCTTCTTTTTTTTTTATTTCTGACATATTTTTTTTTACCTTCAATAAAATGAGTGTAAGTATTGATGTATATTCGAACAGGCAAAGCTGGACTGTTTCAGGATGTCACACAGAAGCAGCAATATTGCAAGCCATTCTACTATTAATTCCACAATCAATATATCTTATAACGGTTATAAGTAATATGAAGCTTATTAGGTCGGTGATGTACTGGTTAGCGTGCTCATCGCCAGTGCAATAGATCGAAGATTCGAACCCGGGTCGGGTTAAATACAATTAGAATTTCAAGCTGACCTTTAAATACGCAGAATTAAAAAAAAAAGGAGAAAGAGTGAAGATTCGTTTGCTCGAAGTCAGGATAATGTTTCCCAGTGGAGACATTGTTATTTGTTGATTGTTGCTTTAATGATGTAGCATTATAAACATCCAACTGGGCGTGTGTGTCTAGACTACAAAACAAGCATCTGAAAACAGATTTAACAAAAGCATTTGCTTGTTTCTGAATCCTATTGTAGAATTGCTATTGTTCTGTTTATATATGTCAGTTATACCAATAAAATATGCTTATACCAAACAAGCATCACCACCATCTCTCCAAAAACTAACTTGTTCTTGTCGTGTGCTATAGCTGAAACATTGGTCACTTACAAAAACTAACTTGTTCTTGTCATGTGCTATAGCTGAAACATTGGTCACTTACAAAAACTACCTTGTTCTTGTCATGTGCTATAGCTGAAACATTGGTCACTTACAAAAACTAACTTGTTCTTGTCATGTGCTATAGCTGAAACATTGGTTACTTACAAAAACTAACTTGTTCTTGTCATGTGCTATAGCTGAAACATTGATCACTTACAAAAACTAACTTGTTCTTGTCGTGTGCTATAGCTGAAACATTGGTCACTTACAAATACTACCTTGTTCTTGTCATGTGCTATAGCTGAAACATTGGTCACTTACAAAAACTAACTTGTTCTTGTCATGTGCTATAGCTGAAACATTGGTTACTTACAAAAACTAACTTGTTCTTGTCATGTGCTATAGCTGAAACATTGGTTACTTACAAAAACTAACTTGTTCTTGTCATGTGCTATAGCTGAAACATTGGTCACTTACAAACACTAACTTGTTCTTGTCATGTGCTATAGCTGAAACATTGGTCACTTACAAAAACTAACTTGTTCTTGTCATGTGCTATAGCTGAAACATTGGTTACTTACAAAAACTAACTTGTTCTTGTCATGTGCTATAGCTGAAACATTGGTCACTTACAAAAACTAACTTGTTCTTGTCATGTGCTATAGCTCAAACATTGGTCACTTACAAAAACTAACTTGTTCTTGTCATGTGCTATAGCTCAAACATTGGTCACTTACAAAAACTAACTTGTTCTTGTCATGTGCTATAGCTGAAACATTGGTCACTTACAAAAACTAACTTGTTCTTGTCATGTGCTATAGCTGAAACATTGGTCACTTACAAAAACTAACTTGTTCTTGTCATGTGCTATAGCTGAAACATTGGTCACTTACAAAACCTAACTTGTTCTTGTCATGTGCTATAGCTGAAACATTGGTCACTTACAAAAACTAACTTGTTCTTGTCATGTGCTATAGCTGAAACATTGGTCACTTACAAAAACTAACTTGTTCTTGTCATGTGCTATAGCTGAAACATTGGTCACTTACAAAAACTAACTTGTTCTTGTCATGTGCTATAGCTGAAACATTGGTCACTTACAAAAACTAACTTGTTCTTGTCATGTGCTATAGCTGAAACATTGGTCACTTACAAAAACTAACTTGTTCTTGTCATGTGCTATAGCTGAAACATTGGTTACTTACAAAAACTAACTTGTTCTTGTCATGTGCTATAGCTGAAACATTGGTCACTTACAAAAACTAACTTGTTCTTGTCATGTGCTATAGCTGAAACATTGGTCACTTACAAAAACTAACTTGTTCTTGTCATGTGCTATAGCTGAAACATTGGTCACTTACAAAAACTAACTTGTTCTTGTCATGTGCTATAGCTGAAATATTGGTCACTTACAAAAACTAACTTGTTCTTGTCATGTGCTATAGCTGAAACATTGGTCACTTACAAAAACTAACTTGTTCTTGTCATGTGCTATAGCTGAAACATTGGTCACTTACAAAAACTAACTTGTTCTTGTCATGTGCTATAGCTGAAACATTGGTCACTTACAAAAACTAACTTGTTCTTGTCATGTGCTATAGCTGAAACATTGGTCACTTACAAAAACTAACTTGTTCTTGTCATGTGCTATAGCTGAAACATTGGTCACTTACAAAAACTAACTTGTTCTTGTCATGTGCTATAGCTCAAACATTGGTCACTTACAAAAACTAACTTGTTCTTGTCATGTGCTATAGCTGAAACATTGGTCACTTACAAAAACTAACTTGTTCTTGTCATGTGCTATAGCTGAAACATTGGTCACTTACAAAAACTAACTTGTTCTTGTCATGTGCTATAGCTGAAACATTGGTCACTTACAAAAACTAACTTGTTCTTGTCATGTGCTATAGCTGAAACATTGGTCACTTACAAAAACTAACTTGTTCTTGTCATGTGCTATAGCTGAAACATTGGTCACTTACAAAAACTAACTTGTTCTTGTCATGTGCTATAGCTGAAACATTGGTCACTTACAAAAACTAACTTGTTCTTGTCATGTGCTATAGCTGAAACATTGGTCACTTACAAAAACTAACTTGTTCTTGTCATGTGCTATAGCTGAAACATTGGTCACTTACAAAAACTAACTTGTTCTTGTCATGTGCTATAGCTGAAACATTGGTCACTTACAAAAACTAACTTGTTCTTGTCATGTGTTATAGCTCAAACATTGGTCACTTACAAAACCTAACTTGTTCTTGTCATGTGCTATAGCTGAAACATTGGTCACTTACAAAAACTAACTTGTTCTTGTCATGTGCTATAGCTGAAACATTGGTCACTTACAAAAACTAACTTGTTCTTGTCATGTGCTATAGCTGAAACATTGGTCACTTACAAAAACTAACTTGTTCTTGTCATGTGCTATAGCTGAAACATTGGTCACTTACAAAAACTAACTTGTTCTTGTCATGTGCTATAGCTCAAACATTGGTCACTTACAAAAACTAACTTGTTCTTGTCATGTGCTATAGCTGAAACATTGGTCACTTACAAAAACTAACTTGTTCTTGTCATGTGCTATAGCTGAAACATTGGTCATTTACAAAAACTAACTTGTTCTTGTCATGTGCTATAGCTGAAACATTGGTCACTTACAAAAACTAACTTGTTCTTGTCATGTGCTATAGCTGAAACATTGGTTACTTACAAAAACTAACTTGTTCTTGTCATGTGCTATAGCTGAAACATTGGTCACTTACAAAAACTAACTTGTTCTTGTCATGTGCTATAGCTGAAACATTGGTCACTTACAAACACTAACTTGTTCTTGTCATGTGCTATAGCTGAAACATTGGTCACTTACAAAAACTAACTTGTTCTTGTCATGTGCTATAGCTGAAACATTGGTCACTTTCAAAAACTAACTTGTTCTTGTCATGTGCTATAGCTGAAACATTGGTCACTTACAAAAACTAACTTGTTCTTGTCATGTGCTATAGCTGAAACATTGGTCACTTACAAAAACTAACTTGTTCTTGCCATGTGCTATAGCTGAAACATTGGTCACTTAAAAAAACTAACTTGTTCTTGTCATGTGCTATAGCTGAGACATTGGTCACTTACAAACACTAACTTGTTCTTGTCATGTGCTATAGCTCAAACATTGGTCACTTACAAAAACTAACTTGTTCTTGTCATGTGCTATAGCTGAAACATTGGTCACCTAGCTTTAAACAACCATCACTCACCTAGCTTTAAACAACCATTACTCACCTAGCTTTAAACAACCATCACTCACCTAGCTTTAAACAACCATCACTCACCTAGCTTTAAACAACCATTACTCACTTAGCTTTAAACAACCATCACTCACTTAGCTTTAAACAACCATCACTCACCTAGCTTTAAACAACCATCACTCACCTAGTTTTAAACAACCATCACTCACCTAGCTTTAAACAACCATCACTCACCTAGCTTTAAACAACCATCACTCACTTAGCTTTAAACAACCATCACTCACCTAGCTTTAAACAACCATCACTCACCTAGCTTTAAACAACCATCACTCACCTAGCTTTAAACAACCATCACTCACTTAGCTTTAAACAACCATCACTCACTTAGCTTTAAACAACCATCACTCACTTAGCTTTAAACAACCATCACTCATTTAGCTTTAAACAACCATCACTCACTTAGCTTTAAACAACCATCACTCACCTAGCTTTAAACAACCATCACTCACTTAGCTTTAAACAACCATTACTCACTTAGCTTTAAACAACCATCACTCACCTAGCTTTAAACAACCATCACTCACTTAGCTTTAAACAACCATCACTCACTTAGCTTTAAACAACCATCACTCACTTAGCTTTAAACAACCATCACTCACTTAGCTTTAAACAACCATCACTCACCTAGCTTTAAACAACCATCACTCACTTAGCTTTAAACAACCATCACTCACTTAGCTTTAAACAACCATCACTCACCTAGCTTTAAACAACCATCACTCACTTAGCTTTAAACAACCATCACTCACTTAGCTTTAAACAACCATCACTCACCTAGCTTTAAACAACCATCACTCACTTAGCTTTAAACAACCATCACTCACCTAGCTTTAAACAACCATCACTCACCTAGCTTTAAACAACCATCACTCACCTAGCTTTAAACAACCATCACTCACTTAGCTTTAAACAACCATCACTCATTTAGCTTTAAACAACCATCACTCACTTAGCTTTAAACAACCATCACTCACCTAGCTTTAAACAACCATCACTCACTTAGCTTTAAACAACCACCACTCACTTAGCTTTAAACAACCATCACTCACTTAGCTTTAAACAACCATCACTCACTTAGCTTTAAACAACCATCACTCACCTAGCTTTAAACAACCATCACTCACTTAGCTTTAAACAACCATCACTCACCTAGCTTTAAACAACCATCACTCACTTAGCTTTAAACAACCATTACTCACTTAGCTTTAAACAACCATCACTCACTTAGCTTTAAACAACCATCACTCACTCGCTAGCTCTTTCAGTGTTATATTCAACATTCAATCATTCGATAACCCGTGGTTGACTACACTCTGTTTAACCAGGAGTGTAGACAACCATCTGTGGATTATCCACTATATCAATAATCGACCATTCTTATATTCGAAAGTGATCCAAAATTATTTTTTTATATTCAATATAGTGCGAATCTTAGTGCAGTTTTGTGCAATATTGCTGTATTTTGTTGCTGCACAAATGACATTCATTATTAAGAAAGCATTTTACAAAAGTAGTATGACAATCTAAACACCACTACTCCTAACTTGTTGAAAGTATTTTGCAAAGGAACAACGCACGAGGTACAGACAGACATTTAATAACTGTTGCATGTGGGTCTTTTTACTCTAAGACCACTGACGTTATTCCCGATTTTTTTTTTATCTTAAGATTATTCGACCGCCCCAAAATGCCAATATTTGCCGTGTGTCTGTCCCTTTTTAGATATTATTGCTATGGCATATTTAGTGGAAACTCTATCAATGGTCTTAAATTATGATTAGCTTGTTAACGATACTAGTGACGAGTGATCAAATTTGTATTTGTCCACACCCTTCATAGCAAGAGGGTTTATATTCAATATACTTTTCATGCTCGTTTTGATTTAGTATTCATGTAATTGAAAGAAGAACATTGGATCGACCACCTATGATTTGCTACCGTTTGCATGAACAATTTTCTATGGAATATGCACTCATTCTAAACTAATAATATACATATAGTGAAAACGTAGGAGTAAACAGGCAGATCAAATTTATCTCGTTTTTAAATCTGATTTCTGACAATTGAATCATGAGGGTATGGCATGAATCCTGTCCAATCTTCACAATGTATATGTATAATTTCTACCTGATCTTGACAATAGTTCACTTATCTATTTCATTAACAAACAAACTCGCCGTATTTGTTCTACATAGGCACCGTCGAGTTTTCTGCAAGACATCATCTAATTGTGTTGTTATCATTTTCTGGAAGTGGATACAAAATGAATAAGTATGACGCACCAATGAATTACTTTGACATGGACTTAAAAGGAGTTTTCAAGCTGAATAAAACAGCACATCTCAGACTTGGCTTGTATATTAATACTCTAGAGAAACGACAGGAACAAAGTAGGATCAAACTAGACCATGATATTAGAGAAACGAAACGGAAAATAGCCAGTATTGAAGATGAGAAAAACAAACTAGTGATGAAACTGCTTAGATCTTATGTGAGAAAGACAAGACAGAAGAAGAAGACAACAACCACACGTATTCCTGATTCAGTGGTACACAGCAGAAGTGGAGTTAATACAGGAGTCACCTTTAGTACCTACGTATATGTTCCCGGGGGTAGTGCGACAATATCAGATTTTCATCCCCCGGTATCTCATTATAAACGACCTCATTCCATACCTGTCCGTCCTTCCGATAATGAATCAAGACGCGGGAGTGTTCATGGTGCAAAGGCATATTCCGATTTCGTCTTTCCACTTCAAAAACATCTTTCGCGTGACTCTAAAAGACAAGATACTTATTCGCGAAGTTCCAAGTTAACCGATGCACAGCGATTCGAAGTTAATTCACGAATTTCTAGTCGACAGGATATTCACTCACGGTTTTCAACTAGACGAAAATCTCATTCGCGTGTCTCTAAGGTTAGTTGGGTCAGTGAATTGCCAGCAACACGTGGACAAATAATAGGAAATGCAAATTCGGACTACTTCCACAATCACAAAGTCAAGGAAATGCTTGGAGGAAATCCGTGTCTCTTCCGAGGACACCATCCTGGGAAAGGATATGAAATCGAACCTTTGCATAAGAAAGTAAGAGGGATATTACCCTCCGAACTCCATCCAGATGACTATATCAAACCACACAAACTACTTGAACGAATACGTATTTTTGGAAATGTAAAGTTGCTTAATATGAAACACGGAAAGTGTCGTTTCGACAAATTGTAAGAATACACAATTTCACCATTACAAAGATGGAGATTACAACCGACATTACCTCCTATTTTACCTAACTTTAAGAGGAAAGAAAGGGTAGGAAATAGTGTAGTGAACAAATTAAAACATGAAAATGTGCTTAAATAAATTGATACTATACTTCATTCTTTCAGACATTTCAGGTCGCAATTAGTTTTCGTTTTGCGGTCTCCCCCACTTGAACTTGATATTTCTGATCCCTTAAGCTATATATATATATATCGATATGTATATTTCTGTTGATTAATCACGTGTACAGTGACCATATTGGTAATTTTACTGTGCTAATAGTCATTCCAAAATTTCAGCAAACACGGCTTTATTAGTCGGAAATTTGCTTGCAAAGATATTTTAGTAATAGTTTAGTATGCATAAATTTGTATCGAGCTGTGTGTTCGTCTTCTATTGTTCCCTTTTTCATCCTTTAATAATTGGCTTTTATGCTTTAATCGTAGTCTTCATCACTGATTTTCACAATTACATTTTGTATCTTAGTTTCTTGCACTATTCTATTCCAGCAATTCGAGACCATTCGGTGTCCAACCACAACAGTTCGTAGTTCATTAAATTTTGTCTAACCAACAATAGTATGGTTCATCCCTGGAATTAACCTTGCCGTCCCTTAGCTTTCCTGTTGTCCCAGAATCAATATAATATGTTATTGCTGTCGCTTCATTGTTCGTTCTGCTCTCGTTGAAGAATCTGGGTCTACAAGATAAATGCAGAGGTACCCAAATCTAGAGAGATTATTTAAGTAAAGGGGCATCTGGATGCAAAAATAACGAAACAGTACAAACATAAAGGTCAAATAAAACAACAGAGCTTCGACAAAACAATCACCAACAAAAACTTGGGGTGGAATTAGTTAGGTTCTCCGGGTGATTTTGAATACCCCGACCCATTAATAGCACCACCTCGGTTCGTGAAGTCATTATTCCTAAATGCCATTTATGGATACAGTGTTTCTCAAGTTCATATTGGATACATGTTTTCACAACCAGTTGAGACACTGGAATTCTGCATGGATCAACTAAGTCATGATGGCAATGCAATAACCATGCAATAATAGCTTCTTTAATAAACTGTATCGAGTTTGACACCTCAAGTAAGTAAATATAACTTTATTTTGATTCGGCATAGTATATACAGCAATTTAGCATAAGCTTTTGGTGGTTTTTCACCAATTATAAAATAAAAATAAAAAAACAGACATAGCAACATTACTACAGAGTACAACGACATGCGGGTAATATAAGGCCGTTTACGGTACAATACACTACACATAGAACTAAAGATTGAGCAACACAAACCACACTAAACACCGGGGATGGACTCCAGAGGGTGTGCAGTTTCTACCCCACTAGTGACACCCACAATGTACCAATCCGTACAAAACCATCTATTCATTAAAAAAAAGAACAACAAAATAGTGAAATTATATCACATTTAATAACAAATGTATGTCACTTCCTTTATATTGTTGTTGGAAAAATGCTTTATTTATATTCTTTATTTTTTTGTTTTGTTACTTTTTACCGGCAAAATAAAATGAAAAACAACAAAAATACCACACCATCAGCACAAGTCCAAAATCTAATTGGAAAATCGTATAGCAACAGAATCGATATCTCTAACATGACTGCTCTTTCTAATAACGATGCAGGTCTCGCATAGCAAGTCAGAATTGATATCTCTAACATGACTGCTCTTTCTAATAACGATGCAGGTCTCGTATAGCAACAGAGTCAGAATCGATATCTCTAACATGACTGCTCTTTCTAATAACGATGCAGGTCTCGCATAGCAAGTCAGAATCGATATCTCTAACATGACTGCTCTTTCTAATAACGATGCAGGTCTCGTATAGCAATAGAGTCAGAATCGATATCTCTAACATGACTGCTCTTTCTAATAACGATGCAGTTCTCGTATAGCAATAGAGTCAGAATCGATATCTCTAACATGACTGCTCTTTCTAATAACGATGCAGGTCATGTAGGCGTTTTCCGAACCTCATATATAACTTGTAAAGAACTTCGAGTTATAATCTCGAATTAGAAAAAAATATTTACATAATACGAGTTCTACAAGAGAGAGCGATGAACTTAACACCAATAAAAGGTTAGCTAACTAACAAGGCTATCGCAACGTTAATATATAAGGAGGAAACAATGGTCAACTTTGAATCAAAATCTAATCGCTGATGCCATCTCTCGTCATATCTACGCAAGTGGCACACTACTTTTTAACAAGGTGTTGATATCTTCCTAGAAATTTTTTGAAAAAGAGACGAGACAATCATTTAAACACCCCGTTGTAAAATGTCTGCATACAAACTGCAAGAGATTATTACATGACATTTTCCATATCGGCCCTGGTATTAGCCCGAGACTCCCATATCAAGCCCGACAGCGAAGCTGGAGGGCCTGATATGGGTCGAAGGTTGATACCAGGGACGATATGGAAAATTTCATGTCATAATCTTTTTATCACATATTTTACATTGACTTTTATATTGCAAAAAAGATCTTTGAACTGACAAATTACGAAAATTAATTGTTAAGAGAGTTGCCTTTGTTCAACTTGCAAATATTTTTGCTTCGAATCTGATTTAAAAAATGTACTAAACAATGTCGATCTGTACAATGACGTTAGAAACTGTTTGCAATATCTACCCAAGACGTTGACATTTGAATGGAAATTCCTATTCGACACGACGTATACATTTGAGCTAATTATTCCGTTTCAATTTAAACTTTATTCCAATATGTTGAAATGTGTTAATTTTATTGAAATACGATCTTATGCATATCTTGCAGATAAAGGATACCACAGATACAGCTGGGTCTGCTTCATACCTTGACCTACATCCAGAAATTGACAGTGATGGCCGGATAAGAACGAAACTTTACAATAAAAGAAATTATTTCAATTGTCCCTTTATTTCAAGCTCAATGGGACAGATGCGATCAACAAAATCACCAAACTTTCTCGGATAAATAGCCACCAATACGTCAAGTTTAAAAATACTACAATAAATTGACTTGGAATAACTTGACCAGAGTACTGTGGCTGATTAACATTTTGCCTAGTGTCAACATTATTTGTAAGACTATTTCCCTTGTCTGATTGTTCTGCATCAGAGAAGATGCATTACATCGAAATGACAAAGATGCAAGTCAAGTTTAGATACTTTCTTTTGAATATACCTACCATAATAAAGTTTAGATACTTTCTTTTGACTATACCTACCATAATAAAACTGTAACACCATACCAGATGTTTATTACACCATGAGGTTTTTAGTTTTACTTTTCTGAATACTACTGTAATTTTTAGATCAAAGTAATATTCATCAGTTTTTATGGATTCCCATCTTAAGCAATTTATCATTTTATAGACTAGTATAAAGCAATACAATAAGCATTACTATAGTTGTATACAATTAATCTGTAAAATAAGTTTAAACTTTATCCAGGTTTCAAATACTTCTGATGTATTGTTGGAACTATTGAAAGTTGAGTGGGTGATTGTTGTTCAACATCAAGTGAGCAATTTTGCAGAATAACATAACAAGTTACCTTTTGACAAGATGACGATATCTGTTTTGTACTAGACCAAACATGCCCAATTGAATTTTTATAGTACTAGCAGATAGACATGTTCGCCCTACATGGAGATACATTATCTTGATTCCAAGCAAACCTGTCTTAGCTGAGAAGTATTAAATACCAATATTATAGTCTTTAGTTTTACCTGACAGGATATCAACCCATGATCTTCCACTCAAGGTGATCACACTAATAATTACACCACCAAGACAATTGTGTTGAGGGCTGTGATATCATGTTTCAATGTCTTTCTCAAATATTTTCGTGATGAATTAAATTTAAATTTGACAAAGACAACAATGTATGTATCCTGAATACAAAAACCCAAAGATAATACAAGTATACAACTGAGTATTCAACATTGACAATGGAAAATAGAGTGACCAAATTGTTATGTCTTTATGCACATGTTCCAGATATGAAGAAAGTTAAAATTCTGGTCCATTGGAGAATCATAAAATTTATGTAACCTAGATTATTAGTTAGAAAGGATATGGATGCAAATGAACATAAGAGATTATGTTTAACTATATTGGTTGGAAGTATCATAGAATACGAAATAGTATCACTTACAGATATGTTATATTTGAACAATCAGTGCAGTGTTAATATTATACAATTATAGTCTTTTGTTGAGGTCAATACGAGTTTTTATGGACCTTAAAAACGATATTCACCGAAGCCTTTAGGCTGAGGTGAATATTGATTTCTAAGGTCCATAAAAACTCGTATTGATCGATACAAAAGACTGTAAATGTTTTATTACATTAAAAAAAAAGTGAAAGTGAAACCAAGTCTCCGAGATTTCTGCAAATCTCTGTTTGACTTCTGCAAGCACATTGCCTGCGTCGGACATGATGATTACTTGTTCATTCTAAAGTAACGCTAATACGACGATTCTAATTGGACGAAATTTCACATTACCTTTATGTCCATTGGTCGAATAGAAATAGAATTCACATGATTCTTTTTATAGATTTCGTTAGAAAACGAAAGTGAAACCAAGTCAATACGAGTTTTAATCAAACAATATCAAATTTTACGGAATGTTAGGTGACAGCATGATAGCCAATAAAATTGTTTAAATAAAATCATTATGTAATACTTAATGTAATGATCAGAGATTTGTCAGTGTTATATCAGATTTATTTGTTTATTGATAAATGATACTTCACACAGATGGATTCTCTTGTCTTTCAAATTACTTGACCAAGATTTTAAGAAGGCAAAACTTACACAAACATGTAGGTCATTGCTTCAAAAATTCTACTGTCACCTTGTTTATTTTTTGTTACCAGATCATCTCCATTACCTGAAAATCATTTCAAAATCTGTGTTCGTAGCACATCTGACTTCATGTGCAAATATAACACTTGTGGTTATGAATAGTCTTAAAGTTGAATACAACAGCCAAAAATTAGGAATGATATGGGTTCATGCCCTGATACCCACCCTATCTTGACATCTACTCATGGCAGGGGTATCACTGGTCAGTTTCTAATAACTGTCCAGGTTTCTTTCCTCATTAAGTCTGAAAAATTGGTGAATATGAAGGTAAATATCCCCTCATATGGATTATAACTTACGTCCGCTCGATGTGAATTGATTATAAAGATACAGTATATTGTGGATTCAGGTGTAAAGAAGGACAGTGCTACTGAATTGATTATAAAGATACAGTATATTGTAGATTCAGGTGTAAAGAAGGACAGTGCTACTGAATTGTTAGGTGTAGGATTAATTAACAAGTTACTTCATATCAATGACAAAATAATAAATATTGTATAAAATGAATTTTATTAATTACATGATGAAATAAAAGTCAGGTGAGAGTCAATGCATTGCTGATTGTTTTAATTTTATTCCCGTCTTTTCTGCTTCTTACTGCCTTCATAGTCCCTACTCGACCGTGAATCATCACCCGTTCGTTTCTCACCACGTTTAGCAGTTTTCAAGAATTCAGTTAAATTGAAAGGATCTTCTTCATCAGCCTGTTCAAATTGAACTGGTCCTTCTCGTCGACGACTTCTGTCTGTACCAGCAAACTCTCGGTCCGGTACAAACCTGAAAAAAATACCCAGAACAATAGCTTAAAACAACATAAAAATAGAAACTATTTTACTTTTAAATTTATAAATCATATATATATATTTTTTATTCAGACAAGTATATACAAGTCCTAATGATAATTTCTACTTTTAATGGAAGTCGTTATTAATTTAAGTGGGAACAGTTTTGAATTGAAGGCAACAATCAGATCCATTTTATCATGAATATTTAGCAATCACTTTACTGTGATCAGAAGTCCCCTCATCTATTTAATAGGGGGCCCGAGTGGCTCAATGAGTTAGGTCGTAGGATCTAACAACTCATACAAATCTATCATCAATACGGCGTGGGTTCGCGCCCGGCTTTGTAAATTACAAAAAAGGGTGCACTCGACTCGCAGCCGCAAGTGATCAAGTTTACCAGTTGCTTGCCCATAACGGTGGTTCTCTCTGGCTTCCTCCACCACTAAAACTGGTCGCCATGATATAGCTGAAATATTGTTGAAAATGGCGTTAAAACACCAAAAATCAAATCAAATCAAATCAATCTATTTAATAAAAATATATAGTAACAGATCAACTTTTCAGATATATCATTAAAACAATAGAATGGAAAATATTGTTGCTTGAAGGGTATATCTTATTGTCAAATTGTTTTCTCTTTCAGTTAAACAGCTTCCAAAATATGCTAGACATTTCCATCACACAAATGGTTTTCTATTTTAAAGTATACTACTTTTGTGAGTAATCTAGACAAGATAAAACCCTGTGGTCCCTTTTTTTTGGAATTTTTTATGAGAAATTAATAATAATTAATTTGGTTGTAATGGTTCTATTAACACCAACCAATGACTCAACCATACTTTGATTAATATCTAAACAATAACACGGCAGATAATTATCATCTAACCTATTTGTTTTCATCAGAGAATCAAAGTCATCCCCATATATATCTTTGTCTACGTTTTTCGATGGTCGGTATATATTGTTTGCAATGGAACTCTCCTGTCTAAACGGTCTATCATACACATTGTAGGCCTCATCGTCATGGAAACCACTATCCATGCCCTGTAAAGAACAAATAAAGTTAGTTGTGTGTAGAACATTGAGGAAGTAGTACTATAAAATATTGAAGAATATACAAACTATATCATAACGATTAGAAGTGGTAATATATTGTTGAAATATTTGAATGAATGGATAAATGCAATTTATTTAACCAATATCTCCATTCATCATTTTAAAAAAGTTGATTCTTCAGGGGAAAAAATCAGAGGTTATTCAAATGCTGAAACAAATTGCCTTTATTCCCACATTTGTTAACCTGTTGATCTTTTGTCCAATACTATATGAGTTATGGGTGTTTAAATACCACTTAAGAATATTTCCGTTAGATTATGGCAGTCAGTTGTATTGGTGGAGGAAACCATGAGAAACCATCAACCTGTCACAAATCACTGACAAACTTTACCACATAATGTTGTACTACGTACACCTTGCCATGCACAGGAATTGAACTCACAACTCAAATGGTGATTGGCACGGATTACATAGATACATGTGAATCTACCTACCATCCAATCACAGCCATACAACCCCTAACATTATATCATATCTCCATATAAGTGATAAATGTGCATTCAAGGTTTTGTTATAAATGTACGGTTCTAAGCTTTATATGTGTCATTAATTTTATAAAATTAATGTACTATCTGACATTTCAGAAGTTGGGGTTAAATTTCTAAAATATGTAAGTCTTAGATGGTAATACTACACTAAGACACCTTTGGCTAGTTATTTTATGGATTTTTATTAATTCCGGTCAGTGTTATTTTAGAAATTACCTAAATCATTGCCGAATACTGTATTATGAGTCATAATTAATAAGTGTCAATTGCGGTAGAATTCAACTCGAAATGTTCAGGCACCTTGATCACGATTTTACATATTTAGATTGATTTCACATAAGTTCAGTTACTTATTCATTAACTTTAACGGTTCCATGACACTGTTATCGGTGTGCTTTCTCAGGAATTCAATAGTGACAGGTGCTTGTTCATTTAAAAGGAGATCACCATTTTGTTGAATGGTCACTTCCGGTTTACTGTATTTTGATAGTAACTTGAATAAGAATTTAGATTCAAGTAAATTGTTATTATAAATTAATGGCGGGCCTTCCATTTTCATAATTATGTTGTTGAATATTGAAATATACATGTAATAAGTATTTTTTATTTAGTGCCACTTAGGGACTATTTTCCTTTAAAATGACGTCACGCAAAAACGCTAGTTAGGTTCTTCGATAGGGAATTTTATTATTAACTTTCGCTATTTCATTGAAGCAACGACAAACTTTCACCGATTTATGAAACTAGATGCATATTCTATGCCGTGAGCCAGGAATATAATGGTTAGTAATAAGTAATAAGGGATTTTCAGTTCTGTGAGCCGTGCAATGGTTTTGCCGGACGGTATACACAGATAAGCCATAGCTGAGTCTAATATACAAGGTACAAGATGCATTTTGATACAGAGTTAACGGTTCTCTGAGCCAAATATATTAATAACTCCATTACGCATATTAATTAACATTTTGGAATAAGATAACTTAAGTTAAAGTTGATACCAGGGAGCTGATATTCTTATAAATAGTTACCATTTTAGTAGCAAGAGGTCACCATTTTTATCTTGCTAACTAGGAACCAGTCCAATTTTTACTACAAATTTCTAGCCTTTGTTGAGTTTCGTTATTGAATATGAATTTAAGATACGATATATCCTGCCACTTTAACAACCTTATACATAACTTTATTATATAGCAGCCATTATATTCTTAACATTAAAGCGAGAACAATGTTAAATTACAATCTATCTAGTAGGGGTTCGGAAGGCCAGCATCCATCAGGGTTATTTTTTTATTTATTACATAATGGTTTTATTTAAACAATTTTATTGGCTATCATGTTGTCACCTGACATTCTGTAAAATTTGATATTGTTTGATTAAAACTCGTATTGACTCGCTTTCACTGTCACTTTCCATTGCATTATGTATGACGTCATAATAAAGTGATTAATTTCATATTGACTTGGTTTCACTTTCACTTTTCATTTTAATGTAATAAATCAATTACAGTCTTTTGTATTGGTAAATACGAGTTTTTATGGACCTTAAAAACGATATTCACCTCACCCTAAAGGTTTGGTGAATATCGTTTTTAAAGTCCATAAAAACTCGTATTGACCTCAACAAAAGACTATAATTGTATAGTATTAAGTATAGTTATTGTTACTCTGGATTGAATTATATAAATGGAATGCCGAATCTGGACATAATAAATATATTTTCATGTATACGCTTGATTGTATATATGCTGGAAGTGGACAACTACACAACAAAACAAGACCACAGAGTAACACCTTATAAACTTATCACAGGAAAAAAGTACACATAGGCTACGCTAGTCCATCGATAACAGTTTAAAGAAATTCATAGATACCAGTCTATTCATAGATTTTTTTCAACAAATGAAAGATAGTATAAAGGGCAATAACTTCTTCAAATATTTCTGATATAATATTTTTCTATTGACAATTGTATTGTCTGTCCTTCAATTTATGTTTTTTTTTATATGAAATAATGAAAGTCAATGTTGAACTGTCAATTGACATGACACAAAACAAACACCAACCCCTCAAGGGCAGACCTATTAAATTATCATAATATCACACCATTTTTTAGCATACCCATTTTCACTTATCTCTCTTAATTATATCGTACCTTTGTTGTGTTAAACAATCTCTGATCAAACATTGTTTCTTGATTTCCTGCACCAGTGTTTGGCATACCTAAAGCAATCTTTTCACTAATGTCCCTCTCTCTATCTCTCTGTAGTCTGGATCTGTAAATAAAAACAATGTCTTATAAGCGTTATACTGTTGAACAGTACTAAATGAAATTTGTACTTTCTATTGAGACATAAATTGAAACTGTTAATATAATTGTAAAAAGTTTTCATGTTTTAATAGTGAGAAGGGAAGTAACTCTGTTGACTTGAATGACAGAATACGTGTAACAGTACATTAGAAATCGTATTACCTTTTATCTGGTGCTGCTCTAGATAAATTTCTGTCTCTTTGCCTATCTCTCTGTCTTTCTCTTCTTAAATCATCTCTCTCTCCAAGTTCCTCATTTTTATCTTTGTCTACAAATCAAATTAATTTCTAATAACAAAGGGAGGTAATTTGAGGTCACTATATAGTAGTAATAATATTATTTATGCAAGACAATTTTGTATGTTTGAAAATTCTATGTCAATTTGTGCTGCCTTTTATTTTTGTTTTGTTTGCTGCTTGTTTTAAATTATATTTCAATATTTTTAGTTTCCCTAAATATCTTGAGATAATATTGTGATATGCCTAAATTCCTTCTCAGAATGAGTTATAAATATATAAAACATTATTGGGTCATATGATAAAAATTAAATTACTTCTTGTTATTCTGTGCAATAATTCAGATTCATGTTTCAAAATAAAATATATAAATCCATTCAAATTTTAGGACAAAAGACAACACAGTTTTAAATCAACGAGTAACAATAATAGAAAAAAAACCACTTGATTTATTAGGTTTTGTTTCTATGTTGACAAATGGAATTTTAAAAGTAAACATCTTAATAAAACATATGACTAAATAGTAATTAGTAACAGCAGGAGGAAAACAATACCATATCAAGATGACACTAAAGTACAGTTAGTTTTGTTTATCATTTCTCATCTCATTCAATCTTTAACCATGAAATGTATTCTTAATTACATTCTCTCTACTAAATCACTGTAATTTACATCAAACAGCAGATGTTCAATAGTCTACGTTTGATTACTGGTACATGAAATAGGAATTTTAGCATAATGCCATAAAATGTCTTTGCAGCTGTTTTCGTAACTGACAAATAGCGACGTTAGATGTAACAAGGTTTGTTTGTTTAATAGTACAAAGGCTGTACAAAAGCATGCAAGCTCTACTTCTAAAGCTTAATAGTCAAGTACTGAATCATGAAAGCTGTATGAATACATACGATCTCTACTCTTAATGCCAGCTCTTTCATCCCTTGCCTCCTGGGCTAACTGTCTGAGTTTTTCTTCTTTTTTCTTTTTCTCTTCTTGTGCTACCATTTCATCTATTTTTACTCTCATCTCGACTTCTTCTCTTGCCTACCAAAATAAAACAGTCCTATAACCAATGACAGCCAACCCTAGCCTATTATTATTAATCCTACCCCCATTGCTTACAAACATAGCATAGCTATAACCAATTATGAATGCCAATCTTATTCTGCAAAAATAATATGGATATAACCAATTATGAATGCCAACCCTATCCTACAAATATAGCATTGCTATGATCAATAATAGCTCATCCATGCTTACAATCAAATAATATTGCTATGACCAATAATGAATGCCTTATAAACATAACATTCTATGATCAATGATGAATGCTAAACCATGCTTACAATCACATAGCATTACTACGATCAATGAGATAAACATAGCATTTCTATGATCAATGCTAACCCTGCATACAAACATAGCATTGCTATGAATAAAGCCAACCCTACAGTACAAACCTAGCATTGCTATGATCAATGCCAACCCTGCAATACAAACATAGCATTGCTATGATCAATGCCAACCCTGCAATACAAACATAGCAATACTATGATCAATGCCAACCCTGCAATACAAACATAGCATAAGCATAATCAAAATTTATGAATGCTAATGCTTACTCATGAATAAATACAGTAAGCATCCTACATACCTAATCAGTTGAAGTAAAATTGAAGAAGTTCAATTAGTGATTTATTCGATCAAATGGGACATGTCGGTAAGTAATAATGACTTCTGTAACACAATGGTTGTGCTATTTACCAATTAATTATCTAGTAAGTTTGAACCTTTCATGGGAACCAACAGTACACATTTTTTTAATAATATATTAGGATACTATTGACACTATTTTGAAAACGGAAACAAAATTATGTTTGGTTAAAAAAAAAGTCTGTAATATTTTGGTAACCTTGTACTTACCTTTCTATCAGCTATGTATAAAGCTTCAGCTAACTTGGCAAAATTTTCATTGATATGTACACCCTGTAAACCTCGGCCATCAGCAGCAAGTCTCTTATCTAGAGGTATAGTGTATCCCTGGAAACAAAAATGATATTGACATCATTAAATAATGAAATGTTACAGATATTCCTCAAGATTATAAAGAGAATTATGGTTTTGATTTCAATACAGCAGTCCTGTATTATAATAAGATGTGATACATGGAGTTTGAATAAGAAAGATTTAAATATAAGATAATTTTACTGTCATTAAATATTATTTACTATAATCAGTTCAGTAAAAACTATTTTTTTTACTCAGAAAATCATTTGACCATAGTTGGCATTTATTATACACAAGAAATCAGAAATATTATATACCCTGTGGTCCTATGGTACCGTGCAAGTTAAATTTAAAATATTATGGCGAAAATTGATTGAAATAGCACATGAATACATTGAATCATAGAATTTATTGTCACTTTCAGTAATTTGTAATCATGATACCTTAAAACTTAAGGTAGGTATTAGAGTGTAAACCAATGTCAGTGGTGTTAGGATTGAGGTCAGGAAGTTTAATGATTTTAACCACTTGGCAAACAAGACCACTCTATTGATAGGACAATACATTATACACCAATGTATACTATAAACAATTAATTGTAGTACTAAAATAAAATCTAATGTAAATAATTACATGATTGAATGTTCCAGAATTATACAGTGTATGTTAATAAAAAGAACTGAGTCTGAGTACAGGTAATAACGATTCTAGAAATATGATAGAATTATAATATAGTTAAAAACCTATAGAGAGCTCTCCCATGATAGATCCACCTTCCTGTAAGAATTCTTGTTTAAAATATCACAACTCTCTTATAATTTCTAATTACACAATATCACAACTCTCTTATTTTTAACAACTACACAAAAAATTTTGGAGAGATCCCATCATGTTTTGTAGGTAGAACTGATAAGGGGCTCTCTCTTAAAACAGGTCTTGCTGTGCTAACAATTCTACTTGATATCTTATATCATTGACAAAGTCCTTTGTTTACCTTTGCATTTTTCCAGTTAGATATATTAGGTGGAATCTTCCATTCTTGTTGTTCTTTTACTGTCACCTAAAATATAATTAAGTTTAAAAATAAACAATTTGCTATAACAATAATAATACCTTCTCTTTATAAAAGTAATAATACCTCCCCTTTATATAAAGACAAAAGATGCATTATGCAAAACCTGTCAGAACAAATACAAATGTACTGTGTTTTTGTGTGAAATAAATATGAAAATTTTAATGTGTGAAATAAATACATGTATGATATTTTAACAGCTGAAATAAAACACTATTCTTATGTAATCACAACTGCAAAACCATTGCAGAGCAGAAATATAGCCAATTTAACATTAATGCAATTTTTTACTTCATATGGTTTGTTCATTGCATGACATAAACTCAGGGGCCATCATGGTCTTGATCAGATGGTAGTTGGATTTATAACTACCTATGCAATCAGTGCTTATCACCACTTGCGGCAGGCTGGTGGTTTTCTCCGGTTCCCTCCACCAATAAAACTAACCGCCACAATATAGAAATTTTTTTGAAAGTGGCATTAAACATCAAAACCCTAACCCAAACCTTGGCATAAACTCCTTTATATCTATTTCAGTTTGGTAAAGACATCAGTGCTGTTTTCATATAAAATAACAAATTGAACACTACTAAACAATACCACAAAACAAGGATATGCTATTTCTAATGAATGTTTTATTTTTCTGTTTTGAGGTTGATAATTTACCTTTCTGTTTGGGGAGTGCATCACAGGTGCTGGTGGTGACGGGGGTCCTCTTGGAATCTTTTTATTTGTTCTGAAAGAAACAAGTATCTATGGATATAACAAATTATTATAAAAACTGTATTTCTTAAAAAGAAAAAATAGGAATGAATATAAGAAAACTAATAAATTTCTAAACAAATTTCTGATGAATTAAACAATTGTAAAAAAAAAAAATAAGAAAAAGGATGTGTCATTTCTGTGAAACATATCAAATGGTTTTAATTTCAAAATTAATAAAAATTTAACAATAAAGATTAAAAGTCAGCAGGAGTTTTTTCTAAATATAGCAGGGGTTGACACTTACATTAGTGAAATATCTGAAGATCTTTCAGGCTAGAAATAATTTGAATGTTAGTATATCCAATTTTAATGTTTTTTGACATGTTTGTCTAGAAAACATATCCTTTTATTTACAACTTGTGGTTTAGTTACTGCCTGTCTTGACATTGTCAATAAGAACTGCTAACTTGCAGTAAGTACACCAGTAAAATCAAAGTATTTTGAGCATTTGTAAACCATGCAATTTATTCTTATGATACTGAATGCTAATTTGAAAAAGAATGTACAATGACAATAATTAATTGTAACCTATTAATTAAAATGGTGAAAGGTAGTTAAAACATATGAGTTTGTGAAAAGTATCACTATGTATTCACATGCCATAATCCCCCAGTACACATCAGGCGCGGATCCAGGATTTATGGCTAGGGGGGGGGGGCGTGAGTAGGCGAGGGGTCTGGGGACCACTTAAGGTCCCCAGCTGGTCCAGGGTAGAACCCTGGTAGGGGGCCCTGAAGCTCTGGGGATTATAGGAATTACAGACATTTATTTGAACGACAATTTTGAACCAACCACACCATTTATATCAGACCAAAAAAACTTGATTTTGAGTCTTAATTTTGTCAGATAATTGTTAACAGTATATTTTTGTCAGATTATAAGAACCTAAAGTAAAACTTTTTTTGAACAACCGTGATGCGAATTGTTCAACTCATGACTGATCGATCACGATATTTTAGCCCTTCAAAGAACTATTGGTTTAGTTTTAACGCATTCCTCATTTCACTAATTTGTCTGTACTTTCGGTGCTTGTCCTTTCGGGTAATTCTAGTTAATACTGCCCGCCCGGATGGAGCTTTTCTTTTCGTCGTTTGATTCATTCATTGAAAACATATGATTCGACCGTTCTTGTTTATAGACAAACAAAAGCGGAAATTGTCGGCGAATCCATATATGAATCAACGAACACACCCAACGTGTATTAACAATGTGTAGGAATATTTTACTACAGGTCACGAGTTAACCATTCATGAAAAAGTTGTTTGTTGAACTGCTTAATTAACGTTGTATAACATATGCTTTGCGAATTTTAGGGGGGGGGGTGGGTGCACGCCCCCCTCTAATTATTTTTCCCCTTTACTAGTTCAGGTAGTGATGGCACCATAAAATTAGCAGGAGTAGTCAAGTAAATCTGGGGATAGCTATTTTCAATATTTAAAAATCTTGGACAAGTGCATCCAAAAACTTAGTGTCAAACTGAAAATTGCTACATAAACATGAATCAACTAGGATGAACTGTTTTAGATACCTAAAACTTATGTCTCCCCTTAATGCGGCCATCTGTACAACAACCTATCTCGAAAGACAAAAATGTTATGGCCCGGGCAAGAAAATACTATTTAAAAAACAATTATTTGACCTTGAGATCAAAGATCAAGGTCCCACGAAGGTCATTACGGTACACGACACACCACCTTATGGTCATGCACCCACATACCAAATATCATTGACCTATCTCGAAAGACGAAAATGTTATGGCCCAGACAAGATAATACTATTTAAAAAACAATTATTTGACCTTGAGGTCAAAGGTCAAGGTTCCACAAAGGTCATTACGGTATGCGACACACCGCCTTATGGTCATGCACCCACATACCAAATAAATACTATTTAAAAAACAATTATTTGACCTTGAGGTCAACGGTCAAGGTCCCATGAAGGTCATTACGGTATGCGACACACCGCCTTATGGTCATGCACCCACATACCAAATATCATTGACCTATCTGGAAAGACAAAAAAGTTATGGTCCGGACAAGCTATGCTGAGGAGAAGAAGAAGAAGAAGAAGCGGAAGAAAAAATCAGACTAAAACAATGTCTCCCTTCGTTCGAAGGGGAGACATAATTATCTAAAGATAGAAAAACTTGTGTCCCTCCAAAATTAAAGAAACTACATGAATGATATTAAAAAACTTACTTAAATTTTGGAGGTTCCATTGGGTCTTTTTGTACTTCTACCATTCTGATCACCCTTTGTTTAGCTCCTGAATTAAATGCCATTCCCTGCTGTGATGGTGTGTATCTAAAAAAGAAAAAAACAAACGTACTACAAATTCATTTTCATATTACTCATTTTCTGTATCAATCTATGGAGATTTTTGTGGGTCATTACAAATCATGAAATATAGAAAAAATATTAATCTTTGGTACATGTCAAATAGTTTTGTAGATCACTGTTTGTATTTTTGTCCCTTTTCTTATCTGTCCTTCTTTGATTTATGGCTTTGATTACCCCTTTGGTATCTTAGATTTATGGCTTCTGATTACCCCTTTGGTATCTTAGATATATGGCTTCTGATTACCCCTTTGGTATCTTAGATTTATGGCTTTGATTACCCCTTTGGTATCTTAGATTTATGGCTTCTGATTACCCCTTTGGTATCTTAGATTTATGCCTTCTGATTACTTCTTTGGTATCTTAGATTTACAGCTTCTGATTACCCCTTTGGTATCTTAGATTTATGCCTTCTGATTACCCCTTTGGTATCTTCAAACTATTCTTCGAATAACTGAATCACATGTTTTTTTTCTCAATCCTTATATCAAATTATACTAATATAGAATAATATTCTTACCCAAGAAACATGTTAATGATTTTCCAAGAGGCTAAATTGTCACAACATAATACGACCGCAAATTATTGGCGGATGTTTAAAATAGTAAATCATCATTCAGCTACCAGAAAATTATAACCCACAACTTTAGTGAATATAGGACAAATACAGGTCATGGCAAGGTAATACATAAGTCAGTATGTACAAACAACATTTAATTCCTCTACAGACATTATGTGTCAGGTCAAGAGGATGTCCGTTACCAGATTTGACATGCAAAATGTCTGAGATTTTAAAATATATTTGTTTAATTTTGAATCTTTATTTACATTATATGTACACAAAGAAAAAAGTTAAGTACCCCCATGTTTTTTTGAAATGACAAATGGTATGACAAGTATCACGAGATTACTGACCAGATAATCTCAAGAACGCAATGATGACCTGTTAGGACATTACATTGGCTGTAAGAAACCACAAAAAAAATCAAGAAAAATGTTAATTTAATGAATATTTAATCACAATATCACAAGGTCAGTTTTTGCAGTAAAACATGTCCATTTTAAGTATTGACCTTCACAGTTTAAAAAGCACGATAAGATTGTCATTTCACTTTCAAACTGTCACTTATGAATCACTTGACGACATCTATTGTTCAAAGTTCAGTACCGGGTGTAACCCCACGTGCTGGGATGACGGTCTCAACCCTGCGTCTCATCTCTCCAGTTAGACGTCGGATGTCCTGTTGTGATAGCTGCTGCCATTCCCGATGCAATGCTGCTTCTAACTGACAAATGTTTTGCACAGGAGGTTCCCGAGCATGTATATGACGGGCTAACAAGTCCCAAATATGCTCTATGAGAATCAAATCCAACCTCATGGCTGGCCAAGGAACAGAAGTCACGGCTTCGCTTTGGAGGTAGGTGGTTACTGCTCTTGAACGATGAGGCCTGGCATTGTCATCCATATACACAGGCCTTGTAGCTAGTGGGTGGTTGTCGAAATGGGGACAACAACTGGTTGCAAGATGTCTCTGATGTACTGATCACCAGTTAGGTTGCCTTGTATGGTGACTAAATCCAGCTTGCAGTCATGAGAGATACACCCCCAAACCATTACTGAGCCTCCACTGTAAGGGACAGTTGGCTGGATGTTCCATGGGGTATAGGCTGTATTTTTGTGTCTCCAAACCCTCATCTGGCCGTCGGTTACATGAAGCAGAAACTGGCTCTCGTCTGACCAATGGATCTAGCGCCATGTCCTTATATTTCAACCACGTCGTGCTGAGCACCATGCCAAACGTGATCGTCGATGTTGGTCTGCCAACAGTGGACGTTTAATGACTCTCCTTGACTTAAGTCCCGCTGATTTCAGACGGTTTCTAACTGTTCTTGTTGACAGACGTCTATTGGGTAGCCAGTGTTGTTTGAGTACGGGACTGGTTGCGAATGGAATCCGTCTAACCAAACGTGCAATGCCCTGTCGTCACGATCAGATGTTACCCGTGGTCTGCCGGATCTTGGCAAGTCTTTCACATTGTTGGTTTGTGTGCGTTTTCTCACCAGTCAGCTGACTACAGTATAGTGGTAGCCCATCTGACGTCCAATAGCTTTGAAGGACATCCCTGTTGTATGCATGCCGATTATTTGCCATCTTTGTGCTTCTGATATTCACCTTTCGTACCATGCTTACCGAGAATGAATAAATTTTTTAAAACACCGGACTTAAATACCCAAATTCGAAGCGTGAACATACTGAATTTTGAGTAATGCGTGAGAGACGTGCATGACTAGTCAATATTAGACATAATGGTCACACCTGTGTGAGCACATTTTTTTAATGGAACATTGTTCTTGCTATAATCAATATAAATATTAGAATCTAAACTTAGTGTAACTTATTATGTTTTAATATATCAGGGGGTGCTTAACTTTTTTCTTTATGTATACATTGAAATTGTAAACTACTGTAGAGAACTGGATTACTCTTATCAGCCATTCAGACAAAGCTGATATTTTAGTAATCACTTGATCTTCAGAACTTGGAAATATAAGAACCACTAACATTTTATTCCTTGTTTATGTAATGAGTTTGTGTCATCTCTGTCTGCAGACAATATGAGAGGATCCACTTGGAATTATGAAAAAAAAATTTCTAACCTGATGTATTGAGCTGGAGCCTGTTTATCGGCAGCTTTGACTGGCATTGCAGCTGATATTTTAGTGGAGACTAGTTGCTCAAGAGCTAATCTGGTAGCTTCTGTGGTATCTTTTATTTGTTCCTCATCTGGTTTCTGTATCTCTGGATCATCCTCGTCATACTGTTTAGGTACCAAATCTTGAAATTTGGAGTGTACAACCTGTAGATATATAGACAAACTACAAACACACACAGGTTAATAATGTTATACACATCTTTTTTTTTTCTCTGTGTTTTTTTTGTTTTTTTTTGCATACTGAAAAAAATCATGTATACCATTTGTTTAAACGAATACAATCATGTATAATACTTAACTCGAGGTAAAAATAATTCTATAGTTAACTGTATCACGATCGGGCAGATTATGCAGTCTTTTATAAATGGAATATTAAGGGGAATACCTATCCTTGAATGATCATTAGCCATTTTAAATAAAGGGAGATAACCTTTCACCTGAAGCAATCCTAATATTACAAAAATTAATTGTGGTTATATTCTATCTAATATTAACATCAAAGGAAGTAAAAGTTTCTTTGGCAATATTTAAGAATAATCTCAAAATTACCTTCATCATTACAGACTCTTAATTTGCAATGGTATTGAATTCTATTTCTTAAATGAAGATAAATAATTCCACCATATTTTTACTATGATCTTTCTGTGGTATCACATCAGATTGGAACATTTAGGGAACTAATCCTACTATATTTTTACATTAAGACGTAATCTTACCTTATCTTTACTATGCCCATATTTGGCTATAGCATCATATTTTATTTTCCCATCTGTTCCAAGCTGGACTTGTAGAGCATTTGATGTACTTTTTTTCATTCCCATATTTAATGGATATTGTGCTACATGTATCTCAGGAAATGCTCCTCCATCTCCAAAATCCTGTCAATAAATGTGAAATTTTGTAAATAGTTAAAATATACATATTTAGTATTCATCAATTGTAATTAAATTTTCAATTGGACTGATACCAAACAACTTAATATCTATATTATCATTGTCAGCTTTCTTTTAACTCAAAGATGGTAATGGTCCAGGTGCTTTCATACTAATTCTATATTGTCAACTCGAGTAGAAAGACGCACAAAAAAAATCAGTATAAGAATGCATGGCAACTTTTTGGTATTTTTGCTTGTATTCAATTATATATCACATATCAACACCATATTTTTTATTTTGCTACATGTGTTAGTGGTAAATTGTTAGATTTTACTAAGACAAGAACCATGTTTGTTGTCGATATTTTTTTTTATTAATCAGACTCACTGTCTTATCACTGCTTATCCTTTTTTTTTAAATAATTCAATTTAAGCTTGCTATACATTTAACAAAAAACCATAATCACTAGGGCCATCAAAGTATTAATTTCCTTGGCAAAGTATTAATTTCCAGGGTAAAGTATTAATTTTTAATAATTTTCCACGGAGATTCAATGTGAACCTTGGGGATTAATACAAAATCACGGAGATTAGGCTTGCACCAAGAGATTAAGAGCTACACCGTCAAATTAATACTTTTCCGTTCAATTTAATACTTTATTCGGCTGTAACTGATAAACAAAACAATATTTCACTTTAGATGATTTCATGATTTCGTTTTGCAATCTTACAAATTAACCGACTTTTTTTCAAAGTTTGATTAACCCAATTATTAATGGAATTTGATAATTAAAAGAATGATGCAGATAATACCCAAAGTAGGCATTTCCCCTGGTGGCCAAAAAGGGTACTACACGAACGTAGATTATAAATGGCAGATTACTGTAAATTTCAGCAGTTTTGTACTGTGCAAATAAGGGTAATAACAAAATTACCGAACTCCGAACAATCTTACAAAGGGAAAGTCAAAACTCATAATTATATAAACAGACAAAATCAGTCAACAACCGGAAAACTGTGAAAACCGTAATGACCCTGACTTGGTACAGGCATTTCTAAAGAAATGGTGGGTTGAATCAGATTTTAAAGCGCCAAACCTCCCGCTCTCATTACGGTTCAAAGGTTCCGGCTGTCACTATAACAGTATTTAAATACAGGAGCAAAATAGGTAAAATAGTTGTCAAAGCAGTACCATATTCGGTGACGTAAATGTCAAAAATATTTTTACGTCACACATTGATAAAAAAATATCCTTAACATTTTTCTTGACTTCTTTATCTTTATACATTTTCACTATATGAAAATGCATCGCTTATAATCGTTTATCCAGAGACGGAATATATTTCGACAAGATCTTGGTATCGGAATATAAACTTTTTAAGAGATCGAATAAGGCGAATCTTTTTATAGCCCTGGTCCAGTAGCCTGTTTCTCAGATGAGGATGACGTTTCAGGAAATCAGAATAATTGCTACTGGCCCTTGCATAGCGAATCAATTGCGAGATGTAAACACCATATGCAGGAGAAGTTGGTATATTGCTGCACATGTTTGGAAAATTTATGATTTTAAAATTGAAGTCGACTTTTTCAAGAAATCAGAACCAGTATTTTATTTACAATTTCAATGACGTACCGGACAAGAAACCAGTAAAAAAATGCGAGAAAATTGACAACTTACATCTTGTGTCCTGGGTATCCATCCTTTTCTGTGTCCATATGGTGGTGCTGTTCTTTTTGTTACAGGTGCAATCTATAAATTTATTTCTCAAATTTTAAATATTTCATACAAATCAACATTATTTTTGCTTTACTGGTCCATATGATCAGTTAATTTACCAATGATTTTTTTAAAAGACCAACATGAATACCGGTAAATTGATAACATGAGATAAACTTTGAGTGACAACTGTATGTGATGTGAGGTGAGTGCTTTTTTTGGTTTAAAATAACATGTAAATCTGGGAGATGCACCCAAGACAAAAGAAACACTCTCACATTCTTTGTTCCTGAATGACCCTGCACTACAGTGAAATGTCAATACCACCTATTTAAGCTATCAATAGTTAGAATTGCTGAAAAAAAATTAAAAACAAGACAGCAACTATCTGAAAAACACTTCAAACTACATCAGAATCTTTAATATGCTGTGCCAGTGTGGCTTCCCCAGACAGTCCCTTCAGGATTGGTTATTTCATACTTAAATCGTTTGTTTTATAAGGTACTAAAACCCCTGATAGCCATTCAAATCAGGATGAAGTATGGCTTGATATTAAAAAGACATGCATGAGGTTACCTGCATTTGTTGTCTAAATGATCTATCATCATCTTCTCTGTCATATCTTTGGGATGGTGCAGGTAATATACTACAAAAGAAAAGTGTTTTATTATTACAATATACAGGGTGGACAACGTACGTCATACATCCGGGTATTTTTCTATCAAAAACTTTATAATGGCGGAAATTCTTCAACTATCTGACAAAATAAAACTCATTTTTATACTATTTTAACAACGAACCTGTATGATAAAAATCAGACCAAAGTAGCCTACGGACTTGTATGGTACTCTTTACATCAATAATATTCAAAAAGCTGTTGTCATTTGTCTAATCATTCTGACAATATTTCCTTTTCATGCTATATCCAGCATAAAAAAATACCCGGATGTATGACATACGTTGTCCACCCTGGATCCAGCATCAAAAGGAAATGTTGTTGGAATGATTAGACAAATGACAACAGCTTTTTGAATATTATCGATGTAAATAGTACCATGCAAGTCTGTAGGGTACTTTGGTCTGGCTTTTATCATACAGGTTCGTTGTTAAAATAGTATAATTCTTATATGATTTACATAATTAGTAATCCTATACTCTGATTGGGTATAAACGCTTATGGAGGCAGGGTTTTGTCAGTTTATTTTTCGATAGACGATGTTCAGCGGACTACTTTTTTCGTTACGGACGTAATGTAAACAAAATGGCGGTTTGGATTCCCGATAATAAAAAAAGATAAAAGAAACAATGTTTATTGTTAATAATCAACAATTATTGTTAGATATGAAAAAAAAAAAAAAAAAAAGTTTGTATTGTTGACATAAAAAAAAATTCTGGAAAAAATACTTAAGACAACCATCTATCGACTTTGACTTTTGTAATATATCGTCATCCTGTGACGTTGTTTACATGGGATGCTGATTGACACAAGCTGGTTACTGATTTATTTTACGATTTTGTGGGCATTTTACTTGTTTGAGTAGCTAAATGCAAAATGCCATCAAATTGGAAAATATCAGTAACTTAATAACATCACCGTCTAGTTTAAAGTAGGAAACCAAGGTTAGTTCATTTTGTTATTCATGCCTCATGGCCGACACACATCAATGGAATGTATGTGTGCGCACTGGGGATCCCCAAAGGTAAATTTTCAAAACAAATGGGAAAAACAACTTAGTTACAGAATTATAAGGATTAAACGCATTTTTTCGGAGTTTATTGATGTATAACCTGGACCAAGTCACTCACAAACTTACATAATTCGGACTTTTATGTAAGTTTGTGAGTGACTTGGTCCAGGTTATACATCAATAAACTCCGGAAAAAATGTGTTTAATCCTATAATAAAAATGAGTTTTATTTTGTCAGATGGTTGAAAAATGTCCACCGTTATAAAGTTTTTGATAAAAAAAATACCCAAATGTATGATGTACGTTGTCCACCCTGATATAGATGGGATTTCCCAATCAGACCCTATAAGTAATTATCTACATTTTCATTTATATCATAGCAAACTACAACAGATGCTAAATCAGGGCTCTACAATGTGACTAAAACAATCTCATTTGCGAGTTACTTTTGTAAAATGCGAGTAAAAATTCTGTATTGATCTCCAGACGACAAGTTGATATTTTTGGAACATTTTCATTCCATCACCGATCGTATTTTTCATTTTAAAATCCGACTTTGATTTTCCAGTCTTTTAAACCATACAATTGACTCAGACATAAAAGTTTTAAATCACATACTTTTAACACTTGCAAGTGATCTCGATAAGCAAAAATAAAAAACCTGCATACAAAATGTTTTGCTAAAAATAAACCGGTTGAATTAACTTATCATAAAGCTGGCCTGTTAATGCAATATCCACGGAAGTATCAAGCCAAAAAAGTGAAGAAGTTTCGGGTTCTAAAGGTGGAAAGCACAAATTCCATGATGTCTGGAAGTCAAAGTTTTCGTGGCTCATTTATGATTCCAGTAACAACGTTAATTATGTAGTGTGATGTTTGCAGAAAGGCAGGCCCATATTTTGCTGGCAAAACTGAATTTGTTACTTGTTTTTCTTAATAAAGTCTGAAACATTAAAAATGTTTCAATATGGTTTCAGCAAAAGCCTATTCCTCAACTAAGCAATGTTCTGTCTCATTCAGGGGATTAATAGTTATGTACAAATAAATACATATTGAAGTTATATAGTACGAATTTGTATCTTTATTAATCTGGCAAGTAACATACTTTTGTTGGTGAGTAAAAAATGTTTCCTTACTAGCCAGGGGCTAGTGGGAGCTGGTATTAATTGTAGAGCCCTGTAAATATAGTCAACTGCAGACAGATCTTAATATTGCACACGCTTATGGAAGCTTGTACAAAATATTTAATGAACTGAACAGTATCAATCAGTCTGCGAAATTAAGCGGTAGTCCGAAGCACGGTGCGTGTAAAATTGTACTGTGCCGTATGAAATGAGTAGTTCCACAAGCCCGATGGGCCTGTGAAAAAAAAGTCATAGTTTCAAAAGTTGATTTCATAAGATATTGTATGTAGATATTTAGTTTATTGTTATCCATTTTCAGTTGCTGCCGAGTCAATGCAAAAAATGGGTAGGCAAACAAGTCCTTTTAAGATTTTCCGATGTTCGAAATAGATTTAGGTGTCTGTTTTTTGCAATTTGATTGGTTGATATTTTTACCATCATGTAGGTTTAAAAAAAGACGAGAAGCAGGGCTCACGTTAGAGGGTAAAGAAGTTGCTTTGTGAAGGTTGACTTCGATTTCTCGTTGGTCAAAAGCGAAGTTCAAGTAGCCTTGTAATTCTGAAGAGTCACCCTATGTTGCCAGCGTATTTTTGCCAGTGTTATTTATGAAAATGTCGACATCGTGTTTATTGAAATCTATGGTATTCATTAAGTATTTTGAAAGTGACTTTCTTGAAAAGTAATCCATTTCGGTTTAAAGAAACTTTAATATCGTTCAATATCAAATAAAAATGGCACCACGAGAAAGGGGGTGCAATTAGGCACTGTGCTGCAGGAAATTTTGATCGAAGCTACTTTTAACCAAACAAACTTTTGATTTATTTTTTCTCAATCTTGTGACATAAAATCTGAGTTCTCATATATAATATGTTCATATTTGCGAAGGTTGGTCATTCAAAATTCGTTGAAATGAGATCTTTATCGATCCATTTCCAAATCCGATCGGTATTTTTATTTAAAATTGCGATCTATTTATAGAACTGTTTATATGCTGACAGACCTGTGTCAACGTTAATACCTCTGCAGTTAAAAAATAGACTTTGAACTACAGTAGTTTTGTTCCATTGTTGCACTCTGATTTGAGGTCTGACAAATAATAATTACAGCCTAATTTACTTGCTTCAGTTTATGACTGTCAGTGTCAATATACGTTCGTGATATATTTGCATTCCCTAGCTACATGTATCTATATATAGCTGGACCGTTGAGCAAATTGGCATAGACACATTTCTTCTGCTGAAGGCTACACAAATATGACAGTAATTGACTTTTTACATTTTGTGTGGTATTAATTCAAAGCATAGTGATATTTAAAACCTGAGGCTCACAGGAGCCTGTAATCGCTCACCTGGATCAAAGCTGCTTTCAATAACAATGCAACTGCACTGTGGTGGCCATCTTGGTGGGAGAGCATGACTGCCGGACACAATTTTGGAAAAGGACCATCCAATAACTATTCCATCAAAGTTTGGTTCTAATTGAGCTACTAGTTCCAGACAAGATGATTTTTTTTTAATTTATGTGAATTTCCCATAAGTTCATCTGTGCAGCCATCTTGGTCCGAGGGCCGAACCGCCAGACACATTTTTGGAAGAGAACCATCCAATGACTGTTTCATCAAAACTTAGTTCTTATTGAGCAAATGGTTTCAGACAAGAAGATTTTTATGGGAATTTCCCATATGGTCCTATGTTAAATTAAGTTCGGCTGTGGCGGCCTTCTTGGTCGGAGGTCTGAAATGCCGGACACAATTTTGGAAGGGGACCACCCAAGGATCATTTCAGCAAAGCTTGGTTGAGATTGACTCAGTAGTTTCAGAGGAGAAGATTTTTTTTAAACTTCATCCCCCTTTTTTTCTATTTTTAGCTTGGTGGCCATCTTGGTTGGAAGTCAGGATCAACGGACACAATTTTCAAGGGGGCCACCCAAGGACCATTCCACCAAAGCTTGGTTGCAATTGGCCCAGTGGTTTCTGAGGAGAAGATTAAAATGTGAAATGTTGACGGACGGACGACGGACGAAAAGTGATGGCAATAGCTCACATGGCCTAAAAACTACTCCTTGCCATGTAGCAGCAGTTAAAAGCTCAGTTTGGTTTATAATAAAGCAGCAATGGACAATTGAAGAAATTTCTATTTTTAGTAACAGCATCCATCTTGAATGGAGGGCGGGGCTGTCGGACACAATTTTAAAAGAGACCCACTCAGGGACCATTCCTGCCAGGCTTGGTTTAATTTGGTTCAGCGGTTTCAGAGGAGAAGATTTAAATGTGATCTTTTATCAAAATATGTCTAATTTGCATAATCGGTATAAATCGACTGAAAGAAAAATTTCACAGAAAAACCCGGAATATATGTTAAACTACTCCTTGCCATGTAGCTGCAGTTAAAATTTGAGCTCATTTTGACTTATACTAAAGCAGCAATGGACAATTAAAATTTCATCCCCCCTTTTTTCTATGTTTAGCTTGGCGGCCATCTTGGTTGGAAGTCGAGATCACCAGACACAATTTTGAAAGGGGGCCATCCAAGGACCATTCCACCAAAGTTTGTTGCAATTGGCCCAGTGGTTTCTGAGGAGAGGATTAAAATGTGAAATGTTGACGGACGGATGACAGACGACGGACGAAAAGTGATGGCAATAGCTCACATGGCCCAAAGGCCAGGTGAGCTAAAAAAAAAGGGGGGGGGGGGGTGTACATATTAAAAATGATCACCAAATTATTATATGTCACACGCAATGATGACACCATAAGTTTTGCTATAAGAGTCTTATAGCAATATTGGTTGTGATGATGAGGAGGAGGTGGACAGTGATGATGATATGGAATATACTGAGGATGCTATTGACAATATGATTTTAGAATTTTCGAGAGATTAATAATTAAACATGGATCCAAAATAAAGGGTCTTTTTTTTTACACTTGCATTCTGGTCTTCCCTAATGCATAATTGACATATCCACATAATATTTGGTACATCATCATGTTTTGAGTTTTGGTGGTTTGAATTAATGGTCATTAATGTAGTTTTCAAATTCGGACCTGTAGAATCGATGGTGGGCCTGTAAATATTTGAACTTATAGGCCCACCAGGCCCAGTGGGCCTGTAAGGAAAAGTTAAGCATAAAGACTGATCAATGACAAATGTACTTATTCAATGATGTCCATAAATGAGATTATTGTTCCCGAAAGGCCAATTCAATGAATCAGAATTCTGCAAGTTTACAAACGGGTGAAATCTGTATCACTATTGTCACTTTTTGTGACCATAAGAGCTACAATTCCACAGCTAGGGTAGGATTGACTGGTAAGAAATGTGTATGTAGGATTTTTTGACAAATTTAATCTTTTTCAATCTTCACATACTGATGGATATTTGTTTTTTCTGCACATTGTAAACATGTTCCGTGTAACACACTTACACACTCTACTAAGGCCAAAAAAAATAGGGTCGGTCGGGTAACCGTAAACAGGCATATATTTTTTTTTGGCCTAATGAAGATCTTCTTAATATAAAGTGCAAAGGTGATACTAAATCTCGGACCCTCTCTCTTATGTCCAATACCACTGAAACCTGAACATGTGTGTAATAAAAGGGGTACCTCGAATTACCGAAATCCCCAAATTTTACCGAAATCACCCTAGATATTACCGAAATCCCCATCAGATCTTCTGATTTATCAACAAGCGAACAGGTAGTATCAAATATTATTATAATATATGGAATGCATACAATATTTACATGAATTGTCACACATATCAACATTTTCATATGTTCTTATTTCACACTATCAATGGGAGGATTTTTAGTACTTTGATAAATACAAGAGTTACGTCCCTTTATTTCCGCCATATTGATTTTGATGCTACCTGTTCGCTTGTTGATAAATCATTCCTACTGTGCACATACACAACGAAATTTGTATAAAACCATCATAAAACACTAAAATGTTATATCTTTCCTTCTGGAAGGAATTTCAGAAAATATGATGGGGATTTCGGTAATATCTAGGGTGATTTCGGTAAAAATACGGTGATTTCGGTAAAATTTGGGGATTTCGGTAATTCGAGGTACCGTAATAAAAGTCATTTTGTTAACTTGTTCTACTTATATTGCTATTTTAAAATTTTATTAAATCTATTCTGACATACTGAAAAGAATTTTTTTTTCTGTGCGGAAGTTAAATTTTTGAGATCTCGTAAGGAAGGAGAGGTCGATTGAATGAGACTAAATTCTTCTTCTTCTTCTTTCATTACGGAAAATCTTCAACTTGATGAAGGTTAAATTCCGGTGGATACCTGGCATGACAATTTTTTATTAATTTGATTCGACCCTAAAAAAGTCGTCCCTGATATATCTCGGCCCAAAAAATCTCGACACTATTTTGATGCACTGGATGAGCGTGAAATTGGCAGATAATTTTCAGATTCGCGAGCATTCATGGCCGTGCGCATTTCATATTAGTAAATATATGTGTATAGTAAAATTACAGATTCTTGTGGTTAGATAAAAAAGAAACTTACAACATTGTTAATACCTCAAATAATCTGAAAAATGCTCAAGTGGGATAAATAATTGCTTCAAAAGGGGGTCATATTGTCGAGTACCGGTGTCCGATATAACGTATTGTTGACGAAAGAAACACATGAACAAGTGCTTGTGATCCGTATGCCTGCAATCTGCATTATACCGGGTATTAATATTCGATTGCATTTTATTCGGAAAGATGAGTTATTAAACAGTCATTAAATTTAACATTAAATATTAAATTGGCGTCTACAGATGGAGGAATCGAAAGGAAAAAAAACAAATCTTACTCCACAAGTTTCATCGCCATTTTTCTTCAAAGTCGATTTTCTGAGCGTGACTAACGTCCCTTGGCAAAAAATCAGTAAATCCGACTACCCAATCGACGAACACGTACAGATATCCATTCGGAAAGATTTTCGGAAATCCAGTGTTTTGGATTATGAAAGACCATATACTATAATCCCCTGGAAAGACCACACATGTTCAATTACTTTCACAGAGAATGATATGAAATAATGAATCACTGATGGCAAGTAATTTTTGATAAATATCATTGTAGAGATATGCAACCCCAAAAGAATGAAATGTTGGTGATCGAGTCGACGTCGAGCACAACATGGGTTACACTAATGTCCTGAAATGTAGTGAAAATTGACCTGAAATGTCCTGAAAAGTACATAAAGGCTTATATCGTTTTTATTATTCAGTGGATTGAGTTCAAATTTGAAAATGTTAAATACATTAGCATATATTTAA
Organism: Bathymodiolus brooksi; assembly: GCA_963680875.1. Taxonomy (NCBI): domain Eukaryota; kingdom Metazoa; phylum Mollusca; class Bivalvia; order Mytilida; family Modiolidae; genus Bathymodiolus; species Bathymodiolus brooksi. The sequence goes on from OY804576.1 coordinate 31,838,313, forward strand.
CGAATATTTTAAAAAAAATTAAAGAAAATATTTTTAAGCTAATATAATATTTTTTCTTACTGTGTCCAGCACCCGATCCGTTCATTAAAGAGATCGTTTTACCTTTTAAAGTCTATTCGCATACTTAAATGATGATTTTACCTTTTATGAGTCAATTTGTTTTAACAACGGAAGAATTGCTGTATTCGGAGAGTGCGTGAAGGAAAGAACATTGTATATATTACGATTGCGCTTTTATCTTTTAGTGCTGTGTGTATATACGTTTTTACTAATATGAATAATTAAACAACAGAATGGACTTTTAACATCGCTATCAATTATAATACTACTGAAGCGACTATTTTACAACACACGTTTTATACTTTTTAGTAATGGATGTAAATACGTTTTTATGCCACTAACCAAATTTATACAACATGGAAATGATGAACTTTTAACTACTACGTATATTTGATCTTAACTGTAAATACGTATCTTTTTAAGTATGTGCCCGTTAAGTTAGGTTTTATAATTTTATCCTTAATTGGAGTGCTCCGAATCCCGGAGGAATTTTACCTGTACAAAGACAAAGACAAAGGTGGAAATAATTTGACCTGAAAATTGTCATGAAATGTCCTGAAAAGTACATAAAGGCCTATATCTTTTTTATTATCCAATGGTTTGAGTTCAAATTTGAAAATGTTAAATACATTAGCATATATTTAATGAATATTTAAAAAAAATATTTTTAGGTGGAAATAATTTGACCTGAAAATTGTCATGATGAAATTTTCAGGTCAAATTATTTCCACCTAAAAAAAATTGTTTTTTATATATTTTTTTAAATATTCTTTAAATATATGCTATTGTATTTAACATTTTCGAATTTGAACTCAATCCATTGGTTAATAAAAAAAATATAGACCTTAATGTACTTTTCAGGACATTTCATGACAATTTTCAGGTCAAATTATTTCCACCTAACAATTTTGATTTTTTTTTTAAATATTCGTTAAATATTACATGTTATTCAGCTATCAGACAGGGTATATAATGTGACATTCCCGGCTTAGGTTCTATATTCCCTGAGGTGCAGCCGAAGGGAATATATATCCTAAGCCGGGAATGTCACATTATATACCCTGTCTGATAGCTGAATAACAGATATATTACGGATTTAACCATTGGTTTTTTAAAAATACAGAATCCAACCGTATTAAATATATTTGTGTCTTTTTGGGGGACTGAAATATATACCGTCTGTTTTCCGAATATATGCTGACATTCAGGGTTGAAGAACCAATGAAAACATGTGTAACTAACTAAATCCGTAATATATGCTAATGTATATAACATTTTCAAATTTGAACTCAATCCATTGGATAATAAAAAAAAAAGATATAGGCCTTTAATGGCTTTATGTAAATTTCAGTTATTTTCAGGACATTAGTGTAACCCGCATCAAATGTGTGAGACTTTAGGAGTTGGTTGTGATGTAATCTCGTTGAGATTAGGATTCCGAAGAAATTTTCTGTCTGTTAGGATGAAGAACAGACAGAAAATTTCTTCGGAATCATCCTAATCTCAACGAGATTAGTTGTGATGTTAAAAGTTTTTTTGACAAATCATGTCAATGTCAATGAAGACAAGTGCGTATGCTGGTATAAGTTTATAACTACAAATTTTAAAGACATATGACTGTGTTATTGATATGAGTAGTAAGAGCAGGTGTAATCTGAGAAGTGAGCTATTGATGGACTAGTCATGGCATCATATGAATTTTGCTTAGACCAAGATGAAATGTTTGTGACAATGTCAATGGACACCATATTATATGTATATTAATCTGGTGACTTCCGTCATTCAATTTTGCTATGACCATCCAATATCCACCCATTAAGCTGGTAATTAGCTGAAAGTGACAATAGCCACCAATAACCCATTAACAAAAATGTTGAATATAAATACTAATTAGTACAACAGATTTGATTTTCATTTTTTCAAAATAAAAATTCAAGACTTTTAATTCAAATTCCCATTCATGAGATCAATATCACACAACATTGTTACCTTTTGATGTTTGTAGAAGTATCACACAACATTGTTACCTTTTGATGTTTGTGGAAGTATCACACAACATTGTTACCTTTTGATGTTTGTAGAAGTATCACACAACATTGTTACCTTTTGATGTTTGTAGAAGTATCACACAACATTGTTACCTTTTGATGTTTGTGGAAGTATCACACAACATTGTTACCTTTTGATGTTTGTGGAAGTATCACACACCATTGTTACGTTTTGATGTTTGTGGAAGTATCACACAACATTGTTACCTTTTGATGTTTGTAGAAGTATCACACAACATTGTTACCTTTTGATGTTTGTGGAAGTATCACACAACATTGTTACCTTTTGATGTTTGTAGAAGTATCACACAACATTGTTACCTTTTGATGTTTGTGGAAGTATCACACACCATTGTTACGTTTTGATGTTTGTGGAAGTATCACACAACATTGTTACCTTTTGATGTTTGTGGAAGTATCACACAACATTGTTACGTTTTGATGTTTGTGGAAGTATCACACAACATTGTTACCTTTTGATGTTTGTAGAAGTATCACACAACATTGTTACCTTTTGATGTTTGTAGAAGTATCACACAACATTGTTACCTTTTGATGTTTGTAGAAGTATCACACAACATTGTTACCTTTTGATGTTTGTAGAAGTATCACACAACATTGTTACCTTTTGATGTTTGTGGAAGTATCACACAACATTGTTACCTTTTGATGTTTGTAGAAGTATCACACAACATTGTTACCTTTTGATGTTTGTGGAAGTATCACACACCATTGTTACGTTTTGATGTTTGTGGAAGTATCACACAACATTGTTACCTTTTGATGTTTGTGGAAGTATCACACACCATTGTTACGTTTTGATGTTTGTGGAAGTATCACACAACATTGTTACCTTTTGATGTTTGTAGAAGTATCACACAACATTGTTACCTTTTGATGTTTGTAGAAGTATCACACAACATTGTTACCTTTTGATGTTTGTAGAAGTATCACACACCATTGTTACCTTTTGATGTTTGTAGAAGTATCACACAACATTGTTACCTTTTGATGTTTGTAGAAGTATCACACAATATTGTTACCTTTTGATGTTTGTAGAAGTATCACACAACATTGTTACCTTTTGATGTTTGTGGAAGTATCACACAACATTGTTACCTTTTGATGTTTGTGGAAGTATCACACAACATTGTTACCTTTTGATGTTTGTAGAAGTATCACACAATATTGTTACCTTTTGATGTTTGTAGAAGTATCACACAACATTGTTACCTTTTGATGTTTGTAGAAGTATCACACAACATTGTTACCTTTTGATGTTTGTAGAAGTATCACACAACATTGTTACCTTTTGATGTTTGTAGAAGTATCACACACCATTGTTACCTTTTGATGTTTGTAGAAGTATCACACAACATTGTTACCTTTTGATGTTTGTAGAAGTATCACACAACATTGTTACCTTTTGATGTTTGTAGAAGTATCACACAACATTGTTACCTTTTGATGTTTGTAGAAGTATCACACAACATTGTTACCTTTTGATGTTTGTAGAAGTATCACACAATATTGTTACCTTTTGATGTTTGTAGAAGTATCACACAACATTGTTACCTTTTGATGTTTGTAGAAGTATCACACAACATTGTTACCTTTTGATGTTTGTAGAAGTATCACACAACATTGTTACCTTTTGATGTTTGTAGAAGTATCACACAATATTGTTACCTTTTGATGTTTGTAGAAGTATCACACAACATTGTTACGTTTTGATGTTTGTAGAAGTATCACACAACATTGTTACCTTTTGATGTTTGTAGAAGTATCACACAATATTGTTACCTTTTGATGTTTGTAGAAGTATCACACAACATTGTTACCTTTTGATGTTTGTAGAAGTATCACACAACATTGTTACCTTTTGATGTTTGTAGAAGTATCACACAACATTGTTACCTTTTGATGTTTGTAGAAGTATCACACAACATTGTTACCTTTTGATGTTTGTAGAAGTATCACACAACATTGTTACCTTTTGATGTTTGTAGAAGTATCACACAACATTGTTACCTTTTGATGTTTGTAGAAGTATCACACAACATTGTTACCTTTTGATGTTTGTGGAAGTATCACACACCATTGTTACCTTTTGATGTTTGTAGAAGTATCACACAACATTGTTACCTTTTGATGTTTGTAGAAGTATCACACAACATTGTTACCTTTTGATGTTTGTAGAAGTATCACACAACATTGTTACCTTTTGATGTTTGTGGAAGTATCACACACCATTGTTACGTTTTGATGTTTGTGGAAGTATCACACAACATTGTTACCTTTTGATGTTTGTAGAAGTATCACACAACATTGTTACCTTTTGATGTTTGTAGAAGTATCACACAACATTGTTACCTTTTGATGTTTGTGGAAGTATCACACAACATTGTTACCTTTTGATGTTTGTAGAAGTATCACACAACATTGTTACCTTTTGATGTTTGTAGAAGTATCACACAACATTGTTACCTTTTGATGTTTGTAGAAGTATCACACAATATTGTTACCTTTTGATGTTTGTAGAAGTATCACACAACATTGTTACGTTTTGATGTTTGTAGAAGTATCACACAACATTGTTACCTTTTGATGTTTGTAGAAGTATCACACAACATTGTTACCTTTTGATGTTTGTAGAAGTATCACACAACATTGTTACCTTTTGATGTTTGTAGAAGTATCACACAACATTGTTACCTTTTGATGTTTGTAGAAGTATCACACAACATTGTTACCTTTTGATGTTTGTAGAAGTATCACACAACATTGTTACCTTTTGATGTTTGTAGAAGTATCACACAACATTGTTACCTTTTGATGTTTGTAGAAGTATCACACAACATTGTTACCTTTTGATGTTTGTAGAAGTATCACACAACATTGTTACCTTTTGATGTTTGTGGAAGTATCACACACCATTGTTACCTTTTGATGTTTGTAGAAGTATCACACAACATTGTTACCTTTTGATGTTTGTAGAAGTATCACACAACATTGTTACCTTTTGATGTTTGTAGAAGTATCACACAACATTGTTACCTTTTGATGTTTGTGGAAGTATCACACACCATTGTTACGTTTTGATGTTTGTGGAAGTATCACACAACATTGTTACCTTTTGATGTTTGTAGAAGTATCACACAACATTGTTACCTTTTGATGTTTGTAGAAGTATCACACAACATTGTTACCTTTTGATGTTTGTAGAAGTATCACACAACATTGTTACCTTTTGATGTTTGTGGAAGTATCACACAACATTGTTACCTTTTGATGTTTGTAGAAGTATCACACAACATTGTTACCTTTTGATGTTTGTAGAAGTATCACACAACATTGTTACCTTTTGATGTTTGTAGAAGTATCACACACCATTGTTACCTTTTGATGTTTGTAGAAGTATCACACAACATTGTTACCTTTTGATGTTTGTAGAAGTATCACACAACATTGTTACCTTTTGATGTTTGTAGAAGTATCACACAACATTGTTACCTTTTGATGTTTGTAGAAGTATCACACACCATTGTTACCTTTTGATGTTTGTAGAAGTATCACACAACATTGTTACCTTTTGATGTTTGTAGAAGTATCACACAACATTGTTACCTTTTGATGTTTGTAGAAGTATCACACAACATTGTTACCTTTTGATGTTTGTGGAAGTATCACACACCATTGTTACGTTTTGATGTTTGTGGAAGTATCACACAACATTGTTACCTTTTGATGTTTGTAGAAGTATCACACAACATTGTTACCTTTTGATGTTTGTAGAAGTATCACACAACATTGTTACCTTTTGATGTTTGTAGAAGTATCACACAACATTGTTACCTTTTGATGTTTGTGGAAGTATCACACAACATTGTTACCTTTTGATGTTTGTAGAAGTATCACACAACATTGTTACCTTTTGATGTTTGTAGAAGTATCACACAACATTGTTACCTTTTGATGTTTGTAGAAGTATCACACAACATTGTTACCTTTTGATGTTTGTAGAAGTATCACACAACATTGTTACCTTTTGATGTTTGTAGAAGTATCACACAACATTGTTACCTTTTGATGTTTGTAGAAGTATCGCACAACATTGTTACCTTTTGATGTTTGTAGAAGTATCACACAACATTGTTACCTTTTGATGTTTGTAGAAGTATCACACACCATTGTTACCTTTTGATGTTTGTAGAAGTATCACACAACATTGTTACCTTTTGATGTTTGTAGAAGTATCACACAACATTGTTACCTTTTGATGTTTGTAGAAGTATCACACAACATTGTTACCTTTTGATGTTTGTGGAAGTATCACACACCATTGTTACGTTTTGATGTTTGTGGAAGTATCACACAACATTGTTACCTTTTGATGTTTGTAGAAGTATCACACAACATTGTTACCTTTTGATGTTTGTAGAAGTATCACACAACATTGTTACCTTTTGATGTTTGTAGAAGTATCACACAACATTGTTACCTTTTGATGTTTGTGGAAGTATCACACAACATTGTTACCTTTTGATGTTTGTAGAAGTATCACACAACATTGTTACCTTTTGATGTTTGTAGAAGTATCACACAACATTGTTACCTTTTGATGTTTGTAGAAGTATCACACAACATTGTTACCTTTTGATGTTTGTAGAAGTATCACACAACATTGTTACCTTTTGATGTTTGTAGAAGTATCACACAACATTGTTACCTTTTGATGTTTGTAGAAGTATCGCACAACATTGTTACCTTTTGATGTTTGTAGAAGTATCACACAACATTGTTACCTTTTGATGTTTGTAGAAGTATCACACACCATTGTTACCTTTTGATGTTTGTAGAAGTATCACACACCATTGTTACCTTTTGATGTTTGTAGAAGTATCACACAACATTGTTACCTTTTGATGTTTGTAGAAGTATCACACACCATTGTTACCTTTTGATGTTTGTAGAAGTATCACACAACATTGTTACCTTTTGATGTTTGTAGAAGTATCACACACCATTGTTACCTTTTGATGTTAGTAGAAGTATCACACAACATTGTTACCTTTTGATGTTTGTAGAAGTATCACACACCATTGTTACCTTTTGATGTTAGTAGAAGTATCACACAACATTGTTACCTTTTGATGTTTGTAGAAGTATCACACAACATTGTTACCTTTTGATGTTTGTAGAAGTATCACACAACATTGTTACCTTTTGATGTTTGTAGAAGTATCACACACCATTGTTACCTTTTGATGTTTGTAGAAGTATCACACAACATTGTTACCTTTTGATGTTTGTAGAAGTATCACACACCATTGTTACCTTTTGATGTTTGTAGAAGTATCACACAACATTGTTACCTTTTGATGTTTGTAGAAGTATCACACACCATTGTTACCTTTTGATGTTAGTAGAAGTATCACACAACATTGTTACCTTTTGATGTTTGTAGAAGTATCACACACCATTGTTACCTTTTGATGTTAGTAGAAGTATCACACAACATTGTTACCTTTTGATGTTTGTAGAAGTATCACACAACATTGTTACCTTTTGATGTTTGTAGAAGTATCACACAACATTGTTACCTTTTGATGTTTGTAGAAGTATCACACACCATTGTTACCTTTTGATGTTTGTAGAAGTATCACACAAGATTGTTACCTTTTGATGTTTGTAGAAGTATCACACAACATTGTTACCTTTTGATGTTTGTAGAAGTATCACACAACATTGTTACCTTTTGATGTTTGTAGAAGTATCACACACCATTGTTACCTTTTGATGTTTGTAGAAGTATCACACAAGATTGTTACCTTTTGATGTTTGTAGAAGTATCACACACCATTGTTACCTTTTGATGTTTGTAGAAGTATCACACAACATTGTTACCTTTTGATGTTTGTAGAAGTATCACACAAGATTGTTACCTTTTGATGTTTGTAGAAGTATCACACACCATTGTTACCTTTTGATGTTTGTAGAAGTATCACACACCATTGTTACCTTTTGATGTTTGTAGAAGTATCACACACCATTGTTACCTTTTGATGTTTGTAGAAGTATCACACAAGATTGTTACCTTTTGATGTTTGTAGAAGTATCACACACCATTGTTACCTTTTGATGTTTGTAGAAGTATCACACACCATTGTTACCTTTTGATGTTTGTAGAAGTATCACACAAGATTGTTACCTTTTGATGTTTGTAGAAGTATCACACACCATTGTTACCTTTTGATGTTTGTAGAAGTATCACACACCATTGTTACCTTTTGATGTTTGTAGAAGTATCACACAAGATTGTTACCTTTTGATGTTTGTAGAAGTATCACACACCATTGTTACCTTTTGATGTTTGTAGAAGTATCACACACCATTGTTACCTTTTGATGTTTGTAGAAGTATCACACACCATTGTTACCTTTTGATGTTTGTAGAAGTATCACACACCATTGTTACCTTGTAGAAGCCTGAGTATTTACAATGTAAGTCTGGATTTTACTCTGTTTTATTTTGTTTATTTTTAGAGAACCATGAGTCAACATTTTCTGAAGAGATCAATAAAATATCTGACTGTTGGAGGATTAGGAGCAGGATCAGCCTACTTACTATATAAAAATGATTGGGATGTTTCAACTATTGGTGTGGTCAGATTTGGACGAGCAGCATTTACAGTATGTTATAAATATGATGCAATAGCTAAGTTGATATACTTGTAATAAAGTGAAAAACAAACAAAAAAATACTACACTGTCACTGTCAGAACAGTTAAACCATATCAACCATATTTTCAAGAAGAGGGGGGGGGCATATTTTTCAAAGCATGGCACAAATTCTTTTGGAGTTTAGATCGTGACGAATGTTTTCTCCAGCTACATTTTGTGTATGACAGATACTCACTACACAAGTCAATTAGTGGTTTTTAAGACTTGACTGTAATCATAGCTTCAGTTTAGCATGGATACTTGTAGCAATTTATTTTGATGAGTCCAGAAGACATGTCTGAAAATTTTGGTACATCTCGTCATTGTAAAAATAAACTGAAAACGGTGAGTTCAGGACTCATCTATGTAGTTGACAAATTAAATAGTTTGATTTGTTTATAAGGAAATTTGTCTCAAAACAAGTTTGAAGATACGTAAAGGGGTAATCAGAACCTGTATATCCAAGTATGATAAAAAATACAATGGCCAAATGAAAAAGGGGCGAAAACCCAAACAATGGTCCATGGAACACTACACAGAAAACTAAAGCTTTAGAAACATGAACCCCACTAAAAACTTGAGGTGAAGGTTAACCTGAAAAGGTAAGTTGTCACATCTTAAAAAAAATAAAAAATCATATATGTCCATCCAGGTTTATACTGAGGAATTTTGTTGATTTTTATTACACAAAACACTTGGTTTGTTGTTTGGTGATGTTTAACGCTACTTTCATCAATATTTCAGTTATATCGTAGCGGTCAGTTTTATTGGTGGAGGAAACAGGAGTACCCGGAGAAAACCACCGACCTGTCGCAAGTCACTTACAAACTTTACAACATAATGTTGTACACCTCGTATTTGTCTGTATGTTTTAATTCTATTTTAGTACATTTGAAAACTGATTAAAGATTAATGAACATTTGTTTGTTTTGTATTAAAATTGTGGATTGTAAGTTTTAGAGGTACCAAATTCATTGACAATTGAAGTCTGTTGTAGGCATTAAGAATAGTTGCAGATTACAAGTATAGTTTGATAGGTATTGACAGTTCTAGTCCAGATTATGAATCTATTAAGTCAGAGGTAAGTTATATGTTTATTTTAAATGTACATATATAAAAGAGAATGACTTGTTGATGTGGTATAGAAAACAAAGGAATTTAATTCATAAAGATTTTACTTTTAATCAAATAAAGTTTGTGCATTTTAAACATAAGAAAAAGCTTAAATAGGTTCCTTCCTAAAGTATGAAAATTATGGTTGTGCAAACTTTTATAAAAGCATTATAATCATCATGAAACCCTTGTTATAAAAACTATATCGTAAAGACACTTGATAATGATAGATAAAAAACAACAATGTACATGTATGATGAACATTTATTGTAGATTCATTTACGATCTGCTATACGTCTACGTACAATGTGCTGTACTAATGGAGGAGCCTTCATTAAAGTAGGACAACATTTAGGTTCATTAGAATATCTACTCCCTATGGAATATGTAGAGACTATGAAAGTCTTACATAATCAAGCACCACAGTCGGCCATTACAGATCTGTTCAAAGTATTGGAAGAAGATCTTGGTAAAAAGGTTTCTATTTATTTTTCAATAAATTTAGATTTAATTGAAATGTTTGAGTATAACTATTAATTGATACTTAAAGTCTTTAAGTTTGAACATGTTGTTTTTAACTGTAATCTGATTGAAGATACTTTTATTCAAATAGATACTGAACCTCTGAGTGCTGTTTCACTGCATCAGTTTCACAAGTTTGAAACAGGTTGAAAATACTAATAGATCCTCAAACTCAGGATGCTGCATCACTGGATCAGATTCTCAAGTTTGACTATATTGATTTTCACTGCCACAAGTTTACAAATCCTGAACCTCTAGGTGCTGCTTCACTGGCTCAGGTTCACAAGTTTGACCATGTTGATTTTTACTTTTAAACAGGTTGAAGATACCTTTGTACAAATAGATCCTGAACCTCTAGGTGCTGCTTCACTGGCTCAGGTTCACAAAGCTACTTTAAAGGATGGTACAGTCGTAGCTGTTAAAATCCAACATCCAAAAGTCAAACGGCATTCTTTTGTGGACATTAAAACGATGGAGGTATGTTTTACCATCAAGATATTTACATATAATTTAGTTATATTTTTATGAAATTCTTCTTATTTTTCTTTCTAAATTGAGTTTTTGTTTAGAGTGGAACAAACATTTCTGATGTTGTATTCATTCACAATAATATATGTATGTTAATTAATTATCATCAACAATTGTTTTTGTATGTCCGGTAGAAGCTAACAAAACACTATATGATGACAATGGGACAGTTGTACGTATAAATATACAATATGTAAATTTGTTCATCTATGTTTCCATGTAAACCTTGGCCTACTCTAAATGTTTATTTTTTTTATCTGCAGTTATTATTACATGGTGTGAATTTTGTGTTCCCTGGTTTTCAATATATGTGGTTGGCTGAAGAAACAAAGAAGAATTTACCATTAGAACTGGACTTTATACATGAAGGAAGAAATTGTGAAAGAGTGGAGAGATTATTTAAACATTTTAAATTTTTAAAGGTGAGTTTTAGTTATATTTTTACTCTTCTGACAAAATTTTAAACATCATTGGTGGGTTTTTTTCATTCATATCTTCGCTTCTTAATTACCTTTAGGGATACAGTTGACTGTCCACTATCTTTAGGGATACAGTTGACTGTCCACTATCTTTAGGGATACAGTTGACTGTCCACTATCTTTAGGGATACAGTTGACTGTCCACTATCTTTAGGGATGGGATACAGTTGACTGTCCACTATCTTTAGGGATGGGATACAGTTGACTGTCCACTATCTTTAGGGATACAGTTGACTGTCCACTATCTTTAGGGATACAGTTGACTGTCCACTATCTTTAGGGATACAGTTGACTGTCCACTATCTTTAGGGATATAGTTGACTGTCCACTATCTTTAGGGATACAGTTGACTGTCCACTATCTTTAGGGATACAGTTGACTGCCCACTATCTTTACGGATACAGTTGACTGTCCACTATCTATAGGGATACAGTTGACTGTCCACTATCTTTAGGGATACAGTTGACTGTCCACTATCTTTAGGGATACAGTTGACTGCCCACTATCTTTACGGATACAGTTGACTGTCCACTATCTTTAGGGATACAGTTGACTGTCCAGTATCTTTAGGGATACAGTTGACTGTCCACTATCTTTAGGGATACAGTTGACTGTCCACAATTGCTAATTTGTTGTAAGTTATACATTGACCAAATCATTGGAAATTTTACTACATTGTTAGGACCAGAGGAGGCTTCTTTATTCCACTGATGATTTCCGTATTTTCCTATCCAGAGTTATGGGACATTATTTACGAATTGCTTTATCATACAATAACTTAATTTTGCTCTGACCACATAATTTGAAATTTTTCAATGATTGATTGATTGATAGATAATTGTTTAATGTCTAATAAATAGTATTTCAGAAGTAATAAGATTACAAGCAGACAATCAGCTAGTAGTTAGTTAAAAAAAATTGTGCTAAAATTTGTCTGTTAGTAAAAGACTTGACTGCAATGGATTAAAGAGTATATTATGGATAGATGTCAGTAATTTGATTGGTAATGTGCCACAAACAACGTCAATTTATTATTTTTTTTATATGTATGAATTATATGAAATTGTAAAAGTTCTAAGGAAAGATAACTCTTGTGTACAAAATTGACAATATAGCAAACCTGTAATTATTTGATTTATTGTAGAACAACATCGTAATATCAAATGAATCCTTTACCATGCAGTTGAGATATCTATCTTAATTCTATAATCAACAAGACTCATCATTGACTCAAATTCAATAGGAATTAACGAATTTTAGCAAGTAGTATTGTGAAGATATTTTGTATATTTCATGTGCTTCATACATCACATAACTAAAGTTTTTTTTTTATCTCACTGTCTTTTTAATAGGTTCCAAAGATTTATTGGGATTTATCATCAGAAAGAGTTTTAACGATGGAATTTTGTGAAGGTGGCAAAGTTAATGACCGGGAATACATGAAGCAACATAAAATATCTGTAGATGAGGTCTGTATGATAAACAAGTTACCTACGGTAGTAACTAAATTAAAAAGAATACACCATATTGGGTTTTAAAAAACCATTTTCTACAAATAGAAATTTGATAAATGTGTATTATTCAAAGAAAACATTTGATATGTAGTTGACATTTGTTTGTAGAAAGTCCTAGTTTAAGTGATCACATGTATAAAGGGGTTAGGAAATTCCTGTATAAGTGAGGGTTTTTTTTAGAAGTTTTCTGTATATGTGAACATTTTTTTTAGAAGTTTTATGTATATGTTAGCAGTTTTCTTTTTAAAAGTTTCCTGTATAAGGGAACATGTTTTCAGAACTTTCCTGTATACACAAGCAGTTTTTCAGAAGTTTTCTGTTTACAAAGGTGAGCAGTTTTTCAGCTATATCATAATGATGAACAAGTCATTTTGTGATGAGACGTTGATTATGTTGGTATTACTTCTAGACCAATATGCTAATCATGATATCACCAAGGTTATTACTCACTACATTATATCACCAGGGTTATTGCTCACCAAATTATATCACCAAGGTTATTACTCACTACATTATATCACCAGGGTTATTACTCACCATATTATATCACCAGGGTTATTACTCACCACATTATATCACCAGGGTTATTACTCACCACATTATATCACCAGGGTTATTACTCACCACATTATATCACCAGGGTTATTACTCACCACAGTATATCACCAGGGTTATTACTCACCACATTATATCACCAAGGTTATTACTCACCACATTACATCACCAGGGTTATTACTCACCACATTATATCACCAAGGTTATTACTCACCACATTATATCACCAGGATTATTACTCACCACATTATATCTATCACCAGGGTTATTACTCACCACATTATATCACCAGGGTTATTACTCACCACATTATATCACCAAGGTTATTACTCACTACATTATATCACCAAGGTTATTACTCACTACATTATATCACCAGGGTTATTACTCACCACATTATATCACCAGGGTTATTACTCACCACATTATATCACCAAGGCTATTACTCACCACATTATATCACCAGGGTTATTACTCACCTTATTATATCACCAGGGTTATTACTCACCACATTATATCACCAGGGTTATTACTCACCACATTATATCACCAGGGTTATTACTCACCACATTATATCACCAGGGTTATTACTCACCACATTATATCACCAAGGTTATTACTCACCACATTATATCACCAAGGTTATTACTCACCACACTATATCACCAAGGTTATTACTCACCACATTATATCACCAGGGTTATTATTCACCACATTATATCACCAGGGTTATTACTCACCACATTATATCACCAGGGTTATTACTCACCACATATCACCAAGGTTATTACTCACCACATTATATCTATCACCAGGGTTATTACTCACCACATTATATCACCAGGGTTATTACTCACCACATTATATCACCAAGGTTATTACTCACTACATTATATCACCAAGGTTATTACTCACTACATTATATCACCAGGGTTATTACTCACCACATTATATCACCAGGGTTATTACTCACCACATTATATCACCAAGGTTATTACTCACCACATTATATCACCAGGGTTATTACTCACCTTATTATATCACCAGGGTTATTACTCACCACATTATATCACCAGGGTTATTACTCACCACATTATATCACCAGGGTTATTACTCACCACATTATATCACCAGGGTTATTACTCACCACATTATATCACCAAGGTTATTACTCACCACATTATATCACCAAGGTTATTACTCACCACACTATATCACCAAGGTTATTACTCACCACATTATATCACCAGGGTTATTACTCACCACATTATATCACCAGGGTTATTACTCACCACATTATATCACCAGGGTTATTACTCACCACATATCACCAAGGTTATTACTCACCACATTATATCCCCAGGGTTATTACTCACCACATTTAATTGTATAATAGAAACAGTACTAATGTCTGATATCATTGTAAGGAACTGCTGCACCACTAAAGCTCACTTGAATGAATGCATGTTCAACATTTTTTTTCAACTTCATCATGGCAGATAAGTTTACATAAAAGAGATTTATTAGATATCAGTTTTGCCGAGCTTGTCTACATTTAAGGATGAGTGAACCTAATCATAAGCTAGGCATGAATCTTTACCACAGTTGTGAGAATATAGTCATCTGTATTACTGTTGATCATGGAATGACACAAGACCACCATTTCCTTCTTGATCACTTAAATTGCCTAACATTCACTAAATATACAAAGCGTAAGCTTTAATAATCAGAAATAATAACCGTTCAGTAAAATATCTAACAACATCCTGTATGGGGTCATGTCAGGGTTCATTTTTTCAACTGACAAATCAGAGACGAGCCTACTTAATCTTTTGGTATCAAAACTTAGTACTAGTACATGCCACAAGCTGTTGTCCTTTTTGTCAATATATATGACTGTCTTGCATATGATTAGATGCTCAAAGATGAATGAAAGGTTACATGGCATGACCCCAAACATATTGTTGTCAGATATTAGTGTATCGCCAAAGAAAAAAAAAGATACAACAAACATCAAACTTTAATTACTTATTGGTATATGTAATACATTTGTAGTTAAACCTGTAAAAACTGTCTGTAGTTATTTACAAATAATAAATATTATTTTAAAAGTCTGTTTTTTACAGGTTTCTCGAGATTTGGGTAAACTCTACAGTGAGATGATATTTGTACATGGGTATGTCCACTGTGATCCACACCCAGGCAATGTTTTGGTCAACAAAACTAAACAGGGTAATACAGAAATAGTTCTTCTTGACCATGGACTATATCAGGTATGTTGTAGTCCCCCTTTAAGGGAATATTCTACCGTAGTCAACAAAATAAAAAAAGACGAAACAGAAATAACTCTCCTAGACCATGTTTTGTGTCAGATATGTTTGGGTTTCACCCTGGGAATATCAGATATAGGTGGTTCCCATTGATGAAATGTTGTATTCAACAGAACTAAACAGGGCCTTTCATATATAGTTATTCACTGGATCATTATTTGTATCCAGTATGTCCTGACCTCGTCTGCGGAACTAAATAGAACCACTTTATGGAAAGATATTTTAAACAGTGATGGTCAACAAATTCCTACAATATCAACAAGACAAACAATCACCTCCTACCTCAACTCATTGAACATAAAAAAGACCACAACATATGACATTAGAAATCCAAGTCCTGGATTGGGACAGGCACAAAAATGTGGCGGTGTTAAACTGGTTAATGAGATCCCCCCCCCCCCCCCCCCCATCATGTTCCATTAAGACTACCAGTATGTTTGTTGGACTGTGTACCAGTGAATTGTCTGGTTTAACACCAGTAAACATGGTCCAGTAGAAATTCTACTACATATATATTAAATTTTGTAGCATTAACTTAACCACTATTTTGTTCAGGAATGGGACAAGCATTTGGGATCAAAGATGGGGAGGGGCGGTGGGTATTTTCATCTATTGTTGATGTTTATATAATAATTGTTCTACATACTAATTGTACATTGTGAAAACTTGTATTATCTAGGGAATATATTGTAAATATTTGTATGTAAACTAGGGAATATTTATACATGTACAATACATTGGATATGTACCGGTATATTGTTGGAAAATATATAGTTTATTATTCGAGTTTTACAAACTGGTAAAAAGGCGACCAGAAGGCAAGCTTTCTGGCCTGTTGTGCATTGAGTGCAAATAAATTTTATTTTTAACCAACGATGTAGCTATATTGCGTTTATACTGCAATGTCAGGAAGTGTAAAAACTTTCAATTTTTACTGAAAAAAGGCAGAAACAAGCGTCATTTCAATTGTTTTCTATGGTGTCCTCTGTTACCATTTCTAACTATTTGCTACTCATGATTCAGGTACCAGAAGACTATTATTTGTATACTTGACGAATGAAACCAAAATGTATTGGTATACATTAACAGTACAGCAAATGTAAAAGTTGCAGAGTAAATTGTAATTACAGTCAAACTTGTATTAAGAGGTCACTTTTGGGACAATGAAAAAAAATTTCTTTTTGTCAAGTGACATCTTAAAAGGGGTTCAATCAAGTCATATGAAATTTTCTATGATAGGACAGGAAAAAGGTGACCTTTCAACTCAGGTAACTGTTTAATAGAGGTGGCACATGGGCAAGTTTGACTGTACATGTATTTGTATATTTTCAGTCATTAACAGATGAATTCCGTGTTAACTATTGTAAGTTATGGATGTCTATGATCAAGGCAGATTTAGAAGGCATTAAGAAGTATGCTACCGCTATGAACGCTGGAGATATGTATGGTTTGTTTGCCTGTATGTTGACTGGCAGATCATGGAAAGTTATTTCATCAGGAATAGATAAACAAGGATACTCAAAGTCAGAGGTCAGTTTTTTTGTCTTGTATTCTATTTATAGCATTTAGTGTTTGATTTCAAGAATGTACATCGTTTAACTATTTATAACATTTAGTGTTTGATATATGTGTCAAGAATGTACATCGTTTAACTATTTATAACATTTAGTGTTTGATATATGTGTCAAGAATGTACATCGTTTAACTATTTAATAGATTAATACCTAGAAATAAAGAATATTAGTCTACCAGGTAATTTAAATTAGATGTTACTTGACCTGACCCCAACAAGGATGTCGTTGAGATGACAGCGTATTTTACAAAGAGAAACTAAAGAGTATATGTCTGTGTAGGTTTATAATTTGATATTTGTTTTTAATTAAACAATCATGTATGGTCCTAGACCCAAGATCTTTGATAATACATGTAGTGAGTGTTTGAGTGATTGTTGTTTAATGCCAACTCAGCAATTTTTCAGCAATATCATGGTGTGATACTTAGGTCCACTTTGTACTAAACCAACATGCCAAGTTGGATTTTTATAGTGCTAGCTCACTGAAACAATAGTCTGTGGATAGACATGTCGCCCCATTCTAACACATTATTCTGATTCCGAGCCAACCAGTCTTTGCTCTTTACCCTTAGCACTGTGTGCTTAGCGGAGAAGCAACATGTACTAATTTTACAGTCTTTGCTTTGACCCGACCGGGACTCAAACTCAAGATCTAGCACACTCGAGGAGAACACATTAACCATTACACTACTGGTGTGGTTGATTATACATATATTTTGGTCACAATAAATTAAGTTCCAAGAAATAATTTTGTGGTTGAATGCTTCTCATGGAGAAAGGAAATGTCTTATAACATTTTTAGTAAATGTTATTTCCTCCTATTTAAAACCGCATGTGTTTTGTAGATTTTTATTATGCATTGCTGATATTTTACACTTTTTTCTTATTTTTTACAGGATGATGAGATAAAGGACAATGCTGCCAACTATCTCATCCAGATATCACAAATTTTAAATAGAGTGCCCAGACAGCTGCTACTTATACTGAAAACAAATGACGTTTTAAGGAGTATAGAGTTTGCTCTGAAAACACGAGCAAATGCCACATCATTTATTAACATGTCACGTTGCTGTATTCGTGCGGTATCTGTGGACAGAGAGAGGAAATGTGATACATGGACAAAGTGGATACAAATTAAAATATCCACACAATGGCAATTGTTGAAAATTGATTTGTATGAATTGTTGTTATGGTTACAAACTTCATCAGTTGTTAAGTTAGTGACAAGACGTAACAATGTTATAGGATCTTGATGTTTAATTTAATTAGGTTACTATTCTTTTGTGATATCACATCTTTAATAAACTCAGGAATTTTATTTTAAAAAGCATTTACCTGTATTATAGTTTTTTTTCAATTTGTCTGTTACAAGATTTGGTTTAAACAATGTTTATTAGCAAAAATGACATGAACATCATATGTAAAACATAGATGCAAGCTTGGATTCAAAATATGTTGCAAGATTACAGTGATAGTATGTAGTAAACTTGTTTGTTGACCTTCATCTTTCATGTTACATAGGGGACTGGGAGGCAGAGTAGTTGAGATTGTTGACTTCTGACAAGCCTAACACCACTGCAGAGTAGTTAAGATTGTTGACTTCTGACCTAACACCACTGATGTGGGTTCAAGTCCTGCTACCCACCTCAAGTGTTAAGGTTTCCAGACACATACCCAAGACTGGGGGTTTCAATGGTCATTTCAATAAGTTGAATTCTGACACATAATGTTTGCTGGTGATTACCTGATGAGTATATCCATATTGATACAAATGATATAACAAGGAACCAGTCCATAGTATCTGGTGTTCTGAATTGAAGTAAATCTGTAAAAGTTGTTTTCTTGTTAATATTTGTATTGTTATGACCTTGATAGTTTACATATGAATCAGTACCTATCACCACTATTGTTGTGAGTTTGATTCTGGCACATTGTTGAGGTGTAGTTGACACAACAGTAAGTGTTAAAGTATGTCAGTTACCTGCGTGACAGGTAAGTGGTGTCCACATGTTTCATCTTCCCATAAAACTGACCACCATAGTATGAGTGAAATATTGTTGAATGTGGAGGTAAACAACCATAACCCATTGTTTATATTTGTTTATCTTGATGAAATATAGTTGTCAAGAAGAAAGTGTTGGGGTTCTATTAACTGGTTTAGCCTCATTCTTGTTCTGGTCTCAAGCCAAGACCTAGATATTCCTCAATAGTTTTATGGTGTTTTGGGAGGTAACAGTATGTCAGAGAAGTTGGTCTTGACCATTACTGTTTAATTTCACTGATCTCCTATTGTTTCTGTAGTGGGACTATAGGAGTGCACTCTGTCTCTGATTATGTTACATGCCATTTATAAAATGGTTGATGTGGTGATGCACATAAAAAATATGGAACAGTTATAATTTTAGAAAATGCCCAAGTTTTGCAAGTTTGAGGGGGGTTATTATTTCATATTTTCATCAGTGATTATTTTTTGTTAACAGGGCCAAAACGGTTGATTACAATTTGTGAAATGTTTTAATATGCTTATAGAAAGGTTGATTACAATTTGTGAAATGTTTTAATATGCTTATAAAACGGTTGATTACAATTTGTGAAATGTTTTAATATGCTTATAAAACGATTGATTACAATTTGTGAAATGTTTTAATATGCTTATAAAACGATTGATTACAATTTGTGAAATGTTTTAATATGCTTATAAAGCGATTGATTACAATTTGTGAAATGTTTTAATATGCTTATAAAACGGTTGATTACAATTTGTGAAATGTTTTAATATGCTTATAAAACGGTTGATTACAATTTGTGAAATGTTTTAATATGCTTATAAAACGGTTGATTACAATTTGTGAAATGTTTTAATATGCTTATAAAACGGTTGATTACAATTTGTGAAATGTTTTAATATGCTTATAAAACGATTGATTACAATTTGTGAAATGTTTTAATATGCTTATAAAACGGTTGATTACAATTTGTGAAATGTTTTAATATGCTTATAAAACGGTTGATTACAATTTGTGAAATGTTTTAATATGCTTATAAAACGGTTGATTACAATTTGTGAAATGTTTTAATATGCTTATAAAAAGGTTGATTACAATTTGTGAAATGTTTTAATATGCTTATAAAAAGGTTGATTACAATTTGTGAAATGTTTTAATATGCTTATAAAACGATTGATTACAATTTGTGAAATGTTTTAATATGCTTATAAAACGGTTGCAAGTTGGGAAAAGGAAGAAGTTTTTTTATTTCTAATCAAAGGTTGATTGATTGGTGTTTAATGCCAAATTGATCAGTATTTCAGCTATTCCAAACAAAGACCCACTTGGGGTCTAAATATGCAATACAACCATAATAGGCCTTTTCGCATTTGCGATTTGATTCTAAAATGATATGTTTGTAAACCTTTTTTATACCAGTTATTTCCTTTAGGGTGGATAAAATGGTATAGAGTCTAGCAAAAGCAATGAAAAGGACAAAGAATTTGAGTATAATTTTCTCAGAATTTGTAGATAATTAAACATTGTAAAAAATTGAGAGGATAATTTATAACAAATATAAAATTCACAAGTAGTTTTTTACAACATTCAAATTTTGAACAGATTATAGGAAAAAGAATATGCTATTTTCATTTACTTACATGAAAGGGGGCCCTTTTGTATCAAAATTGGAAATGTGCAAATGCTCTATTAATACACCAATACGATATTTCCAAAACTTAAATGTGACAAAAAATAAATAATATCAATCTATATTACTGAATAAAAATGCATCCTGGGATACTGCATAAAAACACATTGTTATTCTAGTGTGTATTGCAAAATCATGAAAATACACTTCAAGTGCAAGTTACAAATAGCCTGCATCAGCAAATCAAGTTGGATAATACTCAGGCTCACTGAGGGATGAACTTCATTGGAAGAAAAAGAAGAAGGACAAATGAAAATTTAACATTGTCAATTCATAGTATGAACTAGGGGTGTTAATCTGTCAAAATGTTAGCATCAGAAATGAATATTTTTTGTTAGCCATACCTATTTATAATTATGTTTTGTGTTAATACTGGCCATAATGATGTCTTGAAGTTTTCTTTCATATTTACCTTCTGATTAATTAATTAATTGATCATGATGTCAGAATTTGTTTCTGTTGTGCTAGACATTTTTTTTCCCATCCAGGTTGCACATGGTATTGGTGATAAGTAAGCATTACATCTAAAAAGCAGGACAAATTGTAACATCCTAATAATATAATAGATTTTTTGTGTAGATGTTCCAACAAGGAGATGACACAAAAAAGATACAAGTGAATATAATAAAAGTTGCAGCATGCATGACTAAAATATTATTAAATTAAAGAAAAGCATTTATATGATGCTCTTTGGTTGATGTTTAATGGTAAATAAAATGTAAAAATGAGATATATTTATTGTGAATATATTGATATGTATACATTAGTTGAAGCCCTTTTCTTGCTCCCAAAGATTAAAATGATGTGGCTTTGAGCTTACCTGATGAAGGTTATTCCAGAAACGGGTCATGTTCACTTAATTTGATATACATGTATAAGGTTTTATTATGTCAGAACTGCATCGGTATAGTAATGGTTAACTTGGTCGCCTCGAGTGCGGTAGATCGTGGGTTCGAGCCCCGGCTGGGTCAAGCCAAAGGCTATGGAATTTGTATTTGTTGCTTCTCTATTCACACATCATTAAGGAGTAACAGCAAAGACGGGTTGTCTCGAAATCAGGATAATATGTCCAAGTGGAGCGACATGTCTACCATTGGACTGTTGTTTCAGGGAAGTAGCCCTATACAAACCCAACTACATGTAAGCGTGTTGACCTACATAATGAGTACAAAGCGAAAATTATTATAGTCTCATGGAATGTAACTTGTTCTTGTCATGATATAGCTGAAACATTGCTCAGTTGGTGTTAAGCAGAATGTCCAGTTGCAAGCTTGCGAGTATTGTTATTTAATCATGAACAGTAATTTCTACACAGACAAATTTTACAAATAGACAATTTTTTTCCGTTTTACCAGTTTATATTTAAAAGGTGTATTTTTGGTCCTGCCATAATAGTAACCCTACAGAATTTTTACATGGAGAAACGCATTTATTCAGTGTAACAGGAGAAAATATATTTGGTTATTTTTGTAAAGATTTCGGAAAAAATGAAATATCTTGTCATGCAATATTCATAGAATGATTCACTTGTAGTAACGTTAACGTCGAAGACAAATCCACTAGACCTGCGTTTTTTTGGTTCCTGGTCGTAGCAAACTGAAACAATTTCAAAGGAATCGGTGAAAGAAAGTTGAGAATGTGAGCATACAAGAATTAAAGTCTTGCCTGTTGGATAAATAATAATAATAAAAAGAGTACATAGGATGGTAATTGACATTTCCTGAATCTAACGAGTCGGGTTCACTGCAAACATGTCGGCATTCATCTTTTCGTTTAATCTATACGTTGTCGCTACTGTGGCGATATAAATATATCACGCCGTAAATTTTCCGCTATAAAATCCAATGATAAACGGAACACAGTTGTTATGTTACATCTTTAACAAAACACAATAAAATTATCAGAGCAAAATTGTTCATGATATAGTAAAAAACCAACAATTTTCTTATTAAATGGGTGAAGTTAGTTATAAAAGTTATATATTGAACATTTTGTTTTATAAATTGCATGCAGAAATAGAGGAACAACAGCTATTTATAGTTATATTTGAAGTAAAAAAAATAACACTGTAGCAATGTCGTGAGCAACGTTATTGTGCTCTTTCATACTCACTGAAAACCGCGAATAAACTTACGTTTGACGTCACGATTTTACGCGAAATTATATTATTTAGATGGAGATAATCAACAAATGGCGTGTGATGTAAAAAAGAAATGTTCAAATCAAGAGGAACATATTTATTCGCATTTGTAGTATCTGGAATAGCTGTTGGGCTGACAATTTATTTGTATAACAGAAAACGACAAAAGGAATATGACAAGAATTCGGAAGATAAGGTAGCTTGTATACGAATATTTAATCTAATCAACGGTCTACAATATTTTAGATACATGTGCATATACTTATAATATTTGAAATATATGAATAGAGGGCATAATAGTGCTATCTGCATTTGAAATGTCTAAAATAGGGGGTCACCAAAGTCGCAGCTGTACATCTCTAAACCATACCGATGTATATGAAGATACCCCAGAGGGCTTCGATCCCCGGTCGAGTCGAACCAACGAGTATATAATTTATATCTACAGCACATGAGCACCCAGCATAAAGGAGTGAGAACAAAGACCGGTTTGCTCGAAGTCTGGAGAATGCATCCGAGTGGGGCGACATGTCTATTTGTGGACTTCAATGAGCTAACATAGTTGAAATCCACCTCACGGTGTTGGTCTAGTATAAACAAACAGACATTATCATCATCTTGTCACTTGTTCTCTCCATAACGAATACGAATATTTTATTAAAATCAATCAACGACCCATCAAGGGCACATAAATAAAATAATCATCATAATGCCATTAAATAATAAATGACATTCATAGGATAATTAATAAAAGTATCGCTTAAATATTAATGTTTTGACAGGAATAATTTTCTTTGCATGTGTAGAGTGCTAAACTTTTGAAAACCCCTTCAGCTTCACATTAGAGTAACAAAATAAAATTATCTTTTTCCAGAAAATCTGATTTTTTTTCTTCAAATTTTAAATCCAATATCTAACATAGCTCACGGCTTTTCTTTTGGTTTCTCTCTAAAATAAAATGAGTTTCATCCTCAACATGAAGTGAACAGCAATTACAAAATCTCTCATCTTTGCCAATTATTGATTGCCCCTTTGGTATCTTCAAACTCTTCTTGCATACTTGTCTCATTCAATTTAGCTAGTTTATGCGACATTTTCAAATACGGTTCTTTTAAAAATACATTTTATATATAATACGGGGGTTAGCTAACAATCGCATACTCTGTCGCACTTTAGAGTATGCATTTTCCCTACATGCCGATTGTATATAAAGATGATGATACATTGATACATGTGAGTGAAATAGAACCAAACTTGACAAATGTGCTCCATGTGTGGTCGTCACGTTTTAAATGATTTTTATTTCACTTTGGAAATACACATGTACAATATGACTTCTATAGTCAAAAGAAGAGTTGTAAGATACCAAAGGGGTACCGTACTCAGAATCCGTATATCAAGTAAGCTATCTGGTTGACAGGAATGCTCCTTAAATGACCCCGTACAAAGCTCAGAGGTTTGTCCTCGGGACACACTGTAGTTTTTTTAATCACCCTATATATACGACTCTACCTATACAGTAGGTGATTTTGCAGAACTACAGTCCATCTCGAGGACACCCGAGTCACTGTTAAAAGTTGTGTTTTATTTTTCCGATCTGAAATACAAGATAACCATCATCTCAAGACAAAGTTGGAGCCCTATAGAAAAACAATTTTTCTGACTGAACCCAAATTGCACATAAATAGTCAGTCATTGGATAGTCTTTTACAATACTTCACTTTCTGTGTTGATCGAATACCCAAAGATAGCCACCACCGTAGGACTAAGATTCAACATAGAACCCTATGAGATAGTGAATAAATATTTTTTCTTAGAAACTATAAACTTGATTTAACATAATGTACTTTAATAGTCATTGGTTGGTCTCGTATAACATGTACATTTATTTATGTCGATCGGAAATCCAAGCTGACCGCCACGCCAGATCAAATTTTAAAATCAATTTCTATTAAACTACTGTACCACCTCGAAGCAAACTTTGCTGGTTCGTTGAATGGTCATCTACCACATGTCTGTTTTTTTCATCCCGAAATAATCATTGGATAGTTCCTTAATTCTGTGTGGATCGGAAATCCAAGATGGTTGTTACAGCAGAAATTTGTTAATACACGACTCCTATTTGCAATATGTGTGTTTAACTATAAAATTAATGTACGATCTAAACTAATCAATTCACGGACCAAAATGGCTCAGTAGAAATAGTCTTATAGTCAGGAAAACACATTGAACAATATAATAAACAATTTGCAGTTTATTATCAATGAAAAAGGAACATAATAAAATATATGTTCTGTATAAACAACACGGACATATGGGCGATAACATTTATGTTTTTTAATCTTTTGCAGACGCCAATCGAGATGGACAGAAGTTGTACAGATGACAAAGACATAGTTGTATTAAACTCTGACTCGTCTCTTCTGCCATCATCTGATATCAGTTTACCAAGTTCTATAGTAACTTGTTCATCTTCAATAAATTCTTTAGTAACTAGTTCATGGTCAATCTCACTTTCAGATACATCGACGTCATCTGACGAGGACGATAAATACAAACAGAGAAATACAGCACGTGGATTAGAACGTGAACCATACTCCGATCATGTAACGCTTCAGGAGTTTGAAACACAGCTTAATGCGCCTGCTGTTGCAACGTATACAGTTAATCAATATAGGACAATAGCACAGGACGTGTTTCCTCAACAAACAGTGCCTATTAATGTTCCTGGATATTCAGCTTCTTTTAATACTAGTACCTTATCTCACACAATGGACCAATACAATAAGATTGTCACACCAAACAGCCCAAATACAGCATGGTATATGAAATAAAATCAGTACACATGGTTATAATTTAACCTATTTTTTCACAAGGAGAGAAACAAAACAACATTATGTATAATCTATTTATATACAGGATTTCTGTACAAGACAGCAAATCCTGGTCATTTGTAAACATCCTCATCCATTAACAACAGGAACTTTTGTTTTCCCTGCTGTACATTACATGTCGATTTTATTTTCTGACATGTGTTACCAGTTAATACATTTTTTTAATCGGAGGAAGTGAAAAAATAGTAGCAAGATCAGAAATAACGAAAGTTCAAATCTCCATGGATTACCATTAGCCTGGAATAAAATATATGAAGAGTTTATATGAATGGCCGACCCTCTCTGTCACATTTAATTATTGATGCTTGTGTTGACGTCTCCAGATTGCTCTTTCTTAGTTTTGTCAGACTCTATCGTTGTTGGATCACCGAAGGGAGATTCCTACAATATCAGAAAAATGCTTCTAAGTCAATGCAGAGTCTAATCTTAGAATCAATGAAGAGACGATACCTGAAGTCCAAAGTGGGACATTTAGATAATAAATTATATTTTGTAAATCTTGAAATTGCTTCGTGTAATACAACTACTAGTAGTTGTAAATAAGGTCAAGAAAAAGTCTATTCCATTTCCAGAAAAAAAAATTGGATTTTGATTAGGATGTAAATTTCTATATAAAATGGTAGGTGTTCCATTTACATACAGGTAGTTATTTTTTCATTAAGTGTAGGGTTATTAGAATATTCAGTAGCCAGATACATGACACACAGTTTAAATTTGAATTGTATATGGAGAAAAACATGAAAAAATGTCACAAATAAAAAATGTTCATTTGATTTACATATTTACACAAATATAGTAATGTTAATAAAACATCATACAACATTACATACCTGTACATGTGTGTCATACAACATTACATACCTGTACATATGTGTCATACAACATTACATACCTGTACATATGTGTCATACAACATAACATACCTGTACATATGTGTCATACAACATTACATACCTGTACATATGTGTCATACAACATAACATACCTGTACATATGTGTCATACAACATTACATACCTGTACATATGTGTCATACAACATAACATACCTGTACATGTGTGTCATACAACATTACATACCTGTACATATGTGTCATACAACATTACATACCTGTACATATGTGTCATACAACATAACATACCTGTACATATGTGTCATACAACATTACATACCTGTACATATGTGTCATACAACATAACATACCTGTACATATGTGTCATACAACATTACATACCTGTACATATGTGTCATACAACATTACATACCTGTACATATGTGTCATACAACATTACATACCTGTACATATGTGTCATACAACATTACATACCTGTACATATGTGTCATACAACATTACATACCTGTACATATGTGTCATACAGTGGGTTATCAAACCCTGAAGTATCAAAGGTAGGTTGTTGCGAACTCTCTAGTGGTTGTGGCATCAGTTCTAAATCCATTGGCTTTTCATTCTGAAATTCAAATGATTTAAGTTCTAAGGATTATCTATATTGGGGGTTTTGTCTACTTTTGTGGATCAAACCAAGTTTAAAGACATTGACTTGTAAATGACAATGCTTGAGAAAACTAATAATAACATCATAGTATGCACCTGAATAATGTTTATCAATAAAAACGTAGATATCAAATTTAGTGCACACAACACGTTTCTGGAATAAACGTCATCATGTGATGCTCAAAATCAAAAGATTGGAAAGCCAAATAATATAAAGTTTTGGGAGCAATAAAACCCAAGGGACTAAACAGGATAGCCAAAATAGGCTAAGGTCACCTACGCCTGATGGAGGAGAACCTTAGCTTTATTAATAATTACATTAATTAGGAACTGTAAATTTCAGTAATAAATATATTTAATAAACCATGTCAGTGCCGAAGCACTGACTACTGGGCGGATGATAACTATCGGGGACTAATAGTCCACCAGCAGAGGTATCGACCCAGTGATAGTAATAAAAACGTAGTCCACCAGCAGAGGTATCGACCCAGTGATAGTAATAAAAACGTAGTCCACCAGCAGAGGTATCGACCCAGTGATAGTAATAAAAACGTAGTCCACCAGCAGAGGTATCGACCCAGTGATAGTAATAAAAACGTAGTCCACCAGCAGAGGTATCGACCCAGTGATAGTAATAAAAACGTAGTCCACCAGCAGAGGTATCGACCCAGTGATAGTAATAAAAACGTAGTCCACCAGCAGAGGTATCGACCCAGTGATAGTAATAAAAACGTAGTCCACCAGCAGAGGTATCGACCCAGTGATAGTAATAGTCCACCAGCAGAGGTATCGACCCAGTGATAGTAATAAAAACGTAGTCCACCAGCAGAGGTATCGACCCAGTGATAGTAATAAAAACGTAGTCCACCAGCAGAGGTATCGACCCAGTGATAGTAATAAAAACGTAGTCCACCAGCAGAGGTATCGACCCAGTGATAGTAATAAAAACGTAGTCCACCAGCAGAGGTATCGACCCAGTGATAGTAATAAAAACGTAGTCCACCAGCAGAGGTATCGACCCAGTGATAGTAATAAAAACGTAGTCCACCAGCAGAGGTATCGACCCAGTGATAGTAATACAAACGTAGTCCACCAGCAGAGGTATCGACCCAGTGATAGTAATAAAAACGTAGTCCACCAGCCGAGGTATCGACCCAGTGATAGTAATAAAAACGTAGTCCACCAGCAGAGGTATCGACCCAGTGATAGTAATAAAAACGTAGTCCACCAGCAGAGGTATCGACCCAATGATAGTAATAAAAACGTAGTCCACCAGCAGAGGTATCGACCCAGTAATAGTAATAAAAACGTAGTCCACCAGTAGAGGTATCGACCCAGTGATAGTAATAAAAACGTAGTCCACCAGCAGAGGTATCGACCCAGTGATAGTAATAAAAACGTAGTCCACCAGCAGAGGTATCGATCCAGTGATAGTAATAAAAACGTAGTCCACCAGCAGAGGTATCGACCCAGTGATAGTAATAAAAACGTAGTCCACCAGCAGATATCGACCCAGTGATAGTAATAAAAACGTAGTCCACCAGCAGAGGTATCGACCCAGTGATAGTAATAAAAACGTAGTCCACCAGCAGAGGTATCGACCCAGTGATAGTAATAAAAACGTAGTCCACCAGCAGAGGTATCGACCCAGTGATAGTAATAAAAACGTAGTCCACCAGCAGAGGTATCGACCCAGTGATAGTAATAAAAACGTAGTCCACCAGCAGAGGTATCGACCCAGTGATAGTAATAAAAACGTAGTCCACCAGCAGAGGTATCGACCCAGTGATAGTAATAAAAACGTAGTCCACCAGCAGAGGTATCGACCCAGTGATAGTAATAAAAACGTAGTCCACCAGCAGAGGTATCGACCCAGTGATAGTAATAAAAACGTAGTCCACCAGCCGAGGTATCGACCCAGTGATAGTAATAAAAACGTAGTCCACCAGCAGAGGTATCGACCCAGTGATAGTAATAAAAACGTAGTCCACCAGCAGAGGTATCGACCCAATGATAGTAATAAAAACGTAGTCCACCAGCAGAGGTATCGACCCAGTAATAGTAATAAAAACGTAGTCCACCAGCAGAGGTATCGACCCAGTGATAGTAATAAAAACGTAGTCCACCAGCAGAGGTATCGACCCAGTGATAGTAATAAAAACGTAGTCCACCAGCAGAGGTATCGATCCAGTGATAGTAATAAAAACGTAGTCCACCAGCAGAGGTATCGACCCAGTGATAGTAATAAAAACGTAGTCCACCAGCAGATATCGACCCAGTGATAGTAATAAAAACGTAGTCCACCAGCAGAGGTATCGACCCAGTGATAGTAATAAAAACGTAGTCCACCAGCAGAGGTATCGACCCAGTGATAGTAATAAAAACGTAGTCCACCAGCAGAGGTATCGACCCAGTGATAATAATAAAAACGTAGTCCACCAGCAGAGGTATCGACCCAGTGATAGTAATAAAAACGTAGTCCACCAGCAGAGGTATCGACCCAGTGATAGTAATAAAAACGTAGTCCACCAGCAGAGGTATCGACCCAGTGATAGTAATAAAAACGTAGTCCACCAGCAGAGGTATCGACCCAGTGATAGTAATAAAAACGTAGTCCACCAGCAGATATCGACCCAGTGATAGTAATAAAAACGTAGTCCACCAGCAGAGGTATCGACCCAGTGATAGTAATAAAAACGTAGTCCACCAGCAGAGGTATCGACCCAGTGATAGTAATAAAAACGTAGTCCACCAGCAGAGGTATCGACCCAGTGATAGTAATAAAAACGTAGTCCACCAGCAGAGGTATCGACCCAGTGATAGTAATAAAAACGTAGTCCACCAGCAGAGGTATCGACCCAGTGATAGTAATAAAAACGTAGTCCACCAGCAGAGGTATCGACCCAGTGATAGTAATAAAAACGTAGTCCACCAGCAGAGGTATCGACCCAGTGATAGTAATAAAAACGTAGTCCACCAGCAGAGGTATCGACCCAGTGATAGTAATAAAAACGTAGTCCACCAGCAGAGGTATCGACCCAGTGATAGTAATAAAAACGTAGTCCACCAGCAGAGGTATCGACCCAGTGATAGTAATAAAAACGTAGTCCACCAGCAGAGGTATCGACCCAGTGATAATAATAAAAACGTAGTCCACCAGCAGAGGTATCGACCCAGTGATAGTAATAAAAACGTAGTCCACCAGCAGAGGTATCGACCCAGTGATAGTAATAAAAACGTAGTCCACCAGCAGAGGTATCGACCCAGTGATAGTAATAAAAACATAGTCCACCAGCAGAGGTATCGACCCAGTAATAGTAATAAAAACGTAGATATCTAATTTAGTGTGTACTGCGTGTTTCTGGAATAACCTTCATCGGGTACGCTCAAAATAGAAAGATTGGAAAATTTGATAAAATATATAGATGTGAATTAGGAATAGAAACAATATTTACATCAATAGGAGTGTTCCCATACATAGGATTATCAAACCCTTGGTGAGATGGTCCAACTGTTTCTGGTTCGGATCTAAATCTCCTTCCAAAGAATGGAGGAACCATGACCTGTGGTCTCTTCAGGGTCCGTCGAAATGGAATTCTGTCAAACATTTTGAACCTGGAAACTTCTGTATTACTGAAATATAATATTCTAGAATTGAAAACTACTTTATTCAAATGAATAGATTCGATACTAACCGTTTTTGTTCTACTTGACATTTTTAAATAGTTTCGGCTGGTTTGCATTTCGACATCACTGAAAGTTTACTGCAATAATATTTTAATATCTGTACAACATAAAATATCCTAATATCATTTCGGCATGATGACGTTTTTGTTAGTCGTCTATTAACTGACTTACATCTACTTATGCAATCACCGCTGATAATCACTAAAGCTGTGAGGAGTCCGTGCAATGTGTACTTGACAGAGCATTGATATGATAGTTTGTCTAACTCAAGACATGTCTGTGTTTTCTACCGATTCCCCGGTTTCCTCCACCAAAAAATGGTCACCATGATATAAAAGAAATATTGGTGAAAGTGTCGTTGAACACCCATGTTAACTTACTACTGTACAATGTTGGGTGTTTATAACATGTCATTCCATTATGTCGACAAATATTCGTGAGTACACTTGACTGTCGACTTTCTTTACAACGGTACATCAGTGAAATAGGGTTTGACAATATCACCAAAGGGGTAAGCAGAAGCCGTAAATCGAAGAATGACAAACAAATGGACAAAAGAAAAAGGACAAAAGCACAAATGTTCTACAAAACATTACACAGAAAACTAAAGATCGAGCAACACAAACCCCACTAAAAACCGGTGGTGAACCCAGTACACAGAAAACTAAAGATCGAGCAACACGAACCCCACTAAAAACCGGTGGTGAACCCAGTACACAGAAAACTAAAGATCGAGCAACACGAACCCCACTAAAAACCGGTGGTGAACCCAGTACACAGAAAACTAAAGATCGAGCAACACGAACCCCACTAAAAACCGGTGGTGAACCCAGTACACAGAAAACTAAAGATCGAGCAACACGAACCCCACTAAAAACCGGTGGTGAACCCAGTACACAGAAAACTAAAGATCGAGCAACACGAACCCCACTAAAAACCGGTGGTGAACCCAGTACACAGAAAACTAAAGATCGAGCAACACGAACCCCACTAAAAACCGGGGGTGAACCCAGTACACAGAAAACTAAAGATCGAGCAACACGAACCCCACTAAAAACCGGTGGTGAACCCAGTACACAGAATACTAAAGATCGAGCAACACGAACCCCACTAAAAACCGGTGGTGAACCCAGTACACAGAAAACTAAAGATCGAGCAACACGAGCCCCACTAAAATCCGGGGGTGAACCCAGTACACAGAAAACTAAAGATCGAGCAACACGAACCCCACTAAAAACCGGTGGTGAACCCAGTACACAGAATACTAAAGATCGAGCAACACGAACCCCACTAAAAACCGGTGGTGAACCCAGTACACAGAAAACTAAAGATCGAGCAACACGAACCCCACTAAAAACCGGTGGTGAACCCAGTACACAGAAAACTAAAGATCGAGCAACACGAACCCCACTAAAATCCGGGGGTGAACCCAGTACACAGAAAACTAAAGATCGAGCAACACGAACCCCACTAAAATCCGGGGGTGAACCCAGTACACAGAAAACTAAAGATCGAGCAACACGAACCCCACTAAAAACCGGGGGTGAACCCAGTACACAGAAAACTAAAGATCGAGCAACACGAACCCCACTAAAAACCGGTGGTGAACCCAGTACACAGAAAACTAAAGATCGAGCAACACGAACCCCACTAAAAACCGGTGGTGAACCCAGTACACAGAAAACTAAAGATCGAGCAACACGAACCCCACTAAAAACCGGTGGTGAACCCAGTACACAGAATACTAAAGATCGAGCAACACGAACCCCACTAAAAACCGGTGGTGAACCCAGTACACAGAAAACTAAAGATCGAGCAACACGAACCCCACTAAAATCCGGGGGTGAACCCAGTACACAGAAAACTAAAGATCGAGCAACACGAACCCCACTAAAAACCGGTGGTGAACCCAGTACACAGAATACTAAAGATCGAGCAACACGAACCCCACTAAAAACCGGTGGTGAACCCAGTACACAGAAAACTAAAGATCGAGCAACACGAACCCCACTAAAAACCGGTGGTGAACCCAGTACACAGAAAACTAAAGATCGAGCAACACGAACCCCACTAAAATCCGGGGGTGAACCCAGTACACAGAAAACTAAAGATCGAGCAACACGAACCCCACTAAAATCCGGGGGTGAACCCAGTACACAGAAAACTAAAGATCGAGCAACACGAACCCCACTAAAAACCGGTGGTGAACCCAGTACACAGAAAACTAAAGATCGAGCAACACGAACCCCACTAAAAACCGGTGGTGAACCCAGTACACAGAAAACTAAAGATCGAGCAACACGAACCCCACTAAAAACCGGTGGTGAACCCAGTACACAGAAAACTAAAGATCGAGCAACACGAACCCCACTAAAAACCGGTGGTGAACCCAGTACACAGAAAACTAAAGATCGAGCAACACGAACCCCACTAAAATCCGGGGGTGAACCCAGTACACAGAAAACTAAAGATCGAGCAACACGAACCCCACTAAAATCCGGGGGTGAACCCAGTACACAGAAAACTAAAGATCGAGCAACACGAACCCCACTAAAAACCGGTGGTGAACCCAGTACACAGAATACTAAAGATCGAGCAACACGAACCCCACTAAAAACCGGTGGTGAACCCAGGTGCTTCGGGAAACATTATACACGGAGTATCCACAATATATCAAAACTAAATACATGTTAAAATAATGTGTTTGTGTGTGTGTTATAGTAATAAAAATATACCTCCTTTTTCTGTACAAAAAGTACAAGCCAGCAAAGATTGCAGCAATAACGACCAGGACACAGATCACTATACCAGCAGTTTCTCCAGCACTTTCACCATCTTTATTACCTAAACATTTGAATTGTATAGCGTGAGCTTATCTTGTACAATCACCGAGTCCTTTAATGACAAGATTTATCACATGATAGGCTTTTTTGCTGACATTTTAAGCACAAGGGCTTGTCTTTAAGACTTGTATATTTAACTGTATTAAAACAATATGCACCCCTATATCATTTAAGATATTTATAGAACTTTACTAAATAAATATGCACTCCTACCTACTATACCGGGTACATATTTGTTCTGCTTCAAACATCCACATCTATTTATCAATTTATGTAATTATGTTTTGCAGTTTATGGTTAGATGAGTCATTCTATTCCAGTCGTCTGCTTCTAATGATCTTAACATTGTACTTAGTGGATGTTGGATAGATTGATAATTATGTTTCAATAGTCCATCGCTATTAACAGTTTGTAACACTGTATTTGGTGTCGTGTAATTAGATGTATTATCCTGCTTCAATATCCCGCCTTTAATTATCTGTCCATGTCATTGTATTTGTCGTGGATGGACCATTTTGACTTCAATGGTCTGCCTTATTTACCAGTTTGGCGGTGTACGAATACTAGTTAAGCAGATGGACCATTCGGCCTCCAGCATTTATTTACACGTTTGTGCCACTGTATTTGGCGGCACGTGAATGCACAGACAATTCTGCTTCAATAATCTCCCTCTATTTACCTGTTAATGTCACTCTACATGGCAACGTGTGATTGGATGTACCATTCTGCTTACCTGTTCGTGCCCCTGTAGATGGTTGATGCGTAGGGGCACCAGATTGCTGAAATGTTATTTTACGTAAGCTATACTTAAATCCTCCAGACAAGATATCTACAAATAGAAAATGCAACTGTAGTATTTCATTATGACACAGTTTGACACACAATACCGGGTATATACATTCACCACCACAACCACTACTCTTTTTACATCTGGACGTCAATATTTAATTATTTATACAAACTTGTGGGTATAACGAATAATACGGGTCACGTAGAATAGTGCAAATCGATAGAGAGTGCAACAAACATTGAAAACACAGGAAATGATGAAATGATGGGAATTAATCTTTACTGGAATTTAGATTTTCTCTATTGATTGACCAGTATTTCCACTACTTAGTACAAGTAAAAACCTGCACACGTCTCAAAATCGAGATTTGACTTCCAATATATACTACTGTGTTGATTCATTACAGACCAATATGGTCAAACTCAATTTGAAGTTTGTGTTGCCCAAGACCACAGATATATTACGTTTGTCGTCAGTGGTCACAATCACGTCCTTCTTTCACTGAATATGACTTACCACAGGATATGTAAAACGAGTAACACGACGGGTGCCACTAGTGGAACAGGAACTGTTTACCTTTGTAGTTTTAGTGGAGTTCGCGTTGCCCAATCTTTAGTTTTCTATGTAGTGTTTTGTGGACCGTCGTTTGCCTTTTATCCTTTATCCTTTTTTTTTTTTTTTTTTTTGGTCATAGTATTGTCTATCCTTCGATTTACGGATTTTTATTACCAATAAGTAATAATAAAGATACACGAGTACCCCGACTCCTTTTGTTTTGGGTTACGAATATAATTCGTCATGCACTTTCAATAGTATTCCATTATATCGTGAGACTCAGTTTTCATTCCAGGATGAAACCGAAATCCCGGACAAAAAAAGTAACTTGCTGCAAGTCACTGAATATTTGGTACCACATATCATTGTACCGTCTATAACCCGCTATGTATGAGTATTGAACTTACAATCTTTATAGTGACAGACAGCATAGGTTGATGTAAATTCAACTATCACACATTGAGTAACGGTATCACCCAAAATGATAAAATATAACATAAAGGAGTAACACTGACATTTCACATTCTATACCTGAATTGAGTTCTACCAACCTTGATCAATGTCTGCTTTCATCAATGTTGCTACCTGTATACTCTGTACACCGCCATGCGGATCTGTCAGTACCATCTGAATTGTATCGTTTGATGTTCTTGTTATAACAAATTGGACATCTTTAAATTCGTCTTTACCATCGAGATAATTTCTTCGTAAGCCATCACTCAATGTATTAAACCGAAACCCAGTACCATACTCAGCAGTAAGCTTAGCACCTAATATAAAATCGTAGATACCAAATTTAGTAGCACGACGCGTTATATAAATAGATAAATAGTGTTCATAATTAGAAGAAAAAAACCACATGATTTTCTCGAGGTATTTAATAATTCATTTTTATCCAACTCAAAATTATGTGTGATATTTTTTAAGGTAGTAGTAATAGCTCAAGGCGACAGGATACCACAGGTGTAACAACATCCACAAGCTGGGAGGATATGATTTTATAGTATGTTTCATATAACATCCACTAGACGGGGAGATTCCTGATAGGATTGTTGCAGGCTATTCACCACAATGTATAAACATCCACAACACGTGACAGAGGAGGGTTGTTACAAGCTACTAACAAAAAATGGAACAACATCCACCAGACGGAAGCAAAGATTTTTATAGACTTCCCACTACAGATGAAACAACAGACAACAGACGGAAGGGAAGGGTTTTTACCTGCTACTTACCAAAAAAGTAACGACAACATCAGACAGGAGCATAGATTGTTACAGACTTCCCAGAACAAATGAAATAGCATCCATCAATAGGCGCCGGAGTGTTTGGTTTACAGGTTACTTACCACAAATGTAACAGCACCCACCAGACGGCTTTATGGGGTTCCTACAGCCTGGTTTCTCACAGTCTAATTTCATTTTACAAATTTTTTGCAGGATCTGTTGAACAAAATAAATGAAAAACGAAATTCATAACCTGAAAATTGTTCTGTCCTTTTCAACGTAGTATGGTCTTTAAACTTGTAACAAAACTGGCTTTTTACATAAAGGATCATACATATATAAACGAGGTTCTTTCTTATAAAAATAAATTACCTTTCTAACATAAGAATTCTATGAATAAGACCTACCAGATTGGACTATACAAGTGGTATTTCCGAGTCCTACAATGAGCGCTTTTAAGAATAGTTCTTCTAAAGAAATATTATAAATACTAATATTACATTATTGTAATAAAGATGTCCGAATGTACCATTTTCCTGGAAAACGAATAAGGGTGTGCCTAAATACATTGTAATACCGGTATTTTACGTTTATTTCTAAGAATATAGACATTAATAATCGCTTACGCGATAACCGTGTAATAATTTACAGTACTGATGTCAAATTTGAATATTTGTTCACAACTGGTGTACAAACAATAAAAAGACTTTCTTCAGCGTTACAAATATATTGGTTACCTCTGGTTTATCATTCCCACAGATACAACCTTTCGGATCTTTACATGGACGTCGTAGAATCCTAATCTTTGAACGATTGCCTTTGTAAGGCAGAGGAAACATTCCAAGACCAATATCAGTGTTAAGGAATTCAGATATCGTGTTGGTACTGTGTGCCTACAATAAAAACTGCACCAATCATATTCATTTACAGATTCAGATTCAGATTCAATATTTTATTAAAGTCTCACCACTTGTAATACATATAATACACAATCATCACAATATATACATTGTATAAAACAAAAGTTTTATAGATAAAATACAAGTGCCATTCTATAAAGAATTATGAGAGACTATATAAATTTCAATAAATTAAAACTTTAAATCATATCTATAAAACATTTCAGTTCTGTAAAAACTTAACTATCAATCAAGAATATAAAAAACTATTTCTTCTACTTAAAATATTAAAGCAGGTCTTGGCAACCGTGTCATAACACTCAGTACTTTTAAATAGATATATAAACTTATCATCATCTGATAAAATATTAAAATGTACACTACTCCTTTTAACTTCCTTTTAGTAATATGAAAGGCAAACATCATGGAATTTTTGGATTCAATATTTTCACTTAATATGTCACTTAATTTTAACTAAAATCAACTGCATAACATTCAAAATCCGCTCAAAAGCAGATTTTAAGAGCAAATCGCAAAATATTTGACAGCAGATAATTCTGTTTTCCAGTACAGTAATGCAAATGATATGCGCGTGACACAAGATTTGAACTCTTTCGGGGAGATTATCGCTCATGCGCAATGTCCAGTTGATCAACAACAAAAAATATACATATATTCCGTGTGTACCACATAAGAATAATTGCAAAAAAAAATTGGTTCACACGACATGAAACAGACGTACTCCTCAATAATCATTGTCAGGAATGTGTGCGTGCTTACCTCAGCATCCATGATTATTTATCTTTTCTTCACGAGGTCATGATCGGCAATCATTGGACCAAACTTTTCTTCACGAGGTTTAGTCCGAGAATCCTCTGCCGTCCGACGGCTTTTTTTTTAACTAGAGCCGTGTTGGTTTTTTTTGCAAAAAAAAAGCCGTCGGACGGCAGAGGAATCTCGGACTACACAAGGTTATGATCGGCAATCATCGGAACAAAACAACCGAAAGTTAATCAGTTTCCACAATAATGGCGAGGACGATAAACAGGCACACGGATTTGCAGATTTCTAGTTGCTGGGAACATATTTCGACTTGAAACATGCATGAATATCTTAGTAAAGGTACCGCCGTATTCCAAATTGAATTTTCAGGGGAAAATGTTCTAGTCACACAAAACTGGTGTAATATTACTTTAAATAAACTTTCACGTAAATCTGCATATAAAGGGCAGTCTAATAAAACATGTTTTTCATCTTCTATCTGATCATGACATATAAAGCATACTCGCTCATTTACATTTTTGTTTTCATAACGACCTGTTTCTATTCGCAAAGGGGCCACACCACACCTAAATTTAGCAAAGGCACTTCTGTATCGACTTGAAATGTTCTTACTTAAATACATCTCTGTTTCAAATACCTCTTTAAACAATTTATAAGTTCGTAATTTATTTCCAACATTTTGTGAAAACATTCTATTCTGCCAATTTACTTTATATTTATCAAATAAAAAATCTTCTAACTGTGTTATAACATTTTTATGCAAAATATTCTCTAAATCAGTAAGTATATAGTTCTAAATTGCATTCTGTAAATTTTGTCATAATTCTGAAACACCAATTTTTCTTTTTATTAACAGCATTTCTAAAAGCCCATCGAAATACTTTGTAATTTACACGTGGTTATGACACAAATAATGAATGGAATTTTCAAATGTAAGTGTACCATAAGAATGACCAAGCAATTATTAGTTTTAATTCCAGAAGCAGGAATGATGACCACTTCAAGCTTTGTATATCTGTCATACATATATTTAAATAACAAATACAAATTGACTTTTATTGATACCTGTCCATTAATCTTCAATGTATTCACCACTATTTCTATACCAGATTCTATATTAACGAAAAATGTATTGTCTTTTGGAAACAGGACGTCATCGTATGTACACGGTACCATTTCTGATTCTAAGACGACATTTTGACTACAGTTTCCTGTTTCTGTCTCAGAAGAACACCAGTTACTAGGATCAAACCAGTCTGATGGATATGTCTTGTTAAATCCAATCTCTGGAAAATAAAATAGGATTTCTTTTTAACAACATGTAATGGAAAATGGTTATTAAACAATTTACTTAGTATCTTAATATGTTCCCCTAAAATATGACAATAATCGGCTTTTTCCATGATTCATTATTAAGATTTATGTAGTATTTCAATATTTTAGGGGGCATGAGAGGTTTAATTTATAACATGTTTTTTAATGTAGAAGCCAAAATTTCAGTGTTATCATGAGCAAGTAAAATGGATTTGGACCAGTACAGTACATTCAAAAGAAAATTTAAGCCATGGTATATACATGTATACAAACAAATTAGATGTATCATTGTTTTCCATACTCATTGCAATATAAAATTAACTGTTTGTCAAATAGTTGTGCTTAGTAAGATGAAGATTACTATCTTTATGCGTACCTTTCCCATTGCTGAGACAGTCCACGTTATTATTCGGAACATCAGTAAACGCAAGGATAAAGTTCGAATCCAGTAAAATATCACTTGTTTTTGGAAGTCTCTGAAAGTATCATATCGTCATTAATGCAATATCGATCCAAGTGTGGAGAATTATCATGGTTGAACACTTCTTTATAAATTTGACGTTAAACGCCACTGTGCCTACTATATTTATGCTATAGCTTCTTTAAAATTATTGTTGACTACGTAGCGGTACAATGCTAATAATTAAAATACGAGTATCAAGATAAGGATTAGAAATGAAAGTATGTATTTAATATGAACAGTGTGAACAAATTCATTGCCATGTACCAAACATGTATTTAGACATTATGGGACATCTTATCATTCTGGTCGGAGTAAATTACATCGATTGGTTTACTACGTCTAGCTAAAAGTCTATTCTCATGAAAGAGTGAGTGATTGTTGTTTAACGCCAATTCAGCAATTTTTTTCAGCTGTATCATGGCGAGAACAAGTTAATTTTCA
Organism: Bathymodiolus brooksi; assembly: GCA_963680875.1. Lineage (NCBI taxonomy): Eukaryota > Metazoa > Mollusca > Bivalvia > Mytilida > Modiolidae > Bathymodiolus > Bathymodiolus brooksi. The sequence goes on from OY804576.1 coordinate 31,879,000, forward strand.
ATGAGGTGATGATGAGATCCGCTTTGTACTAGACCAACACATTGAGTTGGATTTTTATAATGCTAGCTAGCTCACTGAAACAACAGTCCGCCACCGATGGGGTTTTCACATGAAAGAAAAATGTATGTTATATATTTCCATATTGTGTTTATAATTGTTGAATCGAAATCATTTTTATAAGCCAAGCTTTATACAAATGTATCAAGTGACAATATATAGTACCAGTTCCTTAAGCGTTGTATTCATCTGTAAGAAGACCGTTGCACTCTCCTGGTAAATGACAGCGATATCGTCTCCACATGGTGATCTACCTAAATCCCAGTTGTAAGGATTACCAAAGTTAGCATTGGGAATCCACCGTTTGACATCCCCATCCACCTGTACTAATGTGGAAAATAAATATAGCTTCACTTCTACAACTTTTGATTGAAACAATATTAGTATCTAATAGAGCTTGATGAATTGTGGTGTTCCCTGTTCACTTAATAAATATAGCTTCACTTCTACAACTTTTGATTGAAACAATATTAGTATCTAATAGAGCTTGATGAATTGTGTTCCCTGTTCACTTGTCACTATTTAAAAGCTTTCATTAAAACAATGTCAAAAACGAAGAGCTATATATAGCGATGTCGTATACCAAGGGCACTGGGGGTGGAATCAATGGACATGTGCACCCTCCCCTAATTTCAAAAGTGTGGGAGAACAAAACTATGTTACCGACGATGACTATTCGCCATTTGTTTTCTTAAAAGATGAAATCGTAATTTGACGTTTCCTGTTACTAGTATTACTTGAAAAGTGAAACCATTCCCTATTCTTTATTTGAAAATTTAAATTTTCTATGAAGTCTATACCAAAAAAGAAGAGTAAAACTGGAAGTAAACTGAAATTTGGTTACCGGTAATCATAGACATTTCTATGAGCGACGGTCTTTAAAACTATTTTGGCACCTCTATTAGTGATAACTTTCTTTGATTTCGAACTTGACGGCCATTGTTCAATAATGATTATCTCTCATAATGGCGAACTTGACGGCCATTGTTCAATAATGATTATCTCTCATAATGGCGAACTTGACGGCCATTGTTCAATAATGATTATCATATGCAACTATTACGGTCATAATTAGGTTCGATAACTCTGTAATGACTTCTCGACTGTAATTAATTATGATCTAGCTTTCGATAACCCGTTCATATCAGAAACATATAAAATAATATGTCTCTGGTCATATATCCTTGATTATACTGATATAACATGTAAAATGCATTTTTTTAGGTATTAAGTGAATTCATTTATCTGAAAACAAATATGAGAGTTAAGATATTATTCAGATGAATTATTTAATGTAACTTTTACATTAAAATGTGAAATTTACTATTCACATTCTTCCATTTAAAAAATAATCGGTTCAAAACATTACATTCTTGTAGCGAAAAGTGAAGATTTAGAAAATTAAATACCTATGCTCGAGGTTACAAAAGATTGAAACGCTAAATAAGTGTTTATGAGTTGGAAAGGATAGCCAAAATCGGGATGCATAATGTTGCCTATTCATTTCGTCGTTTCACCCCTTTTTTGTTGTTTGGTTTTTGTTAATAAAAGGTTTTACTTCTGTGCAAGAATGTAGTTTTTAATTAACAGGATAGCCAAAATCGCTTACTCTTACATTTTTGTATATTTTGTTGTCATTTTTACTGGTCGAATTATATTATTTAAAAAGTGTGTGAATTGATATTATTTACCTGTACAATAATACAGGAAATAATCACACTGGGGGGTTCTAATATTTTATGGCTTTGTGTATAGTTAATTAGGATGTATTGTACTCCTCTGTGTGGACTTCACTTCTCCAAACAATTTGCATAATTGTAATAAAAAATATCAATTCACATTTGACAGGACAGAATGAAGCCAAGTGCTAAAAATTACAAACAAACATTATTATCGGCGTGTTCACAAAGTTGCTAAAGAGGAAAATGCACACTCTTATGAAATAGTTTTAATTAAGTGGAATATTTTTAAAGTGTCATGAATAAATGAGTGAAATAGATGATCTACACACTGATCTGTCAAATCTGCGTACTATGAAACATGAACACTACTTCCGGTGAGCTCCGCCATGTTGGATTTTTCTTGATCGATCTTAAAAAATTGGTTATTTTCAAATCAAATTGGAAGTAATAAGAACACAAATTAAACTGTTACGAACTCGATTTTCGGAAAGGTTAATTATTCAGCTTCTACAAGATATCAGCATAAATTTTTTTCTTATTAATTTTATTGATCAAATTTGACAATTTCCATCGACTGAATTTACAAATTATCGTAAATTCATAGGGATTGTACATGATTTATCGAGATTTTTATGCACTTTTTAAAAATTGATTTGGAAGTATTTTCTTGTTAAATTAAACTGATACAAATAATATTTTTTTATCGATAAACATTTCAAGATTATGTGGATATCAGCATAAGTTTTGGATATTGAGCAGTTTGTTTTTCAATTGCGATTTAAAGTTCAATCACCGTGCATTCTTTGTTAATTTAAATGACACCTATAATGTTGGCGACTACGTCATCAAAGTCACGTGATGACTGAATAAGCTGGATATGCTCTCATAATGGCGAACTTGACGGCCATTGTTCAATAATGATTATCTCTCATAATGGCGAACTTGACGGCCATTGTTCAATAATGATTATCTCTCATAATGGTGAACTTGACGGCCATTGTTCAATAATGATTATCTCTCATAATGGCTCATCAAGACATTTGTCATTGAGTCTCACATTTATAACATTGAAAAAATAGATAACAAATTAGTCTGTGCATTTCTCTGTTCTTATATTTAATTTGTTTTAGGGTTTGAACTGATCCCCAAAACTCTTAGATCAAAGCCTTAAAAATAAAACCGTAAGAATTGAGAAAATTTAGAAACTGTTGTATAGTCTCTACAGCTGTATGCAAAAAAAGTTCCTGCATGGGATAATTTCAAACGCCTTTACATGTTTTCGAATATAATTTTAGAGCATACAATTGAGAGGTCGTCGTGATCGTATAGTAGTTGGGTTTACAACTACCTATGCAATCAGTGTCTATCACAACTAACGTTTTGAGATCGAATCGAACATTATGGGATAAATTTGTCAGTGATTTACGACAGGTCGGTGGTTTTCTTCGGATACTCCGGTTTCCTCCACCAATAAAACTGACCGCCACGATATAACTGAAATATGGGTTGAAAAGTGGCGTTAAACATCATAACCCCAAAACAAATTGTTGTTCAATGGTTATAACGATTCTTTAAAGCGTTTTATAACGTAAGACATTTCACTATTCACTAAACAAGTAATAATAGGAAAAATCCAAATAAATGAATGAACGATTTTTCGCAAGCAAATTAAATTATTTCTTTATTCACTGTTCGCAATTAAAAGGCTGTCGCTATTCCTTTCAATTATTTGGAGAGTTTTTTTCTCCAGATAATAGACGATTTTCACTCTTCCATTTTCGTTTAAATGACATTATTGTAACGGTAAAAATACAATATAGTGAACAGAAAATAAACAAATTCATTATTCGTTGTTAAATGGTACAACATGAACAGTAAAAAACGAAATTGAATTAATTCAAAATGGATTTTGCAGGTTGATTTTGAATTAAAATGTTGATATTTGTAGCTCTGAAATCATGGTTCCGAACAAAAAATTAACAAAAACAAAAACTCTGAGTATTTATGATATTTGCTGAGATGCTTTAGCTGAACAAACAATTTACTCTAAGACATATCTAGTTGTACTAAATAAACAATTTTCCGTTGGACAATATTCAATATAATACTGATGCAAGTTTAAAACATGTTGGTTGGTTTTTGCTTATTTATCAAACATATCATAATTAATATTTTATAGATGTATGAATTATAATGAATTCATTAATAGACATTTAAAAAATATATACATTTTGTAACTAATGTTATTTTACTTACTGAAAAATGCCAGGAAGAAAAACGTTGTTAATAATATATCCATTTTGGGGGCGTATATCAAATACATGTGCGATTATAGACGTCATTGTCTTTGAATTTATAATGAAGTGAGTATATGTCTCCACATGTAACAGATAAGTAAACCTTTATCACAATATACGTGTTACATATCGACCCTAGATGTAAATTAAAAATATACGAAAAACAATAATTAACATAATGCATGGTTCAAATTCAACAAGGGAACCTAGTAAATATGACTGGTTTAATTTTTAACGCCATATGATATTAATAAAAAGTTCTACAGAAAGACAAAAGGTCGGAAAATACCGTGAAAAAACTCCCTTAATTTTAGTCAACATTCTTATAAGTCCCCATTTGAGGGAAAAATTGGGGGGGGGGGGGGGGGGGGGGACACACATGTCGACACGCTTTCGCGGAAAATCGTATTACGTGTACATATCCTATAATGTAAGAGATATTATTAGCCAGTGCTTATATAAAAGCAGAGAAAATATATCCCTTCTATGAAATTGATTAAACTGAGGAAATCCTCATTCCAGAATGTAAGAAGATGTAAATCAGAGACAATATAAGCCTGCTATAAAATGATTCGTAATCGTACACCCAACACGATGATCATCACGATACGATTGTGTCGTTTAAAAGTGATATAACGGGTGCCGCAGGTGGAACTGGTCAGTTATCGGTTTCCCGGGTAACTGATTTCATCCTATGTTTAGTGGAGGACGTTCGACTTGCACAATCTTTAGTTTTGAGGACCATTGGTTTTTTTTACCTGTCCCTTTCTCGTTTGGCCATCATTTTCTGTGTCTGTCCTTCGATGAAATTCATGTTTTTAGGCTATTTTATTCCATTTAAGAACAGAGTAGCTGTGGTACTTCTCTACATTGTGTTCAATAAATAAACTTATTTGGTTACTCTCTTCTGAAAAATACGATGGCTTATATTGTCTTGGTGAATATTTACTCAATAATAAATGTTGCATAAACACTAATAAATGTGTTTGTTTACCTCATTCTACAGTTAATATATGTTGTGTATTATGTAATTTATGCTCCTAGAGGATCTTTGGTTAGATTTAATATAAAACAAAATGAATATGAATTTAATATACGGCTTATGATGTTATCTTATAAATATTAATCCTAGTCGATGTTGGTTATTCTGTTATGGCCCTTTGGTTTTCTTGCTCCTAAGACTTTATATAAATTATTTAACTTTCCAATCTTTTTGATATGACCGTACCTAATGAAGGGTATTCCGGGAATGCGTTTTGCACACTATATTAGATATCGTATCTACATTTTTTATAACTATCACCGAGTCGATAACTCTGCTGATGAACTATTAGTCCCAGAGTGTATCACCCGCTCGGTAGTCAGTGCACCTACGTTAGCATGACCAATTTAAAAATCTAAAACCATGTTTTTGATTCCAATGGAAAGTCATTCCTTTGGTGAATTTAACTATGATGGTAGTATTATTGACACAATTAATCATTATTGTTATCTAAGAATAATTGTATATGGTAATTTCAGCGTAGCTATTTCAGTGCTTGTGGAGAAGGCTAGGGGGCGTATCTAAACAAAAATCATGGCTTATATAGTCCATGTAAACCCTCAGAGAAACTCTCTGATACATTAGTAACCCTATATTTTTTATATTGTAGTGAAGTTTTGGAATTATGTCACTACATTTAAAGAAACCGGTGATGTTGATAAGTTCCATATTAAATTAATTAAGGAAATATTGGGTAGGGACGGTTAAACATTAAACTATGCTTGTAGATCTGAACTTAGTAGACTACCTATGAAAGCAAAAATATCTTTTTTCGTGTTTAAAATTTTGAGATCATATGAAATCCACAGATAATTCATTGACTCGTCAAATATATAAGCCATAAGGAGTCACTGAGTCAGAACGTACCATTCAATTAAACCAATTATGCATTAATTGGGCTTCTCTTATCTAATTCAACTAACTTAATTTCCTCTTCTTCTTCTTCCATCTGGTGGACAGGATTCCTTTAGGAATGTGAACTGTCCATCTGTCAAGTTTCGGACTGCAAAAACCTTTGAGTGGCGTGTGTAGAGTGAAACAACAGCTTGAGTACTATCTACATATAAAACTTCTCTATCTTACAGATTAAAACTATATACATCTATTTCCTCTCTACTGCCTCTGGAAGACTGCACTGTAATGGTTGGATACTGCAGTCTGGACGCCTCGATGGTGGGACTTTCTGTCACTCCAGACGGAAGAAGATTCCAAATTTAAAAGTCATTCGCAAGTCAAATTAAGCAGAGGGTTTTAGACCAAGCTTTACAGGAAGAAAATTCTAACATTTTCGCATCCGCACAAAAATTGGTGTCTTAACAATCAATTGATAATAGTCGATTAACATACACCATACATGTCGGCTCTTTGGAAAAAAAATCAGATAGGTCTGTTTTATGTTTCAATCTGTGCACATAAATATGCGTTTGGTGGAGGATATATCACTGTATATAATTTTGGAGCACTAGTTCTACATACAGAGGGGGTGAAGATCTGGAGGTAAGGTAAGGTAAACTATGGTTAAGTTCTCATAGCCTTGCCGCATTGAAAGTGGCAGATATTTCAACATTCCAAGAATGGATAATTTGCTAGGTCTGCAAATACGGAATGATTGAGGATGAAATACAATTTTTATTACATTGTAAACAACGTTTTTCTGAAAGAGCTAAATTTGAAAATATATATATTTTTAATTATAACAACCCCAATGAAAGTATGAAGATTCGATTAATTGTTAATTAAAAAAAATCTCTTCAACTATTTTCCTCATTTACTAAGGGACCGACCATTTAACTTGCAGGGGGGTAGGGGTTATGGTTTTTTGTTTCGTTCAGAAAATTTATTTCGGACAACACGAGAGTTAGAATATTTTTTTTTCCAGAATTTAACATTAGGTTATATGACAAAAACTCTGAATCAGATTATTTTTTTTTCCTCCACCAAAATCAGAATATTTTTTTCAGCAACATTGGGAATCAGAATATTTTTTTTTAGAGAAAAAACCATAACCCCCCCGGGAAGTTAAATGGTCCGTCCCTAAGGGATATTTTAGGATTGGAATCAGTCTTGAAATTTAATTTTTGTATGGACAACGAAACCAAACTGTTCAATATAAAAGCCACACGTTACAATACCAATACCTACTGGTTTCTTGTTGTTAAACACAGTCCCTTAACTCCTTACATTAAGATGAAATACCAGGAGAAGGGAGAAATTATTTTTAGTCGTACCGGAAGTTCAAAAAGTAGCAGCTGATTTCTTGACGTGTACATGCTACAGAAAAAACAAAAACAGTGTAAAATGCATCATAATGGATGGTTTAGCTGTCGATACCGACTTTTTGTCAATATATTTATTGTCTTACTTTACACAATCCAATGTTCTAGTTCTAAAATATCAGATATGAGACTATGTGGTGATGATGAATGCAAAAGTAAGTTGAACAACAGGAATCTTGATGTATGTTTTCAATAAAAGACCTCATTCACCGTTTTTTATATTCTCTGCATATCTTTATTATCAATTCATAAAGATGAAAAGTAATGCAACACAAAACTTCCATTCTTTATTTCAACTCTTGGCAAAACAGAACAGACCTTGTAATGTCAAAATGTGTGTTCACTACCCACCTACCGGTATATTACTATCGGTAACAAATTGTTTCGGCCCCAAATAGTTACAGTCCTATAAATGGATCAATGAAGTTATGTGCTAAGTAAGCCTATAATATTATTTTGACTCTAAATTTGCCAGGGACTGTCATGGTCATAATCACATAGTAGTTGGATTTACACTAATGTAGTGTCTTGTGAGTTCGAATCGGATGCCAGACAACTCGGCCCGCGGACAACTCAGACCGAGACAACTCGGACCATAAGCGAGAACAAATCGGCCCGTATGTTAAGACAACTCTGACCGTATTATTGTTTTATAATATTGTTCAATATTTATATGTGTATAATTGTTTATTTATTTAAAAGACAATTATTATCTTTTAGTGAAAATGAACTATTTATTAAATGATAATATTACTTGTGACCAAAAATGTGATTAGGACGCGATTTTGTTCTCATAACATGGTCTATTACGTATCATTTACAGGAATAAAATTAATATAAAAAATTAGAAATAAATAATTACATAGTCATCTGTCAAAAGTATTGGGAAACGTAAAAAAAACATATTTTTTCAAAAAAATTATTGTGAAGTCATTTCTGGATAGATTTTAACAAATTTTACACCAAAACATTCGGAATTATCTATATTTTGTTTGTTTATTTGCTCATTATGTTTATATGAGCGGTTTTTATTTGTACATAATTTTCTCATGATTGTCAATTTTTAGGATTTATTTTTAGTTGAAATACATAGGAAAATCAAATTTTATTTGTTGTGTTTAAATTATGTACAAATAAAAATTACTCATAACAACATAATGAGTAAATAACCAATCAAAATATAGATAATTCCGAATGTTTTGGTGTAAATTAAAAAAATAAGTAAGACAACAATAATTATTGATGGTCCGAGTAGTCTTTTCATATGGTCTGAGTTGTCTTGACATACGGGCCGACTTGTCTTGGTCCGAGTTGTCTGGTACCCTTTCGAATCCAGCTCATGGTGAGGTGTCCTTGATACAACATTATGTGATAAAGTTTGTCAGTGACTTGCGGTAGTTCTGTGGTTTTCTCAGGGTACTCTGGTTTCCTCTACCAATAAAACTGATCGCAACAATATATCTGAAATTTTGTTGAAAGTGGCAGTGACTCCAAATTTGCTCACATCATAGATACCAGATATTGATTATCAGGATCCCTTGATTATCAACTGTAGATAAGACTTCCCATCGATAAGTTGTTGATTATATACCAACACAGGATGTAATGCAGTTTTGATCTTCTTTGAGGGTTATTTTCTCCCTACTTTTACATATGATAAACATGGATTTTTATTGTTTTATTACTATTTTATTGTCTGAATCTCTTTGCAAAGAATATCTCAATTTTAGTTGTTTTTCTTAGCTCAGGCAATTGTTGTAGGGACCAATATTAAGACAAAAGAATATAATCATCAAGCAATCCACTAAGATATAGCTTTATTGATTCAAACTCCATCCAAGATAGCTACCATTACTAATAATGGCAAGATCTTAAATAGGCCAAATCTAATTATTTAAAACCAGAATATACTGAAATTACAAATCTTATTTCATTAATATTTGTTTAACATTAACATGTTTGTTGTATTCAATAGTTGTAAAATATTAGAATAGAATAAAAATATGCTTACCCCAAACATTAACAGAAATATTAGAGTAGACCACATAGCTTCTTCTACAACACTGCATTATCAGAGATCTCACTCTGTTAATTACCAGTAATATGGGTCGACATGAAGATAATGATGATGCTTTATTTTTTCAGCTGTGTTATCACTAGCCAAAACATTAGCTAGACACCAGAATAATGATCCTGTTTTTTTAACCTTTAGCAGAGGAGAAGTGGTACAAGTTTTAAGTAAATCTGCAGGAAATAGACCAGATCTGTGGGGAGGACAGGCAAGTTTTTATTAAACACATGAGAAAAAAGAATGGTATTGCACTTTAATTTAAAGAATAATTTGGTCTCGTACATCATTGTGTCAAAATCTAACACACAACCAACACAGTAATGCATATTTAGAAGTACTGAAAATAAAGGCTTCCTTAAACAAAGTGTACATGTTATCGTGTGTTAGGACGTTAGACAAAATCTCATATTTTTTATCTCTCAAAGTTGAGAATTTGTGAGATTTTGACTTTCTCACTTACATACGAGATCAATATCAAATTTGTTTATAGTTATGTTGATTAAATCACAATAATAATGTGTGCAATTGGAGTGACCTGACTACCCACAGACTGCTGTTTCAGTGAGCTAGCACTATAAAAATCCAACTTTAGCGTGTTAGTCTAGTACAAGGTGGATATCATTATTAGTTGATTGTCTGTAACTTGTTCTCATCATGATATAGCTGGAATATTACTCATTTGGTGTTAGCAATCACTCACTCACTACTATATATACAAATGAAGAAACTATCTTCCTTTTATAACGTCATAATGTGAAAAAAAACTTGATTAAAAACAGAAATCTTTCACAATTTTAACAGAAACAATCTTCAGTATGTCATTGTCTACAAAACATTGACATTTTTACATATTACATCTAGACAACGTTAGTATTAAGACAATGTCCAAAAAGCTTGGTTATTGGATAAAAAATAAAAAATTTGATTGTTTACCATGACATAGAATTACAGCTGTGATGCCACTTAAGATACATTTGTAAATTTAACAACCTGCAGAATCGTAAATGGAAAAGTGTGTTTTAGTGGCAGATAATATTCAAAGTGAGTGATTGTTGTTTAACGCCAACTCATCAATTTTCAGCCATATCATGGTGAGAACAAGATAAATTTCAATGAGATGATGATGATGAAGTCTGCTTTGTATTAGACCAACACGCTCAATCAGATTTTTATATTGCTAGCTCACTTAGACAACAGTTCAAGAATAGAAATGTTGCCCCACTCGGAGTCGGACACATTATCCTGATTCCGAGCCAACATAATATTCAAAACAAAACGGTACATACAAATTATAATAAAAGAGTCAAAAGGGAAAGGGATGTGTTTTATTTCTATGATATAATACAAATTTGTATTTAAGCCATGTACTATATGTTTTTTTCAGATTGGAGCTAGAAAAGGTTATTTTCCAAGATCATTTGTCAGAGAATATAAGGTTGAAATTCCAAATCCAGGAAAGATTTTGCCTACATCGGTATGTATGATTATATAAATTAATGAAAAAATAACACATTGAACTAATATAGTAAAACTACTATTAACCAACCACCTGTGTGACCATGAAAATCAGCTGGTTTTAAGGGATGGCTTGTTTGATGAGATTACTTAATTGAGCAGAATTATCTCTCTTTTATATTTTACCTGAGCAGATATGATTTAATAATATAATATATATAGTATGTATTGTACTTTTTGTATGTTATTACAAATAAACACTGTACCAGTAAGGCAGTATATATATATTTCTTATTCTTAATATTTTGTAAAATTTTCTAGCACTAATTACATGCCAAGGATATGTAAAATAATAGTGGTCAGTCTGTCTGTCTAAACTGTTGATAAAACCTCTGTAATGTTGAGCTACGATATAATTGAAATATTGTTAAACACCATTGTCCATTTCATGGTTGCAAATATCCGTTTACTGGCTCCGCTAGCGTGTCGCCAGTAAACTCAATTTGCGACCATCAAATCTCCAATTGATGCCGTGAAATTTTCAAATACTATACAGTTATCTCCTAAATGGTAAGTCCAAGACTCATCTAGGTGAGTTGCAAGGATATCTGAAAACTAACAGTTCAGACATTGGCTGGGACTCTGAAAATTGGCTGGTCTAAAGGGCAGACCAGTTTTCCAGGATCTATTTTAGAGAAGTTTCACTATACTTTATATATGACATATATTTGATTGAATGACATCCAGTAACATATTGAACAATTGCTAACAATATTTCTGCTAATCTAAAAATACAATGAAATTCCATATTTCTTTACTGTATAGGGTAATGAACCAAAACAACAAGTGACACCTCCTGAAGATTCAACTAATGAAAAAGATGAAACAGACCTAGAAGATGATGACACAGATTTAGAAGTTGAAACTGAAGATGAAGGATATCAAACTGGTATAAAATATAAAATAAATCTTTTGTTTCTTTTAAAATATAGTCAGCCTTTTTATTTTATTTTAGTTTTGTTTCTGTCTGTATTGTTCAAGGGATCTTTGTGGTCATGATCGTATATTAGTTGGATTTACAACTACCTATGCAATCAGTGCATATCATCACTAATGTTGAGTTTGAATCCCGCTCATGGTGAGGTGTACTCGATACAACATTATGTGATAAAGTTTGTCAGTTACTAGACAGATCAGTGGTTTTCTCCGGTTTCCTCCATCAATAAAACTGACCTCCATGATATAACTGAAATATTGTTGAAAGTGGCATTAAACACCCAAACCTTGAACCTGTATTGTTCATGGTTAAGCAATAATTTGATATTGGAGAGTAATAGATAAATAAATGATTTAACATTTGATGTTAATGGTAAAATAATAACTCAAGGGATTTGTATTCTATTTTCAGACAGTGAAGCAAAAGAAGATACAATTGCAGAAAAGGTAATTAACATACCGGTAACTTAAAAATAGGTACACTCATTAAAAACTGCATCAGTGGTGTAATGGTTAGTGTGCTCGTCTCGAGTGATGTAGATTGTGGGGTCAAACCTTGTTTGGGTCATATCATAGACTATAAAATTGGTATTTGTTGCTTCTCCATGCAGTGAGATCAATGAATGGTTCGCTTGGTTTCAGGATAATGTGTGTGAGTGGAGTGATATGTCTACCTGCAGACTGTTGAGGGAGCTAGCACTATAAACAATCAAACTAGTACAAAGCAGAAATCATCACCATTAATTTGTTCTCACCATGATATTGCTGAAAAATTGCTCACTTGATGCTAAACACCAATCAATCAGTCACTCATTCAAAATTAACTTATTATGATAAATCTGAAAAATTGCTCACTTGGCTTTAAGCAACAAGCACTCACCCACTGACATATTTATAGAAAGCAGATGATGAGACAGAAATAGCAGACGACAAAAAAGATGAAACAGAAATTGGTGATGATACTGAGGTTGGAGAAGAATCATCAGAAGATCTACCATTAAAACCTAAAGAAGACACATCAGAAGATTTACTGTTCAAACCTAAACCTTCAACAGAAGACACAACAGGTATATCTTTTATTTTGTTTAATTTAATATCTGATGCTCCCGATATTAAATTTTGTGATTACCCATTAAAGCGGAATCATTTTTATAGGATTTGGTTGTTTATGTAGATAATTGTGTTGCTAATGGATAAATGAACCCATTAATATTATATATTGCTGCTTTATACTTAATCTATTGGTTAGTATCCATTCACATCCAGTACAAAGAGAATTTTGATTGTATATAAGTATCCTGGAATTTGATTGGATGAAAGCTTGTGTATTATTCATGTAGTTTTATATTTCGAATGAATTTCACTCAATTTTACTACCTCCAGGGTATTTGCATGAGGATTTTACTTTTTCACCCTATCAATAGTGGTATTTGTCAAAACTTATTTGCCCTTTTTACCCTTGCAAGCCTCAACCCACCAAAATCATTCTGAAGCTTTCTTCTTTACTGATAAATGTAACATGTTTATCGAATATGAAAACCGGAAGTGAAAGTGAAATGTCATACAATAACATAAAGTAACAGCATAAAGTAAAAGTTTCCTTGAACAAACATTAAAAACAGAAAATTGATAGAAAAGAAAAAATTATTTATTATATAGATAGGTGTGATTTATGGGGATTTATCCGTGAAATAAATTTCGGTATCTCACATGTGAGATATCAGTTTTTTCTCGCCGGAACTACTTTTACACAAATATAAATGTGGTGGTTACGTCCCTTGTTGTGTTGCGGTGAATACACACACAACTGTAAATTGAAACAATTCCGCGAAATTGTATTGACGACTTTGGCGCAAAACCAACATGACGTCATTGACGTCATATGAAGACTTCCAGTTTGAAACGTAAAGATTAGACGTTATTTGGCTTCGTGTACAATTCAATTTTGATCAAATTTAACTAAAATAAGTTTTCAAGGTAGGCATTTTAATTATTTTTGTGTATTGTTGTAAATATGACGTGTAGGATTTCACATTTTCAAGATGGCGGATCCTTCCAGCTGAATCTCTTAGTTGCGACTTGTAGATTGATTATTTTACACTATCATTGTTCGTAAATTCATACTCGTGGAATGAAATATACAAATAAAAAAATAATATATAAGAAATTTTGGAAGTCTATAATAAACAGTATAACTAAATCATACATTTTGAATATCCAAATAAGACCACTCATGACCGAAAACGCATTAAGGATTAAACTCGTGGATCCGCCCACTCGTTTAATCCTTATGCGTACTTCGGTCACTCGTGGTCTTATTTTGATATTCAAAATCTATGATTAGTTATGCTATATTTATTTAACAATTGTTCTGAATGATATCCACTATCCAGTGTAATAAAGCAGATATATCATGCTTGGGAGGGGTATTTGTGAAAAATATCCATCTTGATATATCTGTTCCTATGTAATATTATTTTTTTTAGAATACACAACATGTAACTTTAAAAAAAAAAAAAAAGATATAAGCCTTCTGGTTTTCATTATTATATAAGTAAAATAAATTGATTCTTATAATTACTCCAATTAAGCAAATTTAAGGAAATTGTTGATTCAGATAACCCACTGTAAGCTCTATAAAACTCAGGTAAGCGACTGTAGAACCCCTGGGTTAAGTTTACAAATCCATCAATAAAGCCAAACCCCAAGGAATGTTTTTCTTAAAGTAAACTTCAAGCAATTATATTGACTGATTGTTGATTAACTTTTAAATAGGCAATATTTTAACTTTTGAATAGGCAATATTTTAACTTTTAAAAGGCAATATTTTAACTTTTAAATAGGCAATATTTTAACCTTTAAATAGGCAATATTTTAACTTTTAAATAGGCAATATTTTAACTTTTAAATAGGCAATATTTTAACCTTTAAATAGACAATATTTTAACTTTTAAATAGACAATATTTTAACTTTTAAATAGGCAATATTTTAACTTTTAAATAGGCAATATTTTAACTATATTCATGATGAGAACAAGTTTACAAACAATAAATCAAGTAGGTAAAAAGATGGCACTGGGTTGGGGCTAAGTTTTTTGCCACTGGAAGTGGGACTATTGGCTGAAGTTTTTTTTGCCACTAGAAGAAGAAGATGACATAATCGATTTGGTAGAAAAAAAATCTTGTTATTCTTTACTCTGAAATGTGTTTTCATTGTCTATAAAGAAAAATTCATTTATTGGTAATTTGGTTTAATTTCAGAAAAAGCAAAAACTGAAGAGAACCAAGATAAAACAGAGGTAGATGAAACTGAAATAAGTGATAATGGAGATGAAACAGAAATAGGGGATGATAAAGATGAAGACAAAGATGAGACTGAAATAACAGAAGATGAAAAGGAGAAAAATGCTGCAGATGATAATTTAAAACCACAGGAAACACAATCTGACCAAAAACCTACTGAAGCGACACAGAACAAAGAAGAACCTGAAATGACCAACGAAGGGAAACAAGAGTTAGATGTAAATCAAGAGGACGGGAAAATGGAAACCAAAGATGGAGAAAGGAAATTGGATACTGATGAACAAACCAAATCTGAAGATGTAACATCAGCTGAGGGACAAAGAGAGGTAAAAGAAGATAAAGCTGTAGATGTTGAAGTAATAGAAACTAAAGATGGATTGCAGATAAAAGATGAAGATGAAATTGCAAAAAAAGAAGATTTGTCTGAATCATCTGAACAGGTAAAATCTGCAGATGAAAAAGTAACAGAAAATCAACAAGAAGTAATAAAACCTACATCAGTTGAGGGGCACACTGGCACAGAAGACATTCAGAAAGTTGACAATCGTGAAACAGACCCACAGACCAATCAGAAAGTTGACACCAGTGAGAAAGATCAACAGACCAATCAGGAAGCCATTTTGCAGGATCCTCAAGTCGCTCAGAAACCTGATGGTAATGTCCAGGATCCTCAAGTCAATCAGAAAAATGAACCCATTGTTCAGGATCCAAAAACTAACCTGAAAGATAATGCAAATGTTCAGGATACTCAAGTCGCTCAGAAACCTGATGCAAGTTTTCAGGATCCCCAACTCAATCAGAAATCTGAGACCAATATTCAGGATCCCCAACTCAATCAGAAATCTGAGACCAATATTCAGGGCCCCCAGATCAATCAGAAATCTGAGACCAATGTTCAGGACCCCCAGATCAATCAGAAATCTGAGACCAATGTTCAGGACCCCCAGATCAATCAGAAAGCTGAGGCTAATGTTCAGGACCCCCAGATCAATCAGAAATCTGAGACCAATGTTCAGGACTCCCAGATCAATCAGAAATCTGAGACCAATGTTCAGAGCCCCCAGATCAATCAGAAATCTGAGACCAATGTTCAGGACCACCAGATCAATCAGAAATCTGATGTCAGTGTTCAGGACCCCCAGATAAATCAGAAAGCTGAGGGTAATGTTCAGGAATCTCTGATGGATCAAAAAGCTGATAATAAGGTCCACAAACAACTTAAGCCCACTCCTGCTTTAGACACACCTAAAACAACAGTAGTACCACAACAAATGGATGCTATGAAAACAAAAACTTTGGAGTTAAAAGAAATGGATGGGTACACCATCATTGATGGAACTCCATTTCCATTAGACATGTTTGATGATGTAGAACCACAGAAAACGGTGGTCCATGATATCAAGACTGAAAGTTCAACACCAATTGTAGCTACAACATCCACTGAGACAGTAGTCGCTAGTCAAATCACTACATCTTCTCAAATGTATCAAGACAATATTAAACCACTGGAACAAATGAAACAAGATCATATTCAACATGGAGAACAAGAGATCATCAAAACATCTGAACAAGTGAAGCAGTCTCCTCAAGTTCCTCCGCAATCTGGGCAAATTAAAGATGAACAGCCAGTTCAGATCATTAATAAGGACCCTCCTCCTCCAACTTCTCAAGTATCTGGTCAGACACAAGATGAAAAGCAAGTTAAAGAATTGGAAACATCCCAGCAATCAGTTCAAGTCACAGGTCAAACTGAACAAGGTCAATTACCTCCTCAAGGTAACCAAGGGGAGCAACAACAACGTTCTGAAACATCTCAGCATCAACAAGATCAGAAGGAAACAGAGGTTAGAGAAGAGAAGAATCAAGTTGTACAACAAACACTCCCACAAACTGGTGACATTGAACGACAACAGCAAGGTCAAGTGGAGCAAACAACATCAGACAAAGGTCAAATTAAAGAGACTGATGACAAAGATTCTCAACCACCAATAGAAAAGACAGTGGACACTGCCGACAACAGTGAAAAATCTAAACCTTCTCATCCTGATGTTGTAGATGTGACAGACCAGTTTTTACAAGAGAAAGATGGTGTCAAGACACAAACTCAACAAAAATTGGAGCAACAGGAACCTGTTGTCCAACAGCAACAATCTGGTATCCCATTGGTACAGGATGGTTCTGAGCATCAACAACAATCTGGTACCCCACTGGTACAGGATGATGCTTCCGAGCACCAACAACAATCTGGTACTCCACTGGTACAAGATGGTTCTAACCAACAACAACATTCTGGTACCCAACAACAGCCTGTTGCTTCTCAAGAAAAACAAAATGTTCCTCAACAAACTGATACACCATTAGTAAAGGATAAATCAGAGCAACCCCCTATACTACCACATCAGACTCCCACTGGAGACATTTCAAAGCAAACACCAGAACGGGATCAAGCTAGAGAAAAAGAATCAAACCAACAAACTGAAGAGGTCAAGTCTAACATGACATCCCAGCAGAATAAACAAGAAGAAATTAAACCTATAACAGAAGATGTGAAGACATTAAATGACAAGAGGATATCTAATGAGGCTCCACAGGAGCAAATTAGTGGTACTACACCTGTAGCAGAACAGCTGATGTCTTCTATGAATATAAATATTCCTGTCAAATCTGAGACACAACAAGCTACTGTCGTATTGCAGGAGAATACTGATGTTAAATTTGGGATAGCCAATGCCACTGAAACTAACCTGCCACCAAAGACAGAGCCTTTAGTACACGACATTTACAAAACTGCTGACTTTCTGACCAGAAAACCGTTATCACACAATACTGGTGCTAATGTGGCCAGTGTACAAACAGAAAATGCACAGCCTGATATAAAATCACCACAGTCAGACCAGGCAGTACCTATGTCATCCCAAGAAACTGTCACTCAGCAGTCGATACAGGAAGAAATACCATCGCCACCAAAACGAGAAGATGTGACGGTTGATCCACTTGGTGAAGCATCTGATCATGTCCTGACTCGTAAAATAAATGATGAAAAATTAGAAGAAATGGAGGATAAAGAATTTCAGGATCAACAATCATGGAGGATTTGGTTCAGATCAATGGAAGTGAAACTGAAAGTTGTTGTAGAAAAGGTAAAAACCTCTAATAATCATTGATTGCATAACAACAAACGGTTTTTTTTAACAAAACATTTTCGCATTTCAATTTTCTTGCATTAAGTTAAATATTACAAGAAAAGTGCTTCAGTGAAATACCTGTATTATGTGACCTTTCAGGGGAATAATGAAATAGATTAACACTAGACAGGTGGTCACTACAGTGAGGTTTAATTTTGTATGAAATGCACTGCAAATGGAAATAAAAATTATGATCACACAACATAAGTTGCTTAATAGAGGTGGTTGCTAAAGCAAGTATTGTTAGTAAACACATTGAATAATACAACAGTGCTAAAAAAAACTTGTTAAACTTTTTACAATTGTTTGTCAAATACAAAACCACAAAAATGGAGATTAATATAAGTAGACATGAGTGAAACAAATTCCATTGACTCTTAGTAAAGAAACGATGCTAATATGGTTTAAAACCTTGCAAGCTAAAAATTATCACCAATGTTAAAAAATAACCAAAATTTGTATTTGTTATTTTTCTACTCAGCATACAGCCTTAAGGAGTAAGAGCAAAAATTGAGTGGCTTGGAGTCAGGATATTGTGTCTTAAGTTGAGTGACATTTCTGCCTGTGGGGTATTTATTTAGTACAAAACAGACATAAACATCATCTTGTCACAAAGTAACTTGCTCTCTACATGATATAGCTAAGCATGTGCTGACTTATTTAATGTAGAGGCCTATCATCGTTTACACTGTTTTATTTAACATTGATGATTGTCCACAATTTCTTGTAAATATCAAAATTTAGATATTTTCTTTTTCTTGTTTCAGCTCCCACCATCTTTACAGTCTTTGTTAGAACAGGAACCATTAGGACTGACACCACAGATGACGGTCTTAGTTACCATAACAACAGTTACCATGCTGATGTTCATAACCTGTATTACATGTTTATGTGGGGTATGTAACTATAGAAATAGTCTCCATCTTTTGGTATAAATTTTATTATACCTCTGTCAAAAATATTGATTTACTTTAGAAATACATATAACTCATTAAGCAATGATTTCTTTTTTTTCACCAAAGGAACACTTATGCTTTATGAAAAAGTCAACTCTTACTGACAGTAAAGGTGAGGACGAGAAAATTGGGTGGGAAATATCAGGATGTGAATTACATAAACAATAGTAGTTTTAAATGGAGTAATCCATATAGAAAGTACAGGACATGATTTACCTGTTTCATCAGACCATTGACTGATATGTATATTTGATACTCCTCTTCACTCTAAACATCAATAGGTCATAAGAGTAAAGACCGGTTTGCTCAGAGTCAGAATAATGTGCCCAAATGTAACAACATTGTGATCTTACACAATTAAAATCTAACCTAGCTTAATGTTCTTATACATAGCAGACATCATCATCATCTCATTAGAAAATATCTTGATCTTGCTATCATATATCTGATGTATTACTCACTTGGAGTTAAACAGCAATCGTTCACTAACTCGCTCACAAAAACTCAAAAACTAACAGGATAAATTTTGAATGTTTTTTTTTGTCATCTTACAGGACAAAAAGAAATTAAAGAAAACAGATCCTGTAGGTTTGTATTATTTATGAGTTGTTTTCTAAAGATAAACTGGAGAGGCCATCATGACTGATTGTGTAGTAGTTGTATTAACATCTACCAATGTAATCAGTGGCTATCACTATCACCACTAAAGTATTGAATTAGATTCCAGCACAAAGCGAATTGTACTTGATAAAACATTTTGTTATAAAGTTTGTCTGTGACTTGCTGCAGGTCAGTAGTGTTTTTTCCTGGTACTCTGATATCCCCCATCTATAAAATAGGTGCCATGATATACCTGAAATATTATTGTAAAACACCCATAACCCAGGAAATAGTGTAAAACACCCATAACCCAGGAAATAGTGTAAAACATCCATAACCCAGGAAATAGTGTAAAACATCCATAACCCAGGAAATAGTGTAAAACATCCATAACCCAGGAAATAGTGTAAAACACCCATAACCCAGGAAATAGTGTAAAACATCCATAACCCAGGAAATAGTGTAAAACATCCATAACCCAGGAAATAGTGTAAAACACCCATAACCCAGGAAATAGTGTAAAACATCCATAACCCAGGAAATAGTGTAAAACACCCATAACCCAGGAAATAGTGTAAAACACCCATAACCCAGGAAATAGTGTAAAACACCCATAACCCAGGAAATAGTGTAAAACATCCATAACCCAGGAAATAGTGTAAAACACCCATAACCCAGGAAATAGTGTAAAACATCCATAACCCAGGAAATAGTGTAAAACACCCATAACCCAGGAAATAGTGTAAAACACCCATAACCCAGGAAATAGTGTAAAACACCCATAACCCAGGAAATAGTGTAAAACACCCATAACCCAGGAAATAGTGTAAAACATCCATAACCCAGGAAATAGTGTAAAACATCCATAACCCAGGAAATAGTGTAAAACATCCATAACCCAGGAAATAGTGTAAAACACCCATAACCCAGGAAATAGTGTAAAACACCCATAACCCAGGAAATAGTGTAAAACACCCATAACCCAGGAAATAGTGTAAAACATCCATAACCCAGGAAATAGTGTAAAACACCCATAACCCAGGAAATAGTGTAAAACATCCATAACCCAGGAAATAGTGTAAAACATCCATAACCCAGGAAATAGTGTAAAACACCCATAACCCAGGAAATAGTGTAAAACATCCATAACCCAGGAAATAGTGTAAAACACCCATAACCCAGGAAATAGTGTAAAACATCCATAACCCAGGAAATAGTGTAAAACACCCATAACCCAGGAAATAGTGTAAAACACCCATAACCCAGGAAATAGTGTAAAACACCCATAACCCAGGAAATAGTGTAAAACACCCATAACCCAGGAAATAGTGTAAAACACCCATAACCCAGGAAATAGTGTAAAACATCCATAACCCAGGAAATAGTGTAAAACACCCATAACCCAGGAAATAGTGTAAAACACCCATAACCCAGGAAATAGTGTAAAACATCCATAACCCAGGAAATAGTGTAAAACATCCATAACCCAGGAAATAGTGTAAAACACCCATAACCCAGGAAATAGTGTAAAACATCCATAACCCAGGAAATAGTGTAAAACATCCATAACCCAGGAAATAGTGTAAAACATCCATAACCCAGGAAATAGTGTAAAACACCCATAACCCAGGAAATAGGAAAATGAAAATATTTTCTTTAAGAAGATTGGTTTCTTATCTCATATGTAATTGGAAAAAAGCCCAAACTTTTCTGTCTTTCAGATATGATCGACACACTCGATGGTAGTATAGATTAAACACACAGACTAGACCAGGCTTATTGTGTTTAACACCACTTACAACAATATTTTAGTTATATCGTGGCAGTCAGTTTTAATTGTGGAGTAAACCGGAGAAAACCACCGACCTGCCGCAAGTCACTGACAAATTTTATCACATAATGTTGTATAGAGTACACCTCTCCTGAGTGGGATTCGAACTCACAACGTTGGTGGTGATAGGCACTGATTGCATAGGTAGTTGTAAATCAAACTACCATACGATCACGACCATGACAGCCCCGATTAAACAAACATACTTGTAGATTTATCAATATTACATGTCATGTAACACCTGGGCTCTTGATATTTAACTGATGAAAAGTATATACATGTAGCTTAAAATAACGATTTTTTTATACATGTACATGTATATTTTGGAATATCAAATTAAAATGTAGAAATACATTAAGTTTCAATAATTACTAAATTGATTGGTCTGTTTTACTGATTGCCTTTCATCAAAGTTTAGCCATAATTCTGATAGAATTGTTTAGTTATTAATGTAGCCTATGCATGTATATATTAAGTAAGTTAGTGAGTGATTGTTGTTTAATGCAAACTCAGCAATTTTTCAGCTATATCATGGCGAAAACAAGTTAATTTTATATAAATTTTGTATAAAATAAAACATTTGACATTAAAATAGTATGTTTTAACAGTTGTAGTAAGAGGACTTGAAGAAAAACTATTTATAGCAACAAAGGAAAGAGAAAACTTAGAAGATGAACTTGAAATATCACAGAAAAAGGTAATTATTGATGTGGAAATGATTGAAATAGTATAAAAAAGGAATCTCTGTATGATAATATAACATTTTCTCATACTTATATACAGTCAAACCTGTATTAAGAGGTCATCTTTGGGACAATGAAAAAGTGGCCTTATAAGACAGGTGACCTCATGACAGGACAAGAAAATACAGGTGACTGCTTAATAGAGGTGACTACATGGGCAGGTTTAACTGTACTTGTCAATTTGATGGATGTATTATTGCTTAATGTCAGTCATTTTCCGTCTGTTTCCCCATAAAACTGGTGATTAAATTCTGGTTGATAAAAAAGATAAATTGGGCAGAAATTGTTGACAATATCATCAATGATGACAACAAAATCCTTCCAACTTCTCTGACAAGTGTCATAATCCTAAACACAAAAATGCAAAAAAGACAAGGTTGGAAATTTAGATCCTGACAGGGAACAGGCACAAACATGTGACTGGGGTTAAACAAGTTAAAAGTAGTGTTTACTTTACAGTGCTCTTATTGAATTGTTTGTAGATGTAAGAAAAATAAATAAATACAATGAAATGATTTAGAATATAAAAATTCTGAGAATATTTTGTAGGTGAAAGATTTAGAGCAGGAAGTTAAGCTACAAACATCCTCCTCTGGTAACAGGGCAAATGAAGTAGACAAATACAAGGTAAAGATAGCTGTCAGTTTAGTAGATAATATTTATATGTAATATTGAGTATATTTGTAACACATCAATTCTTAATTGTATAAACTAATAATTAATATATACATTTTTTGAAGCTATGATTTATTGTGGGATATTTTACCAGACACAGATTTGTATTTATTAAAATTTAATATCAACAATTTTTAATTGTGGCAAAATGTCAGAAAATTCTTCTCCAGCTTCTACATATAATTATACATGTATTCTGATAAAATTATTTAATTATTTAATTAAATTAAAACTTATCTGAACGATTCCATATTGTACATTGACAAATTGGTGTAAAAAAAAATTAGTATTTGATTGTTTGTTTGATTGTGTTTAATGCCACTTTCAACAATATTTCAGTTATATCGTGATGGTCAGTTTTATTGGTGGAGGACCTAGAGAAAACCACCGACCTGTCGCAAGTCACTGACAAACTTTATTACATAATGTTGTACACCTCGCCCTGATCTATATTCGAACTCACAACATCAGTAGTGATAGACACTGATTGCATAGCTAGTTGTAAATCCAACTACCATACGATGGCCCTTAATTAGTATTCATATTATAGTGAGTTATATACCTATGTGAAAATAGTTATACTGCTATTGTCTGTAGCTCATGAAAATTAAAAAAAATGTTAAAGTTTGTATTACTTAAAACTTCTTTTATTTTATAGTGTGACTTTTCTTTGTTATTTAACACTCATTTAACACTCATTTTTTTCTAATTACCAGGAATTAATTAAAGAATATGATAGTTCAGTTTTAATACAACAGAGTGACATAGATAAATTAAATACAGAATTATCTCAGAAAAAGAAAGATCTACAGTCAAAAACAAATAAAGTAAGTCATTTCAACAGAAATTAGATTGAATAAATATGGGATGTTGACACCTTGAAACTGATTCTAATTGTATTAAAATATCCATAAATTGATCAAGTTATTACAATGCTGGAGGGTAATTTTATGCGCCGTCTAATTCAGCGCATATTATTCATAATAGTGCACAGAATTAGACAGTGCACAGCATTACCCGTAATGATTGAATTTGTAAGTAATGAAAAATAGGGACATACAATCTGTCATATTCACACTAGTGTTATATTATATTGTGATCTCAATGGATGTTTAAATATGAATTCTTTCTAACTCAACATGTTTGTTTTGAGATTATGAAGAGAAAGTTAAAACACCTCTCAACCCCAGGGACCTGGGTGGCTCAATGAGTTAGGTCGTTGGATCTAACAGCTCATACAAGCCTATCACCAATACGGCGTGAGTTCGTGCCCAGCTTTGTAAATTACAAAAAAGGGTGCACTCGACTCGCAGCCGCAAGTGATAAAAAGTTTACCAGTTGCTTGCCCAGGGTCGGTGGTTCTCTCCGGGTATTCTGGCTTCCTCCACCACTAAAACTGGTTGCCATGATATAGCTGAAATATTGCTGAAAGTGGCGTTAAAACACCAAAAAATCAATCAAATAATTGATTCTGATTTTTTGGGGATTTTTGGTGTTTTAACACCACTTTCAACAATATTTCAGCTATATCATGGCGACCAATTTTAGTGGTGGAAGAAGCCGGAGTACCCGGAGAGAACCACCGACCATGGGCAAGCAACTGGTAAACTTTATCACTTGCGGCTGCAAGTGCACCCTTTTTGGTAATTTACAAAGCCAGGCACGAACCCATGCCGTATTGGTGATAGGCTTGTATGAGTTGTTAGGTAATCCAACTACCTAACTCATTGAGTCACCCGGGCCCTCCAAATAATTGAACATAATAAAGACAACAATATATGGCAATGGAAATCTGGGACAGACTCGAAATGTTTTTGGTAATAAATGTCCCCATCTTATTATTAGGTTTTGATAAAAAAAACTTTAGGTTGGCAATTTGTTTTGCACGTCTTGCAAGTAAGAAAGTATAATATTTCAAATTATAATTTTATACATGGTTTTTGTATAGAAAAGTTTTTATCCTTTTAGTTTGAAGAAATTCAAAAACAACTGAAGAAAAAGGAACAAGCAGTTGAGACAATGTCAGAAAAAATCAAATCTGTAAGTGTTTAGTTATATGAGTAATATTCAAAACATTTAATAAAAGTTTTGAGATATTTCTATTTAACCACAAAAATATTTACTGGAACCAATCAAAACATTGGAGATTAAAAATGTTTCTATTTAAGTGCAACAAAATATTTACTCAAACCAATAAAAAAAATCTGACATGTAAAACATTTTATAATTAAGTGCAACAAGATATTTACTGGAACCAATCAAAACACCTGACATGGAAAACATTTCAATTTAATTACAAACAAATATTTATTTTAACCAATTAAAATGTCTGACATGGAAGACATTTCTATTAAAAAATATAGAAAATATTTACTAGTTCCATATTTTTAACATGCAATTTAACTAATTACAACAGAGAAAAACAGGTTATCATAGAAAATCTTAAGTACACCAAGATAATGGACTTGACTAGATTATACTGTGATGATATATGTCCTACTGATTTGATACTCTCTGTTCTTTATTTACAGACAAACAAAGAATTGGATAGTTTAAGAGTAGAATTAAAATCAGAGAAAAATCTAAATAGTTCCCTAACGAAGCAGAAAGAACAACTAGAAACCAGCAAACATCAGGTATTTTTGTCTTGATTTATTTACGCCTTACAAAGATGTGGTGTATTATAGTATACCATTGTCTTACAAAGATGTGGTGTATTATAGTATACCATTGTCTTACAAAGATATGGTGTATTATAGTATACCATTGTCTTACAAAGATGTGGTGTATTATAGTATACCATTGTCTTACAAAGATGTGGTGTATTATAGTATACCATTGTCTTACAGAGATGTGGTGTATTATAGTATACCATTGTCTTACAGAGATGTGGTGTATTATAGTATACCATTGTCTTACAAAGATGTGGTGTATTATAGTATACCATTGTCTTACAAAGATGTGGTGTATTATAGTATATCATTGTCTTACAAAGATGTGGTGTATTATAGTATACCATTGCCTTACAAGGATGTGGTGTATTATAGTATACCATTGTCTTACAAAGATGTGGTGTATTATAGTATACCATTGTCTTACAAAGATGTGGTGTATTATAGTATACCATTGTCTTACAAAGATGTGGTGTATTATAGTATACCATTGTCTTACAGAGATGTGGTGTATTATAGTATACCATTGCCTTACAGAGATGTGGTGTATTATAGTATACCATTGCCTTACAAAGATGTGGTGTATTATAGTATACCATTGTCTTACAAAGATGTGGTGTATTATAGTATACCATTGCCTTACAAAGATGTGGTGTATTATAGTATACCATTGTCTTACAAAGATGTGGTGTATTATAGTATACCATTGTCTTACAAAGATGTGGTGTATTATAGTATACCATTGTCTTACAAAGATGTGGTGTATTATAGTATACCATTGTCTTACAAAGATGTGGTGTATTATAGTATACCATTGCCTTACAAAGATGTGGTGTATTATAGTATACCATTGCCTTACAAAGATGTGGTGTATTATAGTATACCATTGTCTTACAAAGATGTGGTGTATTATAGTATACCATTGTCTTATAAAGATGTGGTGTATTATAGTATACCATTGTCTTACAAAGATGTGGTGTATTATAGTATACCATTGTCTTACAAAGATGTGGTGTATTATAGTATACCATTGTCTTACAAAGATGTGGTGTATTATAGTATACCATTGCCTTACAAAGATGTGGTGTATTATAGTATACCATTGTCTTACAAAGATGTGGTGTATTATAGTATACCATTGTCTTACAAAGATGTGGTGTATTATAGTATACCATTGTCTTACAAAGATGTGGTGTATTATAGTATACCATTGCCTTACAAAGATGTGGTGTATTATAGTATACCATTGTCTTACAAAGATGTGGTGTATTATAGTATACCATTGTCTTACAAAGATGTGGTGTATTATAGTATACCATTGTCTTACAAAGATGTGGTGTATTATAGTATATCATTGTCTTACAAAGATGTGGTGTATTATAGTATACCATTGCCTTACAAAGATGTGGTGTATTATAGTATACCATTGCCTTACAAAGATGTGGTGTATTATAGTATACCATTGCCTTACAAAGATGTGGTGTATTATAGTATACCATTGTCTTACAAAGATGTGGTGTATTATAGTATACCATTGTCTTACAAAGATGAGGTGTATTATAGTATACCATTGTCTTACAAAGATGTGGTGTATTATAGTATACCATTGTCTTACAAAGTTGTGGTGTATTATAGTATACCATTGTCTTACAAAGATGTGGTGTATTATAGTATACCATTGTCTTACAAAGATGTGGTGTATTATAGTATACCATTGTCTTACAAAGATGTGGTGTATTATGGTATACCATTGTCTTACAAAGATGTGGTGTATTATAGTATACCATTGTCTTACAAAGATGTGGTGTATTATGGTATACCATTGTCTTACAGAGATGTGGTGTATTATAGTATACCATTGCCTTACAGAGATGTGGTGTATTATAGTATACCATTGCCTTACAGAGATGTGGTGTATTATAGTATACCATTGCCTTACAAAGATGTGGTGTATTATAGTATACCATTGTCTTACAAAGATGTGGTGTATTATAGTATACCATTGTCTTACAAAGATGTGGTGTATTATAGTATACCATTGTCTTACAAAGATGTGGTGTATTCTAGTATACCATTGTCTTACAAAGATGTGGTGTATTATAGTATACCATTGCCTTACAAAGATGTGGTGTATTATAGTATACCATTGTCTTACAAAGATGTGGTGTATTATAGTATACCATTGCCTTACAAAGATGTGGTGTATTATAGTATACCATTGCCTTACAAAGATGTGGTGTATTATAGTATACCATAGCCTTACAAAGATGTGGTGTATTATAGTATACCATTGCCTTACAAAGATGTGGTGTATTATAGTATACCATTGCCTTACAAAGATGTGGTGTATTATAGTATACCATTGCCTTACAAAGATGTGGTGTATTATGGTATACCATTGTCTTACAAAGATGTGGTGTATTATAGTATACCATTGTCTTACAAAGATGTGGTGTATTATAGTATACCATTGTCTTACAAAGATGTGGTGTATTATAGTATACCATTGTCCATCCACATTTCTACAAAACCGTTATGGTGTGGTGCCTTTTGCCCTTGAAGATTTCCCCTTACACTGTTTCAGAGTTATAGGACTTTGTTCATGAAAAATATGTTTATAGTAAAGAACAATCAATGTCATAAGGGATACTTATTTAGGTTAATTATATGAATGTAAGAGACACTAGCATTTTCACATATACAAAAAAAACTGTATTTTCTGGACTAAAAGTCTGGTTTTTAAATTCAAAATTGGCATACAATACGGTTGTTTCGAATCATGTCAATTCCAACCACGTTCCGTCTTTTTCGTGTCTTGACGTCTGAACACCTTGGCAGAAGACTTCTGGTGTTTATGCTATTACTGTGACAACGTCAGCATATCATAGTCGTAGATGCGGTAGATTATAAGTAATTGTAATATGGAGATGCCAAAGAAATGGCTGAGTAAATACTGGTGTTCGGTACCTCACTGTCAGTGTGATATCAGAAATATATACATAAAGGCAGATCGTTTTCCTTTGATGCTGACAACTGCAAATAAAGAAAGAAAACAAATTTAATTTCAAAGAAGTAATTGTCTCTGCATTGAAGTCTTTGATCCAAATAAAATAATTTAATTGATATCTGTCTTTAACAGAAAATGTTAAGACTTTTTTTAAGTTGAGGATCGAACGTTAAAACGGCACAAATCGATTGGAGTTTTTGTTGTGTACATTGACACCGGAAGTTCAATGCAGATTAGTCCATCGAAATCACGTGATCTGGCGGACGAAAATAACAAAATTTTGACGGAATGGAAATGATTCGAAACAACCGTATTGGGAAAGCTGTTCATTAGTAAAATGTCTTTAGCTCTATATATACTCTGACAAGTATTGTATACAATTTGTACAATACACAATCACTTTCATATTACAAGTTATATGTAACATTAGCTGTTATTCAAATAATTACCACTTTTTTTACTGCATTTGTTAAAACAATTAAGTTACAAAACATTAAAAATGAAATTGTTTGATATTTTATCTATTTTTATTTTTCAGTTGTTACAAGAAG
Organism: Bathymodiolus brooksi; assembly: GCA_963680875.1. Classification (NCBI taxonomy): domain Eukaryota; kingdom Metazoa; phylum Mollusca; class Bivalvia; order Mytilida; family Modiolidae; genus Bathymodiolus; species Bathymodiolus brooksi. Next base: position 31,908,399 of record OY804576.1, read on the forward strand.
CAGAAGATTGGAATGAAAAGTAAGTAAGATTGTATGATGTGATTTAGGCTAATAATATAATTAATGTTGTACAAAACGAACCTCCAGTGGCATAGAAAAATAGTTTTTATTAAGTAAATTAGTTATATCAGGTTGAATTTATCTATATAATTTTTATTGGAGGGACCCAAATCACAGTTAACTTCAACAAAATATTCACTTTCCAACTATCATAGCTGTACGACAAATATTTGTAGTAAGTTATGTTAAAAAAACATTCCTACATTACTTGTAATTTCTTCTAAAGTAAAAAAAGAAGATATACAATACTTCAATGTCTTCTTTAGTTAAAGTTAACAGTTCTAAATAAGTAACCTGTGTACTGTTTATTTCTCAAAGAAGATATACAATACTTCAATGTCTTCTTTAGTTAAAGTTAACAGTTCTAAATAAGTAACCTGTGTACTGTTTATTTCTCAAAGAAGATATACAATACTTCAATGTCTTCTTTAGTTAAAGTTAACAGTTCTAAATAAGTAACATGTGTACTGTTTATTTCTCAAAGAAGATATACAATACTTCAATGTCTTCTTTAGTTAAAGTTAACAGTTCTATATAAGTAACATGTGTACTGTTTATTTCTCAAAGAAGATATACAATACTTCAATGTCTTCTTTAGTTAAAGTTAACAGTTCTATATAAGTAACATGTGTACTGTTTATTTCTCAAAGAAGATATACAATACTTCAATGTCTTCTTTAGTTAAAGTTAACAGTTCTAAATAAGTAGCATGTGTACTGTTTATTTCTCAAAGAAGATATACAATACTTCAATGTCTTCTTTAGTTAAAGTTAACAGTTCTAAATAAGTAACATGTGTACTGTTTATTTCTCAAAGAAGATATACAATACTTCAATGTCTTCTTTAGTTAAAGTTAACAGTTCTATATAAGTAACATGTGTACTGTTTATTTCTCAAAGAAGATATACAATACTTCAATGTCTTCTTTAGTTAAAGTTAACAGTTCTAAATAAGTAACATGTGTACTGTTTATTTCTCAAAGAAGATATACAATACTTCAATGTCTTCTTTAGTTAAAGTTAACAGTTCTATATAAGTAACATGTGTACTGTTTATTTCTCAAAGAAGATATACAATACTTCAATGTCTTCTTTAGTTAAAGTTAACAGTTCTAAATAAGTAACATGTGTACTGTTTATTTCTCAAAGAAGATATACAATACTTCAATGTCTTCTTTAGTTAAGTTAACAGTTCTAAATAAGTAACATGTGTACTGTTTATTTCTCAAAGAAGATATACAATACTTCAATGTCTTCTTTAGTTAAAGTTAACAGTTCTATATAAGTAACATGTGTACTGTTTATTTCTCAAAGAAGATATACAATACTTCAATGTCTTCTTTAGTTAAAGTTAACAGTTCTAAATAAGTAACATGTGTACTGTTTATTTCTCAAAGAAGATATACAATACTTCAGTGTCTTCTTTAGTTAAAGTTAACAGTTCTAAATAAGTAACATGTGTACTGTTTATTTCTCAAAGAAGATATACAATACTTCAATGTCTTCTTTAGTTAAAGTTAACAGTTCTAAATAAGTAACCTGTGTACTGTTTATTTCTCAAAGAAGATATACAATACTTCAATGTCTTCTTTAGTTAAAGTTAACAGTTCTAAATAAGTAACATGTGTACTGTTTATTTCTCAAAGAAGATATACAATACTTCAATGTCTTCTTTAGTTAAAGTTAACAGTTCTATATAAGTAACATGTGTACTGTTTATTTCTCAAAGAAGATATACAATACTTCAATGTCTTCTTTAGTTAAAGTTAACAGTTCTATATAAGTAACCTGTGTACTGTTTATTTCTCAAAGAAGATATACAATACTTCAATGTCTTCTTTAGTTAAAGTTAACAGTTCTAAATAAGTAACATGTGTACTGTTTATTTCTCAAAGAAGATATACAATACTTCAATGTCTTCTTTAGTTAAAGTTAACAGTTCTAAATAAGTAACCTGTGTACTGTTTATTTCTCAAAGAAGATATACAATACTTCAATGTCTTCTTTAGTTAAAGTTAACAGTTCTATATAAGTAACCTGTGTACTGTTTATTTCTCAAAGAAGATATACAATACTTCAATGTCTTCTTTAGTTAAAGTTAACTGTTCTATATAAGTAACATGTGTACTGTTTATTTCTCAAAGAAGATATACAATACTTCAATGTCTTCTTTAGTTAAAGTTAACTGTTCTATATAAGTAACCTGTGGACTGTTTATTTCTCAAAGAAGATATACAATACTTCAATGTCTTCTTTAGTTAAAGTTAACAGTTCTATATAAGTAACATGTGTACTGTTTATTTCTCAAAGAAGATATACAATACTTCAATGTCTTCTTTAGTTAAAGTTAACAGTTCTATATAAGTAACATGTGTACCGTTTATTTCTCAAAGAAGATATACAATACTTCAATGTCTTCTTTAGTTAAAGTTAACAGTTCTAAATAAGTAACATGTGTACTGTTTATTTCTCAAAGAAGATATACAATACTTCTATGTCTTCTTTAGTTAAAGTTAACAGTTCTATATAAGTAACCTGTGTACTGTTTATTTCTCAAAGAAGATATACAATACTTCAATGTCTTCTATAGTTAAAGTTAACTGTTCTATATAAGTAACATGTGTACTGTTTATTTCTCAAAGAAGATATACAATACTTCAATGTCTTCTTTAGTTAAAGTTAACAGTTCTAAATAAGTAACATGTGTACTGTTTATTTCTCAAAGAAGATATACAATACTTCAATGTCTTCTTTAGTTAAAGTTAACAGTTCTATATAAGTAACCTGTGTACTGTTTATTTCTCAAAGAAGATATACAATACTTCAATGTCTTCTTTAGTTAAAGTTAACAGTTCTAAATAAGTAACCTGTGTACTGTTTATTTCTCAAAGAAGATATACAATACTTCAATGTCTTCTTTAGTTAAAGTTAACAGTTCTATATAAGTAACATGTGTACTATTTATTTCTCAAAGAAGATATACAATACTTCAATGTCTTCTTTAGTTAAAGTTAACAGTTCTAAATAAGTAACCTGTGTACTGTTTATTTCTCAAAGAAGATATACAATACTTCAATGTCTTCTTTAGTTAAAGTTAACTGTTCTATATAAGTAACATGTGTACTGTTTATTTCTCAAAGAAGATATACAATACTTCAATGTCTTCTTTAGTTAAAGTTAACAGTTCTAAATAAGTAACATGTGTACTGTTTATTTCTCAAAGAAGATATACAATACTTCAATGTCTTCTTTAGTTAAAGTTAACAGTTCTATATAAGTAACATGTGTACTGTTTATTTCTCAAAGAAGATATACAATACTTCAATGTCTTCTTTAGTTAAAGTTAACAGTTCTATATAAGTAACATGTGTACTGTTTATTTCTCAAAGAAGATATACAATACTTCAATGTCTTCTTTAGTTAAAGTTAACAGTTCTAAATAAGTAACATGTGTACTGTTTATTTCTCAAAGAAGATATACAATACTTCAATGTCTTCTTTAGTTAAAGTTAACTGTTCTATATAAGTAACATGTGTACTGTTTATTTCTCAAAGAAGATATACAATACTTCAATGTCTTCTTTAGTTAAAGTTAACAGTTCTAAATAAGTAACATGTGTACTGTTTATTTCTCAAAGAAGATATACAATACTTCAATGTCTTCTTTAGTTAAAGTTAACAGTTCTATATAAGTAACATGTGTACTGTTTATTTCTCAAAGAAGATATACAATACTTCAATGTCTTCTTTAGTTAAAGTTAACAGTTCTATATAAGTAACATGTGTACTGTTTATTTCTCAAAGAAGATATACAATACTTCAATGTCTTCTTTAGTTAAAGTTAACAGTTCTAAATAAGTAACCTGTGTACTGTTTATTTCTCAAAGAAGATATACAATACTTCAATGTCTTCTTTAGTTAAAGTTAACAGTTCTATATAAGTAACATGTGTACTGTTTATTTCTCAAAGAAGATATACAATACTTCAATGTCTTCTTTAGTTAAAGTTAACAGTTCTAAATAAGTAACCTGTGTACTGTTTATTTCTCAAAGAAGATATACAATACTTCAATGTCTTCTTTAGTTAAAGTTAACAGTTCTATATAAGTAACCTGTGTACTGTTTATTTCTCAAAGAAGATATACAATACTTCAATGTCTTCTTTAGTTAAAGTTAACAGTTCTATATAAGTAACATGTGTACTGTTTATTTCTCAAAGAAGATATACAATACTTCAATGTCTTCTTTAGTTAAAGTTAACAGTTCTATATAAGTAACATGTGTACTGTTTATTTCTCAAAGAAGATATACAATACTTCAATGTCTTCTTTAGTTAAAGTTAACAGTTCTATATAAGTAACCTGTGTACTGTTTATTTCTCAAAGAAGATATACAATACTTCAATGTCTTCTTTAGTTAAAGTTAACAGTTCTAAATAAGTAACATGTGTACTGTTTATTTCTCAAAGAAGATATACAATACTTCAATGTCTTCTTTAGTTAAAGTTAACAGTTCTATATAAGTAACATGTGTACTGTTTATTTCTCAAAGAAGATATACAATACTTCAATGTCTTCTTTAGTTAAAGTTAACAGTTCTATATAAGTAACATGTGTACTGTTTATTTCTCAAAGAAGATATACAATACTTCAATGTCTTCTTTAGTTAAAGTTAACAGTTCTAAATAAGTAACATGTGTACTGTTTATTTCTCAAAGAAGATATACAATACTTCAATGTCTTCTTTAGTTAAAGTTAACTGTTCTATATAAGTAACATGTGTACTGTTTATTTCTCAAAGAAGATATACAATACTTCAATGTCTTCTTTAGTTAAAGTTAACAGTTCTATATAAGTAACATGTGTACTGTTTATTTCTCAAAGAAGATATACAATACTTCAATGTCTTCTTTAGTTAAAGTTAACAGTTCTAAATAAGTAACCTGTGTACTGTTTATTTCTCAAAGAAGATATACAATACTTCAATGTCTTCTTAAGTTAAAGTTAACAGTTCTATATAAGTAACATGTGTACTGTTTATTTCTCAAAGAAGATATACAATACTTCAATGTCTTCTTTAGTTAAAGTTAACAGTTCTATATAAGTAACATGTGTACTGTTTATTTCTCAAAGAAGATATACAATACTTCAATGTCTTCTTTAGTTAAAGTTAACAGTTCTATATAAGTAACATGTGTACTATTTATTTCTCAAAGAAGATATACAATACTTCAATGTCTTCTTTAGTTAAAGTTAACAGTTCTAAATAAGTAACATGTGTACTGTTTATTTCTCAAAGAAGATATACAATACTTCAATGTCTTCTTTAGTTAAAGTTAACTGTTCTATATAAGTAACATGTGTACTGTTTATTTCTCAAAGAAGATATACAATACTTCAATGTCTTCTTTAGTTAAAGTTAACAGTTCTAAATAAGTAACATGTGTACTGTTTATTTCTCAAAGAAGATATACAATACTTCAATGTCTTCTTTAGTTAAAGTTAACAGTTCTATATAAGTAACATGTGTACTGTTTATTTCTCAAAGAAGATATACAATACTTCAATGTCTTCTTTAGTTAAAGTTAACAGTTCTATATAAGTAACATGTGTACTGTTTATTTCTCAAAGAAGATATACAATACTTCAATGTCTTCTTTAGTTAAAGTTAACAGTTCTAAATAAGTAACATGTGTACTGTTTATTTCTCAAAGAAGATATACAATACTTCAATGTCTTCTTTAGTTAAAGTTAACTGTTCTATATAAGTAACATGTGTACTGTTTATTTCTCAAAGAAGATATACAATACTTCAATGTCTTCTTTAGTTAAAGTTAACAGTTCTAAATAAGTAACATGTGTACTGTTTATTTCTCAAAGAAAATATACAATACTTCAATGTCTTCTTTAGTTAAAGTTAACAGTTCTATATAAGTAACATGTGTACTGTTTATTTCTCAAAGAAGATATACAATACTTCAATGTCTTCTTTAGTTAAAGTTAACAGTTCTATATAAGTAACATGTGTACTGTTTATTTCTCAAAGAAGATATACAATACTTCAATGTCTTCTTTAGTTAAAGTTAACTGTTCTAAATAAGTAACCTGTGTACTGTTTATTTCTCAAAGAAGATATACAATACTTCAATGTCTTCTTTAGTTAAAGTTAACAGTTCTATATAAGTAACATGTGTACTGTTTATTTCTCAAAGAAGATATACAATACTTCAATGTCTTCTTTAGTTAAAGTTAACAGTTCTAAATAAGTAACCTGTGTACTGTTTATTTCTCAAAGAAGATATACAATACTTCAATGTCTTCTTTAGTTAAAGTTAACAGTTCTATATAAGTAACCTGTGTACTGTTTATTTCTCAAAGAAGATATACAATACTTCAATGTCTTCTTTAGTTAAAGTTAACAGTTCTATATAAGTAACATGTGTACTGTTTATTTCTCAAAGAAGATATACAATACTTCAATGTCTTCTTTAGTTAAAGTTAACAGTTCTATATAAGTAACATGTGTACTGTTTATTTCTCAAAGAAGATATACAATACTTCAATGTCTTCTTTAGTTAAAGTTAACAGTTCTATATAAGTAACCTGTGTACTGTTTATTTCTCAAAGAAGATATACAATACTTCAATGTCTTCTTTAGTTAAAGTTAACAGTTCTAAATAAGTAACATGTGTACTGTTTATTTCTCAAAGAAGATATACAATACTTCAATGTCTTCTTTAGTTAAAGTTAACAGTTCTAAATAAGTAACATGTGTACTGTTTATTTCTCAAAGAAGATATACAATACTTCAATGTCTTCTTTAGTTAAAGTTAACAGTTCTATATAAGTAACATGTGTACTATTTATTTCTCAAAGAAGATATACAATACTTCAATGTCTTCTTTAGTTAAAGTTAACAGTTCTAAATAAGTAACCTGTGTACTGTTTATTTCTCAAAGAAGATATACAATACTTCAATGTCTTCTTTAGTTAAAGTTAACAGTTCTATATAAGTAACATGTGTACTATTTATTTCTCAAAGAAGATATACAATACTTCAATGTCTTCTTTAGTTAAAGTTAACAGTTCTAAATAAGTAACCTGTGTACTGTTTATTTCTCAAAGAAGATATACAATACTTCAATGTCTTCTTTAGTTAAAGTTAACAGTTCTATATAAGTAACCTGTGTACTGTTTATTTCTCAAAGAAGATATACAATACTTCAATGTCTTCTTTAGTTAAAGTTAACAGTTCTATATAAGTAACATGTGTACTGTTTATTTCTCAAAGAAGATATACAATACTTCAATGTCTTCTTTAGTTAAAGTTAACAGTTCTAAATAAGTAACCTGTGTACTGTTTATTTCTCAAAGAAGATATACAATACTTCAATGTCTTCTTTAGTTAAAGTTAACAGTTCTATATAAGTAACATGTGTACTGTTTATTTCTCAAAGAAGATATACAATACTTCAATGTCTTCTTTAGTTAAAGTTAACAGTTCTATATAAGTAACATGTGTACTGTTTATTTCTCAAAGAAGATATACAATACTTCAATGTCTTCTTTAGTTAAAGTTAACTGTTCTAAATAAGTAACATGTGTACTGTTTATTTCTCAAAGAAGATATACAATACTTCAAAGTCTTCTTTAGTTAAAGTTAACAGTTCTAAATAAGTAACATGTGTACTGTTTATTTCTCAAAGAAGATATACAATACTTCAATGTCTTCTTTAGTTAAAGTTAACTGTTCTAAATAAGTAACATGTGTACTGTTTATTTCTCAAAGAAGATATACAATACTTCAATGTCTTCTTTAGTTAAAGTTAACAGTTCTAAATAAGTAACATGTGTACTGTTTATTTCTCAAAGAAGATATACAATACTTCAATGTCTTCTTTAGTTAAAGTTAACAGTTCTAAATAAGTAACATGTGTACTGTTTATTTCTCAAAGAAGATATACAATACTTCAATGTCTTCTTTAGTTAAAGTTAACAGTTCTAAATAAGTAACCTGTGTACTGTTTATTTCTCAAAGAAGATATACAATACTTCAATGTCTTCTTTAGTTAAAGTTAACAGTTCTATATAAGTAACATGTGTACTGTTTATTTCTCAAAGAAGATATACAATACTTCAATGTCTTCTTTAGTTAAATTAACAGTTCTAAATAAGTAACATGTGTACTGTTTATTACTCAAAGAAGATATACAATACTTCAATGTCTTCTTTAGTTAAAGTTAACTGTTCTATATTAAGTAACCTGTGTACTGTTTATTTCTCAAAGAAGATATACAATACTTCAATGTCTTCTTTAGTTAAAGTTAACTGTTCTATATAAGTAACCTGTGTACTGTTTATTTCTCAAAGAAGATATACAATACTTCAATGTCTTCTTTAGTTAAAGTTAACAGTTCTAAATAAGTAACCTGTGTACTGTTTATTTCTCAAGGCAAAATATTTGTTTATATATATGTATTTCAGTTCTTAATACTTTTTAAACAAAGACAATTTTCTGATTTTAATGACTTGATATTTGTTGATTTTAGAGTACAAGATTTAACAGAAAGATTTGAAACCTCACAAAAAGGTCAAACACAAATACAGGAAGATTTAGCATACAAAGAAAATGAACTAGAGGTAAATTATTTTAGCTATTTTAATTCTATAGTATCACATTTTACTTACAAAGTCGGTTTTTTCAAAATGTTTACAACTTATCAATACATATGTCAATAATCAGTTTAAATTTTCTGGTACATTGTCATCAAATGTAATGGGTTATCATGATGAGTGTAAAACTGTCATTAGAATACATAGACAATGAAATAGACAAGGTATATTTACAAGGATATGAAATTGCTTACTGGGTGTTAAACCACAATCACTCACTCAGACATGTTTTTGTCAATAATTAAATGTTGTTTATTTACAGGTGTTACGAGATTGTTTCCTACAGTTGAAGGCATTTGAGAATGAAGATTCAGAGGACCAAGATGAAACTGACGGGAAATCTATACAAGAGAAATTAAAATCTATGTTGGATGTGTCTGCTGTATGTATTTACCTCAACAAGTCATGACCTGACTCAGAGATCATATATACTTGACCTCACTTTGCATCCATCTATTATGAATAGAAAGTTTAAAAAAATGATGGTCAACAATTTCAGTAAATCAACAAAATAAACTACTCGCTATCACCTCAAATCATTGAACACAAAAAAGTAGGGTCTAGAACTAAATCTCTGTTCTTCATTGGGTCTAGAACTAAGGATTTTTTGGTGATCTTTTAGATAGATTTTATTTTACTGACTGTATCGATCTGTCATTACCTAAAACAGAAGTTATTTCTTCTTTTTTTTTTTGGTGATCTTTTGTAAAAATAAAAGTTTGGCTCTTCATTAGAAAATTATGGTGACTATAATCATTTTATGAGATCAGAAATTTAGCTCTGTATTTCTTGTCTTTGAAACACCCAACATAAACCCTCAAGTGGTAAATCATTTAAAGATTATTATCTAACCTATAAACAGTCATGTTTGACTGTATGGGAAATAATGTTTCCTTTTTGTAGTATTTATATTCTATTTAGTATTTTGAATATTGTTTGTTGAAAGTGGCATTAAACACCATAACCCTTATCCACCCTATTGTTTATTTCCAGGTGAATGCAAGGTTAAAAACAGTAGAAGATGAGAGAAACTTGATTCAGAATAAAATAGATATAGAAATACAAAGTCGGATGGATATGGAAGGTATGTAACTATAGTGATGACCTATAGATGGGGTCAAAATGGAAGCTTTGTATTTCTTTGTAATTGGACTAGTTTGTTTCCTTACAAACTGAGCCCTCAGTATACCCCTATAGTTGTATTAGTAGTACATATACCATGATTACCTAGGATGATGGGGGGGTCATCGTGATAGTATGGTAGTTGGATTTACAACTACCTATGCAATCAGTGCCTATCACCACTAACGTTGTGAGTTCAAATTCCGCTTAGGAGAGGTGTACATAATACAAAGTTATGTGATAGAGTTTGTCAGTCATTTGCGGCAGGTCAGTGGTTTTCTCAGGGTACTGCGGTTTCCTCCACTGACTCTTCACTAGAAGAGTTTATGTTGGGTGTTTCAAAGACAAGAAATACAGAGCCACTGACTTCCACGATATAAAATGAAATATAGTGGAAAGTGGCGTTAAACACCGTAACCATAACCCTAGGATGATACTGCCATAAAAATAAATTTGGTTCTTATTAATAAGTTACCTTCCCTGTTTACTCATTGTTAAGAATGATTCTTTGAGTAAAGTTTCTCACTTATTTAATATATATGTCATAAACAAACTAACTAATCATTTTATTTAAAATAATAAAACAAACTGTTTAAGTCTTATTGTATGTCATTATCATAATATTTACTGTTATTATTGGATATTTTTACTGTTATTATTAAAAAATAGGATATTTTTACTGATTTTTTTTGATATTTTTACTGTTATTATTGGATATTTTTACTGTTATTATTGGATATTTTTACTGTTATTATTGGATATTTTTACTGTTATTATTTGATTTATATTTACAGAACAAATAGCAGAGTTAGAAAGAAAGGTAGAAAGAATGAAAACAGATAAAATGAAGGCCGAGAGACAAAGTACTGAATCTACAACTAAATTAAATGTTTTAACTAATTACTTTAAAGAAAAGGAAGCTCAATTACAAAGGTAGTTTGATATTTTAGGAATTTTTGTGGAAATTACTGATACTAAATTATAGAGAAAAAAAGTATTTTTAATTAAAATTATTGACAATAAAAAATAGAGAAATAATGGTTATAAAACATGTTTACTTGCAATAATTTAATGAATCTAGAATCTGATTTCAGACATCTAAAAATAAAGAAATTGCAAGTTTTTCTTTTATTTTAAAAAAAAGTGAAGAAAATATTCCAAAATATTTAATAGCAGATATTTGATATAAAGAGATGAATATTATTTGTAATTCAGAGACAGAATTTGTACTTTGTACTTTTGATTTACACGTAGAGGACATCAAAAGTTTAAAATATATTTAAATTTATTACCATAATTATAATATAATGTATTTTTCAGAGAATTGGGTGAACAAGAAGCTTTAAAGAAACAAAATATAAATAAATTAGAAAATGCAGATGAAACTACAAAAATGATACAAGAAGAATTAGAAAGTTATAGGTAAGTTAATATTTTGGTTTTACTTAAAAGATTAAATGTTATTCTTTATGTTGAAATTGTTGACTATTGTATGGAAATAAAAGCCATGAATAATTCGTCATAAACATTTTAAATGACATTATTTCAGAACAGTATTTTTTAAATATTTGTATAACATCGCCTTCTAATAATTTGTTCGTATATTTAGTTTTTGTCTTGTGACAAGAAATCAATGGTATAAGATTGTGTATTGAAGGATACATATATCGTCATTTTCAGTAATTTTTCAGCTATATTGTAACTACCAGACATATTGGGAGATGAAAGCCTGATTAGTTTTAACGAACTTACGAGTAAAACCATCAGCCATGGGTAGGCATCAGGAGACATTACCACTTGAGGTGGTTAACAGGGCATGAATCCACGTCTGTGGTGTTGGGCTTGTTATTGGGGGTCAAGAACTTTAACAACATAGCTACCCAGGCCCAACATATACTTAGAATATCCATAATGAAATTCAGTTGTGAATAAACATCTTTAATTCTCTTTCTAATATTGTTGCTTTTATACACATTTCATGTTAACAGAAGTTTTACTAAATTTCGTTATGTATAATTTTGGGATTTGTTTTTTTTAAAGATTACAAACAGAAGACTTGAAAAAAGAAATTTTGTCTGCAGAACGAGATTTTAGATCTCAGGTGAGTGACTTTCTTAAAATAATTTCTGAAGATAATTTTTTGTGTTTTTTTTGTGTTTTTTTTTAATTCATAATATTTTTTTATTGAAATCTGTACATTTGTTAGTTAAAAAACATCGAATACCGGTACCTTATCCTGGCCTCGTTAATGTTAGTAAAAATGATGTAATATACAGTTATTAGTATTTGTTAGTAAGTACATATAAGATAATACTATTTTTAAGTATGATACATATGACAAGAAAGTACCATTGAATCTGTACGATCAGATAATAGATGATCATATTATATTTACCAATGTAGTTTCTAACAAAAATACAGATTTTCAATTATACATTTTTTTGGGGGTTAAATTTAATAATAATATTATGTTTTAAAGTAATATTACACCAGTTTTGGGTGAAGAAAATTTTCCCCTGAAAATTCAATTTGGAGTACAGCGATATCTTTACTAAGCTATTCATGCATGTTTCAAGTCAAAATAAGTTCCCAACAATTAGAAATCTGCAAATCCGTGTGCATGTTTATCGTCCTTGTCATTGTTGTGGAGACTGATTAACTTTCGCTTGTTTTGTTCCGATGATTGACGATCATGACCTCGTGAAGAAAAGTTAAACAATCATGGATGCTTCGTAAGCACACACACATTCCTGACAATGATTATTGAGGAATCTGTCTGTTTCATGTCGTGTGAACCATATTTTTTTTTGCAATTATTCTTATGTGGTACACACGGAATATATATATATATTTTTTTTCATCAACTGAACAGTGCGCATGAGCGATTATCTCCCCGAAAGAGTTCAAATCTTGGGTCATGTACATATTATTTGCATTACTGTACGGGAAAACAGAATTATCTGCTGTCAAATATTTTGCGATTTACTCTTAAAATCTGCTTTTGAGTGGATTTTTAATGTTATGCAGTTGAATTTAGTTAAAATTAAGTGACATATTAATACCCATTCTCTGTAAGGACTTCAATAGCTATACAGTGGGCTGGAAATGCATGTCTTCAGATATTGGTGTTATGTTGTCAGATCACTTACCTGACCAAGTTTAACAACTTAAGAAAATAAAATTTCCAAAATTACGATCCGTTGCCTTTATCTATACATGTTAGTTAAATGTATGTTAAGCTTTCTTTCTACAAAAACCATTTTGTTGCATAATATCATTTTCCATTGCTAAATCTGGGCTAAGAATGGGAAATTTTCTGAAATTTGCAAATTGGAAATTTTTGCTTTTTTGCATTTTTCAAATTGAGTTTACATTATGTTGCCATAATTTTATTCTGAATGACATTCATGATTTAATGACCTTTATTACCAATAAACAAAATACAAAGCAAATTTGGGTGGGATCTTTCCAATTTAACCTCATAAAATGTTTCTAAAAATAGCACAGGCTAGCCATTGGCTGATTTTCCGCAACATTTAATGATAGTCTTTTTTCATAAAAAATGGCAATTTTTAGTTGAATTGTTATGATTTTATGATGCTTGTGATAGATAAACCAAATTCATAGCAATCCTAGATGGGATCTATCGAATTTAGCACCTTAACACATTGGCTGATTTTCCTCAGCATTTTATGAGTCTTTTTTCATTAAAAATGGCAATTTTTAGTTGAATTGTTATGATTTGATGATGCTTGTAGTAGATAAACCAAATTCATAGCAAACCTGGGTGGGATCTATCCAATTTAAAGCCTTAACATGTTTCTAAAAATAGCACAGGCTAGCCATTAGTTGATTTTTCTCAACATTTAATGATAGTCTTTTTTCATAAAAAATGGCAGTTTTTAGTAGAATTTGTATGATTTGATGACTATTGTGATATATACATCAAATACATAGCAAAACTGGATGGTATCTATCAATATAACACATAAACACAAATGCCAAAAACGCATGCGCAATCGTTAAATCACTGCGTTCTACGGCACTCGTGATTATATTTTCGATATTCACACTCTCCAATTAATTATCCTATAATTATGTCAAAGCTACATACATGTACCAAATAAAAATTCATTCTACACAGTAGAAGCTGAGAAAAAATATTCCCAAAGTGTTTCAAAATGTCACTCTTAAGTTCTCTTTTACACTTTTCCTCCTCAGCAGACTTGTAATCCTCTTGATTTACATTTCTGTCTTTCAAAGCCAGACGTGAAAAATATGAGGAAATCTGTTGCCCAGTCAAATATTCTTCCTTTTTGAAAATAAATTGCCCTCCATCTTTCAGATATCGCATATCTGCTGCGGCCTTGTATGGGTCCATTTTATTCCCTGTTCTTTTGCCAGCATAGAATTTCTCCTTCATATATTTTACCTGATCGTCATTAAATAGCACCCTTTTCTTTTTTGATTTTAATGCCCAGCCTTGTTGCAGATAATTGTCACCTTCTTTAATTTCTGATGGTATAATTACTGCACTGGTATTTGTGAACAAATCATTCACCTTTGTACCATACAACACTTTAGCTTTGTCATGAGCTGTCAAGTCTTGTGTATAGTTACAATCACCCAACAGCAGATGGTTTTCCAGTGACAGATTGCTGGTAAATGATTTTGTACATCCATCTCTAGGGCAATCAAACACAGTCATCAACTTTTGTTTTTTTTGGAGCAGAACAAATAGCACCATCATCTGTAAAAATATAAAGATTACTAATACAAAAATTTTGTAACATATCTACTATGTCACAGAAATTATAACATTTTGGAATTTATAGGGAAGATGATGCCCATTATTTTTTCATTTGTATTAGAAGAATGTATGTCATTAACACCAAAAATCACAGAATTAAGACAAATACAGAGGTCATCATAAAGTTTTCAATAAAACGGTTATTTATGTGAATTGCACCAGGTTTATCCCCCAAGCTGTCCCTTTTTTTTTTTTATCAGGAAGAGTTTTCTATTTAATAGTAACAAGCAAAAACAATATCTCAAAAATGAGCCTTCTGATATTCAAGACAGTTTGTGAGAAAATCATAGAATATTTTCTTTACAATTTTATTTCCTGAAAACCTAATGAGGAAACATTTTGGCACCATCAAGGTATTAAAGCTAAAATATTCATACCATCAATGTTCAAATTTCTCCCAACTGTGTCATCTGTCCAATCCATTTTGATCAACAACTCTGTGGATTTAGATGAAGCCCCGATAGTATTCCAAGGAAGCAGTTGTCCTATTATAAAACATAAGCAAATTATTATTAGATGTTTACTGTCAAATGAGATAATTCAAGTACTCATTCAACAATTTGTTACATCTATGTGTACAAAGCTTACATTTGGCAGACAAATCAAGATAATAAACAATAGGTCCAATCCAGAATCTGAAATCATCTCTGGCAATCATGTCTTTCATTTTACAGAACAAATATTGAAGAGCATATTTTCAAAGGGTATTTCTTACTTAATTCTACCTTATGAAAGAATGCTGTAATATGATTGGTTCATTACCAGAAATCATGCATTTCAAACGATTTTTGAGACAGCAGGGTATTTGTCACTTTCTACCCTCTGCCGTGGTATTTGCCAAAACATATTTGCTGTTTTTACCCTTCACTGAGACGCTTGTAACAAAATTTGTAAAACGTTATCAGTTGTGCGTTTTATGTAACATCATTCGGTAGAATTAAACAGATACATCATGTTAGGTCAGGGTATTTGCGAAAAATTCCAGTCTCGAGATGGAATTTCCCTCGCTCGATGGGCAACAGAAACATGTAAACTAGAATACCCTCACTCGTGGGAACGGAGGTATAATAATAATCATCTGACAAACTGACACATGTCAAAAGCATTTTACGGGGGTCATTTTATTGAATTGATAAAAAACTGTTACCTTCTCCTATCTTGTATGCTTTCCATACTCTTAATCCGTTTTGTCTTTTGACATAGTTAAAATAATCAATTTCTGGATTTAGAACAAGGTTGAAATCTCCACAAGATAATTTTTAATGGATTGTAAATCTTTGTAAAATACATTTGTAAATTACCGTTATCCTTTTAAAATGTGAAAATATTTGTTTTAGTAAAATATTTAAATTTAATGCAAAAAAAAACTTCATGTAATGTTATTATCTCAATAGAAATAATACAGAAAATAAAACATTCCAAAATAGAATGATAAAATATTTTGAATGATCATTTATAGTACTTAAAAATTGACTGACAAAATTAGTCTTTTAATCTGCAAATTGTTGTATTAATTACAATTTCCAAGGTATTTTATGTCATGAATTTTTGTTTTACAGATAGCAGCCAATGAAAAGAAAGCTCATGATAACTGGGTAAGTATAATTACTGATTGGAGAGGATAACTTAGAGAATAATACATGTTAAAATCTGTATCACATGCTGTATCAACCCTCGACCAATATCACATCACCCCTTTGGTAAGTATAATTACTGATTGGAGAGGATAACTTAGAGAATAATACATGTTAAAATGTGTATCACATGCTGTATCAACCCTCGACCAATATCACCCCTTGGGCCTCCGACCCTCTGGCTGATATTTGTTACTCAGGTTGATACAGCATGTGATACAGATTTTAACATGTATTGTCAACTTTATCATATATTTAATCATGATTAACCATTTTTCACTGAGCTATTTGATACAGCATGTGCTATGGATTTGATATGAACTGTTCTTTTTACTCAAGCAGTATCTGATATTGATTTTTTTTATGTTGCTCACCCTTTTATTAGCTCACCTTGCCAAAGGCAATGTGAGCTTTTGCTATCACTTTGTGTCTGTCGTCTGTCGTCCATTAACCTTTCACATTTTAATCTTCTCCTCTGAAACCCCTCAGCCAAATGAAGTGAAACTTGGTAGGAAGCATCTATGGAAGGTCCTCTCTAAAGAGTGTTCATTTTGTCCCGATCCATTTACAAACATGACCGCCATAGGCAATTCTTGTTTCTGATTGGCTGATTTAAAAAAAGTCTTCTCCTCTGAAACCGCTTTGCCAAATGAACCAAAACTTGGTAGGAAGCATCTATATCATGTCCTCTGTAAAGATTGCTCATTTCGTCCTGATCCATTAACAAACATGGCCTCCACAGGCAATTCTTGTTTCTGAATGGTTGATTTCTAAAAAATCTCCTCTGAAACCACTTGGCCAAATGAATCAAAACTTGGTAGGAAGCATCCCTGGAAGGTCCTCTATAAAGATTGCTCATTTAGTTCCGATCCGTTAACAAACATGGCCGCCACAGATAATTCTCGTTTCTGATTGGTTGATTTCTAAAAAATCTTCTCCTCTGAAGCTGCTTTGCCAAATGAACCGAAACTTGGTAGGAAGCATCCTTGGAAGGTCCTCTATAACAATTGCTCATTTAGTTCCGATCCGTTATCAAACATGGCCGCCACAGATAATTCTCGTTTCTGATTGGTTGATTTCTAAAAAATCTTCTCCTCTGAAGCTGCTTTGCCAAATGAACCGAAACTTGGTAGGAAGCATCCTTGGAAGGTCCTCTATAACAATTGCTCATTTAGTTCCGATCCGTTAACAAACATGGCCGCCATAGGCAATTCTTGTTTCTGATTGGCCGACTTCTAAATATCTTCTTCTCTGTAACTGCTTAGCCAAATGACCAAAACTTGGTGGGAAGCACCTATGGTAGGTTCTGTATTAAGTTTCCTCAAAGCAGAATGAAAGGTGAGCGACACAGGCACAGCCCACTGAGCCTCTAGTTATTAAAATATTTCAGCTATATTTGCGACAAGAAGAAGTTTATACTTTCAAATTATTTTGGCTTTGAGCATTCCTGATAAAGTTATTCCAGAATCACGTCGTTCACACTAAATTAAATATCTACGTTTTGATGATAAACATATAGTATCGTTGATTTGTTTTGCGAGAATGGATTTCTTAGAGCAATGTCACATCGAAGGCAAAGCAATGCGATACAGGTTTCAGTTTAGCATCTATATCAGACATTCAAAATCTTAAGTATTTAGTACTAAATATATGATAAAAGTGTATAATGTACCATGACATTTCATAATATAGCTTATATACAGTGTGTAGTTTATGGGTTACTGGTGTTGAATGCCACTTTCAACGATATTTCAGTTATATTCTGGCAGTCAATTTTATTAGCAAAGGAAACCAAAGTAATTGGAGAAAACCACTGAGTCAATGACAAACTTTATTATATAATGTTGTATCGAGTACACAATACCACTGGCATCAAACTCTCAACTTTAATGGTGTTAGATGAACATATGAAAACATAAATCCAAAGACTGTACGAATATGCCATGATGTTTGTGGTACTTGATAAAACATATACTTAATATTACACATAACATCAGTGAAATATGCAACCTTACTTAATGACATGACAAAAATGAGACAAATATAGAAAGACTAAATAAAAAAAAACATAGACCTAATGAAACCCATCAAAAATACATAAAGCACAAAAAATGCTTAACCGACAAAATGAACTAAATAGACTCGTAAAACAAAATGATCCTGATGAAATATGTTATGTATTTATAGTTATCAGCAAGAGCTGCTGAACGAGAACTCAAAGAATCAAGACACGAATGTTCAGTATTACGTCAAAAGTAAGTCATTTATTAATGAGACATCTGTGACATCATCGCTTCTACTGTTACCATTTCTTTCTGTCGCTCTACATGAATCAAGTACCAGAAATGCTTTATTAGGTCCATGACCTAATAATACTGAAGTTTATTTGACCTCCTTTATTAGTACTCAAAATCACACAATTGCAGGATAAGACTGAAATACTGGTCACATGGTGTTAAATGGTAAAAAATCAATCAATTATTATTACTGTGAAATCATGATTGTAGTTTACCAGTTTGCTTTGAAGTTATGGTTAAGCATTCAATTGAAGAGAAGGTCAATTTCTCAAAAACTATGAAAATGATGAAATAAGATGTCATAACAAAGGAAGTTTAATCAGTTTATGATGTTTCAAAAACATCCATACCTTTATTGTTGCTATATGCATATTCAGCATAAAGGAGTTTTAGTAATAAAATAATGGTGTTCCTTGCCATATTCAGCAGTATTTCAGCTATCATGGTGAAACATCAGTATAATTTATTAATACAACAATATTATAAGACATATTAATTTTAGTATAGTCAATAACATTCAGTATATTTTATTGAGACTACAATGAGACATGCTGTTTTAGTATTGTCAATAAATGTTTGATCATAAATTACATTGCAGATTACAGGGGCCCGGGTGGCTCAATGAGTTAGGTTGTTGGATCTAGCAACTCATACAAGCCTATCACCAATACAGCGTGGGTTCGCACCCGCCTTTGTAAATTAAAAAAAAGGGTGCACTAGACTTGCATCCGCAATTGATAAAGTTTTCCATTTGCTTGCCCATGGTCAGTGGTTCTCTCCGGGTACTCCGGCTTCCTCCACCACTAAAACTGGTCGCCATGATATAGTTGAAATATTGTTGAAAGTGGCGTTAAAACACCAAAAATCAAAATCAAATCGATCATTACAGATTAACAGATTTAGAAAGAAGATTAATGCAGGGTCCTAGTGGTTTGATACGACCTCTACCTACACGAGGAATGCCTCCTCCAGGTTAGTCTACTTAATTAGAGGGGTGCTTACTTTACAACAAAGAAGAATATTGATTTTAATATGTACATCAAAAACAGATGATATGATTATTGTGATATTCTGTAAATAAATATATTGAAATGGATTGGTATGATGCAAAATGAAAAATTTCACAAATAGCATTTTAAATATGTTTTATCTTATTTTAAAGTATTTCAGGATAAAACAATTTTCTCTGCATTTATCAGTTGTTTTTTATTATACATAGGTTCAATAAGAAAAGATGATTTAAATTTTTTTTTTTAGTAAATCTGTTTTATATGAAATTGTTTATTAGATAAATATTTATTTTTTCAGGCATGATAAATGGGCCCCCATTACCTCCGGGAATTGACAGACCAGGGTCAAGAAGTGGGCCATTCCCACCACCACCACCCCCTGGTATGAGGTAAGTTGTGTTGTAGTTGTATATGAAGTACTGGAAATTTAATTTAGGAAATTTATAACTTGGGTTTATTGTATATACAATGTAGTTTAAAGGCATACAATACAGGCTGTCAGAATTGAATTTTTTTGTTTATATTAAAAGTTGCCAATATTCGATGTTTTATACTAATAAAATGTTCTGAACAAGAAGCCAGGTTTAAAAAATATGTTATAATGTCGTAATTAGTGAAAAGAATTTGAATGTCTGTCGGTGGAATCGCCATTAACATACCTAATTATAAGTCGGTTTCTTTTCCGAAGTTTGCTGAATACTGATAACTGCTATAAATAACCAGGAAGCATGTTGGCTATTGTTGCATGTAAATTCGTTAGAATTAATATAATTTAAGAAATATATCTATGAAATTGGATCCTGGGGTAATCAGTTAATATTATATAATGGTATTTAGTAAGAATGACACTTAAAATCGGAAATATGTGATGAAATCAATAAAAACAAACCAAACTCTGCAAAGGGGCTGATAAAGGGAAAATTGTAAACAAATTGTATTGCATATTATTGACAACACTTGAGTTGCCTTGATTATATTTTTTTCGAAAAAAACAGACATGAAGTTCATTATTTTAGTCACTAATTTAAAAGAGATATCACCTAGCGTTTTCTACTGAAAAAAAGAATATATAAAAAACTACGATGCAATTCTACTGTAAAAATACGATTCGGCCCGGAAAAAGATACCAAATTATGCTTACGTGTTGAAAAATTGAGTAGGTGGGTATAACATCTTTTTTTAATTTTTACACAAAGCTTACTGAATCCTCCTTTTTGTGTCGTCTTCATGTAGAATCCGTCAATGTTTTTGTTTGTGCCATGTGCTTTTTCTTCAACAAACAATTTTGCACATGCGCAAACGCTTTACCGAATGAGTTCACTGTGTAGGTCGTATGAATGTATGAATATTGTGCGGGTAAACATTGGAGTCTTGACTGGATGGAAGAAAATCAAACAGAGACGTATTTCCTTCGTTCTAGGCTATTATGATATTATGAAAAATTTCAATTCTTATAATTATATTTAAATCACACCAAAATTTAATATAGTTGAATTTTTTGTTGTGAATTTTATTTGTGTTAGATTATTTGCTGTTGGAAATTACTACGCCATTGATTGTTTACATCTGACGTCGTCATGGAGGCACGTGCATGTTCGGATTTGAGTTTCATTGGGATGTGAAACATCTCTTTTATAATCATGTGACCACTTCATAACCAATCATATTGTAACATTTCAATGAAAAACGGAAGTAATGTAATTATCTGCAATTAGTATAAAACATCGAATATTGGCAACTTTTAATATAAAAAAAAATTCAATTCTGACAGCCTGTATGCCTTTAACTCTACTGTCAAACAATTTGATAAATAAAACTTTGTTCATAGTTCAAATTATTTTAACAATTAAACACAAGAAGCAGATTAAATAAGGTAACATTGAAACTTTTCCTTACCCAAACCATCCATAGAACCAGGCCTTGATTGTTTTTTTTTCTATTTAAATTTAAACACCTGTCTATTTTTAGACCAACTATTATTTTGATGTTCAGTTTAGACATATTCAGCTATCAAACATTGGGGGGATTTAATTGGATGTTTGATTTAGAAAGGGTTCCAGCTTAGACAGGTTTTGAGTTTAGGCAGGATTTTGGTTTATTTGGGGTTGGTTTTAGACAGGTTTTGGGTTTATTCAGGTTGGATTTAGACAAGCTTTGGGTTTTTTATTCAGGATTTTGTTTTGACAGGTTTAACTAAATATATAACATTCCATTACAGGGATGATGAGTTGAGAGGGTCTCCCGGACCTGTCAGATTACCTCCTCCTGACAGACGTGGACCAAGGATGCCACCACCAGATCTACGGTCACCTCCACCATTTGGCCGTGGACATCCTCCTCCAATGGATAGAAGGTCACCACCTCCATATGACAGATTGCGAGGACCATCTGGTTATAGAATGCCCCCGCCACCAGATATGCTTCCTCCTCATTTACGTGGGCCTCCACCACCCCACGGTCATACTTCCCCACCACCCCGGGAACCACCAGGTAGTAGGCATGATAATGGTTTATTTAGTCATATATCTACTATATAGATGCATGGTTTTATTAAATGAAAGAGCTTGTCATGTTATTACTAAGGAAAAGGTTCTCCTCAAATTAATTATTATGATTTTACAATTTTATTCATTCATAATTTTCGGAATAACAGATTTGAGAATTACATATTAAAAATTGCAATACAAGAATATGTGAAATGTTTTAAACAGTTAGAATTTTGTGGCTAGACAGATGATTATGATATGCTCTTTCATTTAATTATGAATTTAGTATATTTGTGATGTGTATACATGTATATCTAAACGATACAACATTATGTGATAAAGTTTATCAGTGACTTACTGCACGTCGGTGGTTTTCTCCGGGTACTTTCGGTTTCCTCCATCAATGAAACTGACTGCCACGATATAACTAAATATTGTTAGCTCACCTGACCCAAAGGATCATGTGAACTATTGTCACCACTGAGCATCTGTCCGTCCGTTAACTTTTCACATTTTAATCAACTCCTCTGAAGCCACTGGGCCAATTTGAACCAAACTTTGGTGGGATGGTCCTTGGAAGGCCCCGTTCCAAAATTGTGTCCGGTGATCCCAACTTCCAACCAAGATGGCCACCAAGCTAAAAATAGAAAAAAGGGGGGATGAAATTTTAATTGTCCATTGCTGCTTTAGTATAAGTCAAATTGAGCTCAAATTTTAACTGCAGCTACATGGCAAGGAGTAGTTTAACATATATTCTGGGTTTTTCTGTGAAATTTTTCTTTCAGCCAATTTATACCCATTATGCAAATTAGGCATATTTTGATAAAAGATCATATTTAAATCTTCTCCTCTGAAACCACTGAACCAAATTAAACCAAACCTGGCAGGGATGGTCCCTGGGTGGGTCCCTTTCAAAATTGTGTCCGACAGCCCTGCCCCTCCATTCAAGATGGCTGCTGTTACTAAAAATAGAAATTTCTTCAATTGTCCATTGCTGCTTTAGTATAGGTCAAAATGAGCTCAAATTTTAACTGCAGCTACATGGCAATGAGTAGTTTAACATATATATATTCCGGGCTTTTCTGTGAAATTTTTCTTTCAGCTGATTTATACCGATTATGCAAATTAGGCATATTTTGATAAAAGATTACATTTAAATCTTTTCCTCTGAAACCGCTGAACCAAATTAAACCAAACCTGGCATGGATAGTCCTTGGATAGTCCCATTTCAAAATTGTGTCCGACAGCTCCACCCTTCATTCAAGATGGCTGCTGTTACTAAAAATATAAATTTCTTCAATTGTCCATTGCTGCTTTATTATAAATCAAGATGAGCTCAAATTTTAACTGCAGCTATATGGCAATGAGTAATTTAACATATATTCTGGGTTTTAACATATATAGCCAGTTTATTCTGTTTAGGAATATTATGAGATAAAAATCACATCAAAATCTTTTGCTCAGAAATTTGAGTTGAAATGATCTTTGGGTAGCCCACTTTCAAAATTATGTGTAACACCCCCATTTTCTATCAACTTTAGATGTCAAATTGAAAACCAGGTGAGCGATTACAGGCTCCTGGGAGCCTCTAGTTGAAAGTGGCATTAAACACCCCAACCCTAACCCTATATATATATCTATATATACAGTTTCTTTAATTTCTTATATATCTTTTTTAAGATCTGCTATCACAGTTTTGGTTTTGACAATTTGAAATCTGATGACTGAATGCATGCTCCAAACAATGTCAATTCTTTATTTATAGGAGAAATCAGTTTTAATGAGGGAATTCTCAGGTTTCTCCTAATAACGTTTACTCCCTATATATTCACTATTTTGACTATATTTTTATTAATTGTACACTTTATTTATAGGAAAATCCAATTTGAATTTTCAATTGTTTATTTAATTAAGATAAAAAGGCATGTTTTATTAAATAGATATTAGCTTGAATAATCCATTTGCATGACACTTAACACTTGTTTTCATGTCTTCATTGAATAAAAAATATGTATAAGTAATATCATCCAAGTTCATTCATGTATTAATTTGTACCTATGCAATCAATGCCTACCTCCACTAATGTTGTGAGTTTGAACCCTGCTCAGGCGAGGTGTACTCAATACAACATTATGTGATAAAGTTTGTCAGTGACTTGCGGCAGGTCAGTGGTTTTCTCCAGATGCTTTGGTTTCGTCCACCAATATAACCTACTGCCATGATATAACTGAAATATTGTTGAAAGTGGCCTTAAACACAACAACCCTAACCAAATGTGTATTAATTTGTATATGTATTGGAGAAAAATTTGTGAAGCTTGTGTCATATACAATTGTTTATTGATTTTGATTTTTGGTGTTTTAACGCCACTTTCAACAATATTTCAGCTATATCATGGCGACCAGTTTTAGTGGTGGAGGAAGCCGGAGTACCTGGAGAGAACCACCGACCATGGGCAAGCAACTGGTAAACTTTATCACTTGCGGATGCGAGTCGAGTGCACCCTTTTTAGCTCACCTGGCCAAAGGCCATGTAAGCTTTTGCCATCACTTGGCATCCGGCATCCGTCCGTCATACGTTTTCACATTTAAATCTTCTCCTCTGAAACCCCTAAACCGAATTAAACCAAACCTGGCAGGGATGGTCCTTGGGTGGGTCCCTTTCAAGATGGCTGCTGTTACTAAAAATAGAAATTTCTTCAATTGTCCATTGCTGCTTTAGTACAAGTCAAAATGTGCTCAACTTTTAACTGCAGCTACATTGCAAGGAACAGTTTAACATATATTCCGGGTTTTTCTGTGAAATTTTTCTTTCAGCCGATTTATACAGATTATGCAAATTAGGCATATTTTGATAAAAGATCACATTTAAATCTTCTCCTCTGAAACTGCTGAACCAAATTAAACCAAACCTGGCAGGGATGGTCCCTGTGTGGGTCCCTTTCAAAATTGTGTCCGACAGCCCCGCCCTTTATTCAAGATGGCTGCTGTTACTAAAAATAGAAATTTCTTCAATTGTCCATTGCTGCTTTGGTATAAGTCAAAATGAGCTCAAATTTAACTGCAGCTACATGGCAAGGAGTAGTTTAACATATTCTGTTTTTATCTGTGAAATTTTTCTTTCAGCCGATTTATACCGATTATGCAAATTAGGAATATTTTGATTAAAGATCGCATTTAAATCTTCTCCTCTGAAACTGCTGAACCAAGTTAAACCAAACCTGGCAGGGATGGTCTCCTCTGGGTGGGTCCCTTTCAAAATTGTGTCCGACAGCCCCGCCCTCAATTCAAGATGGCTGCTGTTACTAAAAATAGAAATTTCTTCAATTGTCCATTGCTGCTTTAGTATAAGTCAAAATGAGCTCAAATTTTAAATGCAGCTACATGGCAAGGAGTAGTTTAACATATATTCTGTTTTTTTCTGTGGAATGTTTCTTTCAGCCGATTTATACCGATTATGCAAATTAGGCATATTTTGATAAAAGATCACATTTAAAACTTCTCCTCTGAAACCGCTGAACCAAATTAAAAGAAATTTGGCTGGGATGGTCCTTGGGTGGTCTCCTTTCAATATTGTGTCCGACAGCCCCGCCCTCCATTCAAAATGGCTGCTGT
Source organism: Bathymodiolus brooksi (assembly GCA_963680875.1). Lineage (NCBI taxonomy): Eukaryota > Metazoa > Mollusca > Bivalvia > Mytilida > Modiolidae > Bathymodiolus > Bathymodiolus brooksi. Next base: position 31,934,103 of record OY804576.1, read on the forward strand.
TACTAAAAATAGAAATTTCTTCAATTGTCCATTGCTGCTTTAGTATAAGTCAAAATGAGCTCAAATTTTAACTGCAGCTACATGGCAATGAGTAGTTTAACATATATTCCAGGTTTTTCTGTGATATTTTTTCCACCAGTTTATTCCGTTTAGGAATATTATGAGATCAAATTCACATCTAAATCTTTTGCTCAGAAATTTGAGTTGAAATGATCTTTGGGTGGCCCACTTTCAAAATTATGTGTAACACCCCCATTTTCTATCAACTTTAGATATCAAATTGAAAACCAGGTGAGCGATTACAGGCTCCTGGGAGCCTCTAATTTGTAATTTACAAAGCCGGGCACAAACCCACGCCGTATTGGTGATAGGCTTGTATGAGTTGTTAGATCCAACAACCTAACTCATTGAGCCACCCGGGCCCTGTTTATTGAACAATAAACCATGTTTACATGTAGTAACAGAATGTAAATTCGTGTTTTGTGAGAATTATATATATATATAAACTCAACTATTGATTTTACATGCTATTTACTGCATGATTTGTCAGATATATGTAAGACTCAGATTGACGTCCAACCTCTAATCGAGGTTCAATCCTCAAATCCAAGTCCAATTTCTACATCACAGACATCTGTACCTCAGATCTATGTCATTTTTTCAAATTCTCAAATCGGCATCCAATTCTCAAATCTATGTCTTTTTTCAAATTCTCAAATCAACATCCAGTTCTCGAAATTAAAAGCAGAGATTGAAATAGTTTCTTCTTTTATAATTTGCATGTATATTTATTTCTGCTTTTCCTTAAAGTATGATTTAAACACAAAGTTTATTTTAGTTACCAAATATTATGGTAAAAAATTGTGACCTTGAAATCTACATTTGTGTTTAGAATCATAAATGCTTACAAAAAAAAAGATTGCAAAATTGTATGAAAATATTAGAATATATTCTGTATTTAATTCTTCTTTTAATGTTGAACAATTCATGAAAATTTAGTGAGAAATGACCCCAGGAATTTTTTTTGAAAGTAAGTATTTTTATATGAAATATAAAGGGAAATATTTTAGAGTGGAAAGACTTTTGACCTGTGAATAAATTAATTTAATCCAGCCATATCAATAAGAAAATGAAAATTTTGAAAATGTGGTTGATAATATATAATTGAACTGTGTGTATCTATTTTATTTTTTAATAATAAAATTTGTTTTATAATTTCAGGGGCAGGGACACCCCGCCACAGAACACAAGACCACGAGGCAGACCACACCCCAAGACAGTCAAGTCAAGTCTGATATAAACTGATCAAAAATAGTCTCATATTTTAAATTAACTGCATCATATATGGTGCTCTGAGTGTTAAAGGTTGTATGTATGCTCAAAACATCATTGAATTCAGATTTTGGCAAAGTCTGGAAAGTGTGAATTGTGTGTGTGATTGTGTATGAATGGGTTAGGATCCACTTGTTTTCCAAAGTACTTAAATAGTAAATGTTATTGGTAATTTGACCTTTTTCTTTGAAATTAGCCTCCACTAATTTATTCTACTCACCGGTCAGGTAATATAAATGTCAACAGTCACTAAGGATGAGATCATGTTAAAAATGTCAACAGTCACTAAGGATGAGATCATGTTAAAAATGTCAACAGTCACTAAGGATGAGATCATGTTAAAAATGTCAACAGTCACTAAGGATGAGATCATGTTAAAAATGTCAACAGTCACTAAGGATGAGATCATGTTAAAAATGTCAACAGTCACTAAGGATGAGATCATGTTAAAAATGTCAACAGTCACTAAGGATGAGATCATGTTAAAAATGTCATCAGTCACTAAGGATGAGATCATGTTAAAAATGTCAACAGTCACTAAGGATGAGATCATGTTAAAAATGTCAACAGTCACTAAGGATGAGATCATGTTAAAAATGTCAACAGTCACTAAGGATGAGATCATGTTAAAAATGTCAACAGTCACTAAGGATGAGATCATGTTAAAAATGTCAACAGTCACTAAGGATGAGATCATGTTAAAAATGTCAACAGTCACTAAGGACGAGATCATGTTGCTTTCAATGGGTGTGTGTATAGGTAAACCACAATATTATGGGCACCAACTGATCACCAGTGTTCTAAAGAAATAATATATTGGTAGGCTGGTGGATTTCTGAACATAATTAAAGACATCTTTGGAAATCATCCCCAGCTATAAACTAACAAATTGTATGAAAAACAGAAAGATTTTGTCCATAGTTATGTCATAAAATAAATTCTGCTAAGCTTGTTATTTATTTCTAATAATATGAATCCTAAAATGAGAATGATATTATTTTGTAAGCTACCATTAAAATGATCAATTTCAGGTTTAGGTCTTGAGTGATGTCATTTACATTGTATCAAGACTCTATGTGTCACTTTAGCAATATATACTAAATTCATTGTTGACATCAAAACTGTCATTAGTTTTAAGTTAAACCTGTAGAAAGTGGGTGAAAATTCTAGTCAATGCTAACAGTTAATAGTAATGATTTCTTCTAATTTTAATATATCATCATGTGAATGGTTTTAGATTTGGGTTTTTTTTTTCACTACCATTTCATTATTTCCCTAAATAGCAAGTTTTTCACCCCACATTTATCTAGTATTGTTATTGGCAGCTGGTTATGAATGTTTTTCCTACATAAGTTATTTTCCATCACATCAACTTAACATGCAATAAATGTACTCCTTGAAGACAGGGTTATATTAAATTTACACATACCGGGATTTGTTTCTTTCTTTCAAACAAAAGAAGTTGATATTATTTTTGATAATTTTCCAGTAATTTTGTAGATATATTTATTACATAATAAATTTCATTCATCAATCATGTTTATAATTATAATGAGAAATTTGATAATTATGTTTGTATTGTTAACTTGTTAATGTCCAATCTAATTAAAATTAGATCTCCGCACATGCTCATTTTTTTGGTTGGCTGCTGCGTAGAAATGGCCAGGCAAAACAAAAATGAGCATGTGCAGAGATATAATTTTAATTACATGGGTTAATGTCATGATTATACATGCTAAACAACAAACAAACAAACAATGTTTGTAGTTCATTATTAAGTAGAATGGGTGCCATCTTGGATTATGATTTTCAATTATTTAAAGAATATTTTCAATTTTTGAATAGGTTATATGATATAACATGGTGTGTGACAGTTTATGCTAAATAAAAACAAAATGTAACGATTCCTCAATTTTTTATTACGATTATTTCATGAGACTATTTGAATTTGTCTGTGGCAAATGAATACATTGGTGACATCACAATATGGTTATCATGTCGCTCCAGGCAATCAGATTGCAGTATTCACATAAAATTAAATTATTATTTGATAAACTATTTCATGTCTTTCTCATCAATTACCTTGAAAACATCTCATTAAAGAGGCACTGCAGGTATTTTAAATTCTGTCAACCTATTCAGGGTATTTTTTAAGAAAAGCATAGTATATGATTTGTATAATTGTCAATGTAATGGATTTGACCTGCACCCATATGAATATGCATACAAGTCACATGATATACTAATGATGAGGGAGACTTTATTTCACAATGCCTTATAATACACATCAGTATTGAAAACTTGTATTTGTATATGAATCTTAGTGGCCAAATGTCATGTTTTATACAGGTGTGAATGTTAATGTATAATTATGAAGGTGTAACCATAGTAATTTTTGTATCACATCTCGTATGTTGACAAAATGGAGAAAAAAAAATATTGTCAAGGTCAAAAATTAAATAAAAAACCGATTTGCACATTTTCCTTTACAGAAATTGTTAGGTATAAATTTAGATTTTATTGTATTTTTTTTTTAAGTCTTGAATTTTTTATGGATATTTATGATTTATGAACATTCTACAAATAATTAAATTTATCTAATGTACTAAGCATTTATAAACATTTTATTTTTTTTTAAAGAAAAAATGGATTTTATTGTTTTGAAATATCATTTGTTATTTTAAATTGTTTTGAAATATATTTTGTTGAAGCATTATTATTTTCATTTCGGAATACTGTTTCCTTGAATAAATATTTATTTCATTATTTCAAGTACTATTTTGTTTCTAAGGTTTTCTCTTTTGGAAATAGTATATTGATATTCCAATTGAAGTAACAAAATAATATTTCAAAATAATGAAATGATATATATGGAAATCAACATTCTGATGTAAAACAATTACTATCAAATAATAATATTGCTTTATTTTCTCAAACAATTTGAGGGGCTGTCAAGGTCGTGATGATATGGTGGTTGGATTTACATCTACTTGTGCAATCAGTGCCTATCACCACTGACGTAGTGAGTTTGAATCCAGCTCAGCCAAGGTATACTCGATACAACATTATGTGATAAAGTTTGTCAGTGACTTGTGGCAGGTCAGTGGTTTTCTCTGGGTACTCCGGTTTCCTCCACCAATAAAACTGACCACCACAATATAACTGAAATATTGTTGAAAATGGAGTTAAACACAATAACCCTAACCCTCAAACAATTTGGTGAAATATAAGCTTCTTGACAGCTGTATGTGTTCCCATATTTTCAACAATCAACTCTGAAATATTGCAATTGTATGATGATAAAATGACCTCTACAAATTGAGGCTGGTAGCAAATGTGTATTTGATGGACCCAGTGAGTCTTCAATCAAATTGGTTTTATTTGTGTATGAAATGTATTGTGTTCGTTTATATATAAATTTGTATATACGGTCAAACCGAAATAGCTCAAATATATATATGGCTCAAACACCATGGATAATTCAAATTTTATATCAAGTTCCTTTGTACCTTTAATTCTAGTTTAATAAACACCAATTTCTTGAACGGTCATTTATTTTGGTTCCGTCAATAATAAAACATTATAATTTACCTTGTTAAACTCAAAATGGGAATCACCAAATGTTGATTGCTTCAACGACTACTGACAACTTTAACACACCTTGTCTGTCCCTTTTGTGTTTGCTGTATTTATATTAAAAGGTCAACATCATAATGTTCTTTGGTTGCCATAGAAACAAAATTGAAATATCTCTTCTAGAATTTTTAAATAGAAAACTCCTCTTGAGTGAAGTTCTTTATAACATGCATTTATTGTTCAAATTCACAACTTTTTGTTAGTTCTACTGACAAAAAATTTCTAAAATAAAATTCAATATGCTTACTATGTATTTTTGACATAGTATTCTGTATAATGTTTGCTGAACTTGAAATTATCTCTAAAAGTAGTATTTTGATGAATGTTTTTTTAAATGAGAAATAATTAAATTATTTCGCAATTAAATACAATTTAATGTACATGTACTATATATAAAGGAATGGAAAGGTTCTCCAACACAATTTTAAACCCATGGAACACTCAAATAGCTTAACTGACCTTCGACCTGTAGTAATTACATTTTTATGTCGACTTGGTGAATTCACAAGAATGTTCTATGTACAGATCAATATGATACTCCTTTTAAGTAAAATCCATCCAATTTTCATTTTCTAATGGACAAGTTATTTATATATCTTGGAATGGGAGATTAGATTCATGTTCATTTCTATATCAACAATAAAGTCAGTTGTAATTTATTGTAGTGGAATAATGTATAGTTATTTGTTGTCATCTTAAACCATGTTTTTCTGTAGTGAATGAATTGTTTTTGTCTGGTTATGAGTGTTGTTATGGTGATTATGTCAACAATCTGCTAAAAATTGTAATAAAACCTGCTAAAACACAAAACTGTTTTATTTTCTTCGTATTTAAGAAGAAAAATATGGTAAAAGATTTATTTTGATACTGCAAACGTGTAAGCCATTTGGCTAAATTTCATGAAAGACTGGTTTGCAATTGAAATGCACAAGTAGCCAACAATAAATCCATTGTCTGTATATGTAACTTTTCCTTTATACTGCAGGGTTATGAAACTGATATAAACTAAAAGTATTGTCTGTATAAACATCATTTCATTTATACTGCACAAAAGGGGGGGGGGGGTCGTGGCCATGATAGTTGGATTTACAACTACCTATGCAATCAGTGCCTATCACCACTGATGTTGAGAGTTTGAATCTCGATCAGAGCGAGGTGTAAAACATTATGTGATAAAGTTTGTCAGTGACTTTCGACAGGTTGGTGTTTTTCTCTGGGTTCTCCGGTTTTCTCCACCAATAAAACTGACTGCCACGATATAACTGAAATATTGTTGATAGTGGCGTTAAACACCATCAAACAACCAAACAAACATATACAGCAGGGGTATGAGTGACAGAGTTGTTAAGATTATTGTCTTCTGATCACAAGCCAAACACCACATTCTAATTAAAATAAAATCGCTATTTTCTTCCCCCTTTCTGATATGTCATGAATAATGATATAACACAAGCCCACAAAGATTAAGTTACTTTTACTCATATTACCACTTGAAAGTAAAACTGAACTGATTTGGCAATTATTATTTACCTCGATGCATTTTCTGATACGAAATGAATGTTCTGCTTCCATATGGAATAACGATATAACTGAAATATTGTTGAAAGTGGTATTAAACACCATAAACCAAATCAAACCAATTCATATGGAATACATTAAGGGAAATATATTCTGGGAATGAACCAAATAATAGTACTGCCTTGAAGAGAGGAATAATTTACTTGATCTAGACAATTAATGGAACAATTTTATCTGACGGACAATAGTAACAGCAATGGTGTTAGATCTTTATTCAGGACATACCAGAAAAGGGGAAGTAATTAAAGATGTTTTTTTGTTATTTTAATAATAAATAGCAGTAATCAGCTCTTTTAATGCTTTATACTCTACTCATGTTTACATGTAATATAACTTTACTACAATGGAAATAATTGTTGACTGGATTATTAATGCCAGAAAAATCTAGACATGCAGCTCTGTTCTAAATTAGATACAATAAGACATCAATAATAACATTTGTTTTTGTTACCATGGTTAGCAATATTGTTGATATGTTGTAGATTTCAGATTCATTACCGTATTTTTGTTGTTTTTGAATGTTACACTGTATTTAGATACAAAATGTAAATTATTTAGGTATGAAAGTGTTTAAATACGAGTAATTGATGTAAATGAGATTAAAGGCTATGTCAGACTAAACACTAAAAATAAACAAACAGTAGAAGATATTCTTATAAAATTTTGTTTTCACCAAGTCTTATTATATCCCCCCCCCCCCCTCAACGAAGTTGTAGGGGGGTATACTGGTTTCACCATGTCCGTCCGTCTGTAGACAAATCCTATGTCGTACGATAACTAGTAATACTAGTTTTAAATGTAGTTTATCAACTTAAATGGTGGATAGTAGTGGGGGTATGATGTTTGATGTTATCTTTAAATGGTGGATAGTAGTGGGGATATGATGTTTGATGTTATCTTTAAATGGTGGATAGTAGTGGGGGTATGATGTTTGATGTTATCTTTAAATGGTGGGTAGTAGTGGGGGTATGATGTTTGATGTTATCTTTAAATGGTGGATAGTAGTGGGGGTATGATGTTTGATGTTATCCATATTTCACTCAGTCAGTAAAAAGTGCCGAATGTTATGTTGTTAGGTGTAATCTGTGTCCAAATCAAACCAACGAAATGTGTGATGGTTATGTTGTTGGAAAAAGTAAGTATTCATCTCAAATAGTAGAAAGGCGTGAAGGTTGTCATGGAAAATCATCTGTTCAAAACTCAGACAGTAGAAAGTGGTAAAGGTTTTGTTGTTGGAAGTCGAGGGAATCCAACTCAAACAGTGGAAAGAGGTGAAGGTTGTTGTTGGTAGTCACCATTGTCGAACTCAGATATTAGTAAAGTGTTTGAAGAAATTTGGGTTCTTTGAAACAAGATGAAGACTTCAATTTACATATTACAGAGGAGGCACTTGCACTGTCACAACCCAATTTATCATTGAGACTTGGCAAAGTAAGTCGAACATCTTCACCCATGTTTCGGCATATGGCAGCTATATATACATTGTATATATATCAATACGTTTACTGATGCAAGTTTAATAAGATCACATGTGGTACCCATCTCTTGGACCGGCACTCCGGTAGTGCATTAGGAGATTGTGAACAAGGTCATTTCTTATTTCGGCTGTTTCTCTAAACGTCTCCCAAGTCTACTCCGAAAAAAATTATAGATCGCCAATTTGACCAGATCTGTGACAAAGACACTCTTTCCAGTTTATCTATTTCTCACTTTCATTTTTCACTGTCGCTCATTTTGAGCATATTATTGCGCTTTAGAGACGAAGACAACAAAGTATGTGATGGATATTAATAAAAAATATACAAAATGTACCGCAACAAGAAAAAACACAGTGAAAATCTCAAATATAACAGCAGGGTGTAGGAAAACAATATATAAGATTAAAAACGTAGAAAAAAAACCAACTCCATAAAATGAAAAAATACCCTCAAAAAGTAATTATGAAAATATATCATCAAAAACACATTCACACATGAACAGGAAACAGTTAACAAATGAAAAAACAATAAAATTAACATGAAAAGTCTAATATAAATGCCAAATCAATAAACAAAATGCGCAACAACAATTGAAACAAGTGTAAGGATATAAAAAATAACAAGAAAACATTTAAAACTAGTCTACAGACATCAATGGTCAACAAGAAAAATGAAATGAGAAAATACAAATCAAACGCACCCTAATTAAAACAGTCAAACAGGCCCAAAAACAAATATCTCAATTTTGATCTAGATTGACAAAATGAAAATATCTGTTGTACAAAACCAACAAATTGACTCAAAAAGTCAAGAAAGCGAAAGAAAATCACATCATGGTTAGTGTAGAATGACCTAGCTGCGGAACCGTAGCCTTTATGGTCCTTGGGCAGTTTTTCTGATATTTGCGGACCATGATAGTCAAATATCAGAAAAACTGCCCAAGGACCATAAGGGCTACGGTGCCGCAGCTAAGAATGACATTGATAAACAATTAGTATGCAATATGAAACCGTATAGGTTATAACTCTAAAATCCGGAAATATTTAACTAAATGGTTGAATTCTGTAAAAAGCGCGTTTTGGAATAATCAATAGTTGTAAAAATATTTAAATGTAGTGATTTAATCGAGCATGACGTTTTCGTGATTATTTGACATGTTTTACTTTACCGTGCAAAAAAGGCAGAATTTATCACAGGCTTACCACCCCCTTTTTTATAACTTTCTATTTACAAATTTATTTTCAATAAAATTTCTTTATTTCTTTATTATTTCATCTCTTTTTTCTTATTTTAACTTGTTCGTGTCAATATTCATACAATCTTATGTTAACAATTTGCATGTATCGACCCTATATAGATGACCATAGATACTAATAATCCACAAGGGTACTCTACGAAGTCAATAAATGTTTGAAAATCTTAAAATTCTGGAGAACTGAGCTATCGTATGCACAAAACAAAAACAGGGGCGAAAAGATGTCCTAGTTTGAATGAATAAGGTGCAATAAATGCACTCGAAGCGAGCAGGGGTACGATTTTTAAACCTGCGGAGTTTCATGCCTTGTGGATTATTAGTATCTATTAGGGGTCGATACATGCAAATTGTTGTTAACATAAGATTGCATGAATATTGACACGAACAAGTTAAAATAAGGAAAAAGAGATGAAATAATATAGAAATAAAGAAATTTTATTGAAAATAAATTTGTAAACAGAAAGTTAGAAAAAAAGCGGGGTGGTAAGTCCGTGCCACGAGCGCCTGTGGAATTTATACTATTTTCCGCGCTTTTAATTTTAGTAGAACACATGGAAATCGACTATTTAAATATCAAACTTTAATTACATGCAATAAAAATGCGGTCTACAGGGGTATCACACAAACTTTGTTATTAGAGGCCTTTTCATACTTGTCTGGTGAACTATTATGTTCTTTTCCTTTGGCCAGTGTTGTCCGTTCTTCTTCTATTTACGGATTCTGATTACCCCTTTCGTATCTTCAAACTCTTCATAGATTAACGTTGGATAATAAATATCTGTGATTAACTTCACTTTCAACATTATTTCAGTTGTATCGTGGTTGTCATTTTTTATTTATGGGGGAAACCAAAATATCAGAGTGGAACCAATGACCTGCCACATTTGAATCGAATAACGTTGTATTATATATTACTACAGTACACGGCTGGTAATCGGCACAAGCAGAACAGTTGGTTCTGCAAAGAAATTCGTGAGGATAACTTCCGGTTTTGGTGGAGGAGAGTTCACGAAGACGCTTCGCAAGGTATGTACATGTCAAAAATTTTAATTTTCTTTTTTACTGCTCGAATAATGCAAAATCAGAGAATGCTATGCTGTGGCGAATGCTTTCACGATTAGAAACATGTATAGTTTATTCTTGTATATGAAGTGTAACTCTCGCAAAATCAATCGTCCCACGAAAAACATGACGAAAATTGTGACACTTTTACATTTCTAAGTTGTTCTTGACAAAGATGCAAGTTAAATTTTCAATATTTTTTCATCATGGGAGTCTAAATGTAATCGGGGATAAATTCCGATTCGTCAGAAGTAAATTGAAGTCTAGATAAATCCACAAACTGTCAATTTTTTCGTTTTCCTGCTTGAGGAGATCGGTTCTGATAGAGCACATTGCGAATGCATGAGGAGATTTGCTAGTTTTGGTACGACACATGTAATCCACTGTATAATCACAAGTTTTGCATGTCTGTCTGGTAATAAATTCACGAACTGATGCCCTTCTTCACGTCGGTTCTTGCCGTCGGGTTTTTAAAAGTATAAAAGTAATATTTCATTGTTCATGGGCTGTCCACCTAGAAAGAAACATTTCATTTAAGGAATCAATTCATAATTGTAACTGCGGTTTCCCATGATTTAACTTGTCATTATTCAGTGGCGGATTTAGAGGGGGCGTGCGCCCCCCCCCCCACCCCCCCCTAAAATTCGCAAAGCATATGTTATACAACGTTAATTAAGCAGTTCAATAAATAAATTTTTCATGAATGGTTAACTCGTGACCTGTAGTAAAATATTCCTACACATTGTAAATACACGTTGGGTGTGTTCGCTGATTCATATATGTATTCGCCGTCAGTAGTTCAAAGATTTTTCCATTCTGATTGGTTCCGAGGTACCAGACATCAACTATTTTCTCACGCTAATTAAACATTATTTCTTCAGTCAATTTTACAACTATAAGAAAAACAAATCTTTACAGATCAAAGCATTTAGTAAACTTAAATCCTGATACTGACCCTGGGCAAGCAACTGGTAAACTTTATCACTTGCGGCTGCGAGTCGAGTGACCCTTTTGTGTAATTTACAAGGCTGGGCGCGAACCTACGCCGTATTGGTGATAGGCTTGTATGAGCTGTTAGATCCAACGACCTAACTCATTGAACCATCCGGGCCCCAGGAATGCGTTAAAACTAAACCAATAGTTCTTTGAAGGGTTAAAATATCGTGATCGATCAGTCACGAGTTGAACAATTCGCGTCACGGTTGTTAAAGAAAATTGTTTTCTTCAGGTTCTTATAATCTGACAAAAAACATACTGTTAACAATTATCCAACAAAATTAAGACTAAAAGTAAAGTTGTTTTTGGTCTGATAAAAATGGTGTGGTTGGTTTAAATAAATGTATGTAATTCCTCAAACCACCAGAGCTTAGGGGGGGTTTCGCCCCCTGGGCCCCCTACCAGGGCTCTGTCCAGACCCCTCTCCTACTCACGCCCCCCCCTAATCCCAAATCCTGGATCTGCCCCTGTTATTGATCATTTTTTGTTTGTGACAACTTCCATTGTGTATTGGATACACAAGATTAACTTCCCTTACATTGGAAAAAATTGAAAATGCACTGCAAGATAATTTTATAATCAAGAATAATTAAACTTAATGTGAATCATATCTTTATAATTTCTAATACAAATGATACACTGTAAATTAAATATCATACAGTTGAGAATAATATTAATTTGTGGTTTGTTTTTCTATTATGTAGTGTGTTATGTGTACACACTTGTAAATAAAAAAGATCTGTTAGTAGTGGTTACAAGATGTAAAGCGCTTTACCGATTTTAAGGATATGTCCACAGTTTAATTGACATCTTGTGTTTAATTTATTCATGACTATTAGCACTAAGTGAATGTTTATTTACGTTAGACATATGTATGTGCTGAAATCATGTAATATTATAACTTGTGTAGATCTGCGGTGAAGCACAGGCACTCGACGTTCAGTGAATAAAATGTAGGGTCAATGTGGAAAAAAAAATAGTGTCACTGTTATAATAAAAAGAAGGCTTCCAATGCATTTTTCGGCACAAATGTAAACAAATCGGTTTATTTTTTCGTATACGGTTTTCGCTTGACCTTTGCGGTATTTATGGATGGAGACCTACCTAATAGTTTCTCCGCCGCATCATTTATTAGAGAGCAGACGATCATACTTCATTAAACCATACTTTTGTGACGTCCCCAGAAATATTCGACTTCCATTGTGGAGCGACCATGATATTGCAGGATCGCACAGAATAATTAATAAAAGAAAAATAAATATAACAAAAATTACGACCGCTTACTGGTCACAAAAAAATGTCAGAAGCTTACCGACTAAATAAAATGTATACCTTTTAGTTCAATTGTCCAGTAATCGGTCGTAATTTTTTTTATATCTAGTTTTCTTTTATTAATATGCTATTTATTCTGTGCGGTACATCTGGCATGCCATGATGGTGTGGGATTCAAGTTCACACCTTTTAAGTGTGTAGACCTGGGTTACCCTAAAATTTTCCCATCGTTCCATTTTTTTTTTAAATTTGCATCATGGAATAGTTATGTCTAAATACATTATCTGCCAAAGTTTCAACAAATTTCACCGTGCCGTTTTCTCCATAGCATATCCTAAATATAGCAATTTTGGGGGTATTCTTGACGCCAGATGGTAATACTAGATCAGGGGCGGATCCAGGATTTGTGGTTAGGGGGGCGGGAGTAGGCGAGGGATCCTGGGACCGCATACGGTCCCCAGCGGGTCCAGGACAGAGCCCCGGTAGGGGGCCCAGGGGGGCCAAGCCCCCCGGAAGCTCTGGGGGTTTGAGGAATGACTAGTTCTAATAATAAAACCCTAAATACTCGCTTACTCGCAAGGGTTTTAATGGGATGCCATTACACGTAATGGAGCAGCCGCCGAGATTTTTTGCGCTCGCTTACAGAGTTTCTGACGCCTGCATTTATCAATAATAAGACAACCTTTCCTTTTGTCCACTATTATAGCAAGTTTTTATCACCTACCAGTATTTTAGAATGTAATTCCTACAAAATAAAAATCCATGTTTACTTTCTCTCTGGACATTTTGAATTTCGTCATTTCCGGCCTCACTTTGGTATTTTCCTTATTTGGATGTCGATACCATATTTGGCGATTTGAGGCGTGAATGTTTACATCAACGGTAGTAAGCTTCGTAGTAAGAAATATCATATTTAGAAAAGCTCCGCCTTCCGTAGTTTCCGGTTATGGCGAACGATCGATAAATTTGAACAAGATTGTTGCTACCTTTAAAAAGCATACATTTCTCAACCAAACCGATTTAACAAGGACTGGGATCATCAGTAATAGTTTTTTTTCTCTCCAGAATTTAACATTAGGTCATATGACAAAAACTCTGAATCAGATTTTTTTCCCCCTTGAGTCTTAATTTTGTCGGATAATTGTTAACAGTATGTTTTTGTCAGATTATAAGAACCTAAAGTAAAACTTTTTTTGAACAACCGTAATGCGAATTGTTCAACTCATGACTGATCGATCACGATATTTTAACCCTTCAAAGAACTATTGGTTTACTAGCATTCCTCATTTCACTGTACTTTCGGGGTGGACTATGGGGTTTTTTTTCGTTCAGAATTTTTTTTCGGACAACACGAGAGTTAGAATATTAATTTTTTTTGTCGTGCAAAGCGCGAATTTTGTTTCCAGAATTTAACATTAGGTTATATGACAAAAACTCTGAATCAGATTTTTTTTTTCCCTCCACCAAAATCAGAATATTTTTTCAGCAACATAGGGAATCAGAATATTTTTTTAGAAAAAAAACATAGCCCCCCCCCCCCCCCCCTGGAAGTTTAATGGTCCGTCCCTTATGAATGATACTGATGTTGAAAGAACATCAGTATTATGATTTAAGGTTACTAAATGCTCTGATCTGTAAAGATTTGTTTTTCTTGTAGTTGTAAAATTGACTGAAGAAATAATGTTTAATTGGCGTGAGAAAATAGTTGATGTCTGGTACCTCGGAACCAATCAGAATGGAATAATCTTTGAACTATTGACAGCAATCCATATATGAATCAGCGAACACACCCAACGTGTATTTACAATGTGTAGGAATATTTTACTACAGGTCACCAGTCAACCATTCATGAAAAAGTTGTTTGTTGAACTGCTTAATTAACGTTGTATAACATATGCTTTGCGAATTTTAAGGGGGGCGCACGCCCCGCACGCCCCCTCTAAATCCGCCTCTGTAGATACGATAGCCAGAATAGAATAGAATACATTTTTATTGCCTAATCATAGGGCCCACATGAGGCATCATCAACAATACAAACATTTATGATTGATAAATGAGACATACACACAAAAGAAAAAGGACATAGTTTGGGGTTTTTATATTTCTAAAAATATAAATATAATTATTATTATTTAGTGGATCATGTTCTGGTTTTTCCCCTATATCTCAGATCCAGTGTGAAACTTTACATATGTTGCATATTCCTTAACAAGCAGTAAACCTGCTAAAACACCAAGGGGCGGTGCTTCTGACACACCCCATCTATTAATTGCATTTTCTCACAATTATATAGTAAATAATTATATATAATATTAAATACTTATCATATACTATATATAAATAAAGAAAGATTAGTTAATTATTATATCTATTATTATTATTATTATTCATTCGGATGTGTCACCTCGTGTTTAGAGCAGGAGAACTAGGTAAAGGAAATATGTCATCATGTTATTGCTCAATTACAGAGTGCACCAAGCGACAGTGCAAAGGCATGTTAAAATGAATTAAGAAGAAATTCAGATCAAACCCAGTAATATGTGTTTTTCTTTAAATTTATTCGATTTATTTAGAAATATTATCAATTTATATTATATTTCTCCTATTAAGATAAGATAAGATAAGATAAGATAAGATAAGATACTTTTATTTACCAATTATGGACCCACGAGGGGCATGATTGAATGTTCACATATATAATTATTTAAAACATAACATATGTTTATTAACAAGGACAAAGATACAATAATATATATTGATAACATGTCATTTATATGCTCAGTGTGGTTGATATATTTTAATACATCCAGCTATGATATATGTATCATATAAATACGATGATAAATAAATAGATAGAGCCGACTATTTGTATCCTACCCGTGTCTGAAGCAGAGAGGCAAAAAACCATTACCATGTATGAATCAGGAGCTCAGAAGAGCTGTATACAGAAAACAAATGCTATATTCTCAATTTACAAAATGTCAGAGCAACAAAAATTGGGAAAAATTCAGAAAGCAAAGAAATTTTGTAACCAAATTGAAAAGAAAATCAATGAAAACATACTTTTTAGAACGTTGCTATGGGGGAACAAAATCGGGCGACTTTTGGAAAACTATTAAGCCATTCTTTTCGAAAAAGGGGTCCAGTGGAGAACAAAAAATTGTGCTTAATGAATCTGACAAGATTGTAAATGATCAAAAAGAAGTAGCCAATCACTTTAATCATTTTTTCTCCACTGTAGTTGAGAATATAGGAAAAGATACTGTTTACGACCCTTCTGATCATCCAAGTTTAATAGAAATAAAGAAACAAAATGATTGCACAAACAAATTTGTTTTTGAAAAGGTAACAACAGATAAAGTTGAAAAGATTATAAATAATATCAACATCAAAAAAGCAACAGGTGCTGATGGTATACCTGCCAAAATAATAAAATGTAGTAAATCTATTATTGCACCTCAGATTACAAGTATTTTAAATATGTCAATAGATCAGAATGTTTTTCCGGATAAATTAAAGAAAGCACAAGTAACACCTTTATATAAAAAGAATGATCCACTTTTGAAGACTAACTACAGACCCGTAAGTGTACTATGTATTTTTTCAAAGATTTTTGAGAAAATTTTAGAACAGCAATTGTCTGATTTTTTTGAAAATATTTTTAATCCTTATTTATGTGCTTTTAGAAGAGGTCATGGATGTCAGACAACCCTGCTCAGGTTATTAGAGGACTGGCGGAATGCCCTTGAAAAAAATCAGTATGTTGCTGCAGTCCTAATGGATCTTTCCAAGGCATTTGATTGCCTACCCCATGATATTGTATTGGATAAACTTTCGGCCTATGGTATGTCCACTGATTATGTATCCCTTCTTGAGTCCTACTTATCAAGTAGGAAACAGCAAATTAAAATTAATGGTATCCTGAGCAGTTGGTATGACATCCAAAAAGGGGTACCCCAAGGGTCAATCTTGGACCTCTACTTTTTAATGTCTTTATTAATGATATTTTTTATTTTGTAAAAAAGGGTACTTTATATAATTATGCGGATGACAATACTTTGTCTTATGGTCATCCTGATTTTAATGTACTTACCTCAGTTTTAGAATCAGAGTCAAATGTTCTTATTAATTGGTTTAAAGTTAACAAAATGCAGGCTAATCCAGATAAATTTCAGGTACTTGCGGTTGGGAAGAAGACTTTTGACAAAAACATGATGATTTGTATACAGAATTCTACACTTTCATGTGAAGAGGCAGTAAAACTTTTAGGAATTGAAATAGATTATCAATTAAATTTTGACATTCATATCAGTTCAATCTGTAGGAAGGCATCACAGCAACTGAATATACTTAAACGTTTGGGGCGATATTTAGACAGATTAAGCAAATTAACTATATTCCACACTTTCATTCTTAGTAACTTTAACTTCTGCCCTTTGGCTTGGCATTTTTGTACCGATAAAAATTCAAAAAAATTAGAGAAAGTGCAGGAAAGAGCACTTCGCTTTGTATACGATGACTACACCAGTTCATATATCAACCTTCTTGAAAAAGCTCTTGTGCCCTCCTTACAGATCAGACGTATTAGGACAATGGCCTTGGAGACATATAAAATCGTTAACAAATTAGCTCCTGTATGCCTCCATGATTTGGTTAATGTGAAGAATTCTAAATATGCTTTCAGGTATTCGAACATGTTAGATGTACCTCAAGTTAGAACTACAAGGTATGGCAAAAAATCATTCACGTTTGCAGCTGCAACTCTGTGGAACGACCTTCCGAACCATTTCAGAACTGAAAACAGTTTCAACCACTTTAAAAGTTTGATTCAGTCCTGGAATGGCTCAGTATGCATGCAGATAACATATTCAGCTTTCTGTTTTATTTCTAGTGCTGTTTCCAAGTTGTAATGCTGCTTAGTTATTTTATGTTTGCTTGATATTGCTTTAGCATGTTTTAGAATGTCTTTTATTTTTGTGCTTTTTATGTTGCATTTGCTAACTGTATGTGCTTTATATGTGTGTTTATGTGATTATGTTAATATTTGTATGTATCTTGTGCTACTATGTATATTCGGTAAAAAGCTCCTGAGAGCTTGTGTTTATTGTTATACAAAAACCGAATTCAAATAAAGTTTTCTTATCTTATCTTGCACAATGATAACCTTTCTGCAGGAGACACCAGGTGGCTGTGCTAAAAGGATGATAGTCAACCGTGAATTTTGAGGTATGAACCATTTAGTTTCGGAAGATTCTAATAGATATGCACATTTATTTCTGATTGAAAGGGAATATTTTGGTAATATTATGTATCGCCTGTAAAACAGAATGATTATAATCGATGTCTTCGAGGCGGAAAAACCCGGAAATATTGTACCGTTAAGATTTCGTATTATATCTTCTGGAAAAACGAAAGTAGAAAATTCACACCCTTGATAAAATACATGCTCCATATGTGCCTATGAAACCCCCTGACACGCATATGTAAGTACTTTATTAGGCATACGAGTTATTTACCAGTCTATGATACTGGCTAAAGTGGACAAAAATTAACGAATTTCGCAAGGTCCACAATAATCAGAAATATGATAAGAGTATTATGTTTATTACATAAATCAAACAAGGAAATAATCTTTAACATAATACAGTTATATAATAGAGTTCTAATTTTGAATAAAATGGTATATCTCAAATACGGTTGTTTCGAATCATGTCAATTTCGACCACGTTCCGTCTTTTTCGTGTCTTGACCTCTGAAATATTTGGCAGACGACTTCCGGCGTTTACGCTATTACTGTGATAACGTTAGCATACCATAGTCGTAGATGGGGTAGATTATAAGTAATTGCAATATGGAGACGCCAAGGAAACGGCTGAATAAATATTGGTGTTCGGTACCCCACTATCTGTCTGATATCAGAAATATATAAAGGCATATCGTTTTCTTTCATGATGCTGACAGCAGCAAATAAAGAAAGAAAATAAATTTATTTAATTTTAAAGATAAGATAAGATTTAGATAAGATTTTATTGTCCAATCAAGGTCCCAGCAAGGGGCAGTCATTCACATGATCTGGTGGATGAAAATAACAAATGGAAATGATTCGAAACAACCATATTCTAACATGACGTCCTTCTTTCGTTTTGCAAACAAACGAGCGATCAATGTGATGACAAAATATCATTAGCACATGCACGGTACACATTTAAGCCAGGTGATAAAATCACAAAATACAATTATTTACAGTTAACGTTTTAAACATATATATTCACTGAAAATAATCAACATATCCAAAATCAATAATATGCGACGTGCAAACACAATATTATTGTTACGGATGCTCCATCAATACGACTGATTTTACCATCATAAACGTACATGTGACTGACTTTCCCGTCATAAAAGTACATGTTGATGTATTATCGTCTGCTCGAATTTGGCAGCATAAATTGTGTGCGACATTATTTGCAAACGTAAATATAAATTGCCGCCTTCCAATCAAAGTATACTACCGTATTTGTGCTGTTAAGACATATCAGGCTCGGGATAAAATACTAATATCCGCCAACCCATGTTAAAACTCAAAACACTTTCTGGCTTCCATGATTTATTTCTTAAATCTATCCTCGATTGAACACAAACTTTACATGAACAATCATTGGATGAGCCTTCACAAAATTTTATTTTTTATGTCGATTGGAAATCCAAGATGCCCACCACCACAGGATCCTACGGGGAAATGTTTTTAAAATGACTTATCTGAAACCACTAAACAGCAAATTGTACCGGAATGGTCCTTGAGAAAATGTGTATTTTTGTGTCAATCAGAAGTCCAAGATGGCTCAACCGCAGGACAGTTTTAATATAGGAACCCTATGGAAACATGAAAAAAAAAAATTCGGCCGACTTTCAGAGGAAATCATTTTAATATGAGAATATGGATAGATAACTTTTTCTCAAAAACTCACTTGAACACAAAATACATGAATAACCAGGTGAGTCTTAGGTGAACCTCTAGTTTTATATTTTACTCAGTTCTTCCACTTTTTATGCCTAAAAGATGAGGTAAAACTGGACAAGTGCAAAACTTTTCTATGTTATGCTACATACATGTACATCAAAATATGTTGTGTTTTTCGTGACTTTATTAAACTCAGTCCATAGGATTACTGTAGTTGTTGAATGTTTCGAGTGTTGTTAACTAGATTATTTACAATACTAGATAAGGTATAGTCACTTGTATTTTCACTTAAAAATCTTGATTACCAAATTAAAAGTTGACAATATACTGCCTATGACATAGGGTATCATTTTCTAATCAAAAACGCTTTATTTGGAAAATCTCGATTACACAAAACACTTCCATAATTTACAAATCAAGGAAAATTTTAATTTTTGCTGTAATAGGAGGCAACTGCCAACACATAATCTCCTCATTCATGACTTATCACCAGGTTTGTAAATATAATAATACGATGGGTGGCACTAGTGGAGCAGGAACTGTTTACCCTTATGAGCACATGAGTTCACCCCCAGTTTTAGTGGGGTTCGTGTTACTCAATCTTTAGTTTTCTGTGTAGTGTTTTGTAGATTGTTGTTTATCCTTTTGGCCATTGTGTTTTCTGATCTTCTTCGATTGCCCCTTCAAACTCTTCTCATGGCCCTGGATGTAGACCCAAATTTTGAGCACTACTCTGAATCCCTGTTAACTGAATTTTCTGTAATATGACTCTCGTCACCAGGCAATACCATTGAACAAGTTAAATATGATATTTATATATTAATTTTGATAATTGCAGAATTAGTTAATCATATATATATGGATGAAATCAATCAAGACGCACATTGAAATAAAAATCGATATTTTAAAACTTCTTCCTATGCAGCCAACTATTTATTGTCCATTTCTTTGCAGGCAACATTAATTACGACCAGAAATTGATATAAACCTGTGTTGACCAAAATTTACTCATAGAAAAGAAAGCATCTACAAGTAAACCAGTAAGTCTTTTGTATTGTAAAAATGAGAGTAACTTCTTGTGTATTGTTATGAAATGGTGAAGTGATACAATTATTGAAATTATGTAAACAAAAATACCTTCACAAAAATGTTATTTTATAAAGATTTGTAGCTTACAGTACACAATAATTGTAGATAACTAGACAATATCTTAATTGTAATCAATCTAGTTTTCTTATGTAAAAATACTAGAAATTTATCCCAAGCAAATCATGTTGAAGAAGGCCAACATTACAAATAAGTATTAGATCTAGACATATCTTTCTCAAGGTAAATTTAACACACACTTTTATAAAAAGATCATATTGCCTTTTTACACTAAGGATCCCATTTTCATAAATAATAGATAAATTTCACTAAATTTTATTACCGTTACAAAGATCTTGTATAGAATTGCATATAAATACAATATTTAAAATTTGTCCGTTTGTTAATATTGGTTGAAATGTTGACAATTACTGTTTAAACTTTCTTTTCATAATACTCGTCTTATTTTGCTTACAATTAAATAAAAACTATAACCTGTATTTCGGCTCATTTGCTAAGAATTTTGTCTTTCTGGTAAACATTTATATTTTGTATCATCTTTAAGAATATAAATTTCAGAGAAAAAAAAACCATGTAGATGTGTCAAGTAATTCATTATATAACAATTTCAGGAAATTAAAATTTTTGCATTAAACTATGAATCTCCTAGAAAAACTATAGCCATCGTAAAGCAGTTGAAAGGAAATTTAAATCCATTTTGGATTAAGGGGTGGGACTACCAGATGACCGTCCTAGCCCTGTTTGGTTTAAATTGATCTAATGGTTTCAATTGTTTAAAGATTTTTGATACAATATTTTGTCAAAATAAGAATATAGCAGAAAAAGTTGAACTCTGTCAACCATTTCAGTCTAGAATATACAACTTATTGGTTATATATGAAGAAAGTTCTATTTTCAGTAACATAATTGATCTTGGATCCAAGACAGGCCTGTCTGATGCAATTTTGAAAGAAGGCCATCTTTAGTGGTGGATCATAATTGTTTTGTTTGTTTATTTAATGGTGTTTAACACTACTTTCAATTATATCGTGGCGGTCACTTTTATTGTTGGATGAAACCGGAGGACCCGGAGAAAACCACCGACCTGTCACAAGTCACTGATCAAACTTTATCACATAATGTTGTACACCTCGCCCTGATCGAGATTCGAACTCACAACATCAGTGGTGATAGGCACTAATTGCATAGGTAGTTGTAAATCCAACTACCATACGTATCATAATATATAAATATGGTGTAAATTCAACTTCCTTATTACCACATTGGTTTTTATTTCCAAATTACTAATACACCTCAAGTTTCAACTACATAACTCTGAGGGAACCTGGTAGAAGTAGGATCTAGTGTTCTTATCATAACTGAAATGCTCACTTGACTGTAAACAAAAAAAATATCAATCGACCTTTCAACTTAGAATGAATTTCTACACCAAATTCAGTTATAATAATGATATTGTCCATAACTATTTGCACCAGTCTGATCAGTTTGGGTTAGCCCTTAGGGTTATGATGTTTAACACCACTTTCTACAATATTTCAGTTATTTCGTGGCGGTCAGTTTTATTGGTGGAGGAAACCGGAGAAAACCACTGACCTGCTGCAAGTCACTGACAAACTTTATTACTTAATGTTATATCGAGTACCGTACACCTCGCCATGAGTGGGATTCGAATTCACAACTTTTCAGGTTGGGTTAAATAACCTCTATCTATTTTTATGCGAATTCATATTGGTCATCTGATGAACAAGTATTAGGATTGCTTTGTGAACTCTTTCTGCTTGTGTCATTCACTTTACTTAGTATTAATTTATCTTCCATTTGATAGTGAGTACCAGTACAACAGAAGAAACATTTGCCGTATTGTCTGATTTCTACACACTTTTGTTTAAACATGATGGATTTTTTAACAAAAAGGAAATAGCAAAAGCAAGGATACCAATCTATGAAATGATGACAAAACACCTCCACGATATCCATGTTGTTTCTACAGGAAGTGCAGTTGATGGCTCAATTTTATCAGGAAGTGATCTCGATCAGATGTTTGTTGTCCAAAACATGATTATCTTTGAAGAAGTCGATATTGACGACCGAAGTAAATATCACTTTCAGATTGAAACAGACAAAGATCAACCATGTTATGTCAGACTTGTACTGAAACCAAATCTTGATCAACCAGATATAGATGATATCATGGCATTCTTGGAAAAGGTTGAAGGGAGCCTCTATCTTTCAAGTGAGAAATACAGAAATTTGAAAATTATTCCCGATTGTTCAAAATGGAAATCATCGTATGGATCTACATCTAATTTTGTGGAGCATGGACCATGTGGAACTTCAGTTTTACAATTTGATAATAACAGCCAAAAGACCATTGAACTTGATATTACAGAAGGCATCCCATGTACCGATTGGCCAATTGCAGCTCAGGAGTGGGTTACTAGACAACGTATGAATGGCTGGCCTTCAGAAAGTTTTTTAAGTCAAGTAAGAAACCTGCCAATTTATGTTGTCCCGGTAGGAAATCGCCTGTCTGGACAATATTATTTAGAGTGGAGATTGTCATTTATCAGCATTGAAAGGGAGCTTGTTTGGAGTTTTAATGAAACTCAGTTTCATTGTTTTTTCATACTCAAATACATCACTAAATGTAACCTTGAACCACTGGCACCAGATGAACTAAGCACATATCATCTAAAAACAATTATTTTCTGGCTATCAGAAGAAAGTCAAATGGAATGGAAACCATCAAATTTAATCAGTCTGGTGTTATCGAGTCTTGAAAAACTGAAAGATGCCATTTCTCAGAAGGTTCTCAAGCATTACATCCTTAATCATCACAACTTATTTCACAATAAATTTGCAACATTAGATCTCCGCAGGACCATTGTTGACAAAATTGATAGCGTGATGAACCATTTTATTTCCAATTTACTAGAATGTCAATTACCATTCCAAGAAGATAATGAAAAGAGAATTAAACTTGCAGAATGTTTAATGAAACAGGATGAAAATGCACCCAGTTTGTTAGAACTGTTTGAGGACGTCGACACAGATAAAATTAAAAATGACGAACGTTGTCGTAAATATTCCGCTATATTTGGTATTATGATATCCATCGTCAGAAATCCTATAAATGGAACAAAATTAACCGAATTACTAGATATTATTGATGAATCGGTCAATGTTTCAAATTTTGAAATAGTTCTTGCCACGAAAATGTTTGCTATCATAAGATTAGCGATGCTTTACCATTTAGACTATATGAATATAACAGACCCAAGTCCAATTTATTTTGAAGGAGGTATATTTAAGTCGGATGTCATCGATTCGTCCAATCCAAATGAAAAAATCGTAAGGCTTGAAGCTGCAAAATGTGCATTTGAACTTGGATGTATGTTGGATAGCATGTCTGGTCGTCTGTATTATATAATGTTTTTACTCGTACAGAATGAGTTAGATCAAATGGTAGAAGTAATGAATGAACTATTGGAGAAAAATACATTACTTATATATGAAGGGCTTTGTTCCCGACAAGAAGGTGTGAAAATTTCTGATGGAGAAATTTCTCAAGTGAATGAAGTTCCTGATAATATACATAATGACCCGATCCCTGGTTCTATCTGTTATGATGTCATCTTTATAGGAGACGATGTACGCTGTGTTCCAGATCCCATCAAATTTGAATGTGAACTAAATGACTATACAGACGGAGGTTTTTATTTTCTTTACCACCCTGCAGTATTTGCTTACTTCTTGGCTTTTGAAATGCACCACAGACTAAAAAACACACAAGAAACACTACTATCACTGAAGCGATTGTCAGAAATGGTAGAAATAGTGAAACAGGACAACGAAGGTCACCGTGCACTTAACCTCCTTGGATACTGTTACAAGGAAATAGGGCAAGAAGAAGAAGCATTTACAATATTTAAAACTTCTCTTCAGAAGAAAAACAATTGTCAGAATGCTGCTGTTTATCACTTATGTTTAATGGTACTAAAGCACATGTAAGGTCCTATATATTGACATTCATACAATTACCATAGATACATGTAGTAATATATGAATTTAAAATTATAGTACATGTGTCCTTTTGGAATAAAAATAAGGGCTATTCCAGGAAAAGTTGTATGGAAGGGGAATGACACTTTATATACTGGTCGATAATTCAACTTTTGACAATATAAAACAACTAAATTTTTATTTAAAAATTGTATGGGTGGTGGATATCAAAAAAGGTACCTTGTAACCCCCCATAGATTTATTTCTGGATAAGCCACAAGACGACACCAATGTGTATACATATAATTTAATAAAATCATGGTGTTGACAATACATAAGACATTATAAAAAATATCATTTTTTTGTAATATACATGTACAAGAAGAAACCAGTGTATATAATTTAATAACATCATGGTGTTGAGGGTACATAAGGTATTATAAAAATACTTTTTAACAATCTTTGATAGTTTTACTTTAGTGACAAGCATGTTTATTTACCCTTCTCACAGTGTAACAAACACAGCAATAATTAAGCAGCAGTTTTATCTCACAGTGTAAGACAGTAATACATTAGCAGCAGTTTTGTCTGCTTTGTTTAATAATATATCAATGTTTTGTTTCTCTGTAAGAATAATTATTCTAATGGTAAAGTTTATGGATATCACTTTTGGTTCAAATTGTACTTTATACCACCAGGTAAATGTAATTTTATTAAGTCTACCCCTGTACACACAGACACACTGTTTTCCTCATCACTTCTTTCACAGAACCAGACAACATGCATGTAGTTGATTGCTAATCTGAAGAGTATGCTTTGCTTATTTTCAACCTGGGCACGTAACCAAAATGACAACCTTAACATACCTCTTCATTGGAGTCATAAGAATAAAAGAAAAGCATCCTTGATGAACGAGTGATACACTCGTAGCTTATCTTAGGTTTTAGAGGGAAAATTCTCCCTCTACTCAAGCCACAATTATCTTATTGTCATAAAGGCATATTTTTGTTTACTAATTTCTGAATTATAAATCTGAATTTTTAAGAGAAAAACAAATCGTGGGAAAAATAGGAGTGTCAATATTCATAGAACATGGTAATACATACATATTGTCTTCATAGAACATGGTAATACATACATATTGTCTTCTATTTTCATTGAATTTCAACATACATAGGTTAGGCTGTTGTAGATAGACTTTACGATTGTATTGTAGACAAATAAAAGGTGCCATAGATTTCATAATATAGATAAATAATAAAAAATAAATTAGATTGTAATAAATACTCAAATCTTCAGATATTACTTTTAAAATATTCTTATGTAAGAATTAATTATATTCGATTAAATTAAGAACAAGAAATTAGTAATGTTTATGATCTGTTTAGGTTGGTTGGTTTGATGTTGTTTAACACCACTTTCAATCAACGATATTTCAGTTATATCGTGGCGGTCAATTTGATTAATTATTTAATTCCAACTACCATATGATCATGGCCATGACGGCCCCTCTGATCTATTTAGGAGAACTTGTATATATTAATTTAAATATGGTAAAACAATAAAGGTTTAAAATATTGCACATCTGTTTGTTATGTCTCCATTGAAAATAAGTTTTTGTACTTAAGTATTATAAGCTGTATTCAAGACAATTTCAGTTTGCTTCTCCTTTGATTTAAATACATCTAAAACCACTAGAAATCGATGACTGTCACATTCGTTGGAAGAAGCTAGAATCTGAGTTATCTCCTCTTGACTCAAAGCCTGATTTCTCTGTAGAGATTTACAACTGTGATTTAACATGTTTTTCAGTCTGTTTTCTTGTGTAACCACATCATTGTACATCCATATAGTAGGTATAAGTACTTTAGTATTTAATCCTGACCAGAAAATAATAAAACAACCACTGCATCCATCTGCTAAATCTATAACATGAAAAAAATATGTTAAATTCTGATAAATAGTGATTGAGTAATGAATGATTGTTGTTTAATGCCAACTCAAATTTTTCAGTTATATCATGGCGAGAATAAGTTAATTTTCAATGAAATAAAGATGAGGTCCGCTTTCTCCTAGACCAACATGCTTAGTTGGATTTTTATAGTACTAGCTCACTGAAACAACAGTCCGCAGATAGAGATGTCGACCCACTCGGACACATTATCCTGATTCCAAATCAACCAGTTTTGCTCTTTCTCCTTAATGCTGGGTGCTAAGCAGATAAGCAACAAATACCAATTTCATAGTCTTTGGTTGGACACAATCGGGGCTCAAACCCACGTTCTCCCACACTCGAGGTGAGCACACTAACCATTACACCACTGATGTGGTTTTCTGATAAATAATGTTTAAATTCAATGTGTACTGGTAATCAAAATTTTTTCTTACTTGTATGATAATATTTGATTAACTTTTGAGATCAATGTTTAACCTTGAGTTCTAATAGCATAACACTTGGACTAAACCTGACATTTCAAACAATACTAATTTATAATAAAACCCAAACTTTCATACTTATTTCAGCAGTTGCATTGGCATGAATTAAAATGTCTTTCACACAAATTATTTCTCCTTATTCTACAATTCGGTGACACGTTACACATCAGACAAAGCTCACAATGCACACGAAAACTAGAAATATTTCAACTATATATATAATACATCTAATAATGAAGAAACTACAGAGCATACTTTAACTTAATCCATTGCATACTTTGGTGCTAAAGACAAACATTACTTGTTTCCCAAATATGTGACTTTCATACATCTCGTTAGCATGTAGGGACATACTAAGATGTCGCGCCTGTCTTTCTATGGATGACTAAGAAAAAAAACATGTGGACATGAGGTCAAGGTGAGATATGACTGAGTGAGTGGTTGTTGTTTATTGGTAAAAAAGAAATTTTTCAGCTATATCATGACAAGAACAAGTTTCATTTCAATTTGCTTTGTACTAGATCAAGAAGCTTAGTTACCTTTTCAAAGTGCTAGTTCTTTGAAACAACAGTCCACAGGTTGACATGTCTCTTACTCTGACACATTATTCTGATACCATGTCAACCATGTACCAATTGTTTAGTCTTTGGTTTAATCTAACTGAACCCACGATATACCACACTTGACATGAGCACACTATTACACTACCAATGCATTTCTAGTTCTGTATATAATATTATTACCAGTGACTTACGACAGATTGCTGATTTTCTCCAGGTAACCTGGTTTCCACCTCCAGTAAAAACTGACCACAACGATATAAATGAAATATTGTTGAAAGTGGCATTAAACACCATAACCCTAAACCCCCCTAATATTATTACCTAAATCTGATGCCTCAACGTTACTGAACAAGGAAGGAAACTGCAGTAGACCATGTATATGTTGTTCATCATACTTGTATATGTATGGTGACTTTATCTCTCTTTCTGTTATTTCTTGTTTAAAGTACTTGTATAAGTCTTCATTAACAACCATGTCTAATAACTTCTTGTCATCCTAAACAAAATACAATCATAGATATAAAAATGATTCTTGTGGAGACCAAGGATTTATATAGTAGAAAGGATTCAAATCTCGTATTTTCTCGCGTAGCGAGGTTTTATGCTACAACAGAGCAAAAATGCATTCATTCATTTTGAAATGCCTTGAGAATTCGTAGGAAAATCAACCAATTACACCAAAGTTTGTGCTATACATTGTCTATATACTACACTACACAAAACAATCCTTGGATTTGCCGATATAGGTTCAATGGAAAAGTTTTTTTTATTTTTTCTGTATCACCCCTCATACACGTAAAATAAAGTACAGTAGAGTTTCATACATCTAAAAACATATTAAAAATGATAAAACAAAGCAACCAATCACGCCAAGTTTTGTTCTATATATCGAATACACATTTATACACTTTGGTATGTCGATATCATGTAAACAAGGAAGTTTATTGATTTCTAAATAGGTCACCCCCATTTCCGCCCAGAACGCTGCCATTTTGACAAATGATGGTAAACAATCCTTAATAAATACAAATCGGGAGCACTGTTTTCAATAAAGCTCCTTCTATACATTGAAAAATATTTATATTATCACAAAAATGACGGCTCCGCTTCAATATTCGGTATGACGAGAGAAGAGAGGAGTTTTGAAATTTAAATTTGAGTCTTGACCGCCCATAATAGGCGGGATTATGAAGATCAAATCGATTAATGTCAATTATTGATGAAATATGGGCGATACATCTACAAAAAGTCGATACTTTATTAATGATTGGTATTTAGGACAAATATTTTCACTTTATACCTGTAATTATGGTTTTATATATTTACAAATACTGGTTTAAAATGTTGAAGCGATCAAAAATGTCCATCATTAATCAAGGCACACGCATCGTCAACGAATTGCACTATGGGTAATCTCACTTGTTCTCGCCATGCAACATACTTGCATACAATCTATGCTAAATCTCGTGAGATTCATATCCTTTCTACTATACAAATCCTTGTGGAGACCAATATGACTAAAATTATTTTTATCAATTATGTTATGAAACATTCATCAAGGTCAACTTTGAAATATCTGTTCTCTTCTTAAATCCATGTCACAATCAATTTAAAGAAAACTCCTTTATATGGAATCGACAAAGTTTTCTCAATACAGGCATATGAACACAAACACCCAATTTTATTCATGTTAACTTTGCTCCACATTTTAAATCTTGGCTGCAATATATACAGTTAAACCTGCCTTAGTGACCACCTCTATGAAGTTACAGTTAAACCTGCTTTAGTGACCACCTCTATTAAGTTACAGTCAAACCTGCTTTAGTGACCACCTCTATTAAGTTACAGTTAAACCTGCCTTAGTGACCACCTCTATTAAGTTACAGTTAAACCTGCTTTAGTGACCACCTCTATTAAGTTACAGTTAAACTTGCTTTAGTGACCACCTCTATTAAGTTACAGTCAAACCTGCTTTAGTGACCACCTCTATTAAGTTACAGTTAAACCTGCTTTAGTGACCACCTCTATTAAGCTACAGTTAAACCTGCTTTAGTGACCACCTCTTAAGTTACAGTTAAACCTGCTTTAGTGACCACCTCTATTAAGTTACAGTTAAACCTGCTTTAGTGACCACCTCTTAAGTTACAGTTAAACCTGGTTTAGTGACCACCTCTATTAAGTTACAGTTAAACCTGCTTTAGTGACCACCTCTTAAGTTACAGTTAAACCTGCTTTAGTGACCACTCTATTAAGTTACAGTTAAACCTGCTTTAGTGACCACCTCTATTAAGTTACAGTTAAACCTGCTTTAGTGACCACCTCTATTAAGTTACAGTTAAACCTGCTTTAGTGACCATCTCTATTAAGTTACAGTTTAATCTGCTTTAGTGATCACCTCTATGAAGTTACAGTCAAACCTGCTTTAGTGACCACCTCTATTAAGTTACAGTTAAACCTGCTTTAGTGACCACCTCTATTAAGTTACAGTTAAACCTGCTTTAGTGACCACCTCTATTAAGTTACAGTTAAACCTGCCTTAGTGACCACCTCAATGAAGTTACAGTTAAACCTGCTTTAGTGACCACCTCTATTAAGTTACAGTTAAACCTGCTTTAGTGACCACCTCTATTAAGTTACAGTTAAATCTGCTTTAGTGACCACCTCTATTAAGTTACAGTTAAACCTGCTTTAGTGACCACCTCTATTAAGTTACAGTTAAACCTGATTTAGTGACCACCTCTATTAAGTTACAGTTAAACCTGCTTTAGTGACCATCTCTATTAAGTTACAGTTAAATCTGCTTTAGTGACCATCTCTATTAAGTTACAGTTAAACCTGCTTTAGTGACCACCTCTATTAAGTTACAGTTAAACCTGCTTTAGTGACCACCTCTATTAAGTTACAGTTAAACCTGCTTTAGTGACCACCTCTATGAAGTTACAGTTAAACCTGCTTTAGTGACCACCTCTATAAAGTTACAGTTAAACCTGCTTTAGTAACCACCTCTATTAAGTTACAGTTTAATCTGCTTTAGTAGCCACCTCTATTAAGTTACAGTTAAACCTACTTTAGTGACCACCTCTATTAAGTTACAGTTAAACCTGCTTTAGTGACCATCTCTATTAAGTTACAGTCAAACCTGCCTTAGTGACCATCTCTATTAAGTTACAATTAAACCTGCTTTAGTGACCATCTCTATTAAGTTACAGTTAAACCTGCTTTAGTGACCACCTCTATTAAGTTACAGTTAAACCTGCTTTAGTGACCATCTCTATTAAGTTACAGTTAAACCTACTTTAGTGACCACCTCTATTAAGTTATAGTCAAACCTACTTTAGTGACCACCTCTATTAAGTTACAGTTAAACCTGCTTTAGTGACCATCTCTATTAAGTTACAGTTAAACCTGCTTTAGTGACCATCTCTATTAAGTTACAGTCAAACCTGCCTTAGTGACCATCTCTATTAAGTTACAATTAAACCTGCTTTAGTGACCATCTCTATTAAGTTACAGTCAAACCTGCTTTAGTGACCACTTCTTAAGTTACAGTTAAACCTGCTTTAGTGACCACCTCTATTAAGTTACAGTTAAACCTGCTTTAGTGACCACCTCTATTAAGTTACAGTTAAACCTGCTTTAGTGACCACCTTTATTAAGTTACAGTTAAACCTGCTTTAGTGACCACCTCTATTAAGTTATAGTCAAACCTACTTTAGTGACCACCTCTATTAAGTTACAGTTAAACCTACTTTAGTGACCACCTCTATTATGTTACAGTTAAACCTACTTTAGTGACCATCTCTATTAAGTTACAGTTAAACCTGCTTTAGTGACCATCTATATTAAGTTACAGTTAAACCTGCTTTAGTGACCATCTCTATTATGTTAGTCAAACCTGCTTTAGTGACCATCTATATTAAGTTACAGTCAAACCTGCTTTAGTGACCATCTCTATTAAGTTACAGTTTAATCTGCTTTAGTGATCACCTCTATGAAGTTACAGTCAAACCTGCTTTAGTGACCACCTCTATTAAGTTACAGTTAAACCTGCTTTAGTGACCACCTCTATTAAGTTACAGTTAAACCTGCTTTAGTGACCACCTCTATTAAGTTACAGTTAAACCTGCTTTAGTGACCACCTCTATGAAGTTACAGTTAAACCTGCTTTAGTGACCACCTCTATTAAGTTACAGTTAAACCTGCTTTAGTGACCACCTCTATTAAGTTACAGTTAAATCTGCTTTAGTGACCACCTCTATTAAGTTACAGTTAAACCTGCTTTAGTGACCACCTCTATTAAGTTACAGTTAAACCTGATTTAGTGACCACCTCTATTAAGTTACAGTTAAACCTGCTTTAGTGACCATCTCTATTAAGTTACAGTTAAATCTGCTTTAGTGACCATCTCTATTAAGTTACAGTTAAACCTGCTTTAGTGACCACCTCTATTAAGTTACAGTTAAACCTGCTTTAGTGACCACCTCTATTAAGTTACAGTTAAACCTGCTTTAGTGACCACCTCTATGAAGTTACAGTTAAACCTGCTTTAGTGACCACCTCTATAAAGTTACAGTTAAACCTGCTTTAGTAACCACCTCTATTAAGTTACAGTTTAATCTGCTTTAGTAGCCACCTCTATTAAGTTACAGTTAAACCTACTTTAGTGACCACCTCTATTAAGTTACAGTTAAACCTGCTTTAGTGACCATCTCTATTAAGTTACAGTCAAACCTGCCTTAGTGACCATCTCTATTAAGTTACAATTAAACCTGCTTTAGTGACCATCTCTATTAAGTTACAGTTAAACCTGCTTTAGTGACCACCTCTATTAAGTTACAGTTAAACCTGCTTTAGTGACCATCTCTATTAAGTTACAGTTAAACCTACTTTAGTGACCACCTCTATTAAGTTATAGTCAAACCTACTTTAGTGACCACCTCTATTAAGTTACAGTTAAACCTGCTTTAGTGACCATCTCTATTAAGTTACAGTTAAACCTGCTTTAGTGACCATCTCTATTAAGTTACAGTCAAACCTGCCTTAGTGACCATCTCTATTAAGTTACAATTAAACCTGCTTTAGTGACCATCTCTATTAAGTTACAGTCAAACCTGCTTTAGTGACCACTTCTTAAGTTACAGTTAAACCTGCTTTAGTGACCACCTCTATTAAGTTACAGTTAAACCTGCTTTAGTGACCATCTCTATTAAGTTACAGTTAAACCTGCTTTAGTGACCATCTATATTAAGTTACAGTTAAACCTGCTTTAGTGACCATCTCTATTATGTTAGTCAAACCTGCTTTAGTCACCATCTATATTAAGTTACAGTCAAACCTGCTTTAGTGACCATCTCTATTAAGTTACAGTTAAACCTGCTTTAGTGACCATCTCTATTAAGTTAGTTAAATCTGCTTTAGTGACCACCTCTATTAAGTTACAGTCAAACCTGCCTTAGTGACCATCTCTATTAAGTTACAGTTAAACCTGCCTTAGTGACCATCTCTATTAAGTTACAGTCAAACCTGCTTTAGTGACCATCTCTATTAAGTTACAGTTAAACCTGCTTTAGTGACCACCTCTATTAAGTTACAGTCAAACCTGCTTTAGTGACCACCTCTATTAAGCTACAGTCAAACCTGCTTTAGTGACCATCTCTATTAAGTTACAGTCAAACCTGCTTTAGTGACCACCTCTATTAAGTTACAGTCAAACCTGCTTTAGTGACCACCTCTATTAAGTTACAGTTAAACCTGCTTTAGTGACCATCTCTATTAAGCATAATTTTTATTTCCCTTCACAGTGCATTTAGAAAAAAATTAAACCTGTATTAAGCAACAACCTGCCTTATGTAACCAAATTTCACTGTTTCCTTGGAAAGTCACAAAAAGACAGGTTTAACAAACAACAAATCAATTAGTAAACAAACAAAGGTAAATAATTTTTTAAATATCAAAGGTGAAGCATACCAGTTTTTTATGTCGCCTAAACTAAATAGTTTTTTCTCTCATGATAATTACTGTATAAATACCATAAGTATCAACCAATATTTCTAATCTTTAAATGTTTTCTATTTTACCAACCATATAACTAATTATATATAAAGTTGGCATTAAACACCAATCAATCAACCGTATATTACTGATACCATGGATAATGTTACAGATTTGACAATGTCTAGTTGGTGTATTTTGAATACAAAAAAAATCAGAAATTTACTTTTTGATACATTAAGATCACTGAAATATTTTAATGGTAGTCTTACATACCTGTGTTGTTTCTTCTATTCTGAAAATAAACATGGGTGATTAATTTTTACGATATTGATATGATGTAAGTCATTTCTGAAAGAAAAATAATCAATTAAAATCTAACAGAAATTCATAAATATTTCAAAGTTGCTGACAAGTAAATTATGTACACATGGGTTAGACTATTAGATTACAAGTCTTCACCTCAGAAGAACCTCATGAACTGATTGATTTATACATAGTGTCTATCTTGCAATGCTTTCAGGAATGAATATAGAACCAAGTCTTTTTTTATGCAGTATCAATAAACATACAGTATTACTTTGTTTTAAGTTATCTCCCCTATTTCATGCTTAAATTTTCCAATTTTATTCTTGGTCATTCACTCTTGGTTAAAAAAAAGCATTGCATATTTTTATACTTTCAAAACACATTATATATTTTGGTATGGCATTACACTGTTGGTTATATTTTTTAATTTGTCTATGTCTTTTAGTTTCCATCAATTATTTGAAGTGTACTATATGGAATGAAGTGTAATTTTTACACCTTGTAGGAAAATTAATTAAAGAATATATCCATTGGACAAGGATGGGCCAGGCCATATTTTCTTGAATAATTTGCCTAAAGATTTAAGACTTGGTTTTGATTCAAATTTTATTTAAAAAATCCAGGCCTGGTATATACTAGATCAGAACAAGCAAAACTAGATCTATGCAAAATATTTCTGTTAAACTAAGTGTATGAAAGTTATTTATCAGAAACTAAAAAGAAATGGAGAAGAATCATTTGAACCATGTGTACAAATTTTCTTAGCAAATTGTTAGAATGAAAGTTATTGAAATGAAATTTCCATAATCATCTTATTAATTAAAAAAAAAAATATTATGAAGAGTGGCAAGACAGCTTAAGAAAAGATTTGAACATAAGAACATATACACATGAAAGAAAACCCACCTGAAACTCAGGTAAATATCAGAAGGAAAAACTCCTTTATGTTTACTCTCTCTTCATTACAATATAGATCTCATTTGAATAATTTATAAACAATGAAAATGCTTAAAGACAGCTATTAAAGGATTATTTTGTGATTATCACTTTTACCCATTAAAAGATATGGATCTTCGAAAGTTTCATAATGAAACCTTTTTTAGGTTTTTAGTTATCTCCATAATTTCCAAATTTATTGACTTTTTATTATTTCAATAATCTTTTTTTTATTTCTTACCGATTTGTTGCTGAGTAATATTTAACATAAACCATTCTACACTGTACAAACACCCTCTTCTGTTCCCTGTAACTTAAGTTATCTAGTTCACATTGTATATATTCAATTGTAGTTATCTGCAACAAATACAAAAAAAACTTGTATAACAGAAGTAATATTCTGTTTCACTGTTTTATTTTAATTTACACATAACAAAAATAATAATAAAATCTTTCATATCCTTTCCTTATTTGCAATGAAGTTTAATTACAAAAAAGTGATTGAACTTTTCATAAAAAATATATCTATTTTTTGTTGCTCCCTAGATACATTATGAAAAATATTAAATTTGGATCTTGACATTATTGTATCACTGACTGATAAATATGGACTCCATGATGAGTTACTACATAAACACTGAATCTTTGAGGAGTTTCTACCAGGTAAAACTGAGGAGTTGTTAATAGGTAAACCCGGATTCGTTGAGGAATTGCTACTACATAAACACTGACTCTTTGAGGAATTGTTTCAAGATAAAACTGAGGAGTTGTTGATAGGTAAACACTGACTGAGTTATCATTATCATGCTGACACGGGAGACACCTGAAGATATTTAATGTATTGATAAAGAATTACCTGTAAGATATTTAATGTATTGATAAAGAATTACCTGTAAGATATTTAATGTATTGATAAAGAATTACCTGTAAGATATTTAATGTATTGATAAAGAATTACCTGTAAGATATTTAATGTATTGATAAAGAATTACCTGTAAGCCTTCATAATAACATCTTAATTTACTCAGAGAAGGATAGGAATAATATCCTCCCATGGTATAGTCTAGGGTTCTAGAAGTAGCCCATGCTACAACATCTTCCACATGATGTGACACAAAGTCGTCTGTTGCCTTGGAAACCTAATAGTACAATAAAATACAGTTAAATTAGTATATATCTCCACATCTACGAGTTCTCTGTACATGTACTAAGACACAGAGTTTTACATTTATAACAGAGTGGGAAAAAAAAAGATTTGAACCTGAGTTATGAGTGAGATTTTCAAGTTTCCAATAAAATTCTTCTTGAAAAAATACTTGCATCTCATGAACATAGCAACTGGCAGGACTTACAACACTTGCAAAAATAGGGAGCATTGACTTCCCCTCAGAGAACATTAACAAGACTTCCAAGTATCTTAGAGACATTTTTCTTAGAGAAAATGTTTTGTTTCTTAAAATCATTTTCTTTTAATATTTGGATTTGAAATATTATAGTGTCTTTGCTAGTATCTTGTTAATGTCTTTCATGTTTAACTTTAAATTCACTTTTTACATTTGTGATATTGTTGAACTTATATTAGTTGACATTCAGTGTTTTATATGTTTTGACACATGTAAATGCTTGCTTCCTTCCCCCATTGTTTTGCCCTAAACAAATTGATGCCATGTTTAAAACTTGATAAGTTGATTATTGAGCTTTGAAATTCAAACTGGATGAAAATAATTAAAATCTAAACAATCCAACCAGAGATATTGCAGAAGGCATCCAGTTGTATTTTTTATAACAAATTAGAACTTACACATGTAGATCCTGTTGATGTAAGATAGACAGTTCTATTTCCTCGTGATGAAGTAATATGGTAAACATTGTGGACGATTCTCATATGACGAAGAATTATCACCATACCTGGATGTATTTGATCATGAACATCTATCTACAAGGAATATTAAATTACATTTGTTTAAAAACTTGCATTAAAAAATTCTTTACAGATTCTTTACAGATGTGATTCTTCAATCCATCAAATCCTAATAATATCAGTACTAAAGACTAAGAAGCTATCCTTGTTGATTTAACTGATACAGGGCACATCATGATCGTTCAGTGGCAATTGTTTATAAATAAAGGGGTGATATGGAAGAAGTTTAGTAATTGTCTTTAAAAAGAAAGTCAGTAATTTTTCAGTTTTGTTATGCAGAGAACAATTTTGTTTAAAGAGATGTTAATATTGTCTGCTTGGATTATTGTAGTGCTTGCTCTGTCAAATAACAATTTTCAGGTAAATATGTCTCTCAACTGAGATAGAACACAACAAATCTCAGTTCTTACTCCTTATTGCTGGATACTTTGAGGAGAAGCAGCATACACTAACTTTATGGTATTAAATTGGTAATAAAACATTGATGAGTTAATTATAATGACAATAACTAATGTTTCAACTGATGATCTGTTCGATGGAACTTTCCAACAAAAAATCCTAGTTGTGGATTAAATGATTTTCAAAACAAAAATTAAATTAGAAAATTAATGAACCGAATTTTAAATAAATAATTAAGAATATCTTAAAATATCCTTTCAGCAACTAAAAATAATTTGACAGGCATGTATTTAAAAGAAATTATGTAGCCGCGAAAATACAATGCATAAAAAATTAAACTTTGAAACAATGGACAACAAAACCCAATTTTGACAAAATCCTGTTAACAGTTTAATTTTCTTAATTTTTTTTATTTATCAAAGACAACTTGATATTACATATTGTCATCTTTAAGATATAATTTTTTTTTAATTTATGTTTTGTTTAATGACACCCATTTGCAACTTATCCAACAACCATGAAACTTATACAAACAAAAATAATACATAATGCTTATATGAAATTTCATAATTAATAAGCTCTAAATAATTTTTTCTTAAATTATTTATTTTTAATTTTTGATATTAATTTTATTCCTGTAAATGATACGTAGTAGACCATGTTATGAGAACAAAATCACGTCCTAATCACATTTTTGGTCACAAGTAATATTATCATTTAATAAATAATTCATTTTCACCGAAGCCTTTAGCTGAGGTGAATATTGATTTCTAAGGTCCATAAAAACTCGTATTGACCGATACAAAAGACTGTAATTGTTTTATTACATTAATCGAAAACGAAAGTCAATACGAGTTTTAATCAAACAATATCAAATTTTACGGAATGTCAGGTGACAGCATGTTAGCCAATACAATTGTTTGAATAAAATCATTATGTAATAAATATAGATATTGAACAATATTATAAAGCAATAATACGGTCCGAGTTGTCTTAACATACGGGCCGACTTGTCCTCGCTTATGGTCCGAGTTGTCTGGCATCCAGTTAAATGCACATATTCCAAAGCCAGCAGTTTAAAGCAAATATAAAACAATTATCACAGTTTATTGTAATGGATTCTTGGGCAATCCCCGAACGGCCCCCCTCCCCCTTTTCGCAGTGTTAGTTCCATTTCTTCATTGTTGTCTGTATTTTGTCTCTCACTCTCCAGAAGCTTCGTTCTCTTAATATGCAATTTGAACATTAATCTCCTCGATAGACCTTCGAGTCTGGCTACGCTGGCTGAGTTTTTCTTGGTAGGTTTCACGTTGATTGTATTGTCCATTAGCAGTTGTAGTTGGTCAACTTCGCTCAAGTCCGTAAAATTTTCATTATTTTGGAACTCATTTTGCCATATAGCGTTGATCTCGGACAGTAAAGCTACTCTCTCCGACTGTAGTTTTTCACATTGGAGAATGAAGTGCAGTACATTCTCTTCAGCTGCTCCGCATAGTAGGCATGTTGGGTCAGTTTCATTTCTGTAGTACTTAATGCGTTTTGTTTGCAGCACGTATGTCCTGGTGACGAGTCTTAATTTTACTGGAATTTTACTGATGTCTAATGATGAGTAGCATCTGTGCTTCAAAATAAGATGTATTTTGCACTTGCTCAGGTTGTGGTTACTAAGATATTGCAGCCCTTTGTAGAGTTGTGCTAGAGTTGTTAGCTGGGTACACCAGTGGTCATTCACTCTTGATTTCACCAACGAGATCCATCGTGATTTTTTGATAGGATTGTCCAAATAGTTGTACGCCTCTTTCAGGTCGTATTTTCGTTGTATTTTGTTTACACATATAAACCAGCTGTTACTAGATTCCTCCTTCACGGTTAGTTGTCTTCTTGCAAGCCTTTTCTCAGTGTTTTTTTCGCCCTGATGACAGACGTTATTGAAGAATGTGAGGGCTTTTATATGAATTGGTGCTTCTATTGGTAGAATTCCAGTTAGTATATAAACGGCTGGGTCCGGACAGCTCATCGGTAATGACAGGATATGTTTTAGTATCCTTTTCTGGACGAATTCTAGTTGTTCAAGAGGTTTTGAGGACGGTAATAATAGCTCCATACCGTAAAGCAATACTGGTGTTATGTAGGTTTTGTAGATGTGTAGTAGGGACTCGGGATCCAGGCCGTTGTGTCCATGAAATCCACATCCGAATAGACTGTATGCACTAAGTCTTGCTTTAGTTATACATATGTATTTTCATCAACATTGGTTTGGATATTGTGTTTCAGGGGTCCGACCTATAATCCGACAGTCCGATAGTCCGATGGTCCGATAGTCCGACAGTCCGATAGTCCGACAAATGCTTTATTTCTTTGAAAGTTAACACTATAACATGTGTAATATGGGGTCAGAAACCGAACCGTTTACTCACCAACGAAAGGTCCAGAACATCGGAAACACGATATCATAGACGGACAAACAATTGGCAGGGCCACACAACAACTCAAAAAAACACATATATGAACAACACGGACTCCATAAAAACCTGGATCCAGTCGTGATGAACCGGTAGTGTAAGTATCCCGTATATTTTTTAGTAGCGACTACTTCAGGCTTTATTTAAGTAGCGTATAGCCGAGTCCAGCCAACAAAAGTCACTATTGAAAAAAAAAGATGAAATAAATGAATACAAAAAGAAGAAATAAAAAAAAAAGGAAAAGATAAAAAGAAGAGCGTACCAGTGTCCCCCGCCCTTTAACTTTGTCGAATGCAGTTTTTGCATCGAGAAGTACAAGATGTCCATTTTGCTTTTCGTCGGTTAATATTCTGTATGCTTCTTCGACAGGTAGAGCAGCATTCATGGGTGACGATCCTTTCGTAAACCCTCTTTGCGTTGGATTTTGCATATTATGGATCAATGGTTGTATTCTATCTCTGATCACTGCTTCGACGATCTTACTAATTACAGGCAGAACTGTTATTCCTCAATAGTTGATGGCATCGTTTTTGCTTCCGACGTCAAACGCTGCACACTTTCATATTTTGCGAGTGTTTCATCAAGTGAAACAATGGATCGGTGAGGCTGACAATATGGAAGCAAAAGATTGGGGATGGTCTATTGAACACAACATGTGCGTGCCAATCAGATCGAGTTTGCCACCCGCTCCAGATGAACTTCTAAAAACGATATATTGCAGATGTAAGACAAACTGTGATTCAAAACGCTGTAACTGTAGAAAGCATGGTCTGGAATGTTCTGTCGCTTGCACTGAATGCTGAGGGAATACATGTAGCAACATGTCTGGACTCTGATTCAGACGAAGTTTATGCCTAATGTTGATATTTGAAAGATACATGTATTGCTAACTTATACGATATCAGAACTTTCATTTAATTTTTTTGGTGGGGATTTTTGGTGAATTTTCCATTTTCGTTCATCTATGTATGTATGTATGTATGTTTATGGTGTTTAG
This sequence comes from Bathymodiolus brooksi, assembly GCA_963680875.1. Lineage (NCBI taxonomy): Eukaryota > Metazoa > Mollusca > Bivalvia > Mytilida > Modiolidae > Bathymodiolus > Bathymodiolus brooksi. The sequence goes on from OY804576.1 coordinate 31,974,796, forward strand.
CCCCACTTTCAACAATATTTCAGTTATATAGTCGCTGTCAGTTTTATTGGTGGAGGAAACCGGAGTACCCGGAGAAAACCACCGACCTGTCACAAGTCACTGACAAACTTTATCACATAATGTCGTTAATCTAGGGAAGGAAAATAAGATGTTTCTATTTTTTTTCATTAAGCAAACACCAACTGATTGTTAACAATTGACATTTAATTATATTTCAAAACATTCTTTATTAATCTGTACCGAAACAGTCATGATTTAATTTATTCTGCCACGGAAAATATAATTTTTTCAAAATTTCAGTTTTCAGCATTTTGTTTTTTAATGAAATTTTACCAAATAAATAGCCACCTGGAGAGAATATGGATAGATTTTTTTTATTTTGTTTGAAAGAATATTCAATAATAACAAGATATTTCTAGAGAAATTGGTAATATTCTGCAAAGTAGAGTGAACATGTGAAATTTCCAGTTTTCAGCGATTTTTCTTCAAAATCCCTTGTTTTTACCCCAAAAATTGCAAGAAGGCAACTTGGGATTTTCGGCGACTTTTAATATGTTAATGAAGACACTCCCAGCTTCAAGATGAGCCCAAGAAACCTTCTGTTGCAATTTGTTCTAGGTCACGCCTTTTCTGGCGTATATAGACGGGTCACCTCTTGAGCATGGTTGGATCCTGATCCTAAAGGTCGCAATTGACGCTACAGTTCCCCGAGTACTGAATTTTTTCTCTTTGGTGCTTTACTGTCTCACTGTACTTTCTCTTTGTACTGGAGTATTGAGTTGCTTAGGCTCAGGATCAGGGTACAGGGCTTGCTAGTTCTGGGAGGCGCCCTGTACTTTTGATGAATTCCTCCAAGAATGTTAATTTCTTTTGTTGTTTCTCTTTATTGGAGTCTCTAGTCAGGAGATGAAGTAGGTCAAAACTCTGCCAGCAGTATGGATCCTCTTTGCGCTACCGGTCTATTGAGGCTGATTCCTTCTTTGTCACCTGGATATAGCACTGCTCCAGATCCACATGGTCCAGGGTTACCCTGACATGAGCCATCTGTAAAAGCGACTATTGTGGTGTCTGTTGGGTCTCCAATAAGATCTGTTACCACCTCTTTGCTTTCCTCAGTCTGTTCAGCTGTTCTGTTTTTTGAGCCACCTAATCGGCTCCTGTGGCATGGCGCTCTCATCATCATGACATTCACCCCTGCCTTGTATGTGACTTTTGGCTCTATGAGTTTAATGTCTACATTTGTTGCTTTGAACATGTCTACTGATTGGTTGATTGCCTTCCCAAATGGTGATTCTTGTTCATATATATCATCCCTGCTGAGATATTCCTCCAATTGTTGTTTTACTGGTTCAGCAATGTTTTTTTGACTGGATCTTGGCAATTTCTCTTACTGCTATTTCTTCTATTCTTAGGTCAACTGGTAGTATGTTGCCTTCTACTTCCATTGCCTCTCTTCCTGATGTTGCTGGTAACCCCAAGCATATTGATAATCCTTTTCTCTGGATCGCTTCTAATTATACCCCCCCCCCCCCCGAAAGCAAAGTTTGGGGGGTATATAGGAATCACCCTGTCCGTTCGTCCGTCCGGATATATATACATGGATTGTCCGGCTATCTCCTCCTACAGTTTTGGAGCTACAGCTTTAATATTATGTAGGATGTTTATACACATAATGGAAGTGTGCATGTCCACAGGATTTTGATTTTCATCAAATATTCTCAAAATGACAGGTAGTTGGACTTGGTAATTTTGTTCATACTAGCTGCATAAAGGGAACATGGTTTGTCCGGCTAACTCCTCCTACAGTTTTAGAGCTACAGCTTTAATATTTTGCAGGATGTTTATACACATAATGGAGGTGAGCATATCCACAGGATTTTGATGGTCAGGCGGGGGCATCATTTGTGTCTTACAGACACACTTCATTTTTAAAAAATCACTCCTAACAAAACAACTTTGTCCATAATTATCAAATGCGGGGGCATACTTCTTTTCTAGTTTATGTACTGTCTGCAGGCAGACATAACGCTCCACTCTGACACGCTAACCGGTGCTTTCTAACTGCCGAAGCAGCTGATATCAAGTTTGTAGTCGTTGGTGTGACCTGTCTGGGGTTCGTAAGAAGATAATATTGACACAAATATTTACATTAAGTTGAAGTGGTCTGACTCCACAAAGATCAGATAAAGTCTCTTATGTTAAGTGTAGATCTATCATTACTACATTAATATGACAAAACAGGTCAAATTCAATATTAATAAGTTCAGTTGTATGTAATGCATTCTTCTACATATTTTCCCGTTGTTTTGTTAACAGGTAGATATGGCACATGTTTATTCCCATTGTTTTTTTAGCAGGTAGATATGACACATGTTTATTCCCGTTGTTTTTTTTACAGGTAGATATGACACATGTTTATTCCCATTGGTTTTTTTCAACAGGTAGATATGACACATGTTTATTCCCACTGTAGTTTTTAACAGGTAGATATGACGCATGTTTATTCCCATTGTTTTTTTAACAGGTAGATATGACACATGTTTATTCCCATTGTATTTTTAACAGGTAGATATGACACATGTTTATTCCCATTGGTTTTTTAACAGGTAGATATGACACATGTTTATTCCCATTGTTTTTTTTAACAGGTAGATATGACACATGTTTATTCCCATTGTTTTTTTAACAGGTAGATCATCGTCGGTAACCCACCGTTGATTCCGATACGTTCCTCTCTCTCCATCACCCGTTGGTCAAATCGCTTGTAAACATTCGTACTCATGAATAATTCATAAGTCTTCGCATTACAAACTTCAAATGCGATTCAACCAATCAAATCGTTCCTTTCATAATGAGTTTGGTTAAAAGTTAAAAATGTCGGACCTGTTGCAAAAATTTGGAGTGAAAGAATTGAGGGACTTTCAACAAGAATCGGTAGACAATTTGCTTGAGGGAAAGGATGTTTATTTGTCAGATTTTGACCTCCGATACCAAAGAGTTTCACTTTCATAAACGTGATTTTGATTGGTTAATTCGAAACTTTGAATATTCATGAGTACGAATGTTTACAAGCGATTTGACCCACGGGTGATGGAGAGAGAGGAATGTATCGGAATCAACCGTGGGTTACCGACGATGCAGGTAGATATGACACATGTTTATTCCCATTGTTTTTTTAACAGGTAGATATGACACATGTTTATTCCCATTGTTTTTTTAACAGGTAGATATGACACATGTTTATTCCCATTGTTTTTTTAACAGGTAGATCATCGTCGGTAACCCACCGTTGATTCCGATACGTTCCTCTCTCTCCATCACCCGTTGGTCAAATCGCTTGTAAACATTCGTACTCATGAATAATTCATAAGTCTTCGCATTACAAACTTCAAATGCGATTCAACCAATCAAATCGTTCCTTTCATAATGAGTTTGGTTAAAGGTTAAAAATGTTGGACCTGTTGCAAAATTTTGGAGTGAAAGAATTGAGGGACTTTCAACAAGAATCTGTAGACAATTTGCTTGAGGGAAAGGATGTTTATTTGTCAGATTTTGACCTCCGATACCAAAGAGTTTCACTTTCATAAACGTGATTTTGATTGGTTAATTCGAAACTTTGAATATTCATGAGTACGAATGTTTACAAGCGATTTGACCCACGGGTGATGGAGAGAGAGGAACGTATCGGAATCAACCGTGGGTTACCGACGATGCAGGTAGATATGACACATGTTTATTCCCATTGTTTTTTTAACAGGTAGATATGACACATGTTTATTCCCATTGGTTTTTTTAACAGGTAGATATGACACATGTTTATTCCCATTGTTTTTTTAACAGGTAGATATGACACATGTTTATTCCCATTGTTTTTTTAACAGGTAGATATGACACATGTTTATTCCCATTGGTTTTTTTAACAGGTAGATATGACACATGTTTATTCCCATTGTTTTTTTTAACAGGTAGATATGACACATGTTTATTCCCATTTTCTTTATATACTATCTGCCATATCGTCCGTGCGGAAAGGAATTCAATACTACAGCCTTAGCTAATTTGCATATATATAACGTTTATGTAAAACATTATACTGTGAAGAAATTTAACAACAGTAAGGAAATCAGTAAGGTTGACACAGAGTGATACAAAAAAGGGAGCTAATAAGTCTTCTACCCTTCACAGCAAAACAAAAAACAAAAATTAAAAGATATGACCCAAAAATGAAAAAAGAAATTGGACAAGTACAAGAAAAGAAAAGAAATTGTTACCACAATATATTATCACTTGAATCATTGTTTATGTCATAATATATCAATATCTATTGTCAAGAGTGCAACATTTTTTGCAAAAAAACCCAATGATATTTAGACCAGTATGTTTAAAATTAAAAGTTGTCCAAACAATTTCTTGGTATTTTTTCAGTTTCTATAGATATTGCATTCAAAGTTAAACCCTTTTCATCACATTTTAATAAGTTTTTGAATAACAAAATTATATGTCATAAAAACTAATAATCAAGACAAAATGTGGGACAAAATTGGCAGGTATTTAGCATTATAGATACCATATTATATTTTTCAAATGCCCATATCTTGCATTATATTTTGTTCATTTTTTTTAAGTTATGCATCATTGTCAGGAGTGCAACACCAGACAAAAATATTTTGGGATCATTGATTATTTAATTGTATGTCTATATTCAACTCCATCCTTTTTTTTTTATCACCAGACTGTGTCAAATTTTGAAAATTTGGTAGTATTTTGCCTTAATTTTATTTGTTCATTAAAAAAAAATAAACTTTTTGAGACAAGGTTTGTAAATGGCATCAATTTTCAACAAAAAAGGCACATTTTTCTAAAAATAAAATAAAATACTAACTTCTTATGCATTTTTTTTCTGCTACATAAATTATATGATGCACTTCTCATTTATTGATAATGAAAAGAAAAATATAATTTCAACAGAAATATATTTTATAGCTTAAGATTATAAGATATTGGTGTTATTTTTTGAGGGGTTTATTTTCCTCTAAATAAAATGTTCTTACATTTATTGTTTGTTTATTTGAAAAATCCAGTTGGTTTTACACACTTCAATGTGTATTAGACTACATATGATAAAAAAAAAATCCCATTTAGAAGTAAGTTTAATTTTCACTTTTTGTTTCATTTCTTTGCCGTTTTTTTTTAAACAGCTCCTTTCCGCTAAGAACATGGTATTAAGGAGTAAGAGCAAAGACTGGTTGGCTCGGAATCAGAATAATGTGTCCGAATGAGTGGCATGCATATCCGCGGACAATTGTTTCAGTGAGCTATCACTATATAAAGATCCAACTCAGCGTGTTGGTCAATTACAAAGCGTACATCGTCATCATGTCATCAAATGTAACTTATTCTAGCTCCATGATATAGCTAAATAAAATGCCCATTTTGGCGTTAAACGATAATCATTCGCTCATATTTCCTACACTTGAGCAAGAGAAAGTTAGTATTAGATTAATCAAAATTTAAGGGAAAAAAGGAAATATCCCCATAGTCCATGCCATTCAGACCCTAGCTACGACACTGACCTCCAATGAGTGTTGTGGAGTTGATAAATATTTTAGGTTTGCTCAGTGTCGTCTTTAGGGGCGGATCCAGGATTTGTGGTTAGGGGGAGTGCGTGAATATGCGAGGTTTCTGGGGACCGCTTAAGGTCCCCAGCGGGTCCAAGGCAGAGCCCTGGTAGGGGACCAGGGGGGAGACGCCCCCCGGAAGCTCTGGGGTTTGAGGAATTACAGACGTTTATTTGAACGACAATTTTGAACCAACCACACCATTTTTATCAGACCAAAAAAACTTGACTTTGAGTCTTAATTTTGTCGGATAATTGTTAACAGTATGTTTTTGTCAGATTATAAGAAGGCATGCCTTATAAGAAACCTAAAGTACAAATTTTTTTTAACAACCGTGATGCGAATTGTTCAACTCATGACTGATCGATCACGATATTTTAACCATTGGTTTAATTTTAACGCGTTCCTCATTTCACTAATTGATCTGTACTTTCGGTGCTTGTCCTTTCGGGTAGTTCTAGTTAATGCTGCCCGTCCGGATGGAGCTTTTTTTTCCGTCGTTTGATTCATTCATTGAAAACGTATGATTCGACCGTTCTTGTTTATAGACAAACAAAAGCGGAAATTGTCAATACATGAACTTGTTGTAGATTTCTGATAAGCTAACGTAACTAAATTAGATGATCAGAATCGTTTCATGCAGCATTAATGTTAACATATTAGCCTTTGTTTGTCTATAAACAAGAACGAATCATACGTTTTCAATGAATGAACCAACGGCAAAACGAAAAGCTTCATCCGGACGGACAGTATATACTGATCATTTATCAATGGGTAGAGCTTTTTAGAATGATATCCCAAATTTACTCCTAATATCATTACTATTCATTTTGACTTACAGCTCACGAGTTAACCATTCATGAAAAAGTTGTTTGTTGAACTGCTTAATTAACGTTGTATAACATATGCTTTGCGAATTTTAGGGGGGGGGGTGCACGCCTCGCACGCCCCCCTCTAAATCCGCCTCTGGTCTTAATAGCATCATAGGCCCCCGGGCAAAGCAATGCACTGTCGAAATATCTAGATCGGAAAACCATATATATTTTCATTAATTAATACATAATTATATTTCAGTTATCATTTATTTTTTTACATTTGCGAAATCAATCATTGGTATTTAAGGCAAGTGTTTAAATAACCTTCATATTTCTCGGGAATAGACTGCAATCACGTTTTTGACGAGCGTTACTGTATACAGGTAACATGTAAATGTGTGGATAGTTATTTGGCACTGGACGGTGACACAGGCGCTCGTGTTCGAACAAGATGAAATAAGGAAAAAGAGATGAAATAATAAAAAAAATTTATTGAAAATAAATTTGTTAACAATTAGTTAAAAAAAAGGGGGATGGAAATTCCGTGCCACGAGCGCCTGTGGACGGCGAGATGTTGGAAATACAAAGTACACATATTAAGGTGATTCGGGATTGTCATGGACATGGAATGGACATGGAATCGGATTTAGCTATTGTATATAACTCGGGTAAGGAGAATTTTATTTTTTTCTCGGGAATTCACTTGATGAAATTGGTTCATTCATAGCAAATCTCATCACTGAAAATAACAAATAATTGTTCAACATAGCACACAGTCAGACGTCTCATAAATTTCATTAATTAAAGGTTCTTTGGAGCGACCATTTTTAATAATTTGCACTGTCGCAATATTGGCGCAGTAAAAGAGTATATTTTTCCTTGACAACTGTTTTCCCCACAAAACAGTAGAAACTACTATAGGACTGATACAGTTCTAGAAAAGCAATAGAAGCAGGGACGTCTTGACAGTATTATAGTCGGCACAGCCCACTTGGGTATCATAAAAATTAGCATTCTTCTTCTTCTTCTTCTTCCAATTTAGGAACCGGACTCACACGTGAATGTATAAGGTTCCGCGAAAACTTTGCGCAATGTCGGGCAACACAGCAGCCTTCTTCCGAATATTTACAGGTAAAAACGATATACAGGTGGGCGCTGGTCTAGTTGCTGTCAGGACGCGCCTTGAGGGCGCTCCTGAATCCCTCTAATGTGTTGGCCGAAGTTGTATTCGCTGGCAAGTTGGTTCCAGTCCCTGCTGGTCCTGGGGAAGAACAAATTACCGAAGGCCTTGCTGCTCGTTCTTTCTTGATAAAGGCGATCTTTGCCTCTAGTCCTGCTGTCGTTGGATTGGATATATTGGTGGCTGTCTATATCAATTAATCCATTTTTGATTTTATACAGCATGCATAGTCTCTTAGTCTTTCTCCTTCTAATTTTTCCCACTTCGTCCACTTCAAGGATTCTACCATTTTAGTAACACAGCCAGAATTTTGCGGCTCTTTTTTGTACTTTTTCAAGGTTGCTAATCTTTTCCCGGTTTGTCGGGTCCCATACTGAGCTTGCATACTCCATTGTTGGTCTCACCATGGATGTATATGCTGCTGATTTCACTGGGTTGGTGCAGTCTTTTAGCATTAATTTTGTTCATTATCTATAGTAAAAAATATTGATATATTGAAGTTGAAAGTTTACAACCCTAAAATATACATGTATTTGAAATATATTTGAAAGTTTAGCAAGTCCAGCGGTACGTAGACATAAATTATATATATTTTATATAGGAAGTGGTCCCCGTGATCCATGATAAAGGGCTTGCCACGACAGATTTAGGAAAAAATCTAATAAAACCCCCATGATTTACTACACCTAAAAAGGTTAGCTCCTTTCTGCCGCCATCTCATGTTGTAGATGAGATTGGGGTCTTAATTAATATATTTAAGTGGAAAATTTACGATCCAATCGTATATTAGAGAACTGAACATGTCTACCCATTTCAGCAGCACGTGGACATGCATATACAAAATGTACTTTTAAATAGAAAATAACTCCTCCCCCTCCGTGATGAAAGGTAATTCTACCTCACCATTTATACATTGGAAGTGTAATGCTACCAACGTAAAGTTTTTATTTTTATTTTAAGAATGAAATATGAATTTGTATAATTAGTTTATGTATTCAAAAACATAATTTGTTTGTTTGATGTCTATTGGAGTAAAGTATTCACTATTTTTTCCCTTGGTATTTGTAAAGCACGCGCAAGAATTTTCGTCACGTGTTTTGTCCCTATATAAGAAAAAGTTTTCTAAACGCACTAAATCTTTTTTCAAACAAACCATATTAATATCTCTATTATATATTGTAGAAATCAGAATGTCCAATTGTGTAGAAATGGCGAACCAAGTTGTTGTCAAGAGGAAAGCTCTTCCCAAACGGTAAGTCAATTTATTAATAATCAGTAAGTTGCCGAATTTTAAAATAAATAAATAAAATAATCGCAGATATTTAAAAATTTTGTATTTAGAATAAATATTTTCACCTAAAATACATTATTTAGTCCTCAAGTGTAACTCAATTACCTTAATCATAAAATCAACATTTTTTACTAACCAAAGACAACAAATCTAAAATCATAAACACTCAGAACCCTCCCCCTTTTTGCAATATGATTGATTGATCAGTAATTGGGAAAGGCAGGAGCCATGGGCCGTTTGATACATACAGTTTTATAATTCTGTGTAGATGCCCCATACAAAAATTAAAAGGCCCTTAAAATATTTTAGTTTTTACAAAGACTACACTGAAATGGCCCATTGAATGTTGTGATGGGGCCGCAATGGCCCATAATCGTTTCCTCTTTCCTGATCACTGATTGATTGATTGATGTTTAACGTCCAGCGAGCAATTTTTCAGCTATATTCAGGACGAGAACATGTTTACAATAAATCAATATGTAGGTTGAAAATGGGGAACGGATAGGCCAATGGGCAAACAAACATTTAAGCGCCACAGGACTCGAAACAAGGAAAGGTGATGGTAGGGACGGAGAATTTAGCCAGTGCAACAGGTCTCCTATGGACCACTGTTACACTGGGTTCTTTAACGTGCGAAGAGGGTGGCAATCTCTCAACACGGGACCTCAGTTTTATTTACGTCTCATCCGAAGGACAGGTTGGTTGTGAATTTATACATCCTGCACAACCGACAGACTCCCCTTCAAGCCGAAGAAGCTCTCGGTCCCATTTCTATACCCTGGGGTTCCCACAGGGTTAACCCCTTTTAGAGGACTAGTGCCTCTAGGACGGAGAAACCTGGTGCCTATTCTACCCCCGGCACACTCTCTGGGAGGGGGTCCTTTTTGCAATAAAAATAAATAATTCTTAGATTAACAATTGACGATTAAATGTATTTTAAGTGAAAATTAAGACTATTAGTTACTAAAAATTAAATAAACAAAACGGGGAAAGCGTTATTTCCTCACAAATGTCTGTGTGGGGGGTAGGGGGAAATGGGGCAATTTACTCCCCATCTAGCCTCTTTCTATGACATATCCTATCTGGAGCGAAGTCCCATCTGATTGGAGACAGGCCAATGTCATCTCTGTCTTTAAGAAGGGCGAGCAATACCTTGCAAGCAACTATAGGCCCATATCTTTGACTTGCATCTGCTACAAGGTATTAGAACACATAGTTAAATATGTATGTCCAACATGGTGAAACATCTTGAAATTCATGACATCTTAAGTGAACTACCAAGAGAAGCTGTGAGACACAATTAATCTCCCTTACACAGGAGATAACCAACCATCTCCACTATGGAATACAAAATGACTTATTAATTCTTGACTTTTCTAAAGCCTTTGATAAAGTGTCCCACAAGAAACTACTATTCAAACTTGATAATTATGGCATAAGAGATACTACCATAAAATGGATAGGATCCTTCTTAAACAACAGAATGCAGCAGGCTGTTCTTGATGGGGAGTCTTCCAGTTGTCAGTGGGGTACCACATGGTCTGTCCTGGGACCCCTTCTCTTTCTCACGTTTATAAATGACCTACCAGCAGCTGTATCACAAACTCGTCTCTTTCCTGATGACTATATTCTGTATAGACCAATTAGGCACTTCTCCAACTGAAACTAGGATTTTTTTTAGAAGAAACCTCCAAATAAAGAATGAGCATACTAAGAGCATGACACATAAATCCTTAGTTAGCTCAAACCTGGAATACTACTCAACCATCTCGCCACACACTAAAAAACAGAAAAGCAAAATATGAAAGATTCAACGCAGAGCAACCAGTTACACAACAGGTAGATTCCGTGACATCTATGCTGGACCCCCTAGAATGGAATTCCCTAGAAACATGCAGAAACATTGCCAAAGTCTCTATGCTATACATAATTACACACAATCTGGTTGCCATCAATCCAGACTTCTATATCTCTTCTCGGACATCACTCACACGACACAGTCAGTCTTCGATACAAGTCCTTTAGCACATCCACTGACTACTTCAAATTCAGCTTCTTCCCTCATACAGTTGTCCTTTGGAATGCATTACCACCTGATAGTGTCTCTGCTTCTTCTTTGGATTAGTTTAAATCACAGATCCAAACCCACTACAGCTTAACAGTTTTCCATTATATATGTAAATAGGTTGCTTTTTTAAAATTATTTATTAATTGTAAATATATGGTCTGTTCACGCCGATGCATAGTCGTCACAGTTGACGGAGCATTGTATGATGTAGATGTAGATCTTTGTGAAATATTTTACCAGTGACAAATTGATTTATGTGACAGCGATTGTCCAAGTTAAAATCTCCATATACCTGATTAAAATATGTTTACACTAAGTGGAAATGACCGATTTAGGTTCATTTAAATATTTACTAAGGGAGCACTTAATGTCCTATATTTTACTTGAAGACAAATTGAATAAAAACAATTGAATACATTTAAGAAATAAATCATGGAAACCAGAAGAGTTTTAACATGGGTTGGCGGATATTAGTATTTTAAAACACATTCTGGCTTCCATGAATTATTTCGATTCTGCTGTCTAAAGAGTACAAATACGGCAGTATACTTTGATTGGAAGACGGTAATTTATATTTACGTTTGCGGACAATGTCGCACACAATTTATGCTGCCAAATTCAGGCAGACGATAATTCATCAACATGTACATTTACGACGCGAAATTCAGTCACATGCACCAGCACATGTGCTAATGAGATTATACCCAATCGATAAATCGCTCGTTTGTTTACAAAGCGAAAGAAGGACGTGTTAGAATTTATTTGTTGATTGATTGTGCCTTAACGTCCAGCGAACAGTATTTCAGCTATGTTAATAATAAAATAAAAACTATTTAGAAATGAAGGAATGGAGGGTATTAGAGTTATGGTGTTTAATGCCACGTTCAACAATATAACAGTTATATCGTGGCGTTAAGTTTTATTGGTGGAGAAAACCACTAACAATTTAAACTTTATCACATAACATTGTGGTTTATGGTGTTTTAATGCCACTTTTAACAATATTTCAGTTATATAATGGCGGTCAATTTTATTGGTAGAGGAAACCAACAAACCAGAGTACCCTGAGAAAACCACCGACCTATCGCAAGTCACTGACAAACTTTATCACATAGTGTTGTACCGAGCAAACCTAGCCAGTGCAGGATTCGAACTCGCAACATTAATGGTGATGGGCACTGATGGCATAAGTAGTTGTAAATCCAACTACCATACGATTACGACCATGACGACCCCTTATAGCATTGTATTGAGTACACCTTGCCATGAGCAGGATGCGAACTCGCAATGTTAGTGGTGATAGGTACTGAATCCAACTACCATACGATCATGACCATCTGCAATGGTAGGGACTAAAAATTTAGTCTTTTGTTGTAGTTACAATTCCTAGACCATTTTTAAACCTTCACCAGTACCCTTAAAATACTTGCTGTCTATATTAGATACTGTTCTCAACACAACACACTCTACTGATAATTATTTGTTTTTGGTTTTTCATGCTTCAACATATTCTTTTTTTATGGAATCTTGATATTTTGTTTTAAGTAAAAAAATGAAAATAATAAATAGCACAACATGTTTATGGTGTAAGTTAATTATATATATAAGGACTACCAGCATAAATACAGCATCATTAAATTGAAAATGCAGTAAAAGTACACCTGAACCTGAAAACATTGTAAATTTGGCCCCTGTCCATTGTGATGTTTTAACCTGACAACAACAACCCCCCCACCCCAAAATCAAGGGAGTATTCCTATCTGCATCAGATGGGAATGTGCTGGGCAGCTCTGTTAGGGATTAGCCTTTGGAACCATTACTGAGTATCCATTTTTATTAAAAATGTTTAAAATGTAGGTTGCCATAGCTGTCAAGTTGAAGGTGCATAAATGCTGTCTTATAACCACAAGTACCCCACTATTGTCACTTTAGACAGGAATTTCATCACCCCCTCTCCCTTCCAAACAATTAATAATATTTTTTTTTAATTGAATCTTCTTTCTTGTAATTTTACCCATATTTCATGTTTACTGCTTGTTATACAATTTTATGTCAATCCAAGTGAATGCCTATCTTAATTAGAACTGGATGTTTGTTGGATCTTTTTTATTTTTTTCCATTGGCGATACATGCATATTTAACAACATTCTGTTAGGATCGTGATTCATCTATGACCATCCAATCATATAAATATATTTGAACAATTGAACAACAGATCATGGCATGTACTAACTAATATTTGATTTTGATAACTAAAGATTTATTAGCCTCGTCACTGATTAAGCTGTTTAAAAGTATGAACCCACACTGGATGTTCACATATAATTAAGGGACATATATCTCAGAAACTACAAATGTCTGATATCTCAAATTCAGACTTGTATTTTATCCCTTTAAACCTAGTTTTAAAGTTTTATGTCTGTATAATATATTTAGAAAATAAATGTAAAAACAATGATGACTGCATCATAAAAAATCATCCAGCTGATTCACAAATTGTTTTTTATATACATTAATTTCTAAACAACCCTGCATACCTTAGGGGTCAGCTTCATGACTTTCCTTGCAACCCAGCTGTTAATTTCTTTTTGCATATGAAACAATGTTGATGAAGAATTTCATTTCTTTTTCTTTTTCCGATGCAAAAGAAACTGAAGTCAGAAGAAAATACTATTTATCTGTTTGATTTTGAACCCAACATTAGAGATTTTCAAGAATCAATATAATATTCGCTGCAAAGCATCATTATGACATGTAGATTTAGATGGTTAAAAAATCGCCCCAGGATCTGTGGTTGAAAATTGAACATGGGGGGGAAGAAAAAAAAATGTGTACCAGTAATTGAATACAAATCTATATGCACAAATAAAGACTACCGGTACTAACTGGGTCTGTAAGGTCCCAGCTGTTAAGTCCAAAGTTTGTGATAGGCTGTATTAGAATAAAGTTTAAAATAGAATTCCAAAGAAATAGAAATGAACGTGTGGAGCAGGAACTGCTCACCCTTCCAGAGCACCTGAGTTCACCCTCGGTTTTAAGTGGTGTTCTGTTACTAGATCCTAAGGTTTATGTGTAATGTTTTGTAGTTTGTTGTTTGTCCTGTTGTCTATTTTTATTTCGCCATTGTGTTGTCTGTGCTTCGATTTACAAATCTTCAAACTCTTCTTGCAATTGTAGTTGGCATGAAATATCCTTGTGATATGTAGATATACAAACTTGCACAAATGAAGACCTCTGTCTTTGGGGTCCAAAGTACATGTATATATAGGCTACATAAGAATAAATTTTATTATTGCATATCAGAATAAAAATCATACATTTAATTGGCTGAACGCTCTCCACGTGACTTTCACTATTCCGCGAAATAGATTGGAATGCTGATATAGACCGGTCCAAAAACCGTGTATAGACTGGTACTACTGGTCTATACACAGATATTTGTTTGTTTATGTTTTAATAAATTTTAATTTTACTTATAATCTTATTTTATTTCTCATTATAAGTTGAACACCATTCAAACAATTGTTGTAGTCAATTCAATTTAGGTAATAACGAAGGTGATAACGCCAAGGGAAGCCTTCAATGATCCTGATTAAAAATTTCTATGCATTTATATTGTATGTCAGATTCTGGTCTTCAATGCAATAAACACAATAATTACTGATATGGAGTGCAATATCAGTAACTATTATATAAATATAGTATTCCCCAGAACTAGAAATGACATGTAATTGTAAATTGCATGACATTTGATTTACAAATGGAGATTCAATCTAGTACAAAAGAAGGCACGATGGTCTTTAGGTTCCTTTTCCAAACAAATTAGGTTTATTTGATCAAAACCACATTTAAATTTTATCTATAAATTTATTTATGGTATATATAGAAGGTCATTGTTACAAATCAGTAATGGTCAAGGGGAGATAACTCCATTCTGCTTTCAAAAGTGTTGGCCCATGCACAGAATCACTTGATTCTCTTATGCAATTCGTGCTCAGCCACTAAATATCAAAGGATACTTTGGGATAATTTATCCTACAACCATCAAAAAGCACAACATCCATCAATGATTAAGACATAACCATTATTTTGAAAATCTTCTGGCGACCGTTTCACTAAAGGTCATAAGTCGTAAAGATAGACCTAAGTGTACTCGAGTTACGACCGTTTCACTAATAGATAGGATTTACGACTTATGATAAAAAGTGATCGCAAAATTAAGTGGTGGTAGATGAGATACTTGTAAGTCGTAAATCGTAAACGTAAACCTATGTGCATGTAGCAAAGATGACCACGTTGTTCGTATCTTTTTTTCAGAAATAGAGACATGTTAGATAAGACATTGCGGATTTTTCGCGATAAACTCAATCCAATTTTATTTACTAGCACAGGGCAACAAATAAATAGAACCTGTATCAAATCATTATTTAAACCTAGTTCTGTAATTCTTTTATACTTTAAATAATTTCTTGGAGAATTATTAAACGGTTCTCATGAAATTGTTGAATGCGAAGTTTATGATAAATTACAACTTTCATAGGCAACAATGCAACCATTTTATAACAGAGGGAGGAGGTTGCTGGGATTTTCATGCTTGATAGATTTTTTTTTCATGTCAGTAGAAAACCATTTTTTTCACACATCGAATAGATAAAAAAAAAATTTGTACATACATGAGGCAAAATCAATTTTTCAAAGATTTTTTTTACAAAAGATTTGCTAGTAAATTCAAGCACATATTTATCAAAAGACGCCTTGTAGGGCTCCAACTTTACAAAAAGAGATGAGAAGTCTGCATACATTAATCAGAACGACCAGAACATTTATTATGTCTCCCCTTCGAACGAAGGGAGTCATATTGTTTTAGTCTGATTTTTTTCTTCCATTTCTTCTGCTTCTTCTCAGCGAAGCTTGTCCGGACCATAACTTTTTTGTCTTTCCAGATAGGTCAATTATATTTGGTATGTGGGTGCATGACCATAAGTCGGTGTGTCGCATACCATAATGACCTTCGTGGGACCTTTGACCTCAAGGTCAAGTAATTGTTTTTTAAATAGTATTTTCTTGTCCAGGCCATAACATTTTTGTCTTTCGAGATAGGTCAATGATATTTGGTATGTGGGTGCATGACCATAAGGCGGTGTGTCACATACCGTAATGACCTTCATGGGACCTTGACCTTTGACCTCAAGGTCAAATAATTGTTTTTTTAAATAGTATCGTTCAACTCATAATGTGTAACTTATTGTTGTACAGATGGCCGCATTAAGGGGAGACCTAAGTTTTAGGTATCTAAATCAGTTCTTCCTAGTTTACCCCGATTTTGTGGTGTGTTGCTTAGAGACAAATTTTCTAAACTTAATGAGCTTTTCTGTAACTACAAAGAGACGGTTTATGTTTTAGTCACAAATCACAAGTCAAAAACTGCTGTTACTGAAAATAGAAATTTCTTCAATTGTCCATTGCTGCTTTAGTATAAGTCAAAATGAGCTCAACTTTTAACTGCAGCTACATGGCAAGGAGTAGTTTAACATATATTGCGGGTTTTTCTGTGCAATTTTTCTTTCAGCCGATTTATATACCGATTATGTAAATTAGGCATATTTTGATAAAAGATCACATTTAAATCTTCTCCTCTGAAACAGCTGAACCAAATTAAAACAAATTTAGCTGGGATGGTCCTTGGGTGGTCCCCTTTCAATATTGTGTCCGACAGCCCCGCCCTCCATTCAAAATGGCTGCTGTTACTAAAAATAGAAATTTCTTCAATTGTTCATTGCTGCATTAGTATAAGTCAAAATAAGCTCAAATTTTAACTGCAGCTACATGGCAATGAGTAGTTTAACATATATTCTGGGTTTTTCTGTGAGATTTTTTCAGCCAGTTTATTCCATTTAGGAATATTATGAGATAAAATCACATCTAAATCATTTGCTCAGAAATTTGAGTTGAAATGATGTGTAACACCCCAATTTTCTATCAACGTTTGGATGTCAAATTGAAAACCAGGCGAGTGATTACAGGCTCCTGGGAGCCTCTAGTTGGTTGAAAAATCACCAATTTTGAGAATTGTATCTTTCTTTACACAATAACTTTAGTAAACATGGGTAGATTTAAAGGGTACCTATAAAGTGCGAAACGAAATCAACGAAACGAAATCAACGAAATGAAAACGAAATAAAACGAAATCAACGAAAACAAAACGAAATACGATGCTAGACTACTTCCCACACATGTCTCAGTGTCTTTCATCAGGAGAGGACAGGATTTGATCACCATTGAACAAGAATAATATGCATTTATTCAGCGGGATTCTGTCCTTTTCACTTAGTGGCTTCTTTTAAATTTGGGAACCATAAGAGCAACGTCAAGTCTGTTGAAAGGAGAGGAATTAAAATAACAGAAGTGCAGTAGTTAAAGTTCACTAATAAATATCCCCGTCCGAGCAAAATTTAAAAGTGTGTCGGAGAGACGAAAAAAGTGTGACGACCAGACGGACAAACGAATGAACGGACAGCAGAAGTCCTATATACCCCAATCTTTTTTTGGCGGAGGTCAAAAATTAACTTTAGAAATTTAAAAAAAATCTACATATCTTGTAAAAGTACCTTTTTTCCCTTTTCATATTAAAAAAAAAAAACAAATCACCCCCCCTCCAAAATTTTTTCCGGTATTAATAAAATTTGATACAGCACATATTTTTATACCCCCCGCTATCCAGCGGGAGGGGGGTATATAGTATATGTCCGTTTGTCCGTGAGTGCTTCTCTCACTGCCTATGCAATTCCTTCTTAACAACTTGATGGAATTGAATGAATCTTACAGGAAATCTTTAATACCATATGGCAAGGTTCATTAATTTCATGAATTCTTTAGTACCAAATGGCATTGTGCACCTTCTATTTTTGTTTTCCCATTTCAACAGTTCTTGCTAAAATTTCTTCACTTTTGGACTTTGTCATTTAAGGCTATTTAATTGTCATACAAGGCTATACAATAGAGAGAGGATACTGTTGCGTTATCCATAACTCTTCCTAAACAACAGAATGGATTTCAATAAAACTTCCAGAGTTTCTTATGTTTAGTTTTTGCAAGCATTATTTTTTCCAGAAGTTCTTCTGCTCACTGTACGTCCTGTTATGTTGCTGTTGGTTTTTTTTTAGTTCTTCAAAATAGAACAATAGGATTTGAAATAAAAAGTTTATAGTGTTGGGTCTTTTTGACCCCTGTATATCTCGGAAAGAACAACGGTAAGACATTACGCCAGATCTGTTGGCACACTACCGAATAAAGGTAATAACAATGGTACCGTACTCCAAGGCGCATTCAAAAGGGAAAGTCCACAAAAACAGACAAAACTGATAAGAAGCTCAACCATCTGAGTTTTCAATCAACTGAACAACAACATGGGGATTAAACGTGACAAGTCGGGGAAAATCCAGTAGTCAAATAGTGCCCAGAATCTGAAACTCAAGACCATCCTGTATGATTTGCGAATAGGCAAATTTATGAAGAATACAAACGAAAAACGTAATAAAATCAGACGAAAAATGAACCCTCAATATCCCAATCTATGAAAATACCCCCTCATATCCCCCCCCCCCCCCCCCCCCCATTTTTTTCTATGTGCCCACTCCAGAAACTTTATAATTCATAAATACTGACACATACTCGAACACAAATAAAAATATGACATTTGAACTTCTGAAAGTTTGTCGGCAAGCAAACCCGACTTGAATTGAGTTGCGGGTAATGTACGTGAGGAGTACTGTAACGGACAGACATGCAAGATGGGTTTCCCAGTTATAATTAATCAAAATTATTGTATTTAAAAAATCAAATTATCTTTTTTTTTTATTTAATTTTTTTTCATATCAGTCTATTTCGTTTTGTTTTCGTTGATTTCGTTTTGCTTTCATTGGTTTCGTTTTATTTTGTTTTCATTTCATTGATTTCGTTTCGTTTCGTTTTTGTTGATTTCGTTTCGTTTCGTTTTCGTTGATTTCGTTTCGTTTCGTTTCTATTTCGTTTCGCACTTTATAGGTACCCTAGATTTAAATAATTGTTTGCATGTGGCTTGTAATTATCATTATCTTGGATGTGTTCTTACATGGAAATATTTGAAAAAGGGTTTTGGGGGAAAATCTTAGATTTGGTTAAAAAATCACCAATTTTGAGAATCGTGTCTTTGTTTTCGTGATAACTTTAGTAAACATTTTTGTTTGTTTTTTGTTTTTTTTTTAAAGTTATTTAATAAGCAAAATATGACATGAGTAAATAAATCAGTTGAGACACATTCATTCTTTCACATTCTCTCTCTCCCTTTCATAAGCAAAACACCCATTCATTTACAATATCTGTCTTCTATTATTTTGTGACTTTAGTAACTTACTCCTAATTGATACAAATAGATACATAAACATAAATAACGTAGTATACCCAGGTACCTATCCGTAGGTAAAAATCTGGAAAAACATGTTTCACTGGGGTCTAGTATTTTTCAAAACCTAAGTTGTTGTTCTTTATGGCTATATATTGTTCAAGTGAATAGTAATTTTTAATTCGATACTTCAATTTTATGATATTTGGAATTTTTTCTTTTAGTTTACATTTATATATATAATTTTTAGCTATAAGGATCAGCAGGTTAAGAGTTAAACTTTCTTCTTTAAATCCAAGCAAAAATTGTTCTTTGTGAAATTCAATATTGTGAAAATAGCGTTTAAGACAGTCATAGAAAGCTCTCAGGAAAGGAAATATCAAAGGACAATTAAAAAATAAATGTTCAACCATTTCATCTTCAACATTACAAAAGGAGCACAATTTTGTGTCTTTAATATGAATTTTAAATAAAAAGGTATTAGTAGGTATAACTCTTATGTAAAAACTTATACTGAAAATTGATCAGATATGTATCCCTACAACACTTTTTAAGAATTCGAAAATATATAGACCAGTCTGCAATGTCAATCCCAAGTATTTCTTCCCATTTCAAAAATTTTTGAATGGGAAGATGAGTTAATGTCTTCAGTAAAGTAATATATACAAACTTTAAACTTTTTGTATTTGTTAGTCTGTCTAAAAAGTCATCTTTTGGATGAAAATTTTCTGTATTGATATTATCAATGTTATCCTTTTAACACTTTAATATCAGTAGGAATGTTTGAGATTAATGTGTAATATCGAATGAAGTTGTTACTTTTAATTAATGTTTTAATCTTTTCAAAAGTCAAGAAATTTTTTGTAACAGTATCCATGATATGATTTAAGCTTGTTACACCTGCATTTCCCCATCTCATATTAAAAAGGGAAATCATCAATTGATACAAAGTTAAGTAGATCAAGAGATAAACACTCCTTTATATTCAATTTTACAAGTGGCTTTGCTAAATACAAGCTATAAAAGACATCTTTCCAAAATGTAAGGAAAAAATTCTTTCACCCCCATAATATTTTATATTCGTTGCCATGATTTTTTGCCAGCCACCTTTCAAATTGGAAAAGAATCTTTTTATCCAGCTTATTTTGAGATAGGCATTGAACTGTTGTAAATGTATCATTTTTAACCCTCCATCTTCAAAATCAGCTATGAGTGTATTTCGTTTGATTTTTTCTGGTTTTCCATCCCATATAAAATTAAAAAATAGTTTATTTAGATCATTAAACAGTGATTGTTTTAAATTTGGCAGTGAGGTAAGTAAATGAATAAGTTTTTGACGTGCAAGTGTTTTTATCACGGTTACCTTCCCAAGAAGGGTGAGCTTTCTATGTTGCCAGCTTTTTAATATTTTTGAAACATCTATAATTTTCTTTCTAAAATTTAGGTCAGGCATAGAACTGAGATCAAGAGAAAAATCTATTCCAAGTAGTTTGAAATTGGATACAGACCAGTTCAATTTGAAATCTGGACAAAGAATTTGATTGGAATACCTCTTATTTCCCACCCACACTACCCTTGTTTTAGAAGTATTAATTTTCAGACCTGAAGCTTTAAAATAAAAGTTTTCAAAACAAATCGGGGTCTCCCTAAGTGATGTCTCACAACCATCAAGTACAAGGAATGTATCATCTGCATATTGACTAATAAGTGATTCAGTATCATTCACCAATGCTCCTTTTATTTTGGGATTTGATTTAATTTGTAAGGAAAGCAACTCAACACCAATAATAAATAAATAAGGAGATAGCGGATCGCCTTGACAACAGCCTCCTTCCAGATTGAAAAGCTTTCTGTAAAAATTTCCATTCAATAGAATCAAAAACTTTTTCGAAATCGATTAATAATAATAAACCATCCATATCATTTTCTTCTAAATAGTGCATTAAGTCATAGAGAAGACGAGTATTTTCACCCATGAATCTGTCTTTTATAAAACCTTTTTGAGTATCACTAATAATACCACCTAAAACTTGTTTAAATCTATTTGCAATTGCTGCAGAAGCTATTTTTAAATCTGTATTTAGTAAACTGATTGGATGCCAGTTGCTCATATATCACCTATCTTTACTCTCCTTAGGAATACAAGTAATAACTCCTTGAGTCTGAAATTGAGAGAAATGGCCTGTTTCATAGCCAAAATATAATGACCGAAAAACAAGAGCAACAATATCGTTCCAAAAGAATTTATAGAAATCTACTGTGAAACCATTTGACCCAGGGCTTTTTCCATTTTTCATTAATTTAAGAGATTCACCCATTCCTTGAATGATAAATTCCCCTCCAAAGAGTTGTTTTGTTCATCACTTAATTTGACATCATGCTGGAAGAAAAATTCATTATCTACACATAAATGATTGAATGAATACAATTTCCTGTAATATTGTTCCTGTTCAAATAGAATTTTTGATTGTTCTGAAATATGATTACCTTTTTCATTGATAAGTTCAGAAATGGTTTTGTTGATAAGAGGACTTTTTTTTCTAATTTACAAGTGTGGATACAGAAATGTGCTGTCCAAAAGGCAAGTGTGGATGTCAATATTTCATATTATTAACTTTTAAAAAAAAAAAATCATGGACACAGTGTCCTGGATTTTTTTTAATAAAAAACTAATCCTGGATTATTATTTTTGCTTAAAATCCGGTCCTGTGTTTTTATTTCAAATTTTCATCATAGCCCCCCCTCCCCCCTCGGATATAAAATTGTATCATTAATAATAAATTAATAAATAATAAATTCAGATTTTCTATTTAAAATAAATCTCATTTACAAAACCACTGATATTTGTTCAATGTTTAAATCAATGATTAACAATATTCTAGAATCAAACAAATGAATAAATATAACGGATTTCTTTTACATACATCTTTTTACCATGCAGAGTCATTGTGTTTTAAATCGGTCATCCAATCAGGACGCTCATTATTCTTGTCCAAGATAAAAATACATCGCTAAAGTAAATTTACCTGTGGTTTCAGAGTAGAAGATTTTTAGAAATCGAACATAAAATTTCCCCAATTCAACTCGTAAATTTACATAGAAATCGGAGATATTTCGTCATAAAACTTCACACATGGTTTTGTCTATCATATTTCTTGAAGACAAACATAAAGTTATATTGCATTTATCAATATTTTATGAGTATCAACAGTTTTTTTCAACACCGTATCTGTTTCTCGATACAGCCGCAACTTCAACTCGTAAATTTACATAGAAATCGTAGATATTTTATCATAAAACTTCACACATGGTTTTGTCTATCATATTTCTTGAAGACAAACAAAAATTTTTATTGCATTTATCAATATTTTATGAGTATCAACAGTTTTTTCAACACCGTATCTGTTTCTCTCGATACAGCCGCCCGATTACAGTGACCCGTGACCCAGATTAGCAGGTTCCAGCAGTTTTTTCTTAATACTGTTGTTTAACAAAAATATTCAGAGCATCTTTCCCCATTCTCATGCCAATTGGCCCGAGATCGAAGAAGTAAACCCTCTACTATATCCTGCCTCCGATTTTCTAATTCCCCCTTTTTCTGATTCAAAGATGCCTGAATAAACTCAGTAGGATTCCAATTCATTTGATTTTCTAAAATTTGTATGTCATTCTCAAGTTTTAATGTTTTTTCTTTTTCATCTCGAGATTTTCTTATACTGTAGGTTATGGAAACACTTCTGATTTTCATTTTCAATATTTCAAAAAACACCCGATCATTACATAATAATTCAACATGAAGAAAATCATCAATATTTCCACCTGAGTAGTATTCAGATAAATGTATCTCTAATGCATGTTTTAACTATATCAATATAATTTGAGTCCCTCAATAATTGGGAGTTAAATTTCCAGTAGCCCTTTCCCCGATTAGCAGGAGAGGCAGAAAAATTAAAAACAATGGCAGAGTGGCCAGTTCTATAGCCTGGAATTATTTTGGTATACTCCATGAGAGAAAAAATATCTTCTGAGACGAGAAAGTAATCAATTCTGCTTTGTTTAGTAGGAGAGGTTTGACGCCATGTGAACTTTTTATCCACAGGATAACAAGTTCGCCAAGGATCTAATAATTCAAATGTTTCTTTAAGTTCCTCTATTTTCTTACGCGCATTTTGGTTTCTGTCATGTATTACATAATAAGTATCATCAGATTTATTCTGTACTACATTCCAGTCACCACAAAATAAAAAGCTAGTATTAGCAAATCCTGCAGACTTTTGCAGTATTTCAGTAAACAATTCAGGTTTGTCAGTGTTGTAACCATATAAACAAACTAGTGTTAAACGTTGTTCATAAACAGTTAAATCTAAAATAATATAGCGACCATTCTGATCTAATATAGAATCATTAACCTTAAAATCAAAACCATTTCTGAACATAACACTTACTCTGGCACTTTTACTATCACCATGACTAAAAAAGCATTTACTACCCCATTCGTCCTCCCATTTGACTGCTACATCTTTGGTACTGTGTGTCTCCTGAAAACAAACTATAGAGATTCTCCTTGCCTTGACCCAATTAAATACATCTGACCTCTTTTTAGTATTTGAAAAAAGACCCCTTGCATTCATAGACAAAATTTGTATATGGTTATTCATTATGTTATATTAACATGTAGATATACCAATAAGAGCAAGTTTAGTAACTTTAGTAAACATGGATAGATTTGAATAATTTCTTGCATGTGGCTTGTAATTATCCCCCGCGATAACGGTGAGGGATATAGTAATAGCGGCTGTCCGTCCGTCACACTTTCTTGTTTACGCGATAACTTGAGTAAACATGGATGGATTTGAATAATTTTAGAGATGTCTGCCATTTTCAAAATGGCTGCCAAAACACGGCATAAAAAATGGGCGGTAAAAATTCAACATTGTCCGATATCATCAAAATTTTATGTGGGTAGATAATGATGTCCCGACATTGAAAAATTTCTACCGGTCGCCATATTCAAAATGGCCGCCACAATACCGCAAAAATTCAACATTGTCCGATATCATCAAAATTTGATATGTGGGTAGATAATGATGTCCCGAATTGATTCCCGACATTGAAAAATTTCTACTGGTCGTCATTTTCAAAATAGCTGCCACAATACCGCACAAATTCAACATTGTCCGATTTCAACGCCATTTCATATGTGGGTAGATTATGATGTCCCGAATTGATTAATGACATCGAAAAATTTCTACCGGTCTCCATTTTCAAAATGGCTGCCACAATACCACAAAAATTCAACATTGTTCAATTTCAAAGGTAGCTTTTGATTTATTTTTTAAACCTGTTGTCAGTGGCTGGTTTGGGAGACTCCATAATCGTTAGATTATAATCATATCTTGTTATCATTATCTTGGATGGGTTCTTACATGGAAATATTTGAAGCAAGGGTTTTGGGGGGAAATCTTAGTTTTTGGTTGAAAAATCACAGATTTTGAGAATTGTATCTTGTTTACGCGATAACTTTAGTAAACATGGATAGATTTAAAAAATATGTTATATTGTCGTAATTAGTGAAAAGAATTTGAATGTCTGTTGGTGAAATCGCCATTAACACACCTAATTATAAGTCAGCTTCTTTTCCGAAGTTTACCGGACACTGATAACTGCTATAAATAACCAGAAAGCATGCACAGGTAAATTTAAGAAATATATCTATGCAATTGGATCCTGGGGTAATCACTTAATATTATATAATGGTATATAATGGTAAGAATGACACTTAAAATCGAAAATATGTGATAAAATCAATAAAAACAAACCCAAACTCTGCAAAGGGGCCCGATAAAGGGAAAATTGTAAACAAATTGTATCGCATATTATTGACAACACTTGAGTTGTTTTGATTATATTTTTTTAGAAAGAAAACAGACATGAAGATCATTATTTTAGTTTCTAATTTGAAAGAGATATCACCTAGCATTTAATCTTGGAAGAAGAATATATAAAAAAAAAAATACGACGCAATTCTACTGTTAAAATATGATTCGGCCGGGAAAAAAATACTAAATTATGCTTATGTGTTGAAAAATGGAGTAGATCAGTATAACATCTTTTTTTAATTTTTACACAAAGCTGAATTATCCTTTTTGTGTCGTTTTCGTCCATGTTTTATTCATTTCTATGATTCGATTCAGTGTGCCATGTGCTTCTTCGTCAACGATCAATTTCGCACATGCACAAACGCTTTCCCGAATGAATTCACTGTCAGGTCGTATGAATATGCGCGGGTCAACATTGAATTCTTTGCGGGACGTAAGAAAATCAAAGAACGACGTATTTCCTTTGTTCTAGGCTATTTACATATGATATTATGAAAAATTTAATTGCCACTGTTAGGTTCTGTATTGGTCCTTCCCATGGGGGGTCAACTTCATTTATACAGGTCTGAATCTTCTCTTTCCGAGTATCCTTAATGGCATACAGGCTGTCAGAATTGAATTTTGTTGTTTATATTAAAAGTTGCAAATATTCGATGTTTTATACTAATAAAATGTTCTGAACAAGAAGCCAGGTTTAAAAAAAATGTTATAATGTCGTAATTAGTGAAAAGAATTCGAATGTCTGTCAGTGGAATTGCCATTAACACACCTAATTATAAGTCGGCTGCTTTTCCGAGGTTTGCCGAACACTGATAACTGCTATAAATAACCAAGGAAGCATGGTGCATGTAAATTCGTTAGAATTAATATAATTTAAGAAATATATCTATGAAATTGGATCCCGGGGTAATCAGTAAATATTATATAATGGTATTTAGTAAGAATGACACTTAAAATCGGAAATACGTGATGAAATCAATAAAAACAAACCCAAACTCTGCAAAGGGGCCCGATAAAGGGAAAATTGTAAACAAATTGCATTGCATATTATTGACAACACAAGTTGACTTGATTATATTTTTTTAGAAAAAAACCAGACATGAAGTTCATTATTTTAGTCTCTAATTTAAAAGAGATATCACCTAGTGTTTTCTCCTGAAAAAAAGAATATATAAAAAACTACGATGCAATTCTACTGTCAAAATACGATTCGGCCGAAAAAATATACTAAATTATGCTTTCGTGTTGAAAAATGGAGTAGGTCGATATAACATCTTTTTTTACACAAAGCTTGCTGAATCCTCCTTTTTGTGTCGTTTTCGTATAGAATCCGTCAATGTTTTAATTCTTCCACGATACGACTTATGCCATGTGCACATTTCCTTCATCAACAAACAATTTCGCACATGTGCAAACGCTTTCCCGAATGAGTTCACTGTCAGGTCGTATGAATATTGCGCGGGTAATCATTGAATGCTTTACTGGATGCAAGAGAATCAAACAATGACGTATTTCCTTCGTTCTAGGCTATTTACGTATGATATTATGAAAAATTTCAACTGCAATTAGTATAAAACATCGAATATTGGCAACTTTTAATATAAAAACAAATCAATTCTGACAGCCTTTAACCTTTTTGATTTGTTTTAGAAAACTAAAAATATAGTTTTTCAGATAACAGGGACAGAAATTAACAGGGGCCCAGTTGCCCATGGCCCCTAGATTTTGGTATGGGCTACTAAACTTTTTCCTATATAAATTTAGTTAAACATGTAGACATATTTTTTATCAAAAATCTTGTCTGGGCTACCAGCTTGAACTTCCCAATTTCTATTACTGGATAAGCTTATTGGAGAAATTTTTTGAAAATTTGTTGACGTCTTTTGTTCAATTTACATAGTGTACAATGTGTGAGTGCTGGGATAGCTGATGTTTATTGATAATACTTGCTACTATTTTTGTTACTCTTGGTTTCTTTTGGATTTGACAGTTGTGACATCACGATGGGTGCTAATATAATGGAGCAGGACATGCTAATTCTTTCAAAGCATCTGGTCTCATGCCTGGTTTTTAGCATAATTTAGTGTTTTATCCTTATGTTTGTACTGTTATAATCAACTTTTTTAAAATTAAATATATACAATATGTATAAAATTAATTTCAATAAATAAAATCATTATAAGGGTTTGTATTAGAATATTAACATTTAAATAAAAAAAAAAAATCATTTTGAATAAATGTTGAAATAAATTGGACTAATATATTTATTTTAATATAAATTTAGCATATATATTTCTTTAATTTTGATATGAATTCAAATTTAATAAATACATTTATTTATATACTTTTATAAAATATAAAGTATGGTTTTATATTAGAATTTGTATATTTAAATGTAATATCAGAAAAAAGCCAATAATGTATCTTTGTGTTACTGATAATGAATTGTGAGAACAGTGAAGTATTAAGTAATCAATTCTTTGATGGAGATAATGTTATCACCAAACAAATATGCTGGCCCCTTAATCCATTTTAATTACAGCTGTCAATGTCTCGATCTTTTTGAAAGTTTACCTTTGGTAAATCAGCCATAATTATGTATCTGGATTGCTACTTAACATTCCTTTTGATTTGGATACCCTACAGTTAGAATTTCGTGGCCACATGATAGTATGTCCTGGACACACGCTAGTATTTTGTGGCCACACATTGGTATCTAATGGCCATGTGATAAATATATATCTGCATGTCCCTTTCTTGCTTCCATAGTAAACATTCGGAAGAAAAAAAATAATAAAAAAGTAAAAATATTAATACAATTTGTAAGTTTTACTTGAATTTCAAAAAAAAAATAACACATTAGTAAAGACAGTTTGAATTCTTTTTTTTATTTCATTATAAGAACTGATCTACAATGAGTTGAGTCCACTGCATCGCATGCCTTCAATCAAGCAGCATCCCTCGACTTCAATAAACAGCATCACTTGACTTCAATCAAATGATCATTTGGTTTCCATATGCATTTCCTCTTTCAGATCATACAATCTGTTAAATATGGGGAGAGACACAATATCAAACATTACAATTTACATGATTTACAATGCATAGTTTGAATAGACTCATCATCATCACATTGAAAATTAACTTGTTCTTGCAATGATATAGCTGAAAAATGGGTGTTAAACAAAAATCACTCACTCACTAAAATAGATTCATTTAGTAGGAAAAAAATGTTTCAAATATATTTTCATTAGAATATTGGGTTTATTGACATTGGCTCAAATCTAGTTTTTAATGGCCCACTTTTTTAAGAGGAGGGGCCATTAGACAATTTTTCCCAAATCCCAGAATGAACTCCGTTAAAGCCATATACAACATCAATTTTTATGGACAAAAATGCAAATGTCTGGTGAACAGATGTATATCGAAGACAATTACTTCTTGTTTTATTATGTGCCTCGAAAATTATTTATGTATGGGTTAAACAAAGGCTGTCCATGTTTTATGCACATTTATAAACCAAAGCAAAGCTGAGGTCTTGAAATGTTCATAATAAAGACATGGACAACTGTTGTTTGACCATGTTAGAACATAAACACTTCTCTGAGAATGTTAGAGTACATTGAAGGTCAATAACACTTAGATTTTTACTCTTAGAAATGGCTTAATATGTGTAGTAGTTAGACCAGCATTTTGACAAAAATTCCTAAAGTTTTTTTTTCAATTCCCTAGAGTTTAAAAAGGACAAAGAAACAATTATATCATTTCCTGCATATAGAGCATTTTATTTTCATTAAATCAAGATTTATCACTCTCCGCTCTCCCCACAAAATTTACAAAAAAATACATAATGACATCAGTCAATGCTTTGTTCTTGGATGTGACAGCTGATATTGCTTCGTGTTAACAAATCTTTGTGTCAATTAGAAGTCTCAGAAGTCATCAATTGTATCTTATTCTTATATGTAAATTTGATATATAAACTTTTAAATTCAATATCCATTTAATCTTCAGTTTGAGAGTTTCCTTAACATTTTTTTTTTTTTTCAGGGTGAAGCCTGTACGTCAGGGCGAAAGACGCTCGAGGCGTAAGTTGGGATTAGCCCCAGAGTATAAGGCCGAGGACCTTCCAGTTCGGACCAGGCGTCCCAGGATTCTGGTACAAGCTCCCGAGCCTGTACCAGTGGAGGCTATGCCCACTGAATTACCACGGGATTTGCAGAATCCTGTGGTGGTTTCCCCTGTTGTCAGACTTGTTTTTTCGCCTACACCAGCTGTTAATTCAGCAGATGTAGACGATGAAGCAATGGCTGCTATAGGCCAGCGAGTTGTAGCTGAAGCACCCTGTGTAGCTTTGGAGGTGGTGGCAGAAGAGCAGGTTTTTGAGGCCATAGATAGAATCCCAGTTGTTCCTATTGCCCCTGCTCCTCAGAGAGGTTGGGTTTGGTGGTATATTGGAGCTGCTCTTACTGTCGGCAATATGATTGTTAATGACAGGCCGGTTTTCTTTTAAGGGGCAAAATTTCTAAATTCAAAAAGGGGTTGCAATTTTGAAAACATTTCGGAAAGATCATGGTTCAGTCTGTTGTAGCAAAGATTTGGAATTTCTCATCATTGTTATGTTTTTATAATAAAGGTTAAAAAAGGGGAGATAATTTTTTTTTAGATTGCTTCACAGAACTGATTTGATCTGATATTTATTTAAATTGTCAAAATTTTGTTTTATTTAAAAAAAATCATATTGTCTGTTGGTGGTTAAAGTTATGTTAAACATCTGATCATGGTACATTAGGTCAAATGTCACTCTGAGGAATTCCATTAGGTCAATTGGGTTAGAGTTTTGGTGTGTAATGCCACTTTCAACAGTATATCAGTTATGGCGGTCAGTTATATGGTGGAGGAAACCGATGTGTCTGCAGAAAACCACTGACACTTTATCACATAAAGCCATTATGTCGGTTGTCCTAATATTGAGCACAGATAAGTCGATGTAAGTTGTAAATTTATATCGCCACCCCACCCCACCCAAACACAGTTTCCAAGGCCTTTTAGTGTGTGTTAATCTGCCCTGTCTTCTCCCAAACCAAGTTTCTAATGTTCTTTGTTAAAGTTGTGTTAAAGTCCCCTCCCCACTTGTCTGTTCTTGGTTAAAGTTGTGTTTAAACATCTGATCATGGTGTCCCAGTGTCCAAGGTCTTATACTCTATTTGTAAATAGGTCTATGTATATATGTATAGTGTAAATATATTTTTGTATATACTGTAAATATGTAAATATGTTTTTAATCATTAATATCATGTATTTAGTATGTGATATTGTTACATTTCTGTATGCATCATTAAGATATTGCAAACCTTCATTTGGAAAAGTGAAGGATGTCAACGTTTAAAATCAATTTTTTAATAAAAGCTATTATTCCTAGACTTTTGGTTAGTTCCAAGTGTAAAAAGTGATTTTTCTTTCTTGTGTTCATTAGATTCCACATCCCGTCTCGTGAAAATACTGATTTTCCGAGAATCTTTATGGGTAATTAATTACCCATACTGCCCCATTATGAAATAGCTCAAAACAGATCGGTGTCCGTGTGAAGACGATCGATAACATCTTCTTAAAGATCTGGACAGCAGAACTCGTACCAAAGATAATGAGCATTTTGAATTAGAATTAGATTTATCATAGAATTATGTATGTTCCCGAGATCATTTATGTACTTGTACTTCAATAAAAATAAATTTTGATAATTTAATAAGGTTTATGAGTGAATGTTGCATGCAAGAAATGGGTGTATAAAAGAATTGAATGATAGATAAATAACTTTTTCCCAGTTAGGTTTCACATTTAATAAAGGCACAATAGTGCCAAAAATACAATAATTTTTTATATCGTCAGTAATTAAATGGATTAAGTATTTTGAAGTACTAATGGAATGGATCTCAAATGTGTTAGTTCTTGAGAAACTAATTCTAATTGAAAATGCATGATCAAGGAGAATAAAAAGGCACAAATCAAGGTAATAAAGTTTATGTATCATGGACGACTGTACATGTAGGAGTTCTTTTTTTTTGTCAACTGAACAATATATCTATCAAGGACATGTGTGGTATCATTGTGGTTTACGTATCCTTAGAGTTTGATAAACATCTCACACCTCAACATCCATGTGAGACGACCTTTTCCCTAAATTTGAAACTTTCAACTATATAAATGTATGTATGGTTTAAAATGTTATCGGCTATATCATGTACTACCTGTATGCAGGCTATTTCCCATCAAAAATGTGTACTCCAGTATTTTTTTCAACTACATCATGATCTCCTGTAAAGATATGTGTATGGCAAGTGTTGGTTTGTGATGTTAGTATGATGTTCAACAGGACTGCTTTTACAAAAAAAAAAAAAAAAAAAAAAAAAAAATTGCATGGAAAAAAAAAAAAGAAAAATTGCATGGAAAAAGAAAAAAAGAAAATTGCATGTACTAATCTACTTTTGTTTTTCAGGTTTATTAATCTATTTTTATTTTTTCAGAAGTAAAAGTGGCCTGCATCAATTCTTTTGACGAATTGTAAATAAAATTTTAATTAATATTTTTGTTTGATTTGTATCTTTTGTAAATTTAATATGATTTTGTAAACAAGTCTCATTTAAAGTAATAGTTTTGGCGAAGTGCAAAATTGTTTAAAATTAAATTTTTTATTTGTTTCGAATCTGTTGTAAATTTATTATAATTTTGGAAACAAATCTCATTTCTGGTGACTTTTTTTTTAAAAGTAATAGTTTTGGCGAATTGTAAAATTGTTTAAAATTAATATTTTTGTTTGTTTTGGATCTTTTGTAAATTTAATATAATTTTGAGAACAAATCTCATTTCTGGTGACTTTAAAGTAAGTTGTTTATGAAGATTTGCTATTAATGGCAATTTTAGAATAATTTTTAACAAAAAAGTTAATTTTTTTTTTTGAATATCCATAAAAAAATGTGTTTTAAGATACACTCACGCAGACACCACAACCAATTGAAGATGGCATCAAAGCCACTGAAACTACAGTCAACAATACTTTTGGTAGGTTTAAAATTTAAGGGGTTTTAAGAGGGACAAGAAGAGTTTTGAAGATACCAAAGGGTAATCAGAATCCATAAATCGGACAGAATACACAATGACCAAAAGAAAAAAAAAAACAATGATCTACAAAACACTACACAGAAAACGAACGATCAAGAACCACGAACCCCACAAAAACCGGGGTTGAGCTCAGATGCTCTGAAAGGGTAAGAAGAGTTTGGAGATACCAAAGGGGTAATCAGAATCCATAAATCGAAGAACAGACTACACAATGACCAAAGAAAAAAATACAAAAGGACAACGATCTACAAAACATGTATTTAAAACTAAAGATCGAGTAACATGAACCCTACTAAAAACCGGCTTTAAAAAGTTGAGGTAACTCTGTCGTGCACAAGTAGTATAATAGTAATCAGAATCCGTAAATCGAAGAACAGACGACACAACGACCAAAGGAAAAAGTACAAAAGGCCAAACAACGATCTACAAAACATACATATAAAACTAAAGATCGAGTAACAAGAACCCCACTAAAAATCGGCTTTAAAAAGTTTAGGTAATTCTCATGCACAAATAGTTTAACATCTACAGAGATTTGAAGGTGTTCTGAAAAGGGTAATGCATCTATGGAGAATTTAGCACACTCCAATAAGCATAAACATCTACATAGAAATTAAGGTGCTCTAATAAGGGTACCGGTCAACTTTCATTTCTTTTTTTTGCACAACATGCATACAGTGTACCTTGTTATTTTTTTTTTTAAATGTTGTCATCAATTTTTCATTCAATTAATTTCCTTAAAAACTGCTTGTTTGTAAGATTTACTGTTGCTACCAAACAGTTAGAAGAAAGAAGCATACAGCAGACGAATACCAAATCTTTATCCATGGCATACATGAGGTATATATTTTATTCTAGTAGACAGTAACAAATTAGTATTGTGTACAATATAACATACGGTAATGATGAAATGATAAAAAATACAATTTACAAATTTATAACTAATGTGAAATAAATGAAGTTTTCGTAATTTTTCTCTGATAGTGTGAATTGATCATGTTATTTGTTGAATACCAATTTTCGTGGTTCCGGTTTCATAAAACCATGAAATTTAATGAACCACGGAAAAGCATATGCAACAACTTTAGAACAAGAGAAGTTTGGAGTAAAGGTGCAGTCACATGATACAATTTCCTGTCTGGTTATTCTTTTCAAAAGACTTTAGCAAAAACATTTCAACATCAGTTGGTTTCCTATTTCCATCTGACATTTTGAGAAGAATTTTATTGTGAGAACTGACAAAAAAATAAGTCATATCAGAATCAAATTTAAAAGTTAGACTGTGTGGACACTTGACCTTACCTGTGCCACAGATGCAGAATTTCTCGGAATTTAGACAGTTAATCATTACATGCGACCGCACCGTAGGTATCACAACTATGAATTCAAATGTCAATGAATATCTCACTATCCATTTATCTACGAAAATGAATGAAATCACAATAGTTATGAAATGCAGTTTTTGAAATGTAAATGTGCGAAATTAACAGAATTTTACCAAACTTATAGTAATGTAACTTTAGCTTCATTTATTCTATCTAAAACTGCGAGTCTCACTGAAAATGTGCAAGATTTTACAGGACAGAACATTCTTTGTCATATTAAGTCATATGTATACTTAAAAAAAAACTCTGCAAATTAAAAGTTGATCATAAAATTAAGATAATTCAGCAATTTTTTCTAATTATTTTATAGAATTATTGCTGTAATTAATCTAATAATATACATTTATGGCCCTTGTAGGGAGATACAAAGGTTTGTTTACCCGAAAAAGTCATATTTCTCGAGGGCAAAGCACACACAACAACGAAACATTTTTTTAAAACTATTTTAACGTTTTATTCAATTCGTGTAGTTGTTTATGTTGATGGTTACATCGTAGTTATCCAAAAAATGAGGATTGAACATTCCACAACATGAGAAATTTTCTTTTATGTCCATTTGTATGGTGTTGTTTGTTGTCCAAATTAGTTTTTTTGACGATATCCAGGGGTTGCCATGGAGGCATGCGGCAGCGGGATACATGATATTTATTTCCCTGGAGCATGCGGTCTAGGGATACATGAAGTTTTGTCTTCCTGACATGTAATGTATTCTAACTAATCGCAGACATTCTTATATCTATGAGGTATAATAAGAAGTATTGTCACGTCCATGTCAAGGTCACCAAGAGATATAGGGAATATTGCATGATTTTACATTTCAAATTACCATTTATAATTTATAATTTTATTTAAGCACTGAAACATAATCCAATCCCATACTCTCTCCCATGGAAAGTGGATGATGTCTAACCATGGTATTTATTCAGTAAGTATTGATAAAAGTCATGATACAGATCCTTGTAATATTAAATATTTGCCATCATAGATTTCCACAAGTACATGTGATATTTACTGTCAGTGAAAAAACCCCAAAATACATGCATCATAATTTGTTTTTCTTTTACCCTTTATAAATAAGCTTGGCAAATTCTAGTTCACAACACAACATACTATGACAGGTGCTTGGCAGTACCAGATGAAGCCAGCATACCCAAATGTATGTTGTCTTGCCAATGTACGATTTGGGATCATATAGAGATGTACTGTATACATCATGTGATAAAGTTTTGTCAGTTTGAAGCAGGTCAGAGTACTCCAGTTTTCTCCATCATTTAAACTGACTTGCCGTGAGATTACGTAATTGGAATGTTGTTGATAGTGGTGTTTTAACACCCATAACACTAACCCGACTGTTTTTTCAATGTGGTACAATAGTCTCCCTAATAGAAGGGCACTCCCACCTAAAGGCCACACCTCTTATTATAAGCCTTGTATCAGGTGTACTGGATAGTAAAATACTACAAAATTTTCCAACCTAAAGATTCAATCCTTATCAGGCAATTTTGTTTTATTGTATAAGGGGTAGCCTTATTAGCCGGCGACTACTGTATATAAAAACTGACTCAATGGTGTATATAAGGTTAGGGTACACATTTTAAGTGTGGTATATCATGAATTTTATCCACTTTTGGGACAAACCAAACACTATAAAATTGGTATTTATTGAAAGAAAAATTAAACAGTGATGGAAATATAATCCACCAATATCAACAAAACAAACAACTACATCTCTTTTCAAATGATTGAAAAAAAAGACCACAACATATGTCGATGGAAATCCAGTTCCTGGCTTGGGACTGGTACAAAAATGTATCGGCAGTAAACTGAAGAATGGGATCACCACCCTCTGCCTTCTTGATAATTGGATCTACAATGACAATACAGATAAAAACAAACAAAAAATGTCTGCTTAGCACGAAGGATCAGGTAAAGAAAAAGAACAAAGACTGGTTGACTTGAGTTGGTATAATGTGTCCGACTTCAGACACGGGTTCTGTGGACTGTTGTTTCTGTGAAATAGCACCAAAATCTAACTTCGTGTGTAACGGT
Source organism: Bathymodiolus brooksi (assembly GCA_963680875.1). NCBI lineage: Eukaryota > Metazoa > Mollusca > Bivalvia > Mytilida > Modiolidae > Bathymodiolus > Bathymodiolus brooksi. The sequence goes on from OY804576.1 coordinate 32,010,580, forward strand.
TTTGTTCAAAGAAGACATCATTATCATCTGGTCAACAAGAAACGTGTTCTTCCTTTTGGTCACTTGGAGTTAAACAACAATTACTCACTTAATATTTTGGTTACCGCTATGCCAATACAAAATCATTGCAACAAGACCTAAAAAAAATAGGCTTTTATCAGTTTTGTTGGTGATAAAATATTGATATTTTTTTAATTTCAGTACTGGAATGTAGTCTTTTCCCATAAGAATATACAATGGGAAGTAGACGTTGTGTAACCATGGAGTTTATTAGGTGAGTAATCGTATATACCATTATTATTTTAATAACAATTTGAGATTGCTTTGGAAATGAAGGTTCTAGCTTGTGACAGGCACAAAGAAAGCTAAACTGGTATAAATAATGAAAACTTCCAGAAATGTGCATAACATAAGTACAATATAAGTGAGGTTTTATAAAAAAAACCAAAAAAACCCCACATTTTATTGAAATAAAGATAATGCCATTGTACATGTTAGGAGAGGACTTGTATTTTGTAAAGTGACCAGTAGTAAGCGTAAAACTTGTAATTATAGGTTCCAGTTGACAGGGCATGAATAACATATAAAGTGAACACTGTTATCTGGGGAGGACTTGTAATTAGAGGGCCCAGATACGAGTTGCATCTGACCAGATTTTGGAAATGTTTAGCGAGTGCAGATTTCATTAAAGATTTAATTTGGAGGGTCCAGTTACTGAATGCGCATGTGTTTTTTTCTTGCCGTTTATTAGCACCATGGAAAATATTATTGTTTATTTCATGTGGGATTTTTCAAGTTCTGATACCTTTTATGTTTTCAGTGTAATGTACCGAGCCATGGATGAAAGACAAAGGCACAGATGAAGAGGTCACAGATGAAGAATGGAAGACAATGTGCAAAGATCACAGATGAAGATGGGATGAAAGACACAGGCAAAAATCATGATTTCAGGATATTTGACATTCACAATTAAAGTGAAAATAAAAAAACCACTCATTTCACAATGAATGTATTAGAAAGGAATATCAGAACTAATTTTTTTTTGTAATATTGTATATTTTTGTACTTATGTATATCAAGTATGCTATATGAGATTGAGATATAAGATTTCAAAATTTTAATAAAATTGTAAATATAATCCCCTAAAAAAAGGGGGATTGAATAAGAAACGTCACATTTCTATGCTTAAGGTTAAATTATATTTCTTTTCTTTATTTTTAAAATTTTGTGTTGGTAGAAGTGGTGCGTTTCTTTGTAACTTATGGTTTTGCTAGAAACAAAAACAGGCTCTGTAAAGGATGGGATAACCGAATTGTACAAAAACACACACAAATGAATAAAATAAAAAAAAAGAAACCAAAATGTAAGCAGAACCTGTTCTTTTAAATTTTAGAGGGAATTTAATAAACAAAAAGTAAAATTCTAGCCAGACCATCAATCAGTTATTTTTGTATATGTGAGATAAAAAGACTTCAACATTTTAATAATATTGTAAATATAATCCCCTAAAAAAAGGGGGATTGAATAAGAAATGTCACATTTCTATGCTTAAGGTTAAATTATATTTGTTTTCTTTATTTTTAAAATTTTGTTTTGGTAGAAGTGGTGTATTTCCTTGTAACTTATGGTCTTGCTAGAAACAAAAACAGGCTCTGTAAAGGATGGGAAAACAGAATTGTACAAAAACACACAAATAAATAAAATAAAAAAAAAGAAACCAAAATGTAAGCAGCACCTGTTCTTTTAAATTTTAGAGGGAATTTAATAAACAAAAAGTAAAATTCTAGCCAGACCATCAATCAGTTATTTTTGTATATGTGAGAAAAAGACTACATTTTAATAAAATTGTAAATATAATCCCCTAAAAAAAGGGGGATTGAATAAGAAACGTCACATTTCTATGCTTAAGGTTAAATTATATTTGTTTTCTTTATTTTTAAAATTTTGTTTTGGTAGAAGTGGTGCGTTTCTTTGTAACTTATGGTCTTGCTAGAAACAAAAACAGGCTCTGTAAAGGATGGGATAACAGAATTGTACAAAAACACACACAAACGAATAAAATAAAAAAAATGAAACCAAAATGTAAGCAGAACCTGTTCTTTTAAATTTTAGAGGGAATTTGATAAACAAAAAGTAAAATTCTAGCCAGACCATCAATCAGTTATTTTTGTATATGTGAGATAAAAAGACTTCAACATTTTAATAATATTGTAAATATAATCCCCTAAAAAAAGGGGATTGAATAAGAAACGTCACATTTCTATGCTTAAGGTTAAATTATATTTGTTTTCTTTATTTTTAAAATTTTGTTTTGGTAGAAGTGGTGCATTTCTTTGTAACTTTTGGTCTTGCTAGAAACAAAAACAGGCTCTGTAAAGGATGGGATAACAGAATTGTACAAAAACACACACAAACGAATAAAATAAAAAAAAAGAAAACAAAATGTAAGCAGAACCTGTTCTTTTAAATTTTAGAGGGAATTTGATAAACAAAAAGTAAAATTCTAGCCAGACCATCAATCAGTTATTTTTGTATATGTGAGATAAAAAGACTTCAACATTTTAATAATATTGTAAATATAATCCCCTAAAAAAAGGGGGATTGAATAAGAAACGTCACATTTCTATGCTCAAGGTTAAATTATATTTGTTTTCTTTATTTTTAAAATTTTGTTTTGGTAGAAGTGGTGCGTTTCTTTGTAACTTATGGTCTTGCTAGAAACAAAAACAGGCTCTGTAAAGGATGGGAAAACAGAATTGTACAAAAACACACAAATAAATAAAATAAAAAAAAAGAAACCAAAATGTAAGCAGAACCTGTTCTTTTAAATTTTGGAGGGAATTTAATAAACAAAAAGTAAAATTCTAGCCAGACCATCAATCAGTTATTTTTGTATATGTGAGAAAAAGACTACATTTTAATAAAATTGTAAATATAATCCCCTAAAAAAAAGGGGATTGAATAAGAAACGTCACATTTCTATGCTTAAGGTTAAATTATATTTGTTTTCTTTATTTTTAAAATTTTGTTTTGGTAGAAGTGGTGCGTTTCTTTGTAACTTATGGTCTTGCTAGAAACAAAAACAGGCTCTGTAAAGGATGGGATAACAGAATTGTACAAAAACACACACAAACGAATAAAATAAAAAAAAAAAAACCAAAATGTAAGCAGAACCTGTTCTTTTAAATTTTAGAGGGAATTTAATAAACAAAAAGTAAAATTCTAGCCAGACCATCAATCAGTTATTTTTGTATATGTGAGAAAAAAGACTACATTTTAATAAAATTGTAAATATAATCCCCTAAAAAAAGGGGGATTGAATAAGAAACGTCACATTTCTATGCTTAAGGTTAAATTATATTTGTTTTCTTTATTTTTAAAATTTTGTTTTGGTAGAAGTGGTGCGTTTCTTTGTAACTTATGGTCTTGCTAGAAACAAAAGCAGGCTCTGTAAAGGATGGGATAACAGAATTGTACAAAAACACACAAATGAATAAAATAAAAAAAAAGAAACCAAAATGTAAGCAGAACCTGTTCTTTTAAATTTTAGAGGGAATTTAATAAACAAAACGTAAAATTCTAGCCAGACCATCAATCAGTTATTTTTGTATATGTGAGATAAAAAGACTTCAACATTTTAATAAAATTGTAAATATAATCCCCTAAAAAAAGGGGGATTGAATAAGAAACGTCACATTTCTATGCTTAAGGTTAAATTATATTTGTTTTCTTTAATTTTAACATTTTGTTTTGGTAGAAGTGGTGCGTTTCTTTGTAACTTATGGTCTTGCTAGAAACAAAAACAGGCTCTGTAAACGATGGGATAACAGAATTGTACAAAAACACACACAAATGAATAAAATAAAAAAAAAAAGAAACCAAAATGTAAGCAGAACCTGTTCTTTTAAATTTTGGAGGGAATTTAATAAACAAAAAGTAAAATTCTAGCCAGACCACCAATCAGTTATTTTTGTATATGTGAGATAAAAAGTCTTCAACATTTTAATAATATTGTAAATATAATCCCCTAAAAAAGGGGGATTGAATAAGAAAGGACACATTTCTATGCTTAAGGTAAAATTATATTTGTTTTCTTTATTTTTAAAATTTTGTGTTGGTAGAAGTGGTGTGTTTCTTTGTAACTTATGGTCTTGCTAGAAACAAAAACAGGCTCTGTAAAGGATGGGATAACAGAATTGTACAAAAACAAAAACAAAACCATGTGCAAATATAAATAAAATTAAAAAAAAAAAAATGTAAGCAGAACCTGTTCTTTTAAATTTTGGAGGGAATTTAATAAACAAAAAGTAAAATTCTAGCCAGACCATCAATCACTTATTTTTGTACTAGTTATGTCATGTCAGTCTACTTGGTCAAATTTAATTTACATTTACATAAAAAAAAACATTGTCAAAAATTAATGAGTCTTTCAAAATTTTTTAGATTGTATTTGGTAATCTATTTTTTTAGCTTTAAACCAGGTGAGTAATGAATTTACATTTTTTTTTGCTGTAATAAAATGTGTATAAAAATTATCAAGAGTTATTGCCCTTTAAATATTTTGAATTTGAATGTTTGCTTATAAAATTGTATAAATATGAATGTTGTACTATTACAGGAATATGGAAGCAAGGTTCAGAATATTTTGTGGTAAAACCTATAAAATATGGTTTGGTCCTGACTTTTAGTCCTCTAATAGTCCAATTATTCCAATAATTATCATAGGTGCAGAACACTTTCTAATTGTTGTCATAGTACTTACATTGATTCAAAAAGTGGAGATTCAGATGTTTTATCTTTAACATTTAATTTTTTTAAATCATTTTCACAAATAATTCCATTTTAAAAATTTCAGTAAACTTTAATCTTGAATTTTTTTTAAATATTTTAAAAATAAATTATAAACCGATACATTTTTGAGAGATGAGTAATAATTGTTTGTTAAATTTATTTATTGTCTTGCTTGTTTTGTTGTAAGCCTCAGCTAACCGAGCACTGCATTTCTCCATCTAACAAAGCATTACATTTCCCTATCTAACTGTGCATTGCATTCCCCCTGCACTTTAATAGTCGGCTTAAAAATATAAATATTTATTGAAAGCCGACTATTAACATGAACAAAATGAGCAAGCTGGTTGGCATAATAATTTAAATATTTGTTTTAATCTTTCAAAATGTATCATTTTAGTCCTACTTTTGGTGATTTTTAATTAAATGATTCAATAATTCTCTAAATTTCCAAAATTAAGATAAGTGCAATTATATGCATTAATTCATTACTAATGTAAATATTTTCCTTCTTTTTTTTAAATTTATTTTCTGTTTTTTTTTGCAATCTGTTTTGGCATTTTTTATTGTTTTGTTTTTTGTTTTTTTTTTTAATCGGAGATCTGTCATGACACAAGACCATGATAAGTAGTATACAACAATACAAGAAATCGGGAACGCCAATGATCATTATACAAATTCTGACATGACATAAAAATATTGTATATATAAATTTTGTATAATTTGTAAAAGTATTCTATATGTAAAAAAAATGTTATGCTCCCGTGACGAAGAGTCGGGGGGCATATTAATTTACCCCTGTTCATCCATCCGTTCGTCCGTCTGGATATAGATACATGGTTTGTCTGGATATCTCCTCCTACAGTTTTGGAGCTACAGCTTTAATATTTTGTATGATCTTTATACACATAATGGAGATGTGCATGTCCACAGGATTTTGATTTTCTTCAAATATTCTCAAAATGACGGGTAGTTGGACTTGGTAATTTTTTTCGTACTAGCTGCATAAAGGGAACATGGTTTGTCCGGTTAACTCCTCCTACAGTTTTAGAGCCACAGCTTTATCATTTTGCAGGATGTTTATACACATAATGGAGGTGTGCATGTCAACAGGATTTTGATTTTCATCAAATATTCTCAAAATGACAGGTAGTTGGACTTCATTTCCTTCTTACTAGCTACATAATGGAAACATGGTTTGTATGGCTCCTCCTACAGTTTTTGACTTGTTTTTGATTTCTTATGGTCGGGCGGGGGAATCATTTGTGTCTTACAGACACACTTCATTTTTGAAAAATCACTCCTAACAAAACAACTTTGTCCATAATTATGAAGGGCGGGTGCATACTTCTTTTCTAGTTATGGTGTTTAATACCACTTTCAACAATATTTCAGCTATATCCTGGCAGTTCAATTAGTTGTAGTTGTGTATAATTAGAGGTAGTTATAATATTGTCAGTCATTGAATGGATATACAATTTTAAACCAAAGCTTTTCCCAATGGACGCCATTGGTTTTAATGCTGGGTTTTTAAGTATATCAAGGTGTATTGCCTATTTGTCATATTTAACTTTATTGTATTAAATATAATTGTATAATATATCTAAATATTAATGTTGTATTAAATCGACAGCTAAGAAAAAAAAGTTGAGACATGCATCGAGCTGGTCGTTAAACTTTAGAGTTTTTGTTGTGTTTTTCATGATAAGGGTGTGCTTGAATGAAGATGAGACCTTTAAGGGTTGTGAGGTATTATCATCACTTGATGTCCATCCCTCTGTCATCTGTAAACTTCTAAATTTTAATTTCTTTCCTGAAACCACTGGACCAATTGTATCCAAACATGGTAGGAGTTGATAGTTCTCTAAAAAGTATTTAGTTCACCAGGGCTGAAATGAACTTTTCCCATCACTTTGTGTATGTTGTTTGTCATCCGTTAACTTTTCGCATTTTGATCTTTTCAACAACCACTGGGTCAAGTTGGACCAAACTTTGATGTGATACTTTTTGAATGCTCCTCTTCCAAAATCATGTCTGGTAACCTTGCCTAATATTAAAGATGGCTGCCATGGCTTCTGATTGGTTGAAAAAGTGGTAATCTTTGAAAATCTTCAGAACCACGGGACGGATTGAAACCAAATTTTTAATCAAAATGCAGGAACTGCTCATCCTCTAGGAGCAGATGAGATCATCCTCAATTCAGATCATTGTTTTTACCCAGTTGGATATACAAATTACAATATGTTGTGTCTTCTAATTCAAATTGATTTTAATTGAATTTGTCAAGAAATACTAGCAAGTTTTTTTTATTCAGAAAACTTAATAATCATGCCGTTTTCTGTACTAGGCCTAATATACCACTGCAGTGGCGTTAACTCATGGGCATGATGTGCAGTTGCCCGGGGGCCCACGGGCATAGGGGTCACATGCTAATCTATGGATGATGTATATGGCATGTTTTTTAATGTTTGTAACTTATGGTCTTACTAGAAACAAAAACAGGCTCTGTAAAGGATGGGATAACACAATTGTACAAAAACACAAATGAATAAAATAAAAAAAAAGAAACCAAAATGTAAGCAGAACCTGTTCTTTTAAAGTTTGGAGGGAATTTAATAAACAAAAAGTAAAATTCTAGTCAGACCATCAATCACTTATTTTTGTATATCTGAGATAAAAAGACTTCAACATTTTAATAAAATTGTAAATATAATCCCCTAAAAAAAGGGGCATTGAATGAGAAACATCACATTTCTATGCTTAAGGTTAAATTATATTTGTTTTCTTTATTTTTAATATTTTGTTTTGGTAGAAGTGGTGCACTTCTTTGTAACTCATGGTCTTGCTAGAAACAAAAACAGGCTCTGTAAAGGATGGGATAACAGAATTGTACAAAAAAAACCATGTGCAAATATAAATAAAATTAAAAAAAAAAAAAAATGTAAGCAGAACCTGTTCTTTAAATTTTGGAGGGAATTTAATAAACAAAAAGTAAAATTCTAGCCAGACCACCAATCCGTTATTTTTGTATATGTGAGATAAAGACCTCAACATTTTAATAAAATTGTAAATATAATCCCCTAAGAAAAGGGGGATTGAATAAGAAACGTCACATTTCTATGCTTAAGGTTAAATTATATTTGTTTTCTTTATTTTTAAAATTTTGTTTTGGTAGAAGTGGTGCACTTCTTTGTAACTTATGGTCTTGCTAGAAACAAAAACAGGCTCTGTAAAGGATGGATAACAGAATTGTACAAAAACGCACACAAATGAATAAAATAAAAAAAAAAAGAAACCAAAATGTAAGCAGAACCTGTTCTTTTAAATTTTGGAGGGAATTTAATAAACAAAAAGTAAAATTCTAGTCAGACCATCAATCACTTATTTTTGTATATCTGAGATAAAAAGACTTCAACATTTTAATAAAATTGTAAATATAATCCCCTAAAAAAAGGGGCATTGAATGAGAAACATCACATTTCTATGCTTAAGGTTAAATTATATTTGTTTTCTTTATTTTTAATATTTTGTTTTGGTAGAAGTGGTGCACTTCTTTGTAACTCATGGTCTTGCTAGAAACAAAAACAGGCTCTGTAAAGGATGGGATAACAGAATTGTACAAAAAAAACCACGTGCAAATATAAATAAAATTAAAAAAAAAAAAAAATGTAAGCAGAACCTGTTCTTTAAATTTTGGAGGGAATTTAATAAACAAAAAGTAAAATTCTAGCCAGACCACCAATCCGTTATTTTTGTATATGTGAGATAAAGACCAACATTTTAATAAAATTGTAAATATAATCCCCTAAAAAAAGGGGCATTGAATGAGAAACATCACATTTCTATGCTTAGGGTTAAATTATATTTGTTTTCTTTATTTTTAAAATTTTGTTTTGGTAGAAGTGGTGTGCTTCTTAGTAACTCATGGTCTTGCTAGAAACAAAAACAGGCTCTGTAAAGGATGGGATAACAGAATTGTACAAAAACAAAAACAAAAAAAACCACGTGCAAATATAAATAAAATTAAGAAAAAAAAAAAATGTAAGCAGAACCTGTTCTTTTAAATTTTGGAGGGAATTTAATAAACAAAAAGTAAAATTCTAGCCAGACCACCAATCCGTTATTTTTGTATATGTGAGATAAAGACTTCAACATTTTAATAAAATTGTAAATATAATCCCCTAAAAAAAGGGGGATTGAATAAGAAACGTCGCATTTCTATGCTTAAGGTTAACTTATATTTGTTTTCTTTATTTTTAAAATTTTGTTTTGGTAGAAGTGGTGTGCTTCTTTGTAACTTATGGTCTTGCTAGAAACAAAAACAGGCTCTGTAAAGGATGGGATAACAGAATTGTACAAAAACACACACAAACGAATAAAATAAAAAAAAAGAAACCAAAATGTAAGCAGAACCTGTTCTTTTAAATTTTAGAGGGAATTTAATAAACAAAAAGTAAAATTCTAGCCAGACCATCAATCAGTTATTTTTGTATACTAGTACTAGTAGCTGAAAAATTGCTGAGTTGGTGTTTAAACAACAATCAATCACTCTGTCACTCATGAATAATTTATACATATTTTATTGTCACTCCTTAAAAGGAAGTATGTTGTTCATAAAATAATGATTTGTTGGTATAATTTGATGAACACAACTCAAAAAATTATAACAGACCTGTTATTATTAAATAGAATAAAACGGCAGAAAGTGAATTAGTGAGTTAGTGATTGTTGTTTAACGCCAGTTCAGCAAATTTGCAGCTATATGATAGCGAGAACAAGTCAATTTTCAATGAGATGAAGATGATGAGGTCTGCTTTGTACTAGACCAACATGCTAATTTGGATTTTTATAGTGCTAGCTCACTGAAACAACAATACACTGCCACTGGTAGACATGTTGCTCCACTCGGACACATTATTCTGATTCTGAACCAATCAGTCTTTAGCGGAGAAGCAACAAATTCCAATTGATAATCTTTGGTTTGACCCGATCGGGTCTCGAACCCACGATGTACTGCACTCGAGGCGAGCATGTTGACCATTACACCACCGATGCGATTATATGAAGAAATTCATGTAGAATTGTAAATAAAGAAAAAAAAATAAAAGCCATTGAATATTGAGTTCAGCTGAAGTCCAAATCCAATTTTGGGCATTAAATCTTTTTTCATAATGTCTGACTGAAAAGAAATTAAATACAGTCAAACATGCATTGGTGACCACCTCTATTAAGCAAAAACTTGTATTATGTGACCTTAATCTTTATTTCCCTTCACAGTGCGTTTCATATCAATTAAACCTGTATTAAGTGACCACTTGCCTTATGTGATCATATTTCACTGGTCGCTTTGAAGGTCACAGAAGACAGGTTCAACAACTCCTGGTTTATGCAATGACCCAAGACCCTGTGGGAAGGTGACTTGGAGACCACTGTATTTTCTGTACCTTCCTCTTTAGATTTTATCTTTACATGTGATTTTGACTTATTTTTTTTAATTTTCAAATAAGAGTACAGGTGAATATGCAGTCAATAGTTTAGAAATAAAAACCTTTCATTCCCATAAAGGGGGAGGGCATGGTCATATGGTAGTTGGATTTATGACTACCTGTGCAATCAGTGTCTATCAACACTAATATTGCGAATTCGTATCCCACTCATGGCAAGGTGTACTCGAATTAACATTATGTGATAAAGTTTGTCAGTGACAGGTCGATGGTTTCCTCCACCAATAAAACTGTCCACCTGAGATATAACTGAAATATTGTTGAATTTGGCATTAAATACCAAAACCTCCTAACCCTCCATCATATTGGAATATTTATATATAGATAATGAATATTATTAATTTTTATTGACAATTAATTTTTTTTCTAATAAATATTACTATAACAAATAAAAAACGATATATAAATTTGTTTCTTATAGTTAATCCTTTTGATAGAAAATATTATATTTAAGATTTCAATTTACAGTGTGTCAACCAAAATACTGTGTCCACACTTGTTTGTAATATACACCTGTTCAACTTTCCCTTCTCTACATGCTGTGGTCATCTCATGTTTCGCTCTGTGTAGCCCTTTATTTTATTTTCATAAATAATTTCAGTGTAAATCAGAACGAGTCCATTTAACAAGGTACAGCAACACACCAGGCAGCTCTGTAATTAAATATCACTCCGATTGTTGTTCTTCACCTTATAGTCACTGTATGGCATTCAATGGCAACAACTTACAACACATTCATTTTTTATTTAAAAAATTACTTGAATTTTACATTATTTTTTTTTTACAGATGTTTAGAAGATTGTATATACCATTGCCATAACAGAAATATGTATGGTGAATGTATAATATTAATATAAGTTTATGAAGATTATTTTCAGTTTATAGGTATTTATATATGATAATTACATTGTGTTATGAAAAAAAATTTCAACAGTGAAGTTAAAACATTCCATTAATATCGAGCAGGAATAACACACGTCCCATTTCCAATCATGCAACATAAAAAAAAACCATGATATGGCATTGGAAATGCAGGTCCTGCCTTGGGACAGACACAAATAAGTGGTGGGATTAAACCGTTTAATGGGATTCCAACACTTACATCTTAATAATTGAATCTCCAACAGCAATAGATATAAAATAATAAAAAAAAATCCACAACTTCACTTCCACTGAAAAAGACCATGCACTTGAGAATAGCACAAAAATGTGGCAGAATTAAGCACTTATTATAGGGTTAGGGTTATGGTGTTTAACGCCACTTTCAACAATATTTCAGCTATATGGTGGCGGTCAAATTTATTGGTGGGGTAAACTTAAGTACCCAGAGAAAATCACCGACCTGCCGAAATCACTGACAAGAAGAGCTTGAAGATGCCAAAGGGGTAATCAGAATCTGTAAATCGAAGAAGGACAACACAATGGCCAAAAGATAAAAGGACATAAGGACAAACAACGATCTACAAAACATTACACAGAAAACTAAAGATCAAGCAACATGAACCTCTCTAAAAACTGGGAGTGAACTCAGGTGCTCCAGAAGGGTAGGCAGTTCCTGCTCTACTAGTGATACCTGTCGTGTTACTCTAGTGATAAGTCATGAACGAGAAAAGGACCTGCAAGTGCTTACGTCAAGTGGAACATATCTGTGGTCATTTGTGACATAGACAAAATTTATCACATAATGTTGTATCGTCATGAACAGGATTCAAATTAAAAAAACCATAAGTGGTAATATGCACTGAGTACACCGGTAGTTGTAAATCCAACTACCATATGATCACGACCACGACGGCCCCCACATAATAATAATTGGTTCACAAATGACAATACAGATATAAATAAACAATAAAAAAAAAAAACAATCACAGATTTCCATTAATATATTATTTGTTGATGTTGATTGCATTTCTTTCAATAATACACTGAATTTCAAGTATTTCATCACATGACTGGAAACAGTTGCCACTAGTTATGGACAAACTTTATGGTGTAAAGTTGTTTTGAGTATGGTACAAGCAGCAATTAATCTCACAACTTAACTGGTCATAGGCATGTATTCCATATCATAAGATAACGGTCATGGTGGCCTCTAGAAGGATTCATTTATAGTGTGGCAGTCAGTTTTATTGGTGGAGGAAACCAGAGGACCCGGAGAAAATCACCAGCCTGTCGCAAGTCATTGACCAATTCTATCACATAATGTTGTATCAAGTACACCTCGCCTGAAAGGGATTCGAACACAACTTCAGTGGTGAAAGACACTGAATGCATAGGTAGTCTTAAATCCAACTACCATACGATCATGACCACGACGACACCGGCAGTAAAAATATATTAATTACTAGTCAACTTATTCACACTCTAAATTAGCATCTTTCTCAATTATAATGAATTTAAATGGACAGTTTTAAAATTATTGTAACTTTTAAAATTTCTCCTAAAGTAAAGAGTTTGTACACTTTTATTATAATGTAAATTAATTATTTATTATAACCCCCGCAAACAAATTATACCCCCCGCAAATAAAGTTTGAGGGGGGGGGGGGGAATCACCCTGTCCGTCCGTCCGTCCCTGTACCTTGTAAGCCCAACTCTTCCTAAATCGCTTATTGGATTTTTATGAAACTTTACACATTTGTAGTACACAACCTGCAGATGTGCATGAAGGTATATGGTTGCTGTCCAAAATTTAAAAGGGGAGATAATTCAACTTATACTTTCACGAAAAGGGGGGGGGGGGGGCATGTACCTTGTAAGCACAACTCCTACTAAACTGCTTATTGAATTTTTATGAAACTTTACACATTTGTAGTACACAACCTGCAGATGTGCATGAAGGAATATGGTTGCTGTCCAAAATTTAAAAGGGGAGATAATTCTACTTATAATTTCACGAAAAGAGGGGCATGTACCTTGTAAGCACAACTCCTACTAAACTGCTTATTGAATTTTTATGAAACTTTAGTTGTAGTACACAACCTGCAGATGTGCATGAAGGAATACCGTTGCTGTCTAAAATTTAGAATGGGAGATAATTCAACTTATACTTTCACGAAAACGGGGGTCGTGTATATTGTAAGCACAACTCCTCCTAAACGGCTTATTGGAGTTTTGTGAAACTTTACACAGTTGTAGTACACTACCTGCAGATGTGCATGAAGGAATATGGTTGCTGTCCAAAATTTAAAAGGGGAGATAATTCAATTTATACTTTCACGAAAAGGGGGGGGGGGGGGCATGTACCTTGTAAGCGCAACTCCTACTAAACTGCTTATTGAATTTTTATGAAACTTTACACAGTTGTAGTACACAACCTGCAGATGTGCATGAAGGAATACCGTTGCTGTCTAAAATTTAGAATGGGAGATAATTCAACTTATACTTTCACGAAAACGGGGGTCGTGTATATTGTAAGCACAACTCCTCCTAAACGGCTTATTGGAGTTTTGTGAAACTTTACACAGTTGTAGTACACTACCTGCAGATGTGCATGAAGGAATATGGTTGCTGTCCAAAATTTAAAAGGGGAGATAATTCAACTTATACTTTCACGAAAAGGGGGGGGGGGGCATGTACCTTGTAAGCGCAACTCCTACTAAACTGCTTATTGAATTTTTATGAAACTTTACACAGTTGTAGTACACAACCTGCAGATGTGCATGAAGGAATATCCTTGCTGTCTAACATTTAGAAGGGGAGATAATTCAACTTATACTTTCACGAAAAGGGGTGTCGTGTACTTGTGGCGAACCCTAGATGTATGTTCTTGGTTAGTTCATTTTTCATAGGTAACTTGCTAATATATCTGTATTCCAAAGTTTGAACATCATAGTATTGCAAGCGGTGGGTATCAGTCATTGAGGTCACTCACAGTTCTAGTTTTTTCATGTTCTCTGTTGGTGTTATTTGCCAGACTGGGCAGCCATATTCTATGATTGTTCTAACCAGGTTGCTGTATATTCTTAGTAGCTTGGTTCTTGAGATGTTTGCCAAACCTTTTATTTCTCTTATTATATGGATGGAATTGTTGGGTTTTTCTCTCTACATGCATGATGTTAGATACGATAACGTAACTCTCATTCCGCTTGTGCTCCAGTTAGGAGCAAAAGCGGACTGAGGGTTACGTTATCGTAAGATAATTCTAAGATGGAGGGTGCAATTATGGATTTTTTAAATTTAATAATGTATCTTTTCTTTATAATTTATTTTGTTTTAAGATACAAATATCATGTAATTAAATATTAAGACAACATTTATATGAGCATGGTTTTCATAATGTCATTATTATTCCTACACGGGGTTCTTTCGATGTTCCAATAATTTTTTTAAAGTCTGTCATCTGCTCGTAACTGTACAATATAATGAACGGTACGTTATTTTTAGATTGTTCAACCTTTTGAATAAATGGATGGTCTTCCCTCGGTTCTGTACTTTAAATCAGGAGTTGTTGCAAGTCTCTTGGTGCATTTGCTTCATCTTTGAGAACCATTTCTTTGTACACTTGTCTGGGCTTTTTGGTTTTCAACTCTTGTGCAGCGTGTTGAAGTACGTCAGGATGGGTTCTTTTGTAAGGTCCGTTGTCCTTTTTGGAATTTAACAACACTGTTGTACTCTACTATGGCCCTTGTTGAGAGGTCCTGGTTACCTGGATTACTGAACCAAGTGACACGTTTTTTGAAGTCTGGTTGCCGTTTTAAAGTTGTGTAATACTTGTGTAACGTCACAACATCAGATTCGGCAGGCTGTGGAGATATTGGTATAAAAGTCCGCTTGTTGTTGACTTTCTTTGGAAAGCAGTACAGACCATTTTTCATGTATGCGCATTTAAAGTCATGACTAATAACGTAGTGGGTATTGACGGTAGTTCCCGAATCGGAATTCCAGGATTCAAGGTCGTCGCTGAACTGAGATTTTTTATTTGACTTCTTACGCTCAACATTTGTAGAATTGTCTAGTAACATGTAGCAGTTGTTCTTTTGTCCCATTGGAATACTTGTGAATGTTGGTTTGTCGGACGTTACAATTGAGTACAATTCGGATGCGTTGAGGACATTATTTGGTAATGGATGCATATTTGGTCCGTCGTTATCAGCTTGGTACACATCGTTGTCGGTGTTACAGTCTACACTCTGCATCATGTCATCATCGTTGGTATAGTCGATGTTAACTGTTTGGTCGCTAGAGATTTCCTCTGGCTGGTCTGAGATGTCGTTGACATCTGGTTCTGGTTCTGAAGAAGGTGGAGGAGCATCGTCGGTAACCCACCGTTGATTCCGATACGTTACACTCTCTCTCCATCACCCGTGGGTCAAATCGCTTGTAAACATTCGTACTCATGAATAATTCATAGGTCTTCGCATTACAAACTTCAAATGCGATTCAACCAATCAAATCGTTCCTTTCATAATGAGTTTGGTTAAAGGTTAAAAATGTCGGACCTGTTGCAAAAATTTGGAGTGAAAGAATTGAGGGACTTTCAACAAGAATCTGTAGACAATTTGCTTGAGGGAAATGATGTTTATTTGTCAGATTTTTACCTCCGATACCAAAGAGTTTCACTTTCATAAACGTGATTTTGATTGGTTAATTCGAAACTTTGAATATTCATGAAAACGAATGTTTACAAGCGATTTGACCCACGGGTGATGGAGAGAGAGGAACGTATCGGAATCAACCGTGGGTTACCGACGATGGTGGAGGAGTAGCTTGAGCAGTTGGAGAAGGTGGAGGAATAGCTTGAGCAGTTGCTAGTAAAACAAAGTGGTTTGGTGTCCAAGTTCCTGTAATTGGTTTTGAAGGGTCTGTTGTTGTGTTGGTCCACAATACTGTGACATTACTTTTTGGTTTTAAATTGTTTGGAGTGAAGTCTGTATTTAATACTTTGTATACGAAGTCAGATGCACCATTGATAGGAGGATAACTTGTTGTGATGGTAATACCATGACGTCGGACGCGGCCATCATGGTCCAGGTGGATGTTGAGACACATTTGGATGCAAGTACGAACACGAATCTGCACGGAGTAATGTTCATGACCATACAATGACAAAGATACAGCATTGAAGAAACAGTTGCCATTTGCGGTAACACGTTTTGGTATACGGTGGTCATTGACTATGTACTTCTGCATGATTGCATAACTGTTGTAGTCTATCGGTAGTTGACTCAGGTCAGTGTTGACTGGTTCTGGTACTGCCTCTGCTGACATAATTGCTGATTTTCGTCGAGCTGTGTACAGTAGGTAGTCAAAACTGGATCTGGCAGCCTGGAAGAAAATTGATAGAAATGTAAAATATTTATCTTATGAATTGTTAAAATAATGACAACAATTAGGCCCCTTCTGTTTTCCTTGTGGTTTCATTGCAAAATTAATAAATTGTATTAACATAAGCCCATTACTGTGTATTAAAAGCTTTATTTTGAAAAAGAAGTTCAACTATTTTGACTTGTAAAAATAATTTATTTATGAAACGATTCGAAAATATACGTTTGCCAAATGTGCAAACAATTACACAGTCTCACAACTCCCTTGATGAATGCTCTTGAAACTTAACAAAATGTTGAGATTGATGGATCTTCATTCACTTTGAAATAAAAATCTTACTTGGAAGAATTTTCTTATTTTTGACATATGACAAACACATTTAGGAATGAAAACCTCCCTTTCAGATCATATTTCAATAAAAAATACAGCGTTTTATCAATAACTTTCATTCTGGTCAAAAACACTGCTTTTACCGAAATAAAAATCTGACTTAAAAGAATTTTTGTATTTTAACCGAAATATAAATCTTACTAAGAAGAATTTTCTTATTTTTGACATATGACAAACACATTTAGGAATGAAAACCTCCCTTTCATATAAGCTCCTTTAGTTTTATATGAAAAACGATACAAAAATAAATAAAATGCTTATTGAAACGTGTGGGTAATAAATCAATTAGACAGAAGTATTGTATTTAAAATTACACTGGACATGCGTTAGTAATAAACAGATAAAGCGTGTTAATTACTTGAATCAACAATGAAATAAACAACTACTGTGTGTACCACATATGGCATGAAAATAACTTCGATAGAGCCCAAAGTTTTGCCATTTTTTATTCAATTTCAAATTGTCGTAACTAAATTCGTAGAAATTCGAACAAAAGTTACCCAAGCTCTTATTTTCCAAAGAGAAAGCCATGCACTTTTTTTGTTTCTACAAATATTTCCTGCTAGTTTATCCAATCAAATTACTTGAATTGTTTTGAAAATTGGCTCAACCAATAATTTAATTTTTGATTAACATGAACAACCTTAAAAGTGAATTTTTTATGAATATAATTCATATGCAAAAATGACGGGTAACGAGTGTTTCCAAGAACTTTATAATAAATGTATTAGGCTAAAACAATTATAGGTGTATAATATTGATGTACGAGATCAGATGTTGCTCCTATAATAGTAGCTGAATTGTTGCATTGTATTGTATTTGTTGATCTTCTTGTTGTTAGTGCTGTAAAATGTACATATAATTATATGTAATCAAATGTATTTTTTAACAATTATAGAGTGTTGTGTTCTTATTCAACTAGATGGAAATCATTATTTAATGGATGACTCATGAAACACCAATTATTTCTATATGGTACGAAATGGTCATAATGTATCTACTTCCATATGGTACGAAATGGTCATAGTGTAATTCTATTTCCAAAATGGCTACTGAGCAATATTACATATGGTACGAAATGGTTATGGTGCAAAATACATAATTCGTTCCAGTTAACCCAAGAAATAATGAAAATGTTGTTTCATTTAGTTTCAATACATTTCACAATGAATTGGTATAAATGGATAAAGTTATTAAATTCTTATGTGAATTTAAGAATTATTTAAAATTTTCCTGCTGGATACATAACTGTAATATAAAAAAATATGATGAAAATGTTTTTAAATATAAGGACACACGCTGTATCTTTTATTCTTTATTTTAGTCAAATAAGTAGATCTGGATAATTTACTACCAAAAATGACTCGTTATTTCAATGTGAAAGAGAACCTATACAAATGCAGTTTTTGAGGTATATACCTTAAAATGACATATGCTCTAAGAAAAGATTTGCTTGAGAAATTATCAATTAAATAATTACCAAATTAAGTCTAAGAAGTCCAGATGAATAGGAGTAGGTTGGTCCTACTTCTTCTCTCAAACAGTTCAAACAGCAGAAGGTGGAATAGCTGGTATTAACCAAGACGTCTATGTCGGACAGGGAAAGTTGTTGACAATCATAGTGATACCATGAATTACAGGAGTCGCACTGTACTGAGTTCTCGGTACAATTCTGTCTGCACTCACCGCAAGGCCAGAAAACGGACCTTTTTAAGTATGAAATTTTGCGTTTTGGCATTTTTGTGGTTATACGGAAATTAGATATATTTAACAATGTAAGAGCGCTTTTTGGAAGTTAATTCTTATTCCATCAATTTATATCTTTTTGTAATTCTATCTAGATTCAGGAACCAATCGTGAATTTGACCAATGAGATTAACAGGAAATAAAATACTGTCCAATGATATCTACAGGAAATAAAATGTTGTCCAATATACAGGGAATACCTGTCATTTCGGGGTCCGACCTATAATCCGACAGTCCGATAGTCCGACAGTGCGATAGTCCGACGGTCCGATAGTCCGACAGTCCGATAGTCCGACAAATGCTATATTTCTTTGAAAGTTAACACTATAACATGTGTAATATGGAACCGGAAACCGAACCGTTTACTCACCAAAGAAAGGTCCAGAACATCGGAAACACGATATCATAGACGGACAAACAATTGGCAGGGCCACACAAGAGCTAAAAAAACACATATATGAACAACGCGGACTCCATAAAGACCTGGATCCAATAGTGATGAACCGGTAGTGTAAGTATCCCGTATATTTTTTAGTAGCGACTGCTTCAGGCTTTATTTAAGTAGCGTGTAGTCGAGTCCAGCCAAGAAAAGTCACTATTAAAAAGAAAGATGAAATAAATGAATACACAAAAAAAAAGAAATACAAAAAAAAAGGAAAAGCCAAAAGGAGAGCGTACCAGTGTCCCCCACCCTTTATCATGGAATATTTATGTTAAAAAGCAATGTCGACACACCAATAGAGCTGGATACAATAATGTGTGCGAATTGATTGATTGATTGCTTAAGGTCCAGCAAGCAATATTTCAGTCATATTCAGGATGAGAAAAGTTTGTAATCAAAAAATCAGAAAGAGGGGACTCTGGGATGGGCCTGTCAACATGAGCAACGGCTTAACACGGGAACTTGTTTTTCTGTCTCTTCCGACGACAAGTTGGTTCTATTTTTATTCCCCGGGATTCCGACGGGTGACCCTGCTATAGTCGCCTTCTACGACAAACGCATATATAAAAAGTTACGATTGAAGGAATTGTCCCTAAGTGACCCCTTATATCACGGAAAGAAACAGCATCGGAATATGACAAAATAAACAACTGTGCCATGATACGCCCCCCCCCCCCCTCCCCTCTTTTATGACAATTGAAGGTCGGTTGCTCAGCGTGAGAACAGTAATTAATATTCTGCACTTTTTTAAACCAATTAATTGTATATACTTGTACTATATGAAAACTGGCGTTTTCCAAATTGACTAAAATCACACCTCTCACTTGCTCCCCCTTTTATCAATACAATGTATGTCACGACGTGACCTATCAGTAAAAAGGGAAACAAGTGAGAGATGTTATCGTACGATGCGTGGACGGACGGACGAACAGCGGTATGCCATAATAAGCCCGTATTTTGACGGGCGTATAAAAATGAATGGCCCATATCCTGAAATTACGAATATATCATTTTTGGCCAAATTATTTTTCAAAACTTTCATCAGTTTAAAGCATTTGTCGGACTATCGGACTGTCGGACTATCGGACCGTCGGACTATCGGACTGTCGGACTGTCGGATTATAGCTACGGCCCCGTCATTTCAGTAATTTATGGTCTCAGTTTGCAATTGTTCTATGGAAAACTTGAGAAATCTTTAAAATGTCAAAAAGTGTGGTATGACTTCTTTTGAATTTTTGCGTTTCCTGTCTGTGTATAATTGAGCAATAGTGGCCATCTAGTCGTTGCTATTTGTCAAGAAATATACCCCATTAGTAGGTGTGTATTAAAGGACGAAGTCCTTCTAACGGTAAGCTGTCCGATTTTTTCCTTCTATATTGATAGCCAAATATCTGTTCACCGGAAGTTTAAAAAATAGATCAATTGATAATTTAGAAACGCAAAAGAAATATATTTCAATGAAATATTCTCAATTCTTTAATTATTTACTCTATGCAAAATCGAAATAAACTTGAAATAAAATTCTAATAAACAAATCTCTTTCTACGAAACTCCCGATGGAAGAGCGGCGTAGGTAAAATGAACGCCATAACAAATAAAAGATAATAGCTTCACCGGGCGCAATTACGAACGAAATAAAAAGTATGTCCCTTAATTGTTCCTTCAAAACATGAATTAAAAAAATGCTTGTATAAATAGATACAACGCTAAATTACTCGTGTTTTGGGAGAAAATTATTCATGCGCAGTTGTTGAATGTTGCAGACGACGGGTTTTCATATTTTTAAACAGAAAACGATCGACAATTGCACTTAGAATCTATCGCTAAAATTCATTGAGGTACGCATATTTTGTTATCTTATGCCTGTAATTGGAAAGAATATGATCTCCTGGTTCTATGCATATGTAGAACACATTGAAATTAAAACAAAAACAGTCAATATAATACATTTTCCTTACCTTGATCTATCCCAAAATGTCAAAATCCGTGATGTACCTAACTTGAATAATACTGCGCCCTCTATCGGCACTTTCGCTGGACGAGGGCTTGAACGCTCTTAGTGATAAAATTCCGTCAGGCTGCTGGCTGGTACAGCCGACCAATCAAATGTCAGATATTAGCGCGTATGCGCATTAGTGAATCCCTTTACTTCCGTTTGTAAATATTGACAAAACAAACACGGAGAATGAGTACGTGCCTTTGCATATTTAGAAAACATATACACCTTTATTCTCATAATTATGATTTAAATTGCCATAGATTCACAAATCTTTAAAGATTTAAAAAAATAAAACACCGTGTAATTTAAAGATTAAAAAAAAATAAAACACCGTGTAATCATTTTTTGAAATTTTTATGTTTTAATCTAAATTTGCTAAAATGTCACAATACACATCTAGCATCGTGTTATCGGTTTTCGTGCTATTATCGATTTTCCGATATAGCGATTAACAGTGTTAACCCTTCATCATATGACGATTGGAATTTTCAAAGAATGGCTAGTTAAATATTTCTTTGTACATAAGATTGTTTTTAAAGCCATTCTTGTATTTTAATATACTCTCGATTATCTGGCAACTTTAGTTGTCAGTAAAATGGCGTCATCTGTTTTCGTGTGAAGTAATAACAAGGCCGATATACGGGATGGAAACGAATATAAAATCCGGAAATGGCTGGTTTTAAAATTTCATGGTTCTGGCCATCTACCAAATCATACTACATCTAAATAAAATAACAGAATGTTTGAAAATGACCACTTTCAAAATTGTGTTTACTTTAGATGTTTTTTTTAGTGCTGAAACCACAATGCACTGCAAAGTTACATGTATTTTATATAAGAAACAGGCACATTTCAGTCACCTCTTTTGTTTACAAGTACGATCAGTGACCCCATGACAGTTACATGACGGGAAGAGCAGGTGTCTGAGAGGCAGACGACATAGTTAAATTTTATATGCCCCTTCTGGATTTTTTTCCAGCTACTTTATAAATGAAGTAAATTTTTAGCATTACAAAAAGTATGGTTCACTGTTTTTGCTACTTACGTCTTTAAAAGCCAACTTTAACATCTTTTACAGATGTCACGCTGTAGTCTTGTTTATGTTCCATAAATAGAAACCGGAAGACACGTCAAAAATAATGCGTGCACTGTGGAAATCAAAATAAAATGGATAAAACGAAAACAGATGACGCACGAAACCACAAACCGTGACGATAACATGTATTTTTGTAGTGTATGTGGGACAATTAATTGTGGATAATAGGGTCGACACACGTAACTTGCCGTTAACATAAGATTGTATAAATATGGATATGCACTAGTTAAATTAATGAAAATGGGATGAAATAATAAAGAAATTTTATTGAAAATAAATATGTAAACAGAAAGTTGATTATTTCATAAATTAAAATGATTTTTAATACAATTTATTAAGAAATACCCATCACAATATCGTTATTTAGGTAAATACTTATTAGACTGATTTTTTTTTTAAACCATTTTTGTCTTTAATTGATAACTGACCCAAGTTAGCCTAAATAAATTAAATGTGACTTAATGTGTTAATTATATAAATACTTGCCTTCTATCAATTTTAATTTCTTATCTAATTCTTATTCTTATTATGTAACAATATGGTCAGGTTGTTATTTTCATTGAATGGCATCTCAAAATAGATGGCTTCACAGTAGGAGCTCTTCCTGTATATTGGTTTAATCCTGTATATTACAACTGACAGCTATGACAAACAATTTTAATCAGCCATCAGTATCATAAAATACATTTTTTTTAATCTTTATTTTAAATGAAATTAAAAAATCATTATATAAGAGTGAATTCAATTCAAGCTTTTATTTACTTTCCAACTTTGAAATAAAAATCATTATGTTTTAATATTTAAAAAATAGTAATTATTCATTTAAGTTTTATTTCATGTTTGGTTGTATTTATCCGGATATGTGTATTGCATACAGCATTACATCATCTGATCGCTCCATTGGACATTATTTACAAACACTTTAGCTCCTCCTATTTTATGTCGTAATACCCAAAAGTCATAGCGATTTACTATTTCCGGTTTGACGGATTTTTTCAATGAATGCATCCAGGCGTTAATGCAGCGACTAGCGGGAGAGTAATATAACGACTGGATTATTCGGGTTATGATGTACATAATTATTCATTGAAGAGTCCAAGGAATTCCGAATGCAAACTGGCACACATTTATGGTATGAATAAAGGAAAGGTTTTTATGTCATATGTATTATATACAAATAGATATGTGAACGTAAATGAATGAATGCTCTTTCAATTTTAACAGTTGTCATTAAATAATTTACACTAGAAAGGTTATTATGATGTCGTTCGAAATTGTGTCCGGATCTAGGTCATAGAGTGACTAGAATGGGGTCATGAAAATCTGTTCTAAGTTAAAACCCGTAACAATGCATTGAATAATATATGGGCTATGATTCAAAAGGAATATTGGTGTTTAATCTGAAATATGAACATGCAATCAGCTTCATCAATTTGGTCAAATTTATTATCAAATGCCACGGTCAATATCATCGAAATTGTTCGTAATTGCGTCCGGTGAGGCTAACGTGTACGGATCATCGTATTATTGAAATTTTAGGACTTCGTCCTTCAAACAGGTTGCCTGTCTCATATTAAATTGGTAATAAAACATTCATGAGTTAATTATAATGACAATAACTAATGTTTCAACTGGAACTTTCCAACAAAAAATCCTAGTTGTGGATAAAATGATTTTCAAAACAAAAATAAAATTAGAAAATTAATGAACCAAATTTCAAATATATAATTAAAAATATCTTAATACTTCAGCAATTAAAAATAATTTGACAGGCATGTATTTAAAAGAAATTATGTAGCCGCCAAAATACAATATAAAAAATTAAACTGAATTAATGAACAACAAAACCCAATTTTGACCAAATCCTGTTAACAGTTTAATTTTTTTATATTTTTTATATTTATCAGACAACTTGATATGCCTTGATATTGCATATTGTCATCTTTAAGATATAATTTTTTTTTTATTTATGTTTTGTTTAACGACACCCATTTGCAACTTTTCCAACAACCATGAAGCTTATACAAACAAAAAATAATACATAATGCTTATATGAAATTTCATAATTTATAAGCTCTAAATAATTTGTTCTTAAATTATTTATTTTTAATTTTTGATATTAATTTTATTCCTATAAATGATATGTAATAGACTATGTTATGAGAACAAAATCACGTCCTAATCACATTTTTGGTCACAAGTAATATTATCATTGAATCAATAATTCTTTTTCACTAAAAGATAATAATTGTCTTTTAAATAAATAAATAA